>ML675623.1:16458876-16660920 GCA_007922155.1 Mesoclemmys tuberculata
ACATGCTATATCTTGATTTTACTAAGGCTTTTGACACAGTCCCATATGACATTCTCATAAGCAAACTAGGGAAATGCAGTCTACATGAACTTACTATAAGGTGGGTGCACAACTGGTTGAAAGACCATACTCAAAGCCTAGCTATTGATGGTTCGCTGTCAGACTGGTAGGGTATATCTCCTGGAGTACTGCAGGGGTTATTTCTGGGTCTGGTGCTATTGAATATCTTCATTACTGACTTGGATAAGGAGTGGACAGTATGCTTATCAAATCTGCAGATGACACCAAGCTGAGAGGGGTTGCAATCACTTTGGAGGACTGAAGTAGAATTCAAAATTATCTTGACAAATTGGAGAATTTCTTTGAAATCAGCAAGATGAATTTCAGTAAAGATAAGTGCAAAGTACTTCACTTAGGAAGGAAAAAATCAAATGCAAAACTTCAAAATGGGGAATGACTTGCTAGATGGAAGTATTGCTGAAAAGGATCTGAGGCTTATACTGGATCACAAATAGGATATGAGTCAACAAGATGATGCAGCTGTGAAAAACACTAATATCATTCTGGGGTGTATTAACAGGAGTGTTGTATGTACAACAAGGAAAGTAATTGTCACACTCTATCCTGTACTAGTGAGGTCTCAGCTGGATAGGTGTGACCAATTCTGAGTGCCACACTTTAGGAAAGAAGTGTACAAATTGGAGACAATCCAGAGGAGAGCAACAATTATGATAAAAAGTTTAGAAAACTTGATCTCTGAGAAAAGGTTTAAAAAACTGGGTATGTTTACTCTGGAAAAAAAGAAGACTGAAGGGAGACCTGATAACAGTCTTCAAATATGTCAAGGGCTGTTATAAAGAGAACTGTGATCAATTGTTCACCATGTCCACTGAAAGTAGCTGAAAAAGTGGCCTAATTTGCAACAATCGAGATTTAGGTTAGCTATTTGGAAAAGCTTTCTTACTATAAAAGGTACTTAAGCCTTGGAATAGGCTTCCCGGGGGGGTGTGGAATCCATCATTGGAGGTTTTTAAGAATAGCTTTTACAAACACCTGTCAGAGATGGTCTAGGTTTCCTTGGTCCTGCCTCACTGCAGGGGGCTGGACTTGATGACTTCTCGAGGTCCCTGCCAACCTTACATTTCTATGATTCTATGAAGTGTTTATACCTGATGTTATTTTCTATAGGTCATGAAAAGCAGGAATTGCAGTCAATTAACATTATAAGAGAAATGCTCTAGGAACTAAAAAGTAATCAATCTGAAGCCCAACAAAAACCTGAATTGGGTCTTTTCTGCCTGGCAGCAACAGTAGAGTATTTCTGACTCTCTGAAACCTAAGTGAAAATGGCTGAATTTAAAAGTCTCTTTATACGCAAAACATGTATTCATTAGCAACCTTACTGACCTAAGGACACCTCCAAAAATGCTGAGGGACAGAAGATAGGATGATCTGTTTGAGACACTTTAAATGAATAGCTTTTCTTTACCTTCATAACATCTTTTCCTCATTCCATCCCAGTTATGTAAGTCCTAGAGCTTTCTGAATTTTCTTAATGTTGGAAAGTCAAAATCTGTATCTGTGTCAGCTTGCACTGATTCATGATATTGCAGATCCTCCTCCCACATTACAAGAATCAAAAGATCACTTTAATCTAATGCTTAGGCATCTCTGTGCCTTTTGGAATTAGCTTCCTAAATACCTTCGGCTTTTTGTATGTGTGGTAATAGTAAATATTGCTTCATAAGAGGAAATTTTATTTAGCTGTGAGGACCAGGTAGCTGGTTACAATGCATTTAACATAACCGACTGGTAAAGCTATCAGTACCAGCAAATCCAAAACACAGATTGTGAGAGATGGAAACAAATCAAGCACAAATGGACTGTGTGTGCCAGGCTGAAAGCATATAGACCCATTTAGGGCATACATTTTGGAGGAACAGTCTAAGTACACAAATATGAGTTTAGGATCAGATGGGAACTGCATTCCCTCAAAGTGTCTTTGGGCATAGGAATTTCACCTGGTCTCATGACTAGTGAAAATCTTGGACTTCTCTTGACCCCTAATTTGTGCCAAGTTTCTAGAGGTGCTAGAATTTAGGAAGGAAGATTTTTTTTCTGAATGTTACCTTTGACCTGGACTGACAGGCATGGGTTAATACTTCCTCTTTCAGAAAAGGAAAAAGCATTGATGCTTGCTCCAAATGCAGAGATTGTTACTACAGCAAGGTTGGACAGTTGTGGTGAGTTAAATAATTCCCCCAGCACACTAAAAAAGAACTGTGCTCTCAGAAGTCGGGATAGCTAATATTCAGAGTTGGGCATTCCCTGAAGTGAGAAGTTAACAACATGGGAAAAGGCTTGTTTTATCTACACATTTTTGTACAAAGTAACCTCTTTTTAGTTAAGTTTCATTTGGAACCAGCCTGAGGAAAGCTGCCTGAACTATAAAGTTTAAAACACTGCTTGTGCAAAGTTTTTGTTTTATTTGACTGGGTTTTGAAGAGTGCAGATACATCCATCAGCTTTCATACTTTACCTGACAAAGGGCCATGATAATTTTATCTGACAAGGTTTACAAAGAAAATATTCCCCTTATAGATGAGTTTTTTTCAAAAGTTTAAAGCAGTGGTTCCCAACCTTTTTGGCTCAAGGGCCACAGATACCATTTTTACAACCCTGAAGGGCCACCAGTCTCCGCTGCCTCCCTCCTCGCTGATCTCCTATCCTTCTGGCTGCAGCAAGGAAACCGTACATGCCCTATAGCCCTGTGCACTCCAGCTGGGTCCCTAGGCAGTGGCTCCCTTCTGCAGCCAGGGAGATGGGAAATCAGTGCTCCTCTCCCTCTAGCTCCAGCAGGGACTCCAGCACTTATGGACCCAGGTGGAGTGCTTTGCCATGCTCCCTGCTACAGCCAGGGGGAGGGGAGCGCTGATCTCCCCATCCCCTTGGCTGTACTGCACTGCACAGCAACACGCTCCGCCTGGGTTCTTAGACAGCGGCTCCCTTCTGCAGCCAGTGGGAGAGGAGGTGCAGGCCACTTTGAAAAACCCTGTGGGCCCCTTTTGACCCGCGGGCCATGGGTTGGGAACCACTGGTTCAAAGGATTAAACTGATTTATTTAAGTATTTGTCAGAGGTGCCTATAATATGGGATATGATAGCAATAGATATAAATGACAGAAATAAATAACAACTAGAGGATACATGTTAATGTATAGCAAACACTTAACATATTGTTATAATGATCATGCTTACCACAAGACTGTATAAAGCATTTCCCACTGCTTTGTAAAAATACTCATGTTGATAACATTCAGAGCTATGTCGTCCCAGTTTTATTTTTTATCCATCGTTTTCAGGACAAGCTGTAACAGCTCTTTGCCGCTCTTGTTTGCTTGAGTGTCCACAAATGTCTTTGTTTTGGCAACAGTTAGAAGGTTGTTTAGAACCTTAATTTTAAGAAGAGGTACAATTTTTAAAATTTTATATAAAGCCTTAGATCAAAGCTATTGAAAAATGAACTTGATTAATACTTTCAGAGCTAATATTTTTTTGCCACCTGAAAAAAAATACTTGGGACAAAGGGACGTGGACAATGTTTTTTGTTTGGTTGGGTTTTTTGGTCAATTTGAAAAAAAAATTTATCTTACAAAGAATGCTTTAACTAGTATGACTTGAAAAAAAAAATCCTTTTCCACACTTCTGTTAATGTTTTTACAAGAATTATTTCAGTGGGAGAAAAACTCATTGTTTTTTCTATAAGTCAGTAAAGCTGACAATACAGAGTTCTGTCAAACGCACAAAATAATCAAACTGAACGAACCATTTTACTATTCAGTTACAATTACTTGTAAATAGAGAAAATACAAAAATTTCTGATAAATGTGATTTTCAAATTGATTGTGTCCCTTTAATTTTATAAAATGTGACATCTAAAAAGTGTCTAACTGTTTTACCATAACTTTATCAGAAGGATTAAACAAGTATTATTGTGTTTATGTCTAAAATGTAAATTTGCATTTCTGAAACATGCCCCAATCCCAGCTTGACTTTCAACATACTATAGGTACCTACAATTTAGGCATTTTACTTGCATGACACCAATATATCCTGGGCAAGCAAATGACTGGGAGAGGTTTCTGGTGGAGAGTGAAACAGCTTCTCTATAGAAGAAAATTGCATTAGTTTAATTAAAGGTGCATTTTTAAACTGATTTAGTTAAACCAATACAAAATGCTGTTTGAATAGTCTTATTCTGGTTTAAAACCAGGCTTATTTTGGTTTAATTTAAATTGATTGGGAATAGATTTAAACTCAAGCAGAACAGGACACACTTAACCAAAAGAAGTTTCTATGCAGGGGCTTGCACCAGTTAAAAGCCAATTTAAATTAAACTGGTGCAACTTTGTTAGATAGCAAAGACCATGCACCAGGGCAGATGTGTTATATTGCTTCTTCCAATTCCCAAGTTTATGGTTCATGAACGTGGTTAACAACAAAAGGTGAGAAAATAAAAAGACAACAGTTTTAACAAAAGGATTATTTAAACAAACAGTACTCTGTTAGGAGCAAAATAATTACATTTGTGTGTATGTGCAGATAAGTTCTTCACTCCTTCCTTTAGTTTGCCTTCTGGATCTTTTTCCATCTCAAACTGCAAATCAAGACTGAAGACTTAACTACATGGGAAAACTGACTGGCATAGATTTAGCATAATAAACTATTCCACATATTGCAGAATAACTTCCCACGTGACCACTTTATTTTGGAATAAAAATCCCAAGTGTCTAAATGGGGAGTTATTCCAAAACATCTATAGCAGAGACAGCCTACTCCACTATAGCTGTGCTAGTCAATTTCCCCATGTAGACAAGCCCTAGGGGGAAATAAGAGAGAAACAGACCTCAAGTTCACAAGTCCTCAGGCTGCTCCCCTGATCCCAGCAGTCCAAGCTTCTCAGAGAAAAGGGGATGAGTCTTCTCCAGCTCACACACAGGATAAAAGAAAGTATACTACATAAATCCTCCTGCAAAGGAATTAATGTGAAAGCAATGAGCCTCTAGGCTTGCCTTTTCCTCTCATTATGGTCTCTGGTGCTACCACCACTTTATGGACAAAGGGCCATATCATACCAGCTATATGAATACCTCTCTGCAGTTGCTATTTTTCACATAATTACCCCTATCTAGTGAACTGGACAGCCCCCTAGAATCAAACTAAGAACTGCAAGTAGCATAGAAATAAGTGTACTTGTTTCATAAGAACTGCACTGCATAACATTAATAGCAATGCTGCATTTACAGAATGATTTCCTCCTGAGTATCCCAAAATGCTTTACAAACATGAATTAGTGAAGTCTCATTCACCACATGAGATAACAAAACATTTTCCCCATTTTACAGATGAACAAACTGAGGCACAAAGAGATTTGGGACAAAATTTTCAAATGTTAGGGACCCAAATAAAAGTTTTCCATGGTGCTGAGCATTTGGGACTCCTTTTATCTTCAAAATTCCTTTAAGTCTCTATGGAATATTTCTTGCTCTGTGTACTCAAGTTAAACTAAATGTATACACCCTATTTAAAAAAGAAAAAAAGTTGGTTCTCATATAAAGCTGAAATATTCTGTGTAACTAAGACAAAAAAGTAAGTATCTAAGGTTTTCTTTTGTTCAATCAAGAAACTTAATATTAAAGGTTCAACAAGAGAGCTAATTTTTAAAGTACCCCTTGAGATTCTCCAGAGGAACATCTACCAAAAAGAAACCCTGAAGGTTTACATAGGCAGACGTCTAGACGGCTCTGATCCAAATTCAGTTTCAAGCACCCTTGAGTACAAAAAGGTTTAATGTTTTCATCGACCATTTATTATTGTTGTTATTATTACACATTCAGTTCCCAGCAGTATTCAATAGTCCTGATCCTTAACCACTGAAGACAATTTGAGCTTTGACATTCATTTAAATGAGAAAAGGATGATGCAGAATATTTCTTATATAATTAAGCATACTGAAAATCTTTTTTTCTCCAAGAAATTTTGTTGAATGGTGCCACTTAGCTGACAACAAATAGCTGAGGCATGTGATATACTTCTACATACTTTACATTCTCCAATGCATCTTATTGTTAAACCTGCTTGACAACTTTCTCTTTTCTCTGTTTTAGTATTATTACTGTATATGCATTATTATTTAATGTATTTATTATGTCTCATTATTGTCTGTTGTTTGCTACAGAGCAGACTAACTTCCTGTGCAGAACATAAAGGAAGATACAGTCTTAAATTTTGGTTGATGTAGTTTTTCTTTGGGGGATTAGCACTGATAAACTTCAGGGAAGAAGTGAGTTTTAAGCAGGGCTTTAAATTAGACAGGGAGGTAGGCTGATTGGTTGGCATACAAGGTTAATGAAGAAGTTCCAGCTGTAAGCAGCAGAATTAAAGAAATCACGTACAAGATATAAAAGGGGTACACAGAAGGGCAATTTTCAAGGAACATAGGCAGTCAGAGGAAGAATAGTAAGAAATGAGAGCCGAGATGTTCTGAAGAGCTTAGAAGAATGAGAACCTTACATTTCATGTAAAAGATTAAAGAAAGGCAATTCAAAGAGGGGATGGCCATGGTGAGAGAAAGATGATTTTTGCAACATCATTTTGGATAGATTACAGGAAAATGACTACAGGGAAATGAGACCAGAGAAGAGGTAACAGTAGCCAAGGAGAAAAAAAGGTCAAGGTGTGGACTAGGTTTCAGCAGTAGGAAAGGAGGGCAAGGATGAAATTTAGAGATGTTGCAGATTAAGAAGCAAAAAAAGCTGGCAATAGCTCAGATGTGGGGGTTAGCGAGACAGAAGAATCAGCAACACTGATACAGTGACCCTAAGTGATAGGGAGGCTAGTGACAACCACTATTCTGCTGGGAAAAAGGGGATTTCAGTTTTTGCCATAATTAACTTGCGTGTGTGGCAGGATAACTAAAATGAGATGCCAAAAAGGTATGGACAAAGAAGACTGAAAAGAGAGGGAGAGGATGGAAAGGTAGATTTGGTGTCATCATCAAATGTAGAGATAATAAACAAAGGCAAAAGAAAAAGGATATAGAACCCAAATGATAATGTGTGAAGTGAAAAAAGAAAGTGACTGAAGACAGATCTTAAGGATGTGTACAGAGAACAGGAGGAGGAAATTAAGAGACGCTTCCAAGAAAGAAGTTGAAGTACTTAGAGAAGTAGAAGAACCAGTATAGTGTATGAATGTTTTAATTAATTTCCATTATATAAACCTGAACTTACGTATAGCTCATCTTCAAAGTAATGACCATCCCAAAACTCAAGAGTAACATTGCCAAAAGTCAGCAAAAGCTTCAATGTCTTTTTCTTTATACCTTCAGCCATAACATCTCTCACTGACTGAGAGATTACAGACTGGAAAATTCCTGCAAAATACAGGGAAAAAAATGTGATTCCTCCAAGAAAAAAAAGATTAAAAACAATCTATTTTGCACTCCCATAAACTGTTCATCACTCATCTTCACACTTCAAACTTCTGCACTGTAAGTTAGTTGAAAGATTTTGCAAAGCATAATATCCTCTGGCTATTTTATCTAATAGTATTCTTGGACAATGAACATCTTTTCTCTTTAGTAATCTCTCTGAATGGTTTTTGGACTATATTTATTTGTTTATGTTATACCAAAAAACAAACAAAAAAACCCATTACTTACCATACTTCTTAATTTTACAGTTTACAAACAGGACCCTAATGCCACAACTATTTGGTGCACTTGCATGTACAGGAACTTAAACTAACTTCTTCTGCAATTCTTTTGGTACAGTGCTTACACTTTTGCATCAATGGCAATAAACAAAGAGAAACAAAACCCTGTCTTAACCTTTGAAATCAGCAGATTTTATTGAGCACTGCCATCATGAATCCAGGGCAATAAAAAAGTGTTCTAGAGCAATATCTTATAAGTGTTATGATGCTTTACAGATGTTTGCTATTTAATCCAATGGAATGTATGTGTAGTTCCATCTGGACAAATTATAACAGACACTGTCAAACCAGAGACAATAAGAGAGGGTTCAATCTCAAAATGCAAATTTTTATAAAAGCTTAGAACCCACTCATGGAATCTCTACTCACAGAAATAATATTTGCTCTTGTGAATAGTCCTCAATTAAATCAATCAAGATTACTGAATCGGACCAATAATATCTTTAGAAAATATTGGAAACCTAGAACTAGGAACACCTCTATGCCTTGTTCTGCAAACCACCACCAGGGAGTGACAAGATTGAGGTCTAGAATAAGCAGCAGAAAAGTAGTAACTGCTGCTATCTTAGTGCCTCCTGCTGGCCAAGTCACTAATATTTGTTTCAAAGGAGGCTGATCATCCACCATGGCAGAATAAAAAAATACTATAATGATTGTTTAAATTCGGAGCCAGTTGCTCTCACAAAGTCTGCAGTCTTCATATAAGTATCTCTTAGATAGTATTTAGCAGTTAGTTTTGGAAGGCACTGACTACTGGAAGAAGGTTATTTATGCTTCCAGGCACAGTGGACCTTATCTGTGCAGAGAAGACCAGTGGGATCCCAGCTGAAATCAGGAGGAAAACTTGGACACCAAAATGGGATTAGTGTCCAGGCAAAGCATTCCCTTGTAGTGACTATTTAGTAGTGAAGGTGGAATTGTACAGGCATTTCAGAATGCAGAGGTGAGTGCAAACTGTTTAGTCCTCCATGAGCCACCCCTTACATTTATTTTTAATGACAGCTGTGAAGTAAGTTAAAATTCTACTGACTGACCTGTATAAAGCTAGTTGATGCATGGTTGGATGCCAAGGATTCTAGCACCATGAAAATGTAAAAGGTCTTACTTCAAAGAAATTACTCTGTTCAGACACATTATATTTGTAAAGCACTATAAAATGCTGAGTATTATTGCTTACAAAAGTGCCACTTCAAAACAGCTAACTAGGCAGGCTGTTAGCAGTTCTAATAACTTTTATAACAAAACAAATATAAGTTAGGAGGAAAACAAAATGCAAAATACATCTCCTGCCAGAAAGATCTTCATACACATATCCAATGAGAAAATTTGATGGGAATGGTGGTTGGCCCAACACTAGATATACAAGCAGTTCCATAGCCACAATAATAGCTTCCAGCAGAGACACCCAAGAGGTCATATAAAAGACAAGAAAACAAGGCATCCCATTGACATATGGGTCCTGCAAATGCCAACCACTGGATTACATCATATGGAAGGGGAAAAGAAAAGAAAATCAGTTCTGCCAACTCTAGCAGGACCTGGTGCCCAGAGGGATCCATTTGCATGTGCAATCACTGTACAAGAGTATTTCACTTTAATAGCTAAAAGTGGTACCTAGAAAATATACACACAGTATGTGTGGTTAGGTCCCAATTCTCCACTGCCTTGCATATTGTGTATTTTGGATCTACTTTGCACATGTGAACTTCTGTGAACTAATATACTTCTGTAAATAAACTGGCATTTTTCTCTTTTTGGTATCTCCAGGAACCATTAAGGGGAATGGATTAGGGAACCTTTGGTTAATCAAACCACCATCATTTTCAATTAGCTCAAATAATTGCCATTACATTGCAATCCTATTTTGCATAAATGGAAGTTTGAAGATGTATAAGAGTAGCAAGAAGTTTGAAGAGAGAGTGTAAACAATCCTTATTCCAGTGAGTATTTTTCTCAGAGTTAATTTACATGAGCTAGGCAACTCGTGTGAATAAAGGTTTACATGAGCAGATCGCATGTCTTTCATCAGTTAGTTGTATATCAGTCTTTCCCTTTCACAAGTATTAAAATTCACTAATTTTTCCCTCTCTTTCCAGTTTTTCAGAAGAGAAAAAAAAATCCCATCTTCATCCAGAATACTTACTACACTTGGAGAACCATGAAACAACGGAGCACTGCACACCAGACCTCACATAACCGCTGCAAAGGAAGCAAGGAAAAAGAATGGCCAAAAGAGGCCATAACTGTTTCTCCCTCACTATTTTGCTATTAATAGAGTCTCTAATATGCATATGTAGAACGGAAGTGTAATTACATGATTTAATAAACATATCTTGGGCTAATAAACTCAAAGGCAGAAGGCTGAGGTGTTTATTAATCTAGGATTTTAAAGTTATAAAGTTAGCAGGAGGTATCCTGAAGTTATAACTACTATGCTGAAATGTCTATTGATTAAATATTTTTGAGACATATTGGTATATAGGGTTTCCCTTCTGTCAACTGGATGAAATGAGAAAATTAGACACCCATGATTATTATGGGCAAATGAGTGGTGAGAACAAAACTAGTTTTCAAAATTAGTGAAAACTACCGCACAGTAGGGAGTCAAGAACTGTACATTTCTCTGCTCTTGGCTGTGACTATTCAATTTCAGATGATGTTATTACAAAGTTTAAGCCCTGGAATCAGTAAGTCTGGAATTCTAATTCTGGCCCCAAGACTGCCACTCTTTCTGGCCTTAGGTAAATTACTCGCTTCTTTTTTACCTCATCTGTTAAATGGAGACAATATTTCACAGGGGTACGATGTGGACTACTTAGAAAATTTTGTAAAGGGCTTTTCACATGAACTGTGACATATAATATTAAGAAAATAAGTAGTACTGTTATTAAATACAGTTCTTGACTCTTGCCTTTGAACATCGCAAGTGACGAAGCGCATGTTTTTGAGTAACCAAGTCAAAATTTCAAATGGCTTCCATTCCGAGAATTATTCAGTGCTGGATTTTGGGGATTTCCCCCTAAATATTTTCGGGAATACTTGTATGCAAAACATGACTCATCTGTGCTACTTAAAGGGTAACCAAATAAAATGTGCTTGTAACTGGAGCTGAGTATAAAAAAATTTTTCAGTTTCGGGTAGAACTGAAAAATCCCCCTCCCCGTAATATTGGTTGATGCAAACCAAAACTATTTGTTTCAGAATGTTTTGTCCAACCAAAAAGATTTCATTTTAAAATCAATTGAAACATTTCTGGTTGGCTCAAAATGATTTTTTATTTTGATTCCACCATTTTCGAGTGGGTAGCTTCTTCTCTTATGGACAACTTGTTTCAACCCTGTTCTGACTCTATTTTCCGTCCTCCCTCTAGGTTTCCTTGCTTCTTGACCCTTCTGCAATACTAAATATCACTGTGATGAGCTAAAGAGCCAACTTCAGTGTATACCCCAGTACACTTTTTTTTTAAACTACTCTAAAGACATTTTGCCTAGTACAGGACATCAAGGATTTAGAATTCACCACTGCTAGGATTTATATACCTAACTGCTGTGCCAAGAATTCACAGGAATCAAACTGCAGTTCCGTGAGCAGCATAATCCATTAACTTGTCCTTGGATAGTTATAATTATGCAGCTTTACAAATTGCAATACAGTCCACTCCATTTAACCTGCATTTCTCTGTAATTTTAAGTGTCACTTTCCCAGACATCTGAGAATGGGAACCAAATTCAGCTCTGGTGTAAGTGAGCACAACTGAAATTAGTGACCAAGGCTACTCATGCCAAGGCTAAATTTGGTTCTGAGAGATCTGCTAAGAAAGGGGGTGAGAGGGAAAAAAGGAGCAGTACTTTGTTATCAATTAACAGTACACCTCTAGGTAAATAAGGATCACTGACAGACTTCAAAAGGGAATCTTATCCACTCTTCAGCCAGAAAAATGATGGATGCTGTGACATTATCATCAAACAAGGGGAGGATTCGTGGTACTTCAAAGGGCTGTGGAAGATCCACGGCAGGAGAAAAAAGTGTTATGTGATAGATCTATGGGTAAGACAAAGCCCTGCCTCTCCAGACCAGCCTGGCAGTAAAAGACACAGTTAAGGTTTTATAAATTTTAAATATATAAAATATTATGTTTGTAAATTAATTTCGGTGATCCACTTACGGCTGTGAATTTAGAGGGCTCCTAATCAGGCTCTGGAGGCTAAAAGCAAAGACCTTAGCACTTAGTTTCTTAAAGGCTTTCTACACAATTAACAGAAGTAGTGGCGGAGCTAATAGGAGGGCAGGGAGTGACTGACTCCCTTGACACCTTTAGGTGTCCATGTTGTGCCTTTTCAAGCCAATAGGTCTGATTGAACATGGCGTCACGAATGACCCATCACCCCTTCCCCAGCTCTACTTCTGCACAAAACCTGGATTCACTACTGAATGGAAAACAATCAAAGAATCATAAAAATGTAGGAGTGAAAGGGACCTCAAGATGTGATCAAGTCCAACCTCCTGCACTGAGGCAGGACTAAATGTTATCTAGACCACCCCTGACAAGTGTTTGTCTAACCTGTTCTTAAAAATCTCCAATGACAGAGATTCCATAACCTCCCCAAATAATTTGTTCCAATGCTTAACTACCCTTGCAGATAGGAAGGGTTTCTTAATGTCTAACATAAATCTCCCTTGCTGCCATTTAGGACCATTACTTCTTGTCCTGTCCTCAGTGGCAAAGGAGAACAATTTATCACCTTCCTCTTTAAAACAACCTTTTATGTACTTGAAAACTGTTATCATATTCCTCCTCGGTGTTCTCTTCTGCAGAGTAAACAAACCCTGTGTTTTCAATCATTCCTCACAGGTCATGTTTTCTAGTCCCTTAATCATTTTTATTGCTTTCCTCTAGACTTTCTCCAATTTGTCCACATCTTTTCTGAAGCATGGTACCCAGAACTGGACACAACACTCCATTTGAGGCCTTATCAGTGCTGAGTAGAGCAGAAGAATTACTTCTCATGCCTTGCTTTTAACACTCCTGCTAATACATCCCAAAATGATGTCCGCTTTTTTGCAACAGTATTACTTTTTTGACTCATATTTAGTTTGAAATTCTCTATAAAACCCTGATTCTTTTTTGCAGTACTCCTTCCTAGGCAGTCATTGCCCATTTTGTATTTGTGCTACTGATTATTCCTTCCTAAGGGTAGTACTTTGCATTTGTCCTTATTGAATTTCGTCTTATTTATTTCAGACCATTTTTCCAGTTTGTCATCATTTTCAATTTTAATCCAGTCCTTCAAAGTGCTTGCAACCCCTCCGAGGTTGGTATCGTCCACAAACTTTGTAAGTGTACTCTCTGTGCCATTATCCACATCGTTTATGAAGCTATTGAGTAGAACTGGATCCAGGACTGATCCCTACATGACCCCACTGTATATGCTTTTTCAGTTAAACTGTGAGCCATTGATAACCACTCTTGAGTATGGTTTTCCAACCAGTTGTATACTCATATTATAAAAGATTCATCTATACTATATTTCTCTAGTTTGTTTATGAGAAGGTCACAAAAGCCAGTATCAAAAGCCATACTAATTTCAAGATATACCAAATCTACTGTTTCTCCCCTATCCACAAGGCTTGTTACCCTATGAAAGAATGATATTAAGTTGGTTTGGCATGATTTTTTCTTGACAAATCCATGTTAACTCTTATTTATCACCTTATTACCTTACAGGTGCTTATACATGGATTGCTTGATTATTTGCTCCATTAGCTTTCTGGGTACTGAAGTGACACTGACTGGTCTATAATTCCATGTGTTGTCCATATTCCCCCTTTTATAGATAGCTACTGTATTTGCCCTTTTCCAGTCTTCTGGGATCTTTTCTATCCTCCAGAAATTCTCAAAGATAAAGGCTAATGGCTCAAAGATCTGTTCAGCCAGTTCCTTAAGTATTCTAGGATATATTTCATCAGGCCCCAGTGACCTGAAGACATCTAACTTGTCTGAGTAATTCTTAACTTGTTCTCTTCCTATTTTAACCTCCGATCCTACTCCATTTACACTAATGTTCACTACATTAATTGTCTGATCATTGCTAACCTTTCTGGGGAAAAAAGGTTAACAAAAGCAGCATTTAACACTTCAGCCACTGCTGAATGATAACCACTATTTCCAAAGACCCTACTTCTTAATTCCCGGGTTTATATAATCTCTCCAAATGAAACAAGCAACTGATCTAACTTTCTAATATTAAATCTCTAGGCAGCATGCTATTCATACAGTTTATGCAGATGTCTTTACCCTCTGGAAAACCAAAGTTGAAGAAAAATTGCTTTTGTCTTTGGGGAACATTTTAAGTCTCAGGTTAACTACATTAAGAAATCTAACTATTACTTTGCATTTGACATTTTGTTACTAGATTGATAATAGGAAATTACCAAATAAAATTGGTATTTTACTTGTTAATTTTATTCCGTGGTTCTCAGCTAATATGAAAGACGGTGATCATCAAATTTATTCAAGTTTTGCTGTCAACAACATCATTAACCAAATCCCTCAATTTCAAAGTAAATAAAAGCATCTGGGTTTCTAGCACAGCAAGACTGAGTTGCATATTTAAGCCTCATATATAGATGCATTTTCACTGGACCAGATTTGCATATTAATGAAGGACTAATTGCTCTTTGCAGTCAATTTTATGCAAATTAATTTACTACTCTTTGTACATGTTTCATAATGTTTGGAAAGATCCAAAAAAATCCAAATCTTAATAAAAAAGCACAAATATTTGACAACCAAAAGAAAGAAATTAAATCACAGTTACCACAGACAGCTTTATATTAAAGTTTTGTATAATTAATCTTTTGTGTTATTGGTTTATTTTAACTTCATCCCACAAAAAACCACACAATTCATAGGGTAACTTCAGCTTTCCTCCCCGCCTTTCTTTTCAGACTCTCAAAATGTAACAGCTTGTGACTACCCATTACAACATCTTGCTTCCAGCTGGAAGGATGATGAACCAACTCTAATGCTGAGGTTTTTTTTAAAAAAATTGGTTTGGGGATTGTTGGTTTTTTTAACCTGCTAAACCGCAATTTCTTTCCTCTCTACCTTCTTCTTGCCACAGGCCCATTACAAGAATCCAATCTCTGATCTTGAAGAATCCAACAGCATATTTTAGATGCAGATTTCTCTCCAAGAAAAATGGAAATAAATACTGAACAAACAAAAGGAATAAAGATAGGTACTGAAGTATTACGCGTTATCAAGCTAAAGACCTAGTTTCATGTTCCCATTCAGTTTCCCACTCTGCAAGCTGAAATGCAATATGTTGGGGGATGAAGGGAGCCACATGGGGGAAAAGAAAAACAGTTGAATAGAGAGAGCTAAAATGGTGAAAGAGCTAGAGGAACGGTATAGGGTGAAGGGAAAGAAGGTATATAAAAACTGGAGTAGAAGAATGGAAATGGAGACTTAGCTTGATGGAAAGGAACATTCAGGGTATGTCTACACTGTGGAGTGAAGTCGATTTCATATAAATTGACCTTCACCTGCTGAGCTGCAGAATTTGGAGGAGCATGATCACACCACGCTCACTGTGTTGGGGGATTGCATCCCCACCATCCACACTTACATGGATAATCAAAGCAGTGCACCGTGGGTAGCTATCCCACAGTGCAATTACCCGCAGGGATGTTTGGAAAGGTTGTCATCCTCCTGTGACGCAACACTTCACCAACATTAACATGGGGTGGTCTGGAAAGGTGCATAACACGCGCATCTTTAGGAACTCAGGTCCGTTAAAAAAGATGCAGGCGGGCACTTTCCTCCCTGACCAACAAATAAATATTGGTAATGTTGAAATGCCAATAGTGATCATGGGGGATCCTGCCTACTCCTTGCTTCCCTGGCTAAAGAAGCCATACACTGGGCACCTGGACAGTGACAAGGAGCATTTTAATAATAGGCTCAGCAAGTGCAGAAAGGTGGTGGAATGTGCATTTGGATGTTTAAAGGTGCACTGGCACAGTCTGTTTACTAGGTTAGATCTCAGTGAAAAAAAATCCCAATAGTTATCTCTGCCTGCTGTGTGCTCCATAATGTCTGTGGGACAAAGGGGGAGGTGTTCCCACTGGATTGGGTTGTGGAGGCAGAGAGGTTGGCCCAAATTTTGAGCAGCCAGATGCCACTGCATGACTGCAATGCTGAGACCAACTGTGGAGCGCTGCACCTCAGGGAAGCATTGAAAAATCACTTTTGCAACAAGACACAACAGTAATGTGCATCACTTATCTGTGCTGTGCTTTCACTTCGCATCCCCTACCCATCCCCCACCGATCCAATTCCCTCCTTCCCCCTCCCTTTATTCTCTTCTTATCAATAAACAAACTAACGAATTGTAAAGCCGCACTTTTTTTATTGGTGATCCTTTGCAGAGCGGGGAAAGGGAAGAGGGTTATACAGAGCCCATTTTAGCTGCGCACACATGAAAGAATCACACATTCCCACTCCTTAAAGGGGCTGTCACCTCTTTCTGCTCCCCTTCACTGGCGAGGAGTGCAGCATGTACTGCACTCTGCTCAACATCCTCCTAGACTGCTTGGGGGTGGGGGCTAGGAAAGAGTGCATTAGCTCAGAGTTTTGCAGGGGCTACAGAGGGAATCTCTCTTGCCGCCGAGCTTCCCGAAGCTCAACCAGACACCTCAACATGTCTGATTGATCACACGTTATATGCAATATCTCTTCTTGTGTTGAACGCTCATACGCTTGTGCTGTCTTTCTGTTGTCCACGTCCAGCTTGTCAGACAATGAAATCCTCCTTGCTCTTAGCTCTGTGTCAGCAGCTGTGGAAGCGTTCATTATCGCATTAAACAGGTCATCTTGAGGGTTTTTTTTTTCACCTTCTGATCTGCAACAGACGCTTTGCAGGAGTATGAGACGGTGTGTTGAGGGACACGTTGTCCACTGTAAGGGAAGCAAAGCACAAGGTACCCATTGTTAACTTGTCCCATGAACAAAAAGCAATGTTACAATTTATAAATAACTTCCCTTAGCCTTCCCAAGTGAAGGTTAGAACCGCATATCATTGCTTAACTATTGCAGGGATCGGAGTGGTGTTCCAGCCAGGGTAAGTAAATTGCTAGTGCATCTATGTTAGGGAAATCCCCAGTGTCCATGCTCCCTAGAGAAGCATGGATGTTCGGTTCCCATTGATGAGGCTTTTAACAGGCAGTAGAAAGGGTGAAGGGTGCATATGAGTTAACCGTCTCTGGAGGAAAAAAATGGGAACCCATTTGTGGATGCCCAAGGCCCATAGCAGCAACATACTGCTCAGGGACTTGTGGAGTGCTGAACCAAGAAACCATCCCTAGCTGTGGAATAATACACACTTTAAAAAAGTTTCTGGGGCGGGTACTGTAAATGTGTGCCATCTTACCTAGGAAACCATGAGTGATATCAGCCTGCTGAGGATCACACAGGCGGAAAGGGAGGATTTGCTGCAAGCATCTGGTAACAGGCCTGGCCATTACGCTGCTATACTGTGTACCACAATGATGCCTGCCCAATTAATAACAGAGTGGCAGAGGAAAGTGTCCTATCGCGCCCTCCCAAGAAACCCTCTGCAAAGGATTGCAGAATACCTAAATGAAAGCTTCCTGGAATAATGGATGGCGGATTCTCAGAGCACCCCTGTGCACAAAACTAATCTTTTCCGGGATGAACCCAATGCTTAAGCACATCAAGTACAAGGAAACACAGCTCCACTGCCACACACACCACTTTTTCCAACAAGTACAAGATTTTGGACTGGGGATATAACCAAAGACATGCAATTTGCAGTACATACTCACCATATGTGCATTTCCTGGCATCCCGGTCAGTCGCGGTTTCCTGCGTCCAGGTGGGCTGCTCTTGTGTTGCAAATAGCTCCTGGTTTTCAGGGAAAAGGGATACCCCACTCGCCTGCCCCATTTTCCTCATCATCCTCTTCTTCATCATCCACAGACTTGTTCTCATTCATCCTGGCCTCAGATTCCCCCGAGATGACAATGCTGCGTGGTGGCATAGTGGTGGGGTCTCCGCTGAGAATCACATGCAGCTCCTCATAAAAGCAGCATGTGAGGAGCCAGAACTGTTCGCTTCCCTAGTTTTCTGATAAGCCTGCCTCAGCTCTTTGATCTTACCACAGCACTACTGCGTGACTGTTGTGTCCCTTCTCCAACATGCCACAAGGTATCTTCTTGTAGATATCAAAATTATTTTTGCTTGCTTGGAGCTGAGCCAGAACAGACTCTTTGTCCCACAGACCAATGAGATCCAAGACCTCCAGGCTGAAGTGTGTTTGGGGTGTGCAGTCACCATGATCAGTTGTGCTGGCAAGCTCTCTCCACTCTGACCAAACAGGAAATGGGAATTCAAAATTTCCCAAGGCTTGAGGGAAGGAACTATTTCCCGTTTATGTGGCCACAGTGTAGCAGACTAGGAACGTTCAGAGCGGTCACAACAGAGCATTATGGGATACCTCCTAGAGGCCAATGACATCGATTTACGTTGCACTCTGCCTACACTGACGCTCATTCGACCCACAGAACTTGACTTCAGTGCTACGCCACTTGCAGAGGTGGTTTTATTAAGTCGAATTTTACTGTGACATGCCAGTGGAAACGCATACTTTATGTGGTCGATGGAAGCCGCATTCTATCGACTTACATCATCAGTGTAGACCAGGCCTCAATGTGTGTGCATGCAGACCTAGGCTGAAAGAGGAAATTGAAGGGCTAGAAGGAAAGTTCAAGGTGAGAAAAAGAAATAAAAAGGCAAAAAAACCACAGACACCCGAGAAAAACTAGATGATCAAAACAGAAAAAGCAAGAAATAAAGGTGGGAATCAGAGACAGGGTAGAAGACACTGTGAAAGGACAGAGATAAGATAATAAAGACTGTACATATCTTGTTCTGAAAATGGGGAGAGCAGTAGACAGGGAATGAGGGGAGAGGAATATTACTTTATTCATACACAACTAAGATTATAGGGAAGATGTAAACTCTAATCACCTTAACATTTGTACACATCATAAAAACGCCTGAAGTGCGTTGTTTTAATTTGCAGAGGACTAGGGTCAGAACTGAAACTCTGCTTCATTATATTTCTTTCCTTTGAAAGTAGAAGTAAATAATTTTTGTATGAAAAATGTAAAACCTTATGGCATCAGTTCAAGAGACGTAACTTGAGCCATTCCAATAAATGGATAAGTATTTAAGGAGTAGTTTAAGGGATCCCATAATTTCGTTTGCTTCAAGCAAACACTAACAGTAGCTATTGTCTTTTGTATTGTACTATCTTTTTAATTTTTGTTTCATCTGGGAAGAAATTGTTTCACGAAATGACCTTTAGAAACAGACATTGAATATAAAGCAGTGGCATTTTGAGCTCCAAACAGTAGCAGACAGATCAATAAATGTACCACTTTTGCTCTGTCAACAACTTGCTTATTGCTCAAGAGTGGATTTTTTTATTGTCTGTACAAATACCCTGTAGTCTTCTTACCAAAAATAGGGTAGGGTTCATGCTTTCCTGAAACGTATTGGCTGCTCTGCAACTTACTAAAGATATTTTCACTTCTGTAACAAAGGTAGTCTGAATATATAGAATCGTTGGTTATCCATACCAAATACATAACAAAATTGTATTTGACATACTGTGAGGAGGAATTATTTTAAGAGAGCCTTCTATGAAGGAAGCCTTTGGGGCTATACAAGTTTAATTCATTGCAATTGTTACAGAATACACATTCATGCTTTAGAATCTCATTATTCAGCATTGGTTTAAGTGTTCCAAAGTGGATATAGACATGCTGTGCTCTACAAAATTCTCACTCTGAAAAACTATTCAAATGGATCTCAAGGTTAGGATCTCCTGCAGCTAGGTCGTATATTATCATCTTAATTTAGAAAGGGGCAGAGTCACTAGACCATGTGACTTTGGAGTTAATCAATGTAATCCCAGTTTAAAAATCTACATCTAGTTATTAATATTTTCTTATCACAGAAGCCCGACATTCTGCAATTTTAATATTTTTTTAAAATCCATTAATTTTGATATTTAGGAATTTTTCCCTATGAGTGGATAGAAGTACTGACAAACAATATAACCATCTAACTAAAAGCCTGAAGATCTTAAATTAAAACCAAGGCTTCATGAGAGGCTACTGGAAAGCGGGAATTCAAAAATACCACTGCAGCAACACAAAGGACCAGATCAATGCGGGAACTTTATTTCCTCCAGGAGTTATCAAATTTCCTCCAGGGGTTGCCAAATGTATCCCTTCTTCCACAACAACAAAAGAAGAAAGTAAAGTTGGCTTGGGTCTACAAAGGTCAATGCTGGTATGGTAATTCAGAACATCCTGTGAGATATTATCATCCTCATTTTGAACTCAGGCATAAGGAGTACATGACTTGCCCAACGCCAGAGGCAGACTGTGGCAGAACTTAAACTTAAACCCCTATCTCAAGAGTCCTATTCTAGTGTCTCAACCCCAAGATTATCTTTCTTCCCTGTCATTTTCCCTCACGTAGCAGTTGGGTTGTTTTTTCATGCTTGAGAACTTCACACATCTGCAATTCTTGTCACTATTAAATTTCTGAAAATGTTTGCAGGTCCAAAGAAAATATATGAAACTTTAGACTATTGGCATATACCTCATAACAATAAATAGTGGTATATATTTTTCACTTTACCTGTCAAATAGTGGAATAGCAGTCCAGCCTAACTGTGATTGTGTATTAAGTTCCAGGATCTGACCAGGGTGAGGTATTACTTTTCCAGGTCTCTGTCCACTTGATCTGGAACATAAATAGCATTCCGGCCAAATTTTTAAATTAAAAGCACACTGTGATCATCAAGATAAGGATGTAACACCTAGAACAAAATAAAGAACTTTAAGAGAGAGAAGCCTAATTTAACAAAAAATATTAAAGCAAAGAAAACTCTAAAAGTGGAATAAAGCAATATGAAATGGAGAAATGTCTCCAGATGTTCGACCCAAAAAGGTTACACTTCACTGAACTCTTCTTTAGAGAGCTGGATGTCTGCTTCTAACCACTGAGTAAAGTTAGCATGACCAGATTCAATCAGTTCGTTGACAGTACAATTTAGGTGCATCCACTAATTGAAAGGGAGTAAGATTTCTACCAACCAAACATACAAATTGAAAAAGCATGGGGAGCTGATAGTACATGAATATTCTTCTGTGAAGATTCGTAAGATCGGTACAGAATGTGTATGGAAAATGTCATTAAGATACCTGCTGAGAACTTTCTTTCTGCATTGTTAACAAAACAAATTTACTGAACAACAACAACAAAAGCACCCTCCATAATTAATATCCCATTAATGTGACTATTTCTCAACACTGTGCTTTGAATTCGTGGGTGAAATCATCAAGGTTATTTGTCACTTTAAACTTGCAATTGGACAGTGAGAAATTACTATTCTTGACAACCAAAAGAGCTAAAAAATGCCTCCTCACCACCTTCATGAAATCACCACTGCTTAGCAGTACTCCTGTGAGGAAACTGATTGAGATTTTGACTCTTCTACTTAAGAGACAGTTCTCAGCAGATAAGTGTACATTAATAGCTATTTCTCTGCAGAACAGATGTTTCTAAGTTTCGTGGGTATCATAAATATTAAGATCTGTGCAGTATATTTTAGAAGAGAGTTCTCATTAATTGTTAACTCTCAATTTAACACTGAATGAGGGGGATTTGGTCCTATAGGGAGGTTTAGAATATATAAAGAAATTGGAGAGAGGTTTTTCATGTTTGGATTTATCTAACTTTTTGTAGTGAAAAATAGTATTGTTCTATTTCTAGAATATGCTGCTTATCATTATGTGAAAGCTTATTGCTAGAGCCACAAAATCCATTCCTGAAGGCCAGTTTTATTTTTCCCCCAGTAAAGTGAAAGTTCAAATGCCCTTTAAAATAAGCAATTCAGTACAAACCAATACATTCACTACTGATTTACTTTATGAATAAAGTAACAATTTATTGGTAAAATTCAGTCAATTTAATTAGAAGTGTAATGAACTTAAATAAATCAACAGGACAATGAAAGCTACAATAGCGTGATTGAACAACAATCTGTGAGAAAAAGGCACACAACTTTCAATTCCAGTATACTCCAAAGCACATATTGAATCACAGACTTTTTAATTGTTTAAAAGAAAGCTGTATTCATTTTGCTCTTTGCAACATCTGGAAGTCCCTAAAGGAAGGTGAAGTCATCATTTAACTAAACTGTATTTGAAAGAAAAGTTTTTGATTCAAATCTGCATTTCTGAGCCTTCTCGTGGCAGTGCCAATTTTGGTGACACAGGGCTAGAGCTGTGATTCCACCAATCTCAGAATGCAATACCAGAGACTGTAAATCTATGGCAGCCTAGTTTAAAATTGGTTTAACAATAAAAGAAGAAACTTGCTGTTTAATATTTAAATGATGTCATTATTCCTTGAAGACCAAGTTGTGAAGTTCCCTGTGTAGGCACACAACGCCCAGTGACAGTGAAAACAATGAGTTTCAGATGTCCTGGCTGGCCTAGATTGTAGAGAACCTGTACAGGAGCAGTATCAACTGCTGCGTGCTGTGGAAGCAACTTCCACAGCAGATCTCTAAAGAGAGGAAATGTACATTTCTTTCACCAACACAGGTGAGGCCAGTGGGCACATGCACAAATTGATTCAGGTAGCTCAAATCCCATTAAATGGAGGAGCCATGAACAATACCCATTACTCCTGCTCAGTACCTAATAGCAGTTGGCCTTGGTATGGCTATATGCTGATGCCTTGATCTTGAAACACAGACATGAGGATTACTTTCCTTGGTCTTTTTGGGTTGCAGTGCAGAGTCAAGCAAAGAAAGCCTTTCCAACCAGCCCTTTGCCCACTTGGCAGCTAGATACTACTGGCCTGGGTGTACATTAACTGCTTAGACAGATTACCCAGGATTATGCCAGTCATGTAAGGAGACTTTAGGAATATGAGGATATCTCATTACTAGAATTTTTAACAGATAGATGTTTATTTAAGATTAAATTTAAGTGTGACGTTAATCAAATCAGGACTATTTTAAATTCTACCTTACCATGCATCCTTTAGATAGTGCCCATGAATAATACTTCCATATGAAACTACTATTCTTGAGTGCTTCCTAATCAATTAGGAACAATAAGTTGATTAGCTACAAATACACATATTACTCAGTAAAAACAGCGTGCCAAAGATACTCAGACATTCATATGCAGCTCCCTTTATTATTGGATTCATGGGAGCTCCATGTGAGTATCTGAGGACAGATTTGGCTCAGTGTCAGTAAATGATAAAGAGAGCTTAGGTATAAATCATATTGTATTATGGTTGTAAATCAAATATCAGGAAGAACATTTGTGAATTATGTACCAATAATTTGTTTTCATACCTTTGCTTTGTACTTTGTCAATTAAATGTATTGCCATGTCTTGTACAAGTTTTGGGAAGCTGTTGTCATTTTGAAAGCTGGAATATAATAAGACCATTTGGTACTGGAATTCTGGCTTTCAAGATGAACTATTAGGAAGTGGAAATGCCATAATATCAGGTAAGCTATTCAGCCCTGAATTCTTGATTTGCCCTGTTACCTAGGAGGGAAAAAGTTAATTTTGAATGTGCTTTATTAATTTTTTTTAATTAATCTTGTTTTCTGTAGTTTTGGACATAGAAAATTAATTTTAAAATATATGTATTAGAAGAAGATTTTATACTTGGGAGCTCGGTTTTACCTGTAGAGTACTAAATAATACTTAAAGAAACTTCTAAACAACCTTTTTGGAAACCTACACTGTAAGTCTTTGGACCTAATTTTCAAATCACCAAATTCTTCCTTATATATGTTTGCAACTTCCATTTACATGAGCAGGCATTTTGCATGCAAATCTGAGGACAGATTTTAACTTTGAAACCTTTATTTCAGAAAAACTCCACGCACTGCAATTCTCTAGAGTAATTAACATAATACATGAGCCCAAAGGGTGTGACATGTTGAGGGTGTGCTCAAAACCAAAAAAGAGCAGAGAATAAAATAAAAGGGGTGGATCTGATGTAAGTGAGTAAGACACATCATTTCAAGAGCCCAGAACTTAATAAAGTTTAAAATAAGAGAAGGATTATGTAAGCATTACTACACAAACAAACAACCCAATCTCTCCCTGGCTTTAGCATTTTTTTCTCTAAGATAAAAAGTCCTTGAAAAATTTCTTCACTGTATTATCCAAAAAATCTTTCCTCCAACATCAGCCATTTGTGTCTTTCTGTTCTGCTTAGTTTTTAAAATAGCTCAGACATATTTATTAGGGTCATGCTTCATATTGGTGTCAGAACATAAAGGGCTGAATGAACATTGGGGTCAAATTTTATTCACTCCTAAAAATGACTTAGATCCAAACAAAATACTTTCTGCTTGGGGGAAAACTATTTGACTGATTTGGCAGCCCTAATAAACCTGGTACAGTAAGTCTTTGAGGTCTGGAATCAAATTCTTTTTAACCCACTAGCAAAAAAAAAAAAAATCTAATTTTAAGGATTTATGAATCACCTTCACCTAGATTTCCTAGTTTAGATCCCATAGTGTTCATCTAACTAATCTGGTCACTGCTTGAAAGGAGTTTACAACAACTCAGACAAGGCATTAACTGAAACCTAATGCAAACACTTGTTGGACAGGCAATTGAAAGGTAATGAGTAGATATAATTTACTGATCCAACATCTTTTTGAAGTTTTTAACTGCTTAACATAACTACCTCATCTATAAGGCAAGATACTGTCCCTCAGGAAGAAACAATATGTACTACACAGATTACCTGTTTTTTCACCAATTTCATAACAAATTATCAAATTTGGGGCCCAATCCTGTGAAACTGTTCTCACATGAATAGCCCTTACTTCATGAGGGCTGCTAGTGAAGTCAGTGTAACAAAGTATGAGTAACAACAACCAGTAGCAGCAGTAATGGAGCAAGAAGAGGTCCAGCCAAGGTCCTCGGACTCCACTGTGCAGAGACCTACGTTCAATGTAATCCAATTTAAGTAAAGTCAGACTCACTCCATTGTATAAATTGTTTATAAAAATCAGGAAATTTGGAGACAGACATATTCATACAAACTGGATTCTTCTAAAAGTGCTGTGATAGAGGTCTTTGAGACTCCTGGTAAAATCAATGGCTCACATAACATGATGAAAGATTCTAGAAAAGGGTAGGAAATGTTTGTAGTTTAAATTACCAAAATGTGTTTTGACTGTTTAATTTTAATGGAATGAGGTTGCCATCTCTTGTTGGATACTGTTTCTTCTGGGGTCACTGGAAAAGATACGTAGTGGGATAGCCAAAAAGGTGGACTGGAAGAATCAAACTTCATCGTGATAGCTGCTGCCCCTGTTGTCTCCCAGGGTCTTACTATATATCATGAATATCTATACATCAATTAAAAAGTGAAACCACAGTAATACCAAAGCTTACCTTTGTTATTGTTGCATTATCAGGGATATAATGGAGTGCATCTATATATAGATCAAATGGACAATTTAATGGTGTAGGAGTTGGTAATGTGGTAATGGGATCCAAGGTGCATACAGAAAGACAGACTTTTGAAGCCTGACAAATACAAAGAAACATAGGACTTTATACTAGAACCTTAACAACAAAATATTATACATTCTTAAGGTAAATTATCTTATTAAAAGGTATTATATTTCTTTTACATTTTTGTTAGGTGGTCACAAACATCTGTAAAATCAAGGATTTCTAAACAACTAAAATATTATTAGCAAGCAGTTCATGATATCAGCTTCAAACATTGTCAGCAACTGTAAATTAAAGACATATAGTGATGTTTTCAAAAGTATCCCAGGTACTTAGGAGCATAAGTCCCCCTGACTTCCACTTTTAAAATTTTCCCCATTAGAGCTCAGCATTTCCAAGTCTGTAAAATGAACATTTGTAGATGAAAAAGTTTTTCCACACATTGCACTGTAATGCTCTTCACCAACTTATAAGAACATTTGGGCTAATTTTTCAAAAATGAGCCTTTATCGGAAATAGGTCTAGTTCGCTGCGTATATGTTTAGAAGACAAATGGAATCTAGCATATTCTTAAAGTTAAATATGTGCTTAAATTCTAGGTTGAATTGGTGACTGATTGACCTTAATTTTCTTAAAAGTAAATGAGACTTGAAGGTGTTCAACATGCAGGACTAAGTTCTTCAGGGGCTGGTTTCATATCATAAACGGTAAAAGCACTCAGTTCAAAACAATTTAAGAACAAAGATAGCTCCAAGAGTGAATTCTGTCATGATCCATTTTGGTCCTGATGTAAAGCTCACAGAATTCAATGATGGTTTTTCCATTAATGTCAACAAGATTTATATCAGCAGTCCTGGGTCTCAATTCTGATTTATGTCTTACGCTCCTAAAAGCCTATGCTTCAGGGTTTCAGTTGGCCACAGGGGTCAGGAAGGAATTCTCAGCCCATCTACCCCCAAGTATTCTATGTTGTTTTTTTCCTATCTCCTTCCTCTGAAGCAGCAGAGGTGGCCATGAATGGAGATGGGACACTGAATAGGGAAAGCCTGGGTTCTGAGGTGGTACCAAGCATTCACTCTCTCTCTCTCAGATATTTGGCTGGCTGGTTGTCACTCACATGCTCAGGGTCTAATTTATTGCCATATGGCAGATCAAGAAAGAATTCCCCCCCCCATCTCAGATTGGCAGTGATTTTGGAGGTTTTTCCCTTCCCTTTGCAATGTGTGGGTGAGGGTCACTTGCTAGGATCATTTGAGTATATCTCAATTAATATTTTCCCTGCCATTACACGGGCCTCAAGCATTGGTTCACCTCAGTCTGTCCTATTCTTTGCCTGTGGCACATAATAGTTTATTCTGCTGTGGGCTGTAATATTTTGGTCTAATTTTGGTTATTGGGTTTAGCATGTGGTGTTGGTGTCCTGTGATATACAGGTTGTCAGACTAGAAGACTGGTGATTCCTTCTGGCCTTAAACTCTGAGACTCGGAGATCTGGCATTTAAACTAGTCAAAAATCCCCTGCTTTCTAACATAATATGTAAACCCGTCTTCAGGAACTTCTTGATACATTCTGAAGCCTCCATTTCCTTCCCCCCAAAATACTGAAAACTGAGGAGGCAGCTGATATTGTTTTGTGTTAACTGAATTATAATAGCAGAATTTCAAGACAACAATTCAGATTCTTGGGTGGTTTTCTTCACTATTTTACTGAAATAGCCTATTTCTCAGTGTATTATATTATTTTTATATTACTAATGTTATAATTTACAGAACCTTTCTCCAATATATTTTTTCTTGCAACTATCTAAAAAGCACATACACAACACAGGCACGTCTCTGGTGACTAATATTTTTGTCAGTTATCAGTTTCATTTGGCCAGTTTATTTGTAGATTTATGATCCGTTGACTTTCACAGTTTGAAAATTAATGCTAAATCAATACTTTGTATAAATTTATTACGGTTTTACTGCAAATTATTTTGCAGTACATTGTTTGGCTGAGATTGTGCAAAACTGTATTGTATATAAATGAAAACATTAACCAAGCTGAAGGCATAAAATCAGTTAACACCCTAATATAGCAGCTTTAGAGAGAGAAAGTGTGTAGCATTTTTATGTAGCATATGGGAAAACTGTGCAGCATGGGAGTTTTGAACATTAATTCTGCAGCTATCCTAAATCTACTGAGTCAGACTCCATCTACAAGCAAACCAGATTTACAGAAGTAAATTTTTGCTGCAGCATGGAATACTAAAAATGGATAACTTGGTAAAGTTGAAAAGTGAGACTTATTTGAAAAGGAATAGACCAGGATTAGATGTATCTGTACAGTAATCATAGGCAAATAATTCTATACGTAGAATATTATTTTAACTATTTAATGTTCTGCCCAAATCTTTAACTTTAAGCAATTGTTACAACCATATTTCAGCACAATGTCAATTATGCAATGATAAACATATCAGGATCCAAACAATGAATTACAAAAATATTTCTCTAGATCATAATTTGAGTATTTACCTTTTTCTTCTCATATGGCTGTTTCTCTGTCTATGTTTTTCCTTGGATGTATCATAAACAGTTAGCTGGTTATTAGAATAACCCTGGGTCAAGTCTGTAGATATAATTGATTTGTCTAGTGTTTTTATATTTTCCAGTACATTTAAAAAATAGCACACTGTATATTCACCCAGAAGATCAAATATACTCAGAAGATCAAATGCTGCTAAGCTCTTAGATCACTTAGGTAAATTTAATATAATAGCATATTGAAAAATCAATTAAGAAAATTAAACAAAAACCCTACTCTACAGTGTTACACTGGCTCCTCTTGTGCTGCCCCAACCCCCCAGAAGGCTGCATAGAAATCATTCTGCAGGACCTCTGTGCCAAGAACCACAAAGAGGTGTTATTAGGTATGATCTGGGGTTAGTGGTCTGGACAACATGTATATTATTATCTAGCCCCTAACCTGGCAATGGCCTTTTTGTCAGCTTCCAGTATAGATTATCCCTGATTTTAGTTAGGCTGTATGAGTGGGGCTAGTCTTGGCCAAAAAACAGAAAATGTCAATGCTGCTTTGGCAGAATATCTATATCTATATCTATCTATCTATCTATCTATCTATCTATATATATATATATATAAAAGCTGGTCTGGATATCCATTATAACTGTTTCAATACACCAGCAGTATATGGCCCACTGATTTTAAAATTCCTTATAAAATCAAATGAAAAAATTATTTGGGTGCTTTACCTATCTCTTTCCCCATTTCTTATTCTATTGCTCTTTCCTTCTCTGTTAGTTTCTCCTTTTAGTCTACATTTCTTATGGCTATTCTGTTCCCTGATATTTGTTGTACAACTTCCTGGTTCCAGAATCTTCTGTTGGTCTGCCTGTCTCCAAATCCCAGTGTCACCTGTTGTCTGTCCTCAAACCTAGTCGCAATACTTGACACTTCCCTATGCTCTGTCCTCACCTCTAGCAACCCACTATCCAAGCATCAACTGTAATTAGTTTTTAATGTAATATTTTACAAGCAGTGGCATGGTTCACTCAGTACAGAGGCCAAAGGCAGGAATTACAGAACAGTAGTTGTGACTTATGTTTTATACAATGCCCAGAGCGCCCCCGTTTTTAATCCACGCTTTGCTATTTACTTGATGTGCAGTCTTGACTGAGCCTGCTAGGCCAAAGTTTAAAAATTTCAGTGTCTATATCCAGATTTACATACTTTAAGAGACCCAATTTTCCAGAGGTCCCAGATTAAGATAACAGATGATATGGGGCACTCAGCACCTCTCAAAAGCATATCCTCTTATTTAGATATCTATATGTGGATTTAGTTTAGGTAACCAAGACTTCAAATTTTTACTTTAACACCCAGGTCTCATTAGCCACATCTATAAAATGAGAATATTAATATTGTTATGCTGGAGATTGGGTAGCTTCCAGCAAATTTTTCTGATCAAGAGGCAGTCGCAGACTTTACTGAAGCTGCTAAGCATGCTAGCCACCTACAATTCAAACTAAATGAGGGAACAATTAAATGCCCCTTTGTTTAGTGATAGCTGAAAAAATGGAAGCTACCACCCAAAGACTAGAGGGAATTCAAACATAGAGGCTGAGTGAGAACTGATTTGGCTGCAGCTGTGAGAGGGTAAAAAAAAGAAAGGCAGAAAGCAGAGAAAGTAGTAAGCAAAATAAGAAGACAGCAAGAAAGACAGTTGTAGTGTGATCCTGAGGGAAAGCCAAGAGAAAGCTTTTTGGGCAGACACTGGTGGAAAGGCAGGCTTGAAAACTGTGCAAGGAAACTGCCCCCCTTGTGTGATCTTTTTGTGTACAGAGAAAAAAGACTTTGTATAATTTTCTGTAAATAAACAGGAACAAAATTCAGAAATATCTGACGAGAGGTAACAACATTTATCTACTTTCCTCAAACAGGGCTGCGCAAATTAATTAGTTAATGTATATTTGATGCTTTGAAGAATGTAAGTTCTATTATTAATACAATTAAAAGATGTAGCAGCTGTACATAGACTTGTTTTTTATGTTGGAGTTTTTCTGGCTTTCAAATTCCAATTATTACAAACAATTAAACTAGGAGGTTCTAAGGATCCAATGCTTTGCAGTACCAAGAATCCTGAATTTCCACTCAAATCAACAGGAGAAAAGGATGCCTAGCACCATACACAATCAAGCTCCTAAAAAGGAACATTATTTGAAGGTTATTTTTGCTACTGTGTTAAGAACCTAGATATGAAAAAGTATAGTACTCATATTTGTAAAAAGGAACTTTGACTGAGTGAAAACATTAGCCATTTTTCCTGTTTTGCTACAGAATGTGGTCAAGGTCAGTATAGTCTTTAACTTAAATGTGTGGTTTAATAATATAGTAAAATAAGAATTCCACATTGCCTCAAAAGAAAAAAAAACAGTCTGACTTTCTGTCCATCTCCTAGCATTTACATGTGTGAAAAGTGAGTGCTGAATAACTAGTGGAGTATAAAATGCTTCCAATTAAAAATGTACATTCCGGCTGGTGGCAGCATTTTATACTTACTTTGCAGTTGTGAATGACTACACAAAATGCAAGACAGTTATGTATCAGACCTATCATCTTCTCAGTGTTCCATTACTTAATAATCACTAAAAAAATAACTGAAGAAACTCTGATAGAGAAGTTGACAAGATTTTAGACTGCTGATACCAACACTTCATACATTATTCAAAAGTATATTTTTTCTCATTTGTAGTGTTGTGACCACTTTATTTTTTCAAATTACCTTTTGAGATATGCTTTAAAGTATAATCCATAATGTTATAAGGAACTTTGCCAGGATGCAGTGGAACAAGTGTAGAAAACTCTTTAGGTCTCCATATTGCTCTAGTATTTGTTGTTTCTTTCTGAAATACATCCACCTTTTGCCATCCAAGAGTCAGTGAATCTATAAAATATATCCAAAAAAACCACACACAAAAGGGCTTATTACTCATAACCATCCAAATCTAGTATAGTGCACTGGTCAGGTATATTAAAATTGCTTCCAAGTTTCATCTTTAGAGAATCTTTTTAGGAAGTGTTACATATAAAAGCCAAGCTGGATTCTAATATACTATTCAATGTAACTGAGTACTTCACAAGTAGTCCTATTGACTTCAGTTGGACTACTGCATGGAGTAATATACTAGTTGATGTGAGTAAGGGTGGCAGAATCTGCCCCTATATTTAAAGTATAATCCAGAATGTAGATTATCAAAGTATAATCTACATTAACAGACACCTAGATATGAAGATAACAGGCACCATCGATAGATGTTTTAGTGAGACGATAAGTTGGTAGGGGCAGGGAGTAGAACGTTTTAGTAAACTAGCCTTTAACCTCTGGAGACTTGAGTTCAATGCTTGACTCCAGGTCACAAGATGAAACGAATTCAGTGGCCTTATCCTGGTTTCCATTTATTTGTACACATCAGAAAAGCACCACAACGTTTGGTAAAATTCAGTACGGGTAAATATGCTGAATAACTGTCTAAGTGTGCATGTCTCAGCAACATACTATTGGTGTTCAAGCCTGCAAAGTTCAGAGCCCTTCCTGCAAGCTGCTGAAGACCCTAAACTCTCACTGAAGTCATTGGGAATAGAGAATGTTCAGAAACTTGGCAATTGGCATGCACCACAAGCATCCCTGGAATAATATAAAACATTTGATATCACCCCTCCATCTAGGGCTTCCTCATTTATAAAATCGAAAAGTAGAAAGTTACATGAGGAAAATAAGTAAAGGGCTTTCCTTAACCAAGCCAATATCCTTGTTTTTACACAAAAGTTAGGCTAAAAAGGCTTTGAACCTGTGAACTTTACGAGTAACTTTTTTTACATAAGTAAACCCATTGCCTCCAATAGGACTATTCACTTGTGTAAAGTAACTCATATACATTAGTATTTGCAGAAACAACAATAGAAATGGGCTGTATTGCTGAAGATGCAGTAAACGTCTTGGGGGAACTTGTTGCCTAATACATTTTACATTCATCACTTATTTCTGTCTTTAACATATAGTTTTGATAAAATATGAAGGAAAAATTACATACCTGTGTCTTTAGACTTGTAAACTACTTTTAATACAATATAGGGCTTAGCTTCTGCCATATCTATAAACTCAGATGGATCCAGAGAATCAAAGGCAAATGTTTCTTAACATAAACAAAGTTAAATATTATGAGACAAAACTGTTATTTATTTCACTATCATTATAGTAAAATAGTCAAGATTGAAACAGGAGTTTTCCACTAATATGGTTGAAACCCTTAGTAAAAATCTTTGTCCAATCCCTTTGTGCAGTTTCCACAAAAGCCACTTTCTTGATGTATTATTCATTTTCAAGACTTATCTTTTTATCTTTCAAGATTTATGTTCAGGACCCATGCTAAGAAAAACTCCCTCTGATGTTAGTGGAAACTTGACTTAATTGTGAATAGGACTGGGCCTTTAGCATCCTATTAAATACGCTTTACTCACTCCATCCTCAAGTTAATGGAAGCTTTTCCACTAACTTCAATAGGAACACCATCTTGCCCTGTGTGTGCTGGTAAGTTTCTTCTAACCCTGCTCTCTTCAGTTATTCATGATAGGCACACCCATTACTAGAAATCATACACAGCAGAACACTTCAGTTCCTCACAAAGAAAAAAGGTATTTTAATGTTTTATGGCTTGCTATATAACAACAGTAATTTCTATTTATTTGTAGTATACTTGCAGTAAATAGTTTATGAGTTTTATTTAAACCACTCAATTTTGTTTAGGGCATTGGTCAATCTCGGTAGTCATTGATTGGCTTGCAGTGTATTACAAAACAAAGAGAGACTGTTATATTAATTTAAACATTAACTTAATAATTGATGTTTAAATTGTGAGCAATATTTGTGGTTAATTTATTTACCCAGGGTCATTCAACTAATACTTGGTTTTCAACAAGATCTTGTTTCTCCTTTGCCCCAAATTTCAGTTCAAAGTCATGCAGTAAGGGAAAGGTTCACTCCCAGTTTAACAAATCAAAACAAAGAACTGTAAAAAATTCCACAATTCCAAAATTATAGTACATTCTGGCAACCAACAAACATTTTTAGAAGGCCCCCAACCACTCTCACCTCAAAAAAAAAAAAAAAAAATACACACACACACACACGATTCTTGCATTTTTAAAACCTAAGGATTTTAGAATTGGGACATTAGAGCCAGATCCGGCAAGAAGCTGTACACACTCAATTTGTCACTGACTTCAGTGGCAGTTGAGGGACCTCAGCAATTCACATAATCAGGCCCTAGGTAGACATCTGTAATTCAGTGCCATTTTAAGATGAAAACTGAACAATAGCTATGATAGAAATTACATTTTTTAATAAAAAGTACTCTCTTTTCTTGGTATTACTTGTGCAACTAGACTATCTTATTTGTCCACCAGTCTCACAAAGGAATGTTCCTGGTTATATTATCGAAGCTTTATGAAAACTGGAATGAAAAATTACCCAGTAACCTTTCACTGTAGCAACCAAAGAGCAAGTTGGCTTTGGCTTTCCTCTGAAGCATATATCAACGGCTAGGGGAAATCACAGCTTTAACTAGATGATTAGATTAAAAGAAATCTTCATCTAGAGGATTTTTTTAAGACTATAAAGGCTCTTACAATCAGTGTTCAATAATCTTGTCTCTTATCTAAGTTGATGAAATTCTCGTATCAAATAACATTCTCCTCTACATGAAAACTTGGTCCTGTAAGTAGTAGGGGTTTTATTGTTTCAGACAGGAACTCTCCTTCCTAAGGAGGTTGTAGAATCTCCATCATTGGAGATTTTTAAAAGCAGGTTAGACAAACACCTGTCAGGGGTTGTCTAGATATTACTTAGTCCTGCCATGAGTGCAGCGGACTGGACTAGATGACCTCTCGAGGTCCCTTCCAGCCCTATGACTACCTCAGTGCCTCCACACATGCCCATTACTTCCCTTTAAAAAGGGCATTTTAATTTAGCTGCGCATTTATAAGACAGCCATTTAGCAAGAATTGGTATGGGAACAGTACCCCCCTTTGAAAGGGGATGGATGGAACCTGAACAATGACTAAGCTGGATAGAATTTGTATAGAATCAAAAAGACCAGAGACTACAGAATCCAAGGCCACAGAACATCTGGTGTTTAGTGTAGGAAGAGGATAGATTAAGGGGAATTGTATTTCTTTCTGCAAATGAGTCCACCACCTGAAGAAGACCCAAGTTTGTGCACAGGTTTAAGAACAAACATCCTCTTTCCTCTAGCAGTAGACTCTGGCAGAACAGGAAGAGCTTGAGACATTATCACACCTCTGATTTCAACAATAGTGCTGAAGCATTTCTCCTCTCTGCAGATGGCAGCAGAGAAGCTAGAGGAAAGCTAAGAGAATTTAAGTGGACCAACAGTGCCCACTCACTTCCCTCTCCCGTCTCAATCTAAGGTACTTACATGGCTCTGATTATCCTAGTACCTGAGACCTTCACATTTTTAATTTTATAATTAAAAATGTTATTGTACAGATGGGGAAAATGAGGGACACAGAGGCTGTGATTGACCAAAGTAACATAAGATATCTGTGGAGGAGCAGGAATGGAACCTGGATTTCATAATGCCCACTAGACCACCCTTCCTTCCTAGGGCAAAGCCTGAGGCTGGGGAGGCTAATAGAAAGGAAAGACTTTGGACTAAAGGAAGGGAGAAGACACCACAAAGTACCTCATAGAAAGAGAAAATATTAATGGGAAAAACTGATAGGGGGGATTACAGGAGGGAAAATACAAAACAAAAAAGAGAAAAAAATTAGAACAGAAGGAAATGCCTTGACGAGAGAGGAGAGATGAAAGAAGAAAGGCCTTATAGGACAAATATTAGCAAGAAAAATCAGGAGAAAAGAGAGAAAAAGTAGTAAGGAGGAAAGGAAATGATAAGGAGCAGAAAGTCAGCCAAATATATCTCTGGCATAACTCCACTAGCTTCAAGTGTGTTTCTCTTGTTCAATTTACAGAAAACCTACTGCCAAAATATAATGCCTGACATTATACAAATACAAATATTTGTCTTTCGATATCAAGAAAGAGGTGATATGACTATCTATAAGGAAGGGCTTGCAAGGTCTATTTGTGGATGGGAGGCGAACATGGTAGCTCAGGAGTGGGGATGATACACGGTGGGAAAGAGAATAACCTGTTTTGTTTGGAATAAAACGCTGAGGCTGCAGTTTTTAATGTTTCTATTTGTCTTTTGAATATATTTGATAGGAAACAAATGGGTGTGTTTGAGGTTCCAAAGTGCTGGTGGAGCTAAGGCACATTTTGACTTAATCCACTCCGACCCAGTAGTAACTCTGGTTGAGAAGAAGAGTCTGTCTGAGATAACACAAAGATTTTTTGGAGGACCACAAGTTAACCTTCATCCACCACCTAGATAAGATGCTTTAAAAAAGACTTCTTAAGTTTATATTGAATACACTGAAGGGAAGTAAGGACCAAAATGATAACATCATACAAAGGGAACCCATTAAGGCTCACCATGAATCACTTGAAAGTTTATCCTTTTTAAAAAGAAAATCTACTACATAAATTTGAAGTTAAAATATTTATGCCAGGATCAAAAGTGTTGCAAAATATTAAAAATCCCTATTTTTTTTTTAAAAGTGCAACAACAAAATAGAACGCTTAACAATAGATGGTAAATTAAAAGATTCATACCATTGAACTGAACAGTAAATTCAGTGATTTCCCTTCTTTTTGCTGTTTTTCCTTTGGTTTTCTGCACAAGAGAGGGTTTAAAAGAGCTAGTCTTGGAGCTTAGCTTCTCAAGGTAATAAAATACTGAAACTGTTAACTCCACAGCAAGGGGGTCAAAGTTTCCTTAAAAAGAGAAATATTAAATGAATGCAACAAACAAAGCAAATTACTTTGCATCATGGTTACTATGAGAATCCATTGCAGGGCACAGAACTCCATTCTGTGATTTATCTGTAATTATTTTTAGGAAAAGGACTCACTTTTTCAATTCATATGCAACCCACACTCCTGCTGATTTTCTGGGAACTTGGGGATGGGCAAGAAATTAAGTATTTACTAAAGAAGGGAAGCATTTTCTTATGATGTATGATGAATTTGTCCAGTGGTAACTCCCCTTAATATTGCTAAGGGCTGAATTCTGCTTACAGTTAAACTTCTGCAGTCCTCCTTCAGCTTGATAATTCAAATAATTATATACATAATGTTAGATCATCAGCTAGTATGAACTTGCACGTTTTTCTTGATTTTGAAGGAAAATTCACAACCTGAGGATCTGGCCATAAATATTCGTTATGGGATTTAGCATTTCAGATCCATGGAGAAGATGTTACATTAAAACGCCAACAAGGTATACCACCATTTTATGGGTTCATGCCATTATATCTTAATTCAGTACTATATTTACTCAATTTACCCATTTTTCTAATGTATTCATTATTGTGCTTCCTAATGGAATAACAGAGATCTATTAAACCAAACTCTTTTCCATAATAAATTAGAGACTTCACACTGCTAGAAACACAGAATTTAATACATTGCCACAGGACTAAAAAATTATAAGTAAATATTGACTTTTGTTAAGGTGAAAAACAAACTTTATTGACCAGAGAGGTAAATATTGACTTGGAGTGAAGCAAATGTAGAATGTGTACTGAAGTTAATGGGTCAAATCTTTTTCAGCTTTGCAAAAGAAAACTTGGCCCAATAAATGTTTTATTACTTATGTTCTGAAGGGCTTCATCAGAAACATCTGAAAAATCTCCCCGTAATGGTAGTGCATTTCAATAATGTAACAGTTTTTCATAAGAAGCTAAAAGCACATAGAGGACAAAGGGAAAAAAAGTAATTACCCTCCTGCGAGGTGAAATAATAGCTTTCAATGAATATTTTTCAGCCATTCAGGGTGTATTTATTTGCATACGTGGCCTGACTGGATAAGTGGAGGGGCCTCAATCTTATTAACTTCTGAAGAGGTAAACAATAGAAACTTACTGAGTCTTCACATAACCATTTTCAACCAATCACAGTATATGTTTTTTCTTATGTACACAACAATAATTAATGCCCAAGTGAACTTTATCTGTTGATTTGTTTAGGTCTTTGTTCAGTCAAAAAAAATTCTTGATGACAAGTAGTCTCAATAAAAAGAGCACTAAATCCTTCTCTTTTGTAAAGTAAAGATTATTGCAATGCCTGTCAGAACATACAAGGTATAATTAAATTACCACTTACAGTGTGTGATAGCTCAACCTGAGTTACGGGTAAAACTAGCTTCAGTAAAACATTCTTCACCCCAACTGATAAAATGTCCTGGAAGCCAAGATGAAACTTTCCAGCTATGAAAACAAAATTACACCATAGGTAATTAGCTAATATAATGTTTAAATAGTTTGAGCCTTGATTTAAATTAGATTAGTCAGAGCGTGGCTTTTGAGACCAAACAGAAGCATATTACACTCTTACCTATGAAATTAAAGAACAAAAATAGTTTTCTTCTTGCTGTAAGGAAAATCACAAAGAATATAGTAGATCAAATATAGTAACATTTGTAAGTCTCAGATACTGAAAAATATTATAATATCATTTTACAACAGAGTAGGTTCTAGCTGCAGGGTGAAATGTTTAGATTTTGGATAATGTCTATTTTATACAGAAGGATTTATAAGAATTCCATAAACAGGGCTCTCATATCTTTTCAAACAGAAATTTTTGTCAATATTAAGGCCTGATCCAAGTTCCATTAACTCTAATAGCTGTTGGATCAGGCCCTAAGCTAAGAATCACACATGTGTGTGTCTTAAAAGATAGAATTTGACTTTGTCTAAAAGTTTTTTTTCCAGTTTAATGGCTCAGTCTTGTAAAATGTAAGGGTTTACAGAATCAGGCCCTTAACAGACTGGAAGAATTTTTGTTTTTGAAAAGCTTGAAGGAAAAATTATACTGAAAATTCACCAAACTTTTTTTTAAAATATGCCCAATAGAGAACTCTAATGTCTTACATAGAGTACTGGCATGGATGGTACATCATCTGACCTAGATACCTTTGTATGAATCTCCCACAGCAGCAATTAAACCACTACTCCTGAACATTTACTTGCCAGCTACACATACTAGAAATAACTATTTTTAACAGTTACTACCACTGTTACTATGCAGCTATAAGAAAAGACCAGTTCAAACTACTACTTCTAGGAACCACAGAGAGACCATAGAAATCCCTCTTTCCTGTACACAGACATGGAGGATGAGCACCCCTCCTGTACAGAGCAGTAAGTGAGCAGAAATTGCAGCTCTTCCTTGGAGTCCAAATGCCTCATTTTCACCTGTTCAGGAAGCCAAAGACTCCTGGGCCTGGTTTTCCTCTCACACCAGTTTTACATTTATGTAATCTCATTGATTTTAATGGAATTATTTCTGATTTATAATGCTTTACGTAAGAGGACGATGAGATTTTCATACTGTAGCATATAGTGGGCTGGCAAGATATTAAACATTTAACTGAACTGGATAATGTTTTTACATCTTAAAAAAAATTAAGATATCTGGCTTGACTTCAGTGAGAGCTTTGCTTGATAAGACCTACAGGATCAAGCTCTAGTGATGAAAACCTGACCCACTACAATCAATAGGTGTATTGCCTTTAATGTTAATGGGCCAGAATTTCACCCCATATGTTTCTCAGTCTTAAACACAAAATATGACTACAATTTTCAAAAGTGGCCCCTGGATTCAGGTCCTTTAATTATGAGAGCCTAGGACCAGTTTTCAGATGTGCTGAGAACTCACACCTCAAATTGAAATCAACAGTAGCTATGGGTGCTCAGCAACTTTAAAAATTAAGACAATTGTGAGAAGTCTTGCATGCAGAAACTGAAGCACCCAAAAAATAGAGGCCATTATTGAAAACCTGCTCTTCTTGGCAGAATTTTAAAATCCTCAAAAACAAATTTAGACTGAAAATTTTGAATTTTGCAGAAATCTTCTACTTACATAGAATATTATTTTCTTAGGAATAAAACAAAAGAGAAATCTGATGAATATTCAGGACCATTTACTCTTCTGCAGACTCTTACATGGAATCAACTCTAAACCACATTAGCTGGCTGTCTTTTCCATGTATTTTAAAACATTTGCTTCAAATTTCACCAAAATGTATGCTATTTTCCCAATTTTAAGGACAAATAATTCTACACATTCCTTTGAAAAATGCATACATTGCAAACGTCCAGCATTTATTGTGAGGAACCCTATAACAAAGATTAAGACGCTAAGCCTGTAATCTGATTGGCACAGGCAAGCCGCTAATGGGAGCACCATCATAATGTAGGACTGGGGCCTAAGGCACTTTATTCTAATATTTCTGGCTAGAATAGAAGGTTTAAATAAACTTTTAGAAATAAGCTATTCTTTTCATTATATCTGAAATCTTGTCTCTGATACACAAGGTATTAGGTACCAAATGCATATTAACAGATACATTCTCCTCTTGATGCTTTTAAACAACAGCATGAACATAAACAGTTACATACCTTCCACTGAGCTGAGTCTTGGAGACAGATCAGCAAGTGGCCTGCACATACAAACATTGCTAATTGGTATATGTTCATAATTTAATTCCCTATTTTCAGTGCATATAGCAATAAGCAATAATCTGAAGTGAATTCTCATTTTAAATACTTCTGCTCATTTTAAAGTATTTTGTTGCCCGCTACCAAAAAATACAAAGTAATTCAACTAGCCATTTATATTAAAAAATATTTCCACATACTGTAGAGAAGGCATTTTCAGATATAAAAATATTCATTATAAATGAAAGATTTAGTTTTGCCCTAGCTAATTTATCAGTCAAATAGATATTGTTTCATGCAGCCTTTCAACATTCCACTGTTATGAGGAAGATCCCATGGGTCAAGAAATATGGGAAGGCGTAACACAGTCATGGGTAGATCAACGTTGTAACATTCACCTTTCCACTGAACTATGTGGGTATGCCCATGTGAATCTGATGGTGCTCTTAGTACAGCACCTGAAAGCAACACTGCCCAGAAATAAAACACAGCATTAAGACTATGATTGGCTGATATTGTGATAACAAGGTAGGAATAACATGCAAACCTGTAAGTCTCACTACTTCATAGGGCCTGGGCATTTTTTGAGCACTTGAGAGTGTATCTGTGATAGTTATCTCTAGGTTTATGTTTTGTTTTCCTTCCACTAGGTCAGCCATGTCCCAGATGAAATGCAGAAGATACTCCCTCTCCTTTAACTTTTCCTCCCCCATTAAGGCATGCATTGTAGCCACAAATCTCCAGTCAAGACAGTCTGCCTGAGGTTCCCTTTGAAGGCTGTCAATAATGTCTCTAAAATTAGATAAGAGAAGCCACAGCAGAACTCTCCTTCCCACCCATCCCCAACACAAACAGAGGTTTGCTCTACTTTTACACAATGCATACAGCTTCCTTTGAGCTGTAGTGTAAGAGAACAGGATTCCTGCTTGATGGTTCAGAATGTTAATGCTAGGCCATTTTATCTATCTAGGCCCTTAGAGACAAAGCAGTATGTGCCTTCAGCAACGTTTAACTGTAATCTATAACATGAATATTACCAAGTCTACTGAATATATATAGCAGGTTGACAAACTAAGACCCATTTCAGCTATGTACTTAAGCACTTGCCAAATTTTAAGTATGTGATTAGTTCAATTAACTACAGAGGGACTTCTCATGTGTTTTAAATACACTGCTGAATTGGGGCTCTACTAAGCAGCATACAAAGTGTTCAATATATTTTTGTGATTTTTTTTTTAAAGGCAGCCGTTTAATTTCAGCAGCATGTTTCCAATCAGTACCTCATTGTATCTGTAAAGCAAGGAAAATTCTCTACCTCTGATTCTGTCTGCTAAGCCCTAGGATGTCAGCTGGTAAACCACCTTGCTGCAAGTGAATCCAGACCCTTTGAATATCAGCTGTAAGAAGATGACAACCATGGAACAAACACACCTGAAAAGAGAAAAACAAATAATAATTTTCACAATACATGAAACAAACCTGTTAATATTTTATGGATTCTGAAAATGTTTCCTGGCTTGAAGTAAAGTTTTTTTCTTACAATTTTTTTTTAAGTATGCATTATAACCACAGAAAACTGCCTTGACTTTACATCCTATGCTCATTATTTTGCTGACAGCCTAAACTGCACTCATTCAAAAAGGTTTTATTTTTGTTTTCCAATAAAAACTCAACAATTCCCAATTACTTTAGTAATTTCTCCATTTTTACTAGGAATTACAACTTTTTTACCTTTTACAAGGGTGATTAATTAGCTATCAACCTAAAATTTAGGTTTGGTTTTTAAAAAAAAAAGAAAACCAAACAATTCAAAACAGGTGCCCAAGTCCCAGCTGAGCCTTTTATGCTGCTTTGGCAGTCCCTTAGAGTTGGTGTAACTGCAATTTTACTTCACTCGGACTGAAACACATGCTTAAGTGCTTTGCTCAATAGGGATGGATTTAAGCATGTGTTTAAAGCTGAACATGTGCTTAAGTACTTTGAATTAGGGCCTTAATGAGAAACATTTTGGTGCAACCTAGAATGTGATTACTGATGCTATCAAATATTACAGGGTGTATTCTTCATGTTCCATAGATGCAGTAGTCCCATTAATGTTAAATGAAAATTCAGCATGTAATTCAAGGGAAGTTTTGGCACCCAAAGGCCTGGAATAATATACTTCAGTGGGGCTGCAGAGTCATAACTGAGACCCAAATATTGCCTGAAGTCAGTGAAACAGAACACAATTTTGTACATAATTTACTGTTGCAAATCTCAAAAATGTATACAAATAAAATGTGTATCATAATAAGGGAACTCCAATGGAATTTTCTCCTTTGAAGGAACCAAATGTTTTTGAAAAACTATTTAAAAAATATCTTTAAATAAAAACATGTCTTTGGTGATTATTTTTATCAACAGTACCGAAAATTAGTTGATGGTAACAAAGCATTGTATGTACCTCTCTTATAGCTGGATAATCATTGGCAGCCATTAATGAATCCTTTAACAGCGTAAGGAGTGACACAGAAATTCTCCATCACCTTTCAATTCCAATCTTGCATGTACAACTGATCCCAAATCAACAACACTGCAGGAAAATCCAGTACACTCACAAATCCCTACATAAAATTATGAAATTTATTTTATTAAAAATATATTAGGCAATTTCTAATTTTAAAAACATAATACCAAAGCTTGCTCTTCCTACTTACACAAGTACCTGTATAGTTTAACACTTTGCTACTGGTAACCAGAAACAAGCTTCAGATTGTTGTGGGGGGCAGTGTTTGACAGAAAAAAAAACAAGTGTTTAGTCAGCATCTAGCACAATGGGGACTCAGGCTCTTATATGCTCAGGAAACATACATGAAATAATACATAAATAAATAAAATTACTACTACTGCAGGTGCAATCAGTGTTACTGAAAGGAAATTTTCATCACCAGGGTTTTTTTTAGCTGGAACATCAACTTCTGTAAATGATCATAGTTGTGCTGCAGTCAGAAGAATTGTATCCATTTATACTAGCTGAGTACTAGGTCCTCTAGTTTTAATCTTAATGTTTATTCTATTGGCTCATTTGTGGCTTTACTAATAGCCAATTAATGTAAAATCTATTTCTTTACTATGTTTGATGTACTTGTAACAAACCTCAAGATTTTGCTTCGTCAGTATAAAGAAAAAATAAAAATATTATAGGTAAATCACTACTTAAAGCTGCCTTTGAACAAATATATATTTATATATGTGGAGAACAAAACAAAAGAGGGGCTTAATTTTTAAAGAAAACATCTCATATGATTTAGGTTCCAAGGTTTGAAAGATTACAGCAAATCTGTTAATAGGAAGACAAAATCTTTATAAAATATAGAAAATAATATGTTGATTTATTTTTCCCTATTACACTCTTTTCCATGGTGGAAAAATGCACTCATTTAGTGAATTAAAATATTTTGGTTTTGTGAAACCAGAACAAACAGTGGACCTGATTCTTTTCTCACTAACACCAATTTAATTCTATCTGGTTTGATAGTTACGCTTGATTTACAACAAACTAAGTGAGAGAAGACTCAATCTCTGCCTTTGTTTTTTAAGTCATTCACATAAATTAGGATTTCTTACCTCACCCAGCCACTTTCTAAGGAAAATAACTGGGCTTCCCAGTAATTCCTTGGTTAGGTGTTGGTTCTGCTCAGCTCTGTCTGTGTCTGTGTCTGTGTCAAGTTCTTGAGCTCTCTCTCTTTCTTGAACTATCAACTCCACTAGAAAATCCTGCAAAAAGAAGATGACAGCATATTAAATAGAATATATGTTATAATATGCAAAAAAAATCAGAAACATTATCCCCAGTGATAAAAAGCTATCTATATATATTTCAAGATCATTTAATAATTTTATTAAATCATATTTAAAAATACAACTTTATTCCATATACTGACTTTTACTACAGCAAATATTTTATTTTAAACTTCTGCAGATAGCATTAATGTAAGAGAGATCTGTTTTAAAAAAAGTCAATAAATTGTACTTCTGGGTCAACTGCAAGGTTCTTTCTGACACATTGTTGAAGAGGAGTGAATAATTCAGTGTCCTCTCTCTTTAACTCATTCAAAGTTGTGTAAAAAGGGTTTGAACAAGATCAAAATCAGGTCCTAAGAAGTGATATAGTCTACAGCAATTTTCTGTGTTTTAATTTAGTTACCTGTGGGTGTTATTTGCTTAAATGCCATTTGCAAAGGAAAAAGCCAATAGATTAAGTAGGGTTCATATGTGCCATTGAAAACATAGAGGACATTTAAGGTTTTGCTGGCCTCTGAAATCATTTGTGGCAAAAGAATGCATGCAGGGTGTCTTTTCATATTTCTGTTGGGTGGAAGGAAAGAAATGTTAAATATTTTTAATTAAAAAGATGTTTTTAAGAAATACTGTTAAGTACATTTATTTCATTTTGATATTGATTTTAGTCAGAACGTACAAGCTCTGACCATTAAAGAATTGGATTCAGCTATATCGATGTTAACTTTATGTGATGTAATAGCTATACATAGAGGTTTAACACTAAAAAGGCTTTAAAGGCCCCTCAATAGTTCTAGAACAAGGAAGTTGATCTTTGGAGAAAGCAATGTCTGAAATACCACACTGTAAGAAATCTTGAACATTACAAGAATATGGAAGAATAACTACACAGGCTTTAGAAATTATCTAATTCAGTGGTTTTCAACTTTCTTTCATTTGTGGACTCCTAAAAATTTCAAACAGAGGTGTAGATCTCTTTGGAAATCTTAGACATAGTCTGCAAACCCCCAGGGGTCCATGGACCACAGCTTGAAAACCACTGTAATGGTAACAACAATCTTTCAAGGACCCCATAGGCATAGTCTGTGAACTATGGTTGAAAACCACTGGTCTAATTAAGTGCATGCACAATGTCATCTGTTTGGACTGTGCCTCAGTTGTCATCTAATGAAATGGTAGTTTAATTTTTCTTTCACTGAATCACAGAATATTTCTTTTCACAATAAACCTTTGAAATAGTCATTCATATTTGCTCTTCTTTCTGTATCCTCCCGCGCTCTCCGGTGCATAATAGGACATCAGCATATGACTGAAATAAATGGTGGAAAAAGTTCAGTCTGTTTGGGATTCTAAATGTCATATTGATGAATCTGGCTTCTTTCTCTGTTTTGTTATGCATAAATGTTTCTCTAGGTTGCCCTCTTTTTCTCTTTCCAGATGGTGTCCATATTATCACTTGTTATGAAAGTTGTTTTCATGGCTTCCTTAAAGCATGTCCTAAATAAAGTCCATCCTCATTTTCTTTCCAGATTTGCTCTGTTTGGAATTCTGATATTGCAAGACCCTCTTTCCAATGGACTCTGAAGATCTTCTGCAGGCATTTACTTTGAAATATCTTGATCTTATAAATTTCTATTGTAAACCATGACTATGGTTTATAAAGGAAGACAGGCGTGATGTCAGTGTTAAAATACATCGTTTTGAATCAGTGCCAAGCATGCTACTTTTCCAAATCTTTTCAAGTTTATTGAAGTTGTTTGCTGCTTTTGATATTAGTTGCTTGACATCTAGCATGGTGTCATCATCTTTACACCTTTCACTCCAGAGACAGTTAAAATTACTTTTCTTCTAGTGCTTCTTTGTTCACACTAATGGTAACTTTTGAGACATTGATAGCTGTATATTTGTCTTCCCCTTGTTGATTAACAAACCAACTTGTTTTGCTGTACTTGCCAAAAGCTAGGTCTTTTCTTCCCTTAAGTAAGTTGTTGAACTAAGCAAAACAATGTAAATCACCAAAAGAGAGGTAATCCAATTGTGCTTTATCATTTGTCCATAAAATTCCTTAGTTGCCTTCTGTGGTTACTTTCCTCATGACACACAGTCAACTGACCAGTGCAAACGATAGTGGAAACATCATAAACTCTCACCTTTTTCCAGATGTCACTGCACTGGATGATTTTACAAGTTACAATGAATCTTACAAGATTCCAATGGTACCTGACATAGTGTAAGATTATAATTTGTTACGTATGATAATATTGTCTGTATGTATGTGTTTATCAGTTTTCTATTATGAGTTCTAAATATGTATGATATATTTGTATTTCTAACTTGTGTTGTGTTTCTGGGTGACACCCTTAGCCAGGATGGTAGCAGCACTAATCCTGCTTAATGCCCATCAAAGGAACTCAAATGTACAATGAATCCAGAGAAAGAATCCAGGGGCGATACCTTATGAGTCACCAGGACATGTAAGAACATGGCTATGGACAGGGGGCACTGAGGCTTTTCCCATGCTGTGTGCTGTTTGGGACAAAGTACAAACTTCATGGCAGAAATGATCAGATGCAGTTACTCCATCTCCATCTTGTGTTCATTCCTGCTTCCTACTTTCCTCTGGATCAACTACTCTACAACTGAAGCTCTGAAACAAAAGACTGATACCCACTGAGATACTTGATGTACTCCAGAGGAACTGTACAAGCCTGCAAACTCCAATACTGCTAAGAATCTGATATATATGGACTTTGAAGTAATTTGTGTTTCTGATTGCTTTGACCATTTAACATCTCTCTTCTTATTTGTTTCTTTTCTAATAATCCTTTAGTTTTAGTTACTAAAGGATTGGCGGGCAGCATGATATTTTGGATAAGATCCAACATCTGGTAATGTGGCTGACCCTTTCGCAATCTGGAGAACATTTTAGTAAAGGGAATTGTACTAACGTGGTTGGCACCAGAGTTAATGGTACCAGTGTTATATAAATCAGCTCATATAGTACCAGGGCATGGTACTCTGGAGCTCTCAATTTTACCTCAGTATCAGACAGCTTGTATGAACTTTATCAGCTGAAGTGTGGCAACTGGAGTCCCTGTGTGAGTTTGAGGAACTCAAGAGCTCTCTGAAGATCAAGACTGCTAGCAATTTGGGCCAGATGTCTACTAGTATTGAGAAATAGATCTCTTCTCTCTGGAGGTTTTCAGGGGGTTTCTTCCTCCGTGAGTAGATGGAGCAGCCAGAGCACGTCTAGTGGAGGAGTACTCAGCTTGCTAGTCCCACAAAAGCCTGTATTGGAGGCAGGACAAATGGATTTTTCCATGAGGTATGCCCTCAGACATGCTTCCTGAGGCTTTTGCATCCCCTCAGTAAAGGACTTGCAGATATATTTATATGACCCACAGTTAGGCAAATGAGGCATCTAGTATGCTTTTCATTAATAGCCACAACTGTCTCACAGGAAGGGTAATTTTTAAAGCCTGAGGATTTTTATGCATAGCTGTTCCAGTACTAGGTTACCACCGTAGGAGTGAAAACACACAAAAGTAGTCCTTTCAGAGAGAAAACAAAAAACAACGAACACACTCCAGAGGAAAAAACACTAACAAGCTAATCTAACTATCTACAGTAAGACTAAACTAACAACTCTCAGACTATTTAATAGATCACCAGCACTAGAAAGACAGTGAGCTGGAGGCATCGCTGAGAGCCACAGTCAGGAAAAAGTAGGAGTTGGGGCAGCTCCACCCTTTATGACCTTGATTAGAGGTATGAGGACATTCTAGGCACATGTGCTGCCCCAATGGGAACTCCTGCCAAAAGTCTCCAGGCTCTAATGCACTAGGCACACACATCTGAAATGGAATATATATATATATATGTGCACTAGCACTTAGAGAAGAAACACTTATGACTTAGGTGAAATGTATTATTTTGCAAAACATTGTATATTCTGCAGTAAATTGATCTAATTTAAAACTCACTTGGGTAGTTATGCTAGCTGGTTCTTGTGCCCAATTACTTTAAGCCTGAATGAATAAATGAAGACACTCTATATCACTTTGAAAACTCGATTAGCTCTCATGTTTGTGTGAAGGAGCACTTTTGCGTTTCTGAAGTGGAAGACCTTTTATGTTTTAATAAAGGAGAAAAACCACACTCTTCAAAGAGGGTTTGGCACTCTGGCAGGGAAAGCACAAGCAAAGGAGTTGCTCAGTGTTAAATTATCTCTGACCTAGGTGCTTTCAAAAGTTATTAACCAATCATACAGATTTGTTTCTCAACATGATTACAGTAGTTGTAGGACTTAATTAATATTAACAGTCTCTATAAACCCTGATATTTTAAATAAATAAAAAGAGAGAGACAAGCCAGAACCTAAACCCTGGATCAGAATTTGGAAGGCTTCAGAATCCAAACATCACACATACCCCTATCTTTATAATAGGCTGAACAACTACAACCTGGATCCAAACCTCTTGATACGTTGGAACGAAGGCTTCAGATATGAACACTCTCTTTTCTACTTGGACCGATCTCTAAGTACAAAGCATCAAATTAACTTTTCCACTCATGTAACGCTGATGTGGATTTATTCTGGAAGCTGAGGACCTAGGAATTGAGAGAGCTGAGTCAGAACTCCTTAAAACAAGCTTTATAGGTATTGCTTAGGCCTGTTTTGGTCCCCAATCCCCAAGGACAGTACAGTTATGGTAGTTTTAACTCTAATTTAATGATGGGGTTTTTCTATGCAGATATAATATCTGATTTATTTATTTTTTTAAGTGTCAGGTACCCTAAAGGCAACATTATTAACGGTTAAATCAATGTATTACTTTTACCTTTTTCATTTAATTGGAAAACAGATTTTCTGCATATGGCTAAATTGAGGTCTTTGCTTTCAACAGAATTTGGCCTTTTTTAGCTACTGATGTCTGGTCAGAATTCCATTCCGATGGAGGTAGATCCTTGCGTAAATCTTCTGCCTATGAATGCAAATTTTAATATAAATGATGTCCTAGTCACAAACAATTTACAATTTCAGATGTCTGTCAACAGATCTTCAATTTAGATGTTAATGTTGATTCAAAGTAGCCTATGAGAAGGGATATAAATTACCTGGATTGTTATTTGCTGAATAATACTAACAAAAAAAGTTTTTTTTCTAAGCAAAAAACAGTTACTGGAGAAAGAACAAACTACCTTTTTCTATGCTTCATGTGTATCCAATAACAATTCCATCTCTGTTGCTACTATGTTGTAGGTATCATTAAGAAAATGGACCATTTCGGGAGCCAATCTGTCAGAGTTATCATCTAGTGCATGGAATGCAAAACATAATTGATTTTAAAAGTAACTTACAAATGCAAGTCTTGATTCTTCCACATCTTGCACACCCAAAATACACAGTTGAGCGCTGGACTCAAAGTATTTGATTCTACACTGCCTTGCGCCCTGTGTGGAAGCTTACATCTGTGAAAAGCGAATGCAGATTGAGTACAAAATACAACCATTGGTTTTAGTGAGTGGAGAGTTCTGGTTGGTTGGGTTGTAACCTGACCTTACACTCTTTTTACATTGCAGATGAAGACACAAAGTTCAGGAAGTGGAAAATCAGGACCAAAAGACATAAAAGCAAAATTAAAAGTGATACTGTATTTCCAACCTTAAGGTACCTAAGAATGATTTCTAAAGCTGAGTAGGAGATTGGAATTCCAATTAAGTGCAATTAATATTTATAATGCACTTTTAAAAGTTAATATTTACAAGAGAGAGTGACAAAGTGGGCATGTTCTTGATATTTTCTCTGAGTACTGTGTATGCACCTGTTTCCCCAAAGTGTCACTCAAGAATCTAGGTGGTGAGACAAGGGCGTGTGATCATTGCAAAGACTCCTAGAAAGCAGGTGTGAATGCCATGTGCCTACCTGGGCACAGATAATGGCTGATACTCTGTATCCTGGCAACTGATGGCCAGACGCCATCCTCTGCAAGGAGCCAACCAGAGGTGTTGGAGAATAAAGCCAGAAGGGAAGACCACGTGACTGTTTGCCCAGGAAAGAAACAAAAGACGGAGGAAAGGCAGCAGGACGTGACTGAGCAGCTGGAAGCAAGTCAGTTCCCTGTTTTGGGATCCAGTGAGAAAGCCCAGGCTTCTGGATTCCCGCCCCCTAAGATGGACTTTGCTGAATGTTACTGCTTTCTGTGCTAACAAGTTCTGTTCTATGCTGTGTTCCTGACAATTTATAAACCCATCTGTTTTCCAATCTGGCTGAGAATCACTCCTGATTGTGGAGGTGGGGTGCAAGACCCCTTTTGGGCATGTAACGCTTCCCAAGGGTCCCATCCAGGTGGACTCACTGTGGGGAGCTTACAGTGTGAATGAACAAGGATGCTGAATGCTTCAAGGTCAGACCCGGAAGCACTGCAGCCAAGGAGGCTTGCTTGCCCTGGTGAGAGTGTGCCCTAAGGAGAGACTTACTGCACTAGAGTCCTGACTGACTTCATTCAGAGTGGTTTCAGAGCACCAAGCCTGTGACTCCGTGACAGAGAGCAAAGCCATTATTATTCTTGAAGGGAATCGATGCTTAATTTTAACATCACCAAAAATTCTTGTTTAAGAACACTAACAAAAAATGTCATTTTCACATGCAAACCAATTTAATCAGGAGCATATATTGCAAGAAGGAATCTGTAGCAGTTTCAGTTCTAGTTTCTTGTAAGAGATACAGCAACACTAAACAGGACAACATTTTTCATATTTCCTAAGATAAAAAGTTAATTTGAAAACAGCAGAACATTCCTGTGGTAAATCATAATTACTGCTAAGCCACAATGGCTATGATATTGCAATATATAGTGCCATATTGTTTTCTTCCCAGATATTTCAGTTGATTTTTTAATAAAAACATAAAATAATAAACAAAACACGGGACAATAAGCAGTATGGGCTCCGTCGTCCTATGAGATCTGCACTGGCTGACCTCTGCATCTGCACAGAATCCGACTGACTTCAGCGGGTTTCCACAAAGATACAGAGGTCTGCCTGCAGAGAACTCATTGTCGGATAAGGGCCTAGGCTAGGAAATAATGGCACACAGTGACTTCAATTTCATACTGAAAAGATGAAAGCATATGAAGAAAACTGATGGATGTTATTGGGACGGACATGGAGCTGCTAGATAATCATCTAAGCATACTGATATGCAATTGTATGAATTATTACGATTCATATAATATAATTAATATGATCATATTACATATCACTGGTCAGTGAGGTAAAGTTACTGTATAGCTATAATGGGCTATTAGACTTTCCTGTATGAATCTTGTCCATCTTAATAGGGGGCTGAAAACCAGCACGAAAGGCACACAATGGCTCTATACGTGCAACCTTACAACAACTGCAGCAATTACTGCACAATGGCCTATTCCAGGCTCCAGCCTAAAGTTATGCACCTGTTTTGCCAAGATTGGGATTCTAGAAATCTAAAGGGTCACTAAACGGTTAAAGGTGATGATTCCAGTGTGGAAGAGAGTGTTCAAAACGCTGAGCAGCTTTGACAGGCAGACACTCTCCCGGCAAGACATTGAGAACTGGTCTGTGAGTTAAGGGAAGGAAGGGGTTGTTACTCAGAGCCTAGCAGTTTTGTGGTGCCTATAGGATGCTTATATATGACATAGTATATCTTAACTCCCCAAGTCTGAACTGACAGCTAATGCATTCTGCAGCTTTTAAGCGCTGTTGCTTCAGCCAAATCCTTGTATCTTCTTCCAACTTCTTCTGCTCTCTCTCACTCATGTTTGTGGAAGACTAGGTACAGAAGGTTTGGATTATCACAAGAACATAACATCTTTTGTAAACAGTTCTTGTCATTTTTTGCTGCCAGGGCCAAGACTGTTGATTATCACATTAAGGAAGAAAGTTTGAGTGGAGAAAATCTGCCAGTGAGGAGTGCCTTATGTCAGTCACTGAGAGAAAGGACTGGTGCCAGTGAATATATAGGGAAGTCTTCACTCCCAAGAATTTCTTAGTCCTCAGTAAAATTATATTGAGTCAAACTTACTTCTAAGTACCTTTATCCTGGAGAAAAGTTTACTGAAAGGAATCTCTTATTTTTCAGAAAGCGTATCCAGAGTCATGCTTACTTCTCAGTAGCTTTGTGCTTGAGATTAAGTGCTTTTGCTATATGACACACTTCTTCATGGAAGTCTTATTCTGCCTTACTCTCAACTCCAGAGGTTAAACTCCAGGGATAGCTAACCAGAAAAAGACATAGAAGGAGGAAAGTAATGTACAAAACTCTGATTTACAATAGATAGATTTCCTGAAGCATTATTCCAGGTTGTGGTTTGTAGGACCATAGAGGGGCAAAACCCTTGAATGAGATGGATGTCCTTAGGTCTGTAGAGAAGTTTCATAGATCCCAGTGCACTCACACAAAGATCTGATCCCTCCATTACTCCCAATGCTCTCTCTTCCTTTGACAGCATGGCACCTGAAGGAGCCATACTGCCATTAGCTCCTTATTTATCTTTGTCTTCTAACCCTCAGTTAAAGAAGGGTAAATGCCAAAGACCTACATTGCTGACGGGAGCAATGGATCCAAAACACCTCTATAAAACATCTCCTGCAAAAACAAAGGCAAGGGGACTTCAAAATATTAAGGACCTTCTTCTTTAGAGATAGCAAAAGCCTAATTTGAAAAGCCAGTGATAAAGTACTTAGCTCTGAAAACTAGTATGTTTTTAAGGGATGTTGTAAAGTGTAGTGAAGTCTGCTATTTTGGCTCTTATTTAAAAAAAAAACCAAACCCACCTTGGTAATGAAAACATGGAGCAAGTAAAAGTTCTGCCTTCCTACTTTTCGTGGCTTAAAGTTAGATGTTTAAGACAGGGAGTACATTTTTTTCAAAGGGCAATAACTTCTCCCTAAAGAAAATCTGTAATAACTTTCGCCAAAGATAATGATTTTAGGGAATGCTCTTACCCCAAGATGCTCTTACTGGGGAATAGCAAGTCCTGTTACCAAGATACTCTAAGAAAACTAACCTTTTTCCTAGGGCAAAGATACCACAGACTAAACTTGGTTTAGGATAGCCTTCAGGTGGAGTATGAAGTTCTCAGATTAAAAAACACCCTACCGCTTTCGCAACGAAAGAGTCTAGTAGCCAGACAATCAACCCTTAAGAAGATTTTAATGATATGGGACGAAATCTTGAGCTCCTTGCTCAGTTCATAGGCAACATTTCTGTTGAAGATAATGACATTTTTACTTGAGTAAGCTCCTTGGGATTTTGTCCAGAACTGTGTACAAAACAGGACAGCAGTCCAACCCCAATTCTCCTTACATTCAGTAATCAACTTCCACAATGAAGAACTGGATACTCCCATCCTCCCTGTCGCACACAAACACTTCAAAATTTGTCCAGTCGCCTACCACATGAATTTTGTTTTAAGAACAGTTTGCTCAAACAAAGGGCTAGATCCTACAATTCTAACTCAGACAAAATTCCCATAATGTCAATGAAAGTTTTGCTGTGTTAGAATTACAGAATCGGTCTTTACAGGAGTTTGATATCTCATTGAATCTGGACATGAACCATAGTTCAAATAAGAAAACCCTCATATAAAGACCCATCATCTTTTAAAGTTTCCTGAGAGAAGGAAAAAAGACTGAAAGTCTATTAGAGATAAGGTAAAATATATAACATTTTAATCTTGTTTCAGAATAAAATAAATTTCAAAAGTATAATTTTATAACTGAGAGCATAATAATACTTTTAAGACAACAACAGATTTGTATATATGTTCATGTTATGCTGCTGTAGGCTCAGCTCCCATAACTTACTTACTAGTAGACTAGGTTGATTAGGATAGTCATTAAAATATTGTTTAACAAAACGCTTGCCAAGAAGACTGAAAATCATTTGTTGTTGTTTAGGATTTCCTAGTTGGTACTTCACTTCATCAGCAAGAGCAGCTCCAAGTTTGTCTACAACCTAAAGAAGAAATAAATTACAGTAAATATTCAGTTCGCAGTGTTGTTGTGGCTGTGTTTGTTCCAGGATTTAGAGATAACGTTTTTTATTGGACCAACTTCTATAGCTTGAAAGCTTGTCTCTTTCACCAATAAAAGTTGTTCCAAAAAAAGATGTTCCCTCACCCACCTTGTCTCAGTAAATACTTTAACAGATACTATAGTTCCAGAAATCCTTCACACTTTAATTAAGGCTAACTTTTAATGCACCAGCACTGGTAACTGGACATCACCTGAAAGTTCTTTAAAGAGCAATCTTTCATCATAATGTGTCCTTCTGGGCTGATCCAGAGGTCTCAACATGCAGGACTGTCCCAGTTTTGGGTCCCAATCTGTCTTCTTGCTGTTTGGCCAGAGGCAATGTAAGGAACTTACATTGTTCTTTAGCAGAACAACTTACATTGTTCTTTAGCAGAATCTTGTGTGTGACATGTGGAGCAATACTGACAATCTCTAAGGCAGATGATTCCAGCCCTCCTTAGTGACATGGAAGTTCATTGCAACAGAGAATTTTGAGAGTGGAACGTGAAATGAAAATAAATGGTGGAAACCCAGAGGATCCACTTACTGTGTAAGGCATTGTGACAATGGGCCCTATGCTATAAATAAAATTGATGCTACTCAGATTATTTAACTTCCCTATTTGTGGATTCAAAACTAGATAATGCATTTTGTTTGTAGATGCATTTTCTTTTACATATCAGGTTCAAATGGTAGGGGGAAATCTACATTGATTCTGCTTTATAACTCAAAGCAAACACAGATATCAAGATGGTTACTACCAATGATTTTTAGAAATTATGATAAAAAAGGGGGAAGAAGAGGAATATAATAATGGAACAAATCTTGGAACCATATAATCACTATGCAGAGAAGGAATGTGTTGGTGTTTACCTACAAATTATGAAATTATATTATGCAAAGAGAAGTGGAAGCTAAATATAAGAAAACACATAAGAAAGCAAAATACTGTGACTCAATTTATTAAATTACATTTCAGAATTAGATAGTAAGAATACAAGCTGAATTGTCCATGATATGAGTGAAACATAAATTACAGAAAGTAAATATAGTCTGGAAGACTAATCTTCTCCCTGCCTCTTCTGTGTTCAGAAAGTTTCCTTTGCTGTTTATTGGGGTGGTATTTTTGTTTGTGTGTAAACATACTGCCTTTAGAGAATTTATTGTGGGAAAGCTAATGTAAATAGTTCAGGCTTACATTCTGATGAAGGATTTTTGTCCTAACTTTCAAGGAAAATAATAAACTTCTTGACTGACTAAATGAAATATTCATTAGAATATTTTCCTACTTGCATAGTCAAAAACAACAGTAGTTGTCTTTAAATTGTACTGAAATCATTAATTTAAGCTTTTTTATAACTTTTGCATAAAAAAGTCCCCTTGGGCTGAAAAGTGAGATATCTATTTTCAGACCCAAAAGCATTTTCTCTGTAATAATTTTGCATATAAAACCAATACATTCATTTTCTATTATGTTGCACTTTTATAATTGAGAAACATTTCTTTTAAAATTGATGTCCATTAATCACCTTAGGCCCCAGTCCTTCAGAGACGCACCACATGGACAAAGAGGTCTGCTCACACAAGTCACTTTGTAAGTTGCAAACCCTAATTTGTACTTTTATTGTCAAAGTGAGAAACAGTATTGCACCCATCTTACTGAACCTAATTTGACATGGTAGCTAATTAACACTCTGACAATTTTCAATGCTTTCTTGCAAGTCATTAATAAAAACAAACAACATAGGGGGCAAGATGTGATCCCTGAGGGACCCCCACTACAAACATACTTGTACTATCATTATCCCCCATTTACAATTGCATGTTGAAATCTAACAGACAACTTTTAATCCATTTAATGTGTGCCATGTTAATTTTATCTCTCTGTTTTTAAATCAAAATGTCTGTACCAAGTCAAATGCCTTTGTCTCTCTCTTTCAGATACTTCTATTATAGCATAGTATCTAAGCATCTTACAATCTGTCATCTCAACACCCCTGGGAGACAGGAAACGACTATTATCCCTTAATTTACAGAGGAGGAACTGAAGCAGAGAGAAAGAGAGAGACACACCATGGCTTTGTCTACACTAGCACTTATGCTGGCAAAACTTTTGTGGCTCAAAGGTGTAGAAACCCTCCGAGCAACACGGTGCAAAAAAATAAAAAATTCAAATCAGATTTTTTTGAAAAAAAAACAATAAAATACTAAATTTCTCTCTCGTTTAAAAAATAAGTTACAAATAAATTTCATTACAAACATGTTAAACCTATACTTACAGGCTCATAAAAATGAATTAATGGCTCTAGTCTGTCCAGCCTAACTACTAGCTCCTGCTTCTTGAAAGTTCTGGGCTTTCAGTTTCTGTTTCTCCACAGACTAAAGTCACACGTGCAAAGAAAGACATAGGCTGGAGAGAACTTGTTCTGTGCTTATGTGGTGGTGGAGCTGGGCCAAGCAAGGAAGAGGAGTTAGTTAAAACACTGTCTTAAAGACAGAGACACAAAGGATAGAGGCAGAGTAGAAAAGAACAGTGGAGTTGACAGGGGGGAAAAAAGGGAGAAGATTATTCAGTACACACAGTTTCCTATATTCCCCCACATTTTTGTTACAGAAAAAATGGAAGATTGCTCGGTTCATTTATGGCAGAAATTCTTTTTGCATTGTTAACAACCAACACTTAATTGATATGGTTGAGCCCTTATGACCAGGCTACACTTCATGTGGTAGAACAGACATTGGTGGAAGGTTGCTAGATACAATGTATGAGAAGGAACTTGAACAGTGTGCAAGAAACACTGAGGGGAAATTTGCCTTTTTAAGCCTTGATGGGTGGAGCAATGTACACAATGATTAATAACATGTGCCTATGTGACAACAGAAGATGGGGTTGTATATCTTTCTGAAACAACAGATACATCGGGAAACGCCCCCACAACAGAATATTTAAAAGAAGTGGCAGGGAAAGCTGTAATAAACTGTGAACAAAAATTCAACTGTCTCATGCACAGTTTTGTCACGGATAATGCTGCAGACATGGCAAACATGAGACGCTACCTAAGAAATGGAAGGATGCTCCTTAATAACATGGCTGCAGTGCCTATTTAATGCATCTTTAAGCCAAAGACTTAAGTACATCTTCTGCAGGAATAAAAGGAAATGTTATCGAAGTCGCAAAACACTTTCCTAACAACCATTTTGCTTCAGCTTCACGGGAGAGAGCAGGAGGGGCCAAACTAGCTCTCCCTCGAGATGTTCAGTGGAATTGTGGGGTTGACTGGTTTGGACAAATTCTGAAGAACTGGCCTGTCCTCATAAAAGCTGGTGAAGAAAACCGTGGTAACACAGAGGGACGCTGTTCTCTCTTCTGGGACAGAAGCAACTCGCCCAAAGCACCCAACACGGGATTACAGAGGGTTCAAAGCTTCCAATCCAAACCACGAAGCCCTGCAGCCCCCCTGCACCCTACAACCCCCAAATACCGGCCTCCACTTCTCCCGAGCCCCAAAGGGAAGCTCAGCCCTAGGATCAAAGGCTCCTGCTTCGCAGGCCCAACCCACTCACCGCACCCGGCAAACAGAGAAAACTGCCGCAGGGCGGCCGGGGCCGGGCCTGGATTAGACGCCGTGACTCGCTCACCTGGGCCCAGCCCGCGCCGCCCCGGCCGCTTCCCGCCAGCTCCGCGCCCCGCCCGCTGCTGGGCCCCACCTCAGCCCCCGCCGCCCAACGCTTCCTCCCCGACTGCCCCGCCCCCAACGGCCCCGCCTCACCGCCTCGTTGCTATGGCGACAAACCGCTCCGGGCCTTCCTCCTCGCCAGCTCCTCCTCTTCCTCCCCGTCCCACGGCCGCCGCTGGGGCTCCCACCATTAGGCCAGCAGGCGCCAGCGATGGAGGCCGCGGGCGGGCCCGGAGTCCCGTGAGGGTAAGGCCAGCGGGGCCGGGCCGCTTCACCCCTCAGGCGCCGCCCCCTCCCTGCGCGGGAAGCAGCCGGGGCCTGGCCCGCGCCGGGGGCGCGAGCCGGGATCGGGCCCTCGCTGGCTCGCGCCCCGGGCGCGAATGGAAAGGGGCGTTGCCCCTCCCCCCCCCCCGCCGGCCCGGGGTTTAACTGAATGGGGAGGACTTCGCCCCGCCCTCCCTGCCCCGTTGCTAGGGGAGATAGAGCCCGGGGGGGGCTGCCTCTCGCCCCCCCTCGCCGCCGGCTCTTTGCCTGGGGAGGGACGGAGCTGGGGCGCCCTCCCCAGCAGCAGGGGGACCCGATGGGAGGGGCTCAGGCCAGGGGCCCCACGGCCACCAGCGCCTAGGCGTGGGCGGCAGGCCCGAGAGGTGGCTTCAGGGCCTGGGTGCAGGACGCCAGCTCTGCCACCAACCCTGGGAGCGGCCCCTCAACTCAGGCCGGCTGGGGGGGGGGGACCCCCGCCACTGACAAAGTAAAATTAAAGGGGGAAAAGATCTTTAAAGAGGGTCGGGTCGGCGTTCAGCGAGTGGAGTTGAGATCTAGCGAGTGCAACACAAAATCCCTTGCGATACATAAAATTAGGGCACCTGTGAAACTTGCATTAGGAAAAGAATTCTCCTAGGTCCCGTCACTCAGCCATAGTGCGCATCCTACACCTCTTCGAGGATGAGTTAATAACAACTGATGCATAGTTACTTTTAAAGTTCTCTGAACAAGTCAAGTGCCCTGGGCTGATTCTGGAAAGCCTTACTAGTAAGTGCAGAGCTCTGTTAAAACAAGGGGCTTACTTGCAGTACTGAACACGATCCTGGTAGTTTTTGTAGAAGTAGGCTATAAACCACCAAATGAAGCACGCTCATTTAAATAATCAATTTTAACAGCATAAATAATAAAGGCTTGATCCTGCAAACAGATGCATGAGTATCTTCATTTGTACAAGTGGTCCTATTGACTTCAACTCATGGGGTTACTCACATGTACAAAGTACAGTACATGCATTTTTGCAAGACTGAGGCCTAAAACGTGATCTTAGGCCAACAGATAATAACATATCAATAATAGCTCTGAATGTTAGTGAGAAGTTTCACTGTGCATGCAGTTTTTCTAAAATGCTAGTGACTCAACTTTTTTCCAAATTAGCAGCATCTAGTTTTGTTTCAAATGTTAAGTCTTTGTTAATGGTTATATATGTGCACAAATAGCATACTGAGATTTTCTTGCAAGGCAGATAGTATGTTTTTTCATGCTTGCATAACTGAAAAATAGATCAATGGATTCTACTCAAACTTTCCTACAAGTCCAACCAAAACCCCAGCATTTTTGAGAAAGTTGAGAGCAACTGAAAAGGGTTTATAATGAAAATCTTAACAAAACCTCAGCTGCAATATTTGCTACCACCAGACCAATACTGTAAAAATACTTCTGTGCTGTCTTAATCCAGTGATCTCAAAACCCTTTGCAAAGAATAACTAATGTAACTAACATTACAACATTCCTGGGAAGCATAGAAGGACTATTATACCCATTTGACAGATAGAGAGATTGAGACACAGAAGTGAAATGAATTGCCAACAGACGCAGTGAGTAAATGACAATGCTAGGAATAAAACCCAGGTCTCTTACTCTAACCATAAGACCACTGTTTACTGTCTGTTTCCTTTGGACGTAGACACTACCAACACTAAACTAGTCCCACACACTTGCTCTTTATTTTCTACTTTCGTCTCCCTCCCAGCATTACACTGCCTATGCAAAGCCCCCATACAGTCTAGGCTCTTCTCATTTCCTTAAAAAAAAAAAAAAAAAAAAGGTGGACTAACCTGGTTCCACTCACTTCCCCAGACAGGATAATCTTTTTTGGTAATCCTTTAATGGCACTCAGTTTTCAGCACTCACTGGATTTTGATTAGACTTGTGTCCAAATGTGTGCCGTTTTATGAATACTTACATGTGCAGTTCCCCTCCCCCACCTTTATGATTTCTCTCTCTAATCTAATGATGGTTCCCAACCTTTTTTCTGTAAGCTTATGTAGCACATTAAAACCTCTGCTACACAAGCTAGTGCCTGTCTCCTCTGATTCAGCTGGGTGCTTTCTAATCTTCAGTGGAGCTTTGCCTGTTCCAGGCTGTATGTGCAGCAGTCCGTTGGAAGTTAGAGCATACCTCATTGAATGAAATGCTCTGAGCAACTCACACAGAGGCATCTCATTAAGGTAGCGGTTAAGAGCCTAAGATACAAGCCCCCCGAGTTAAAGAAACCAGTATTTGTACATCTGTCGGTGGTTTAGAACCACTGATCTATGCACATAGGTCATCAGGGTGGCCAAAAGGCTGTGTATTTTATACAGACAGTTCTCTTTTCCTAATTAAATGGAACACTGCTCATTTAAACATGGCTTTTCCCCCGCCCCCCTTTAGGAGACTTAGCAGTGAGACAAAAGGATCTGGACCAGAGAAAGATCAATTTAACGCCATGCAATCCAATTGCAGTCATCTCCACAATACCCCAGGAAGTGGTGATGTTTCCTCATCCTCCCAGAGTGCCCATGCAGCAAGGCTGCCAGCAGAAGGCTCTTGCCACCGTAGTGGAGATGTTCGCATTCAGCTAAGTGCTGAACTGGGAGAAGCTGGCGAAAACTCCAGTTCCAGGAACATAAGGTCAACTTCCCAGGGTCGTTCACGTGGACACTCCCACAACGAAGCAAGGGGGCCCGAAGAGTCTTCCTTAGATTCAGAGGAACACAGTGGCAGCTCCATCTCTGAGCTCAGATATCTCTTCCAATGGCTGCACAAAAGTCTTCCGTACATCTTGATTCTGTGTGTCAAACTGATGATGCAGCATATAATCGGTAGAGTATAACAGCGTATGGTATGAGGGAACCAGCTCTTTTTTCCTGCATTAAAGCCTGCTCATGAGGGTGCCTGAAGTATAATTTGATTTATTTTTAGCTTTATTTTAATTTGATTTTTTCACTGGAAAGAGAAATTTCCTAAAACAGATTTAAATCACGTATCTGTTTTTTCCTTTTGTTCGCATATACAATGTGCTTAATTATTTTAGCTTGATTGCCTGATATGTTAAAATTATATTATGTTATTACAAGTACTTGTTAGAAGTGCATTTAATTTTGTTCTTTTTTTATTTTAATCCAGTTTCTTATTTTCCTCCATATAACTGACCCATTTTTCCTAATAGGCATTTCTCTTGGAATTGGGCTGCTAACAACTTTTATGTATGCAAACAAAAGCATTGTAAATCAGGTTTTTCTAAGAGTAAGTATTGCCCATTGCAATAAAGTTGAAGTGTTTTATTTTACTGTTACCCAAGACTTTCATGCATCAGTTTTTGAGAGAAATGTGAAATTCTTATATTATTTTAGTAAACAAACATAAATATCATAGGATTTATTTTAGATGCAAATGGTTTAGCTATGAATAAAATTTTCACTCTTCTAAGCGCTGACTTAGCACTTATCAGAGAAGCATACTTTGCAAATCTAAAATATAATATTGGTACACTCTTTTTTCGGACTTTGCATATCTAAGTGCCTGACAATGCACTTATGAGACAGAAATTCTTAAGTATTTTAAAAACTGTAAAAGATTACCATTTCATATGCAGAGAATCTGTTATGAGGGCACAAGCGTTACTGAGAATTGTTACACAAATAAGCAGCCGAGTTGAGATTAATGTTATTCACACACACACACGTTACTGTTGGGCTGTTCACCCCATTAAGGTACATGGAGATCTGTGTGAGTGCAATGATCTGCTCTAAAGGTAACATAGCTGGTGATTTTGTTCAGATACAGCTGTTGTAGTTTTATTGTGCATGAAAGAAATTAACTTGAGACTTTAAAAACAAACAAACAAAGTAACAAAACTATTAAATTTATAATGTATATCTTACAGGAAAGGTGCTCCAAGTTGCAATGTGCTTGGATACTGATATTCCTAACCGGGTCATCTCTCCTCTTGTATTATACCTTCCACTCTCAGTCACTTTATTACAGGTAATTAGAGGAACATTGGCATATTAATCACTTTAAATGGAATGTCATTTCTTGTGAACTGCAGAACACTCATGTGAGTAAGGGTTTGCAAGATTAGGGCCTATATTTAGGGGTTCACCATACAGGGGATCATTTAGGGGGTTTAGAGTTCACTGGCACTGATGCCATGTGGAATCAACCTGAGTTTGATTCTCAGCCCTGTCACCACCTTGGTGTGGGAATACTGGGGATACAGTGTCATGAGACTCTAGCAAGGCATGTGTCTCAGTTTCTTGTCACTAGTCTTCAACAACCCTGCTAGCTGATTAAGGGGTAACACTGACAGAATGGGAAAGGACACAAGTACCTGTGTGGCAGGATGACGGTTATGGGGCAGATATATTAAAGTGGATTCGAAATGGTGAGCTTTTAATGGATGACAAAAGAGCTCTCCTTACTCCTTCTAGAAGGAAACATACTATCTAAACATGCTTTCTTTTTTTAATGTACCATTTAAAATTAAACTGTATGCTAATATCCACTCATGAGAATCTACTCTTGTGACTTCTGATATTTCTTTTTGTAGCTTAATCTTTTTAAAACCTACCGTGGATTTTATGAACTTCTGGGAGGTACTTTGGATTGTGGGAATCACAGACTTTATTCTGAAATTCCTCTTTATGGGTTTCAAATGCTTTATTCTCTTGGTGCCTTCTTTTATGATGTCTTTTAAATCCAAGGTAAGAAAATAATCTATATTTACTTTTATCATAAAGATCCTTTTACAGTACAATCAGCCAGTCATTAATTCCACCTAGATTAATATTTTTCTTAATTAAAGCTCTGCACATAATCTTTCAATGATGCAGCGGGAAGGAGAAGCCTATGGATTTCATGCTTTGCTCTGACTGTTGAATTCTTGATTTTTATATTCAGATCCGAAATGGGGATAAGGGCCATTTCTTTAACTACATTTTGCTCAAAATGAAGCACTGAAACCAAGATCTTGATATACAATTATCTTGGAGTCTAAAAAGATTCCTAAATATGAGAATTCAAAATTATTTTTTAAAATGAATGTCATTAAACTTAGAAGTAAAATTTGTGCATAGTTAACATAGTTAAGTGAGAAACTCATTGAGTAAATTTATCAGATTTATAACAACCTATATTCGCTCACAAGATATTAATTTTTATCCATTTCTAAAGGTAAAAAACATTTCATGATGGATTAGTAAATATTGGTACTGTTTTAAAAAAACACCCAAAAGAACAGATAGTCATGAAATGGTAGCATCTTCTAGAGGATATTTAGGTGTGAGATATTTGTATAGGTCATAACGCTTATATCACTAATTTTGGTTTTAAAAATGCACTAACGTAAAGTATTTGTCAATTTTAAACAATTTAGATAAAAGGAGAGTGATTTATAATGAATAAAATCTCTGCTTTTATTTCAGAATTTTTAAAATGCTATTCCAAACACTAAAAAATTTCTTATAATATTTAACTAATGAAAATTCTACCAAACCATCAGTGAGATAAATTGTAGCTTGTTTAAAAGGAGGAATTTGGCTAGAAAAAGCTACAGACCTGAGGGAGTATCTGGTATACCCCTGTGCGGAGGGCATTTCAACTACATTATTTTTTGTTGCTAATCTCATTTTACAGGTAAACTAAACACTTCAAGAAAATACCTTGTGCAGGTATTTAAAACTAACTAAACTAAATGTTTGATACTGCTTGTAAAATTTTAATATTTTGTTATTTAAAGTGCCTGTGAAGAACATTATATATAAATGCATTTGGTGGTTAATTCCAGCAGCCTTTAGAGAGCCCTTCCACTCTTCTACTTATTCAGTCTGGTCTCTAATTTTTTTACTGCACTGATGCCATTTTATTTTTGTAGCCCCATCATACATGGAATTGCCTTCTTAAGAGATCATTTCTACTTCTGTTCTGAGTGTACTTACATTCAGGGTTAGGACTTCATCCTTCCGTCCTTTTAAGTTTAGAAAGTCACAGTCTCAGTTTTAGATAGTGGTTTTTTGGTTTTTTTGGTTTTTTTTTAAGGCCAGGTCTGTAGTGAAAATAATCAGGCATATGGACTCTATGTCAGAATCATATAATCATAGCAATGTAGGACTGGAAGGAACCTCCAACAGTCAAGTCCAGCTCCTTGTACTGAGGCAGGACCAAGTATACATAGATCATCCCTGACAATCATTTGTTTTTGAAAACCTCCAATGATTAATAGACTTTTAAGGCAGCTTGTGGAATCTCGCAGTGCTTAACTACCCTTTTATAGTTAGAAAGTTTGTCCTAATAGCTAACCTAAATCTTCCTTGCTGCACATGAAGCCTATTACTTCTTGTCCTACCTTCACTGGGTGTGGAGAACAATTGAACACAGTCCTCTTTATAAGAGCACTTACCATATCTGAAGACAGTTATTAGGGTTCCCCTCATGTCTTCTTTTTTCGAGACTAAACATGCCTGTTTTTTTTTTTTTAACCATTCCTTATAGGTCAGATTTTTCTAAACGTATGATCATTTTAGTTGCTTTGCTCTGGACTCTCTTGAATTTGTCCACACCTTTTTGTAAAGTGTGGCGCCCAGAATTGGACACACTAGTCCAACTGAGGCCTCACCAGTGCTGAGCAGAAGCGGAGAGTTACCTTCTTTGTCTTACATACAACACTCCTGTAAATGCACTCCAGAATGATATTAGCCTTTTTCTTTTCCCCAACGGCATCACATTGACTCATCTGCAATTTGTAATCCACTATAACCTGTATATCTTCTTATACAGTGCTACTGCCTAGTAAGTTATTTCCCACTTTGAAGCTGTTTGATTTTCCCTTCCTAAGTGAAGTACTTTGCACTTACTGGAATTTCATCTTGATTTCAAAGCAATTCTCCCATTTATCAATGTTTTTTTTAATTCTAATCTTGTTCTTCAAAGGGCGTGCAACCTCTTCCAGTTAGTGTCGTCTGCAGCTTTTATCAGCAAACTCTTTATTCCATTATCCATGTCCTAAATGAAGATATTAATTAGTACCAGACTCAAGACTGACCTCCTTTTGGACCCCACTTGATACGCCCTCCCAGTTTGACAGCAAACCATAGTCAACAATTTTTTTAAGTAGTCTTTCAACCAGTTGTGCACCCATTTTATAGTAATTTAATCTAGACTGCATTTGCCTAGTTCGCTTATGAGAATGTCATGTGAGACTGGCAAAAACCTTACTAAAAATCAAGATATCATCACATCTACTGCTTTCCCCCATCCACCAGGCCAGTAACTCTTTTAAAGAAAGAGATTATGTTGGTTTGGCATGATTTGTCCTTGACAAATCCATAATGGGCATTCCTTCTTGCATTATCCTCTAGGTGTTTACAAATGGATTGCAAAACTGTTTTAAAAGGGAGAGCATGAGGTTTTAAAGAACACAGAGTAACATGGGGGAGGGAAATGGAGTTCTGATTTACATGCAGTTGTAAAAGAAAAGACCTTTTCTTTACCCCAGTTTTTCTCAGCATTATATATATATACATAGGTACAATTTTTAACAGACAGTTGTTTTAGGTGCTCTTTTATGTTTGCATTTTTCTTGTAACTTTTTTCCTTTTTTAATGCTCATGAAAGCAAGACTGTTAACACTGGTAAGTAGGTAGGCATGCAACAAAGGCACCCCTACTCTGATCTTATGTACCATTTTTTCTGGCCTTTTCCTGAGCAGAGCCTGCCAGTTGTGCAATTGTTCTATGTTACGAACAAATGTCAACTAAGGACTTGCCAAAGATCAAATTGGTTTTATTTGTTTTGACACCCGACTCTCTTAATCGGTGAAGTGCTAGTGAATTAACTTGTGATAAAACATCATTTTAACTCCTTTTTAAAAATCATGATCTTGGCCCCATTTTAAGGAGTTTGACGTAACACTGTGCAGTTTTGTAACTTCTACATGTATGGGATTTTAATGATATAAGTTTCCAAACAGCATTTCAGATCTGTTGAGACGCTACTTAAGATATAATGAGGGAAAAATATTAAAAAGAGAGCTGATATATAGGAAAGATGTATTAACTTTAAATTATCTGTATTTTAAATGAATTTTTAAATATTCCTCGTTTTTCCTAGGGCTACTGGTATATGCTGTTAGAAGAATTCTGCCAGTATTACCGTACATTCATCCCCATACCAGTTTGGTTTCGTTATCTTATTGGCTATAGGGAGCTGGACGGTGTACTGGGGTGGAGTCTTGGAATATTGCTCGCGCTATTCTACTTCATCCTAAAAGTATGTAAACATGATCTTTCCTTTGTATTTTAATGTATGAAAATGATACTGCATTCATTTCCATAAAAGAGATGTAGATGTACAAATGAATGTATTCTGAAATATTCCCCCGAGTTTGAGTGGACTTGCTGGTTTAATACAGCCTTCCAAATCAATATAAAAATTTGCTAGGCCAGGCACTAAATCTAGTCACACTCCCTTTAAAGGACGATTAGAAAAGTAATGATGTTTACACAGGACAAAAATTGCTCGCCACAACTGATTGTGAGTAGTAATTTTGTCTGAATTAGTTGTTAATGTCAAGATGGCTACATGTTTTGTATCCTTCTAGCTAAGCTCCACTGGATTGCTCTCACTGTTGGAGAGTTCAGGTTCTGAAGTTCACTTTAACACAGCCCAGCACTAGGGCATTGTCAATGTGGAGGGCCTGCTGTCTCTGGTAGGTCTACTAGAGTCTGAGTTTCACAAGTTTCATGACACTTTTGTGCTTTTGAGTGGCCTTTATAACAACAGGGAATCAGGTTGGTTTTGGTTTTTGTGGGTTTTTTGATAAGTAGAGAATTCTGCTGTTGTTTGTTTTTTGCAATTTTGTTGTAGAGTGCCTGTGTGTATTGGTATTGCCAATATGCATTTCTAAACAGAGTGTTAAATTAAATTGAGGTTGCTTTTGTTAAGCTCACAAGTGGCTTCAAAAGTAAGACCAGACTTGAACGAAGGCAGGAAAAATATATTAAGAACTTGTGGAATAATGCACCAAATAATAATGTTAACTGTTACCATAGACATCTTCTAGATAGTATGTAAACAAGTTGCCAAGGGAGATGGGTAGAATTCCAGTCAACGAAACCATCTCCTTTTGGAAAATCTTCTATTATGTAGAACTGTTGCTTTGGGCTTCCATTCCACTATTTTAACTTTTTGGACAATCTGTTTTTCTTCAACGTGATTTATAACCTCCAGCATATGCTCTGGCTTGGTAAAACCATCTTCTGCCAGATACATGGACTTAAAGTACCAATAGGGAGAGATTTTCAAAATCACAAAAATAAAAAATCTCATTGACTTTCTATGCTTTGTTCCTTTGACTCTATGCCACTTTGTGCTTATGCTGACCATATCCAAAACTATCTTGGTTGGTACAATTTACATGTTACACAGCAGCTGTAGTCTATTGTTTACTACACACACACACACAAAATTAAAAGATCATTATGTTAAAAACATTATTACGGTTGCAAAGTCAAGAACTCACAAGTTAAGCAATGCTAGATATAAAGTTGGCTGTGCCATCTTAATTCAGTCCCCGTGTGTGTATGCATTATGGTACCGTTTTTAAATACATAATCACATACTTTTTTCCCCCCCAATGAGGACAGACTCTTCTGAGATAATAGCTGCTGAAGTCTCTACTGAGCATACACAAATTATAATTTTTCAGAGGCCTATAACTTGGCCAAATATGGATGAATTTTCATGGGGATGGCAGAAGGCACATCCCTGATACAAAGCCAGCTTACTGACAAATTTCAAGTCCTGCCTCAAAACATGGGGGTGCTAGAACATCTCAAAAGAAAAGGTTACCACAATTTTTGTAATATGGACAAACCAATATTTTTTACCCTAGTCTCATTCCTGGAACAGCCAAACCATTTTGGATGAAATTTCCTAAAAGAGGCAGACACCCAGCATGGAAAATATCAGACTTAACAGTTAAAATTTGGCAGAGAGTTTATAAACAACTGAAAGTATGGTTTGAAAAAGAGGAAATGTTGGACAACTCAGTAAAAAGTAGCGCTACCAGCTCTATCTATAACTGTTCCGTTACCAGACTAAAAATAAAACATTGACGGCCAAGCATGCAAAGTGTTGCATAGAATTTTAGCACTGTGGATCTTACTTCCAAACCTGCACAAAGTTTGCAAATCTAGCTCTTGGAAATAAATGGTAAGCATCATTTTTTCTTTTCTCATTTCAGCTTTTGAGCTTTTTTGGCCATCTGAGAAACTGTAGACAGGTTTTACGGATATTTTGTACACGACCAGTGAGTATTGGATTCTCTGTAACAAAATGACAAACATGGCTTCCGCAAAAATGATTCTTCATGGAAGATAACGTGATCAAGTAGTACAAGGAAAAAGCTATTTTAATTACAGAGTTCAACTTTAAAAGTAATCCTAGTATGTTGGGCCCCTTCTTACAGTTTTTTGTAAGATTTCATTTCTCAGCTTTAAGATCATAGGCTGACTTGAAGTCACTTTAAAAGTGATCAGTTTTTTATTGTGTAAGTAGCATCTAGAGGTAAACTATTTGAGTACCATGTAAAGAATATATTTTAAAACTGAGCTAAATATTTGTTTGACTCACATCTGCAAGATTTGAGTAGCAAACCTTTTATATATTAGCAGTCAACTGAAACATATATGGGTAAGACCCAGATCTTGGCAAAATAACTGAAGTATAAATAGCTATTCCATTCAGTATTGAAAATAGTGGATTCTTTTTCTAGAATATTGGGTAGAAGATAAAATGTACTGTAATTTAATCTAGAGCCTGCTGTGCATGTACCAGAATATATAGGAGGATTTTTGACATTGAATTAGATTAATACTAATATATCTTATACTCTCTGTATAACCAATACTCTCTTAACAGTAAGTGATGTGTTTTCCTTCCAATCAATGTGTAACAACTCATGCCAGAGCTTTGCTCCAGGGGGGCTACCATTGTAGCAAGTTAATTTCAAAGTCCCCATATAGTGTGCTCAGTAGATTATACCCAAATACCACTTTGCACTAGAGCATCTGTGTGTCAGTGTAGCATCCCAAGGATTGAAACACTTAACATCCTGTTGCCCCAGAAATCAAATTGTTCCCCCTCTAACTACATCCTTTCAGTCTTAGTTTCTTCCTTATCCTTTCCTGGATGTTAACATCTGCTGCAAAATCTCTTTTTTAACAGCACTATGGAGTGACAGCTAGCAAGAGACAGTGTTCTGAAGCAGATGATATTTGTTCAATATGCCAAGCTGAATTTCAAAAGCCTATTCTTCTCATCTGCCAGGTAATTCTAAAGAGATTTTGAATAGGAGAATCACAATACGGGGAGGCTGTTATTCTGAAACTTTGTGACTCAAGCTTATGTTGACAGTGTCAGTTGAAAAGTAGCAGCAGGTTTATGGAAAACACTTGTAGATATTGGTGAATGGGAAACTCTTTTGGTGGGAGAATATTGTCGGCCTTGCAAACTTGTGTGTTTTACCTGCAACATTTTTTTAAAAAGTTAGAAATTGTATATTATATGCTAAAGACAGCAGCTGCCACTATTATATTCTATTAGAACAGTTAACATAGAGCTAAAAACTTAGCAAGTATTCAACATGGGATTGGACATTTATGTGGATGAATGAATATATAGAGTTGATGCTAACACATTTTGGAAGAGTTTAAAACTTTATGCTTCAAAGACGAAAAAAAAAATCTAACTACCATGGATAGGTTTTTTGCACCTTCCCCTGAAGCAGCTAGTGCTAATGGCAGTCAGAGACAACATATTGGACTAGACGGTCTGAGTCTGATTTAATATGACAATTCTTATGTTTCTTAATGGATTTGAAGACACGACGCTCTTGGGATAGAAAAAACCTATCCGCTTGTTGTCACTTAACTGTGCTGTCTATGCAGTGGTGAACTCCTGTCCATTTACTTCTAGAATCCTTGCAAGTCTTCTTACTGATGATGTTTTGCAAAGTTCTTTTTATAAAGAAAATAATTGCTGTTGCTAGCGGTAGGTTTGGTAGCCCGGCTTATGGTTAAGGTCGCCCAACATTTCCTATTATACAACCCTGTTTTCAGTTGCTTATAACTTTCAAAACTTTAACCGGTTGGGATGAAATTTTCCCTGTTGGGTGTCTGCCTCAGACTTGGTTTTTTTTAAATTAAATTAAAATTAAAATTTAAATTCTGCCAATACAGTTCTGCCACTTGTGCGAGTGACACTAGGGAAAAATACACTGTTGTGCGTAGGTTAAAAAAATTCTAGTGACCTTTTCTTTGAGCAGCAGTCTAGCTCCCCTGTGCTTTGGAGCAGGAACTTGAAATGTGTCAGGGGATTGCCTTTGTGACAGGGATGTACCTTTTGCCATCCCTGTGAAAATCCGCCCAGAGCTCAGGAGGACTTTTTCCTGCAATTGCAACTCTGGGCAGCTGCAGCCAGGGCTGTGTCTGGGTCCAGGCACCTAAACTGAATGCAGGGAGCCTGTCTTTCCTGTGCGCTGAGTGACCCTTCCATTTTGGGTCCAGAGAGCACGAAGAATGAAACTAACTATTTTGAATGTGAGGAAGGGAGATAAGAGATTGAGCTCCAAGGGGAGTATATTGGGACAAGGAGCATAGGGGTGGAGAAGAGAGGCAAACTGGAAGGATAGACTGGGACTGCAGATTGGCAGAGAGAGTAGGAAACTTGGACTGAGAGCTAGGGAAGGGGGAGACTGGAACAGAACCAGTGGGGCCAGGAGAAAGAAGAAGGGGAAAAGGGAGACAAAATTGAGGTGCCAGAGTGTGGGGGTCAAAACTGGGACTGGCTGAGCCAAGAAACTGGGTTAAGGAGTGGAGGGACACTAAGATTGGGATGGCAGCTAGGGGGATAAGGAAGGTGCATGCAGGGAGAGACGGAGTGGATTAGGAACTAGGATTAGGAGCTGGGAATGGCTGCAGAAGGAGAGTGGGGCTGGGGTGAAAAGCCTGAGAAGTGGCATCTGGGACTGGGTAGCAAGGAGAACAGGACTGAGGGGAAGACCGAGCAGTGGGGAATAGACAGAGACTGGGACCAAGAGGAGCGGATGGGTCAGAAGGGGTCACACTTGGTGGGGGAATGGGCAGAAGTCTGTGCCCACTAAGACATACTCCTCCAAAGCGTGGAATGGAACCCAAGAGTCACCATTCCTTGTCTCAGCAAGTAAGTATGAAACCCACCAGCACAGGGTAATGTCTCATTCCTTCTGGGGCTGGTATATAGAAAGGATGACAAACTCCCACTGCTAGCATTTACACCTTAGCTCTTCAGTGGTAGAGGTCTGTGAGGTGGACTTAAAGGCTTCAAACCTGCTGATGAACCATATGGGTGTCAATATGATGCCATATGAGGAAATGTGAGTTTTTTCAGATTGCTTTTTTAAGTTATACATGAGGGGAAGAACATACATTAAAAGCACGCTATTAAGGTTGCAAAGTCAAATGTTCAGTGTTGGGAAATGCCACAATGCCTGTGCCACCTTATTTTGACCCTGTATGTGTAAGCATTGTGATAGTTTAATTATGTGATGACGTACTATTTTTTTCCACAGGACCTCTGCTTCATTCAATGCTCAGGATGCACCTGCTCTGGGGATGAATCAGGGTTGTGTAGTTTAAAAAAAAAAATTGTCTGTAGGATTCTGTGTCACTTGTGGCCGAAGTGGGAAGGTTTGTGGCGACTGAGGTGGGTTTGCAGGAATAGAAACAATGGGCTCATGGGTAAACCCTTAAATTCTGCTCTTGCGAATTTGATTCTATCCCTGCCTTTGCCACAAAAATCCTATGCGGTGCTAGTCAAGTCAGTTAAACCAAACACATCAAATGTGGTCTCTAATTGTGTGTTCCTCCTTTTCTGGGTACCTGCCTTGAGACCCTGGGTCTGATTTGCAGAAGTTCCAAGCTGCAAGTGAAGTCAGTGGGAGCTTTGCTTTGAGCGTACAAAGTGCTATATAATGCTAAGGACTCTCTTAAAAATCAGGTCCTGGATGTTTTACATTGGGAACCCCCAAATTAGTGGATGCTTTTAGACCTTGATCTCTCTGCGATGTAGAAAAGCCCATGAGGAAAATGATAATTCTGTTTTCAGAGCCAGCATCAACTAGTGTGCAGGAAATAAGGCATAGGGCCACACATCAAACCAGAAAACGAAATATTGAATGGCTGCTCATTAAGTGAGCACCATCCATTCTGTGCACTGCATAAGGCAAGGGTTCTGTGTAAAAAGAGTTTGTGATGATGTAATTAGAGACAGTTGTAACACTTATGCAAAGGCGGTCTGAATCAGGGTTGCACAGGTAATCTTACTTCTGGCATTTCCTAACACCTGAATGCTTGTTTGCACTTAATTTTTTTTAGCTTAGCTTTGTTACACGTCACTATGTAAGTAGAATAGTATAGCAGAACCATTAATTGTTAGAAGAGTACTAGATTTTGAATATTCTAAATGGATTTTAAAAAGGCTATTACAAATATTAGCAGATCTTTTGTGCTCTTCCGGTTAAAAAAAAATAAAGTACTTGTCACCCTTCTCATTACAGCACATATTTTGTGAAGAATGCATCTCTTTATGGTTTAATAGAGAGAAAACGTGTCCACTCTGCAGAACTGTTATTTCAGACCACATTAACAAGTGGAAGGATGGAGCAACTTCTATGCACCTACAGATTTATTAAAACATCAGATACTTTTAATTTTTATAGTGTACATTCATTTGAATTATGGTTTTGCAGTTTACTGTGGATAATAAAGGGACTGTGTTAAAGATTAGCAAAGGACTATCTAAGACCCTTAAGTACTTATATCACGTTCTAAAATCTGAGTTTATTAAAACAGGACAAACTGAAAACTGCTTTTTCTTAGATTAAAATCATCTTAAATTTTAGAAAATACAAAATCCAGCATTTTAATTTTTTTCATAATATTTCAGAGAAATGGTCAAATATTTGAAAATGCTGCACTTAATTACAGCAACTGCCTCACTCATTGTTTTACATCAACATTTACAGTAGTTTTGCAGTGTTCCAGATTGTAGTAAATTGCATTTATTCTTTTATGACTTTATCAAACACAGCAGCTAAAGATGTGGGCTATGATCGTGGAATACTGAGCACCCACAACTCCTATGGACTTGAGTAGAAGTTGCAGAGCTACTCACACTCAGAGAGGCGGCCTATTAATACTGAACCCGATAGGTCAGAAAAATAAGCCCTCTTTTTTTCCATGTGTTACACCCGCATCATTAACTGTTTTTCATTATATTTTGAGGAAAAGAATTTCCCCAACTTAGATTCCTGTAGATCCACAGTGGACCTTTCTCCTTCTTATGCCTACTATATAAATTATCCAACCACGGCTAGAAGTTTTTTACTTAATATTTTATAAAGATTGTATTTTCCAAACAGATCTTTAATACTACACTTTTGTCAAATATCAGGTAACTGCATTTTCTTAAAGGGGAGAATCTATTTTATAATTTACAATATGTAATGTGCATAGAATATAGTGAGAATAAATGCAGTTTAAATTCTTTTGGCTGGTGCATGGTGTATGAGCGTACAGGACTTTCTGTTCCATTGATGAGAGCTACTTCTCATGCATGCAAAACATGAAAAACCACTAATTACCGCATAAAACTAGATAACTTTTTAAAAGACAAATATACTGGTGATTAGTCTCTACACTAACTGTGCAACCAAATCATTCCTTTCTTTCCGCTTACCTGTCTCTCCTCAGTTCCTCCATTCAGGCATAATAGGCGAAAGCTGTCCTGCTAGTGGAATTACAGCAGAGCTCAGTTTAGCCTCAACTTAGGTTTTGGCTGTTTCAGTACTTACTCAGTTGAACACTTGAAGAAACTGCCAATTTGCGAAGTTCTTGGTTTCTTTGTATGTGAGAGGATGTGCTGCTATCCTAGAGCTAAGCAAAAGCAAAAACAGATTTAAAGGGTGTTAAAATATTTACTTGCTGGCCAGAAATAATTCCCTGCAGTGGTCAGAGACAAAACTAGCAGGAGACCATGCTGGGAAAACTTTCTTAAAAGGGTAAACCCCAATTGAGGAGTTCAGTAATGACCAGCTAGTTAACATTTTTAAGGAAAGGGTGTTTAATTCCAACAAGGTTGAAGGTTCAGCAAGCTGAATGAATGGCAGCCTGAGACTTCCAGAACTGGAGCCTGGCTGATTTCTAGTGTCAGTCGTTTGTCCTTTGTATTGCTATATACTCTGGTGATATAACAACCAGGTTTTAGTTGATTATGTGTTTTTTTGTTTGAAGTTTATCCCCAGTTCATCAGCATCTTTACTCCTGATGCCTATATGCTAAAAGTAGTGGTCAGGGGATAAGAATTTAGTACAAAGACTGCAGCCAGCAAAACATTAAACACCATAGTTAAAAACTTGAGCACAGAAGATAGGCTGGTTCTAGAGGATTTTGCTAATGCCAGACATGAAGCTTTTGGTAAATAAGCTGTTCTGAGGTCCAGCGTAAGGGAGTAGAGGAGAGATTTGTGCTTTATGCTAGATTGTTACATGCTTATTGTATATGACCATGCATTTTATTCCTAGTCCTGTACTGGGCCTATGGGAGAAATAAGAAGCTCATACTGTTTCTTTAAAAAACAGTTGCCATGCTGTAGTTTACCTTAAGCATGATTTAAAAAAAAACTACTTCCATTACTTAGTTGGTGTTTGGAACTACTATTGCAGCACATTGTATTTCAGTTGATTTAGACAGCATTCATTCTGACTTGAAAAATCAGCTGGGGGCTACTTCACTGATCAAAGTGGAGGCCTCTGCATTGCTCACTCATGTTGAGCAACACCTGAGTTCCAGCCCATCCATCCATCCATTCCCACCAGGTCAGCTAGTTGGAGTTTAAAGCCCCACTTAAACTAGAGATTTGTGTGTGTGGCTGACAGTCCAGTTAAGGGCAACATTCGGCATAAACCTTGACCTAACTGCTTTAAAGACCCACCCTAAATGAATGAGCTGAGTTTTCAAACTTGTATGCAGAATGTAACATATTAAATTTTGATTCCCCCTTCCGCTTGGGAAATGATTAATTATTTTTAAAGTGGTCCAATTTTCTTTCTGTAAGGAGGCTCTTGAGAAAAGCTGTATGAAATCATATAAAAGATGTTTAATTTGGGCTAAATATAGCTGAGAGTCAATCTATCAACAAGCAAGAGCCCAGCAGCAAAGCTTTTTTTATGATTAAGTGAACCACCTGTAGGTAAGTCCTACATTGTAGAGTAAACTAAAGGGTAAATCAGTTACTTGTTTGAGGTGGAAGGGCCAGCTAAAATAAATTACTTTTTCTAGAATAGTGGACAGGAAAATGGGCCTTCTACATACAAACATTATTTTGGGAATTCCTTATCTGATAATTGTGAAATGTGTGTAAAACTTTACTTAGTACCTCCATTCCGTGTGTTTTCACTCCTGCTTTCTTTGACAAATGTTTTACTTCTGTTACCTCTACTTGGCTATAGGAGAGGGGTTTTTTTTTGTGTGCACGCACACATCAGAATTAAGCTGGTTAGTTTTATCTGTGCAAACTTATTACAGATACTTGGGCTGGCAAAAGTGGCAATGGGTCTAATTTGTCCTACAAAATCAATTACTGGAGGAGAGAAAAACTACTACAAGGTTGCAAGCGTGGCAGTTAAAGCAATCAAAACTGAGTACGGTTGATACAGCAAGCACACGCAACTAGTCTTTTTTCAGAGTAGAACCAGCATAAGCAACTGCCTGTGATTCTACTGATGAAAAAATTGTTTAGTCAAGATTTGGTGGGCAATATTGACTTAACTGTAAGTCGATTATGAGAACAAATGTTAAATGCTCATTTGTTGAACTAAAGGGGAAGTTTTATCACGTTTATGCCTCTCTTGGTACCCAACAGCTCCTATTAGAGAGGAGCTGGATACCAATGACATTTGTGTCCACCTCCCATTATGTTCTAGTGAACCATCATGCACACTACTTGCAGTTTAGACTAGATATACTGATAGCAGCACAGAGGGCCTACAAGTAGACTTACAATGAGACTCACTCGCAGAAGGCACCATTGAGAAACCTAGACTCATAATGAAGACAAAGTAGAATTTTAGAGACGGTGCCAAAATTTTTAACACCATTCTTCCCTCAGTTCACATAGTTTCTTGCTGGCTTCCCTCAGTTCCATGCTGTTTCGTGCTGCAGAGGCATACTTTAATTGAGAGTCTGAAGAGATTCTAACTCAATTTTTTTTTCTTGGTATGAATTACTTTTCCATCTGTTCATGGAGAATCCAGCGTAGAATAATTTAGAAGCCAGCATTTCTCTAATTAGAATCTTGTATTCTGAACAGTAAAAGGTGCTACCATAAGATTAAAAGAACAGGTTCTCCAAAGCAATTGGTTTCACAATAGCAGAGCACCACAGATCTCAACAGCCATTCTGGTTTTAGATTTACTCACAGGAAGATTAGGAGCAATGAATTTAAGTGATTTCTTGTTAATCCAAAAAAGCAGAAAACTATTTTTGGAAAGTTTAGTAAGGGAAAGTTAGATAATGTAGGCAACAGCATTTTATTAAAAAAGGTTTCAAACAAGCAAATGCTTTAAGAAATTAAATAAAATCCACTGAATAGTTTTTACAGCAAAGCATTTCCCTACAGCATATGCAACCCAGCATTGTTAGTGCACGAGAACCAGATAGTGAAACCTTCCTGCCTAGGTTATTTGTAAATAAAAGTAGACAAATTATATTTTAAAGTATTACATATGTAGTTAAGGAAATTCAACAAGTTTCTTGATAATGTCCTTCTGACCTACAGATCACTCAAGAACTTTCCTGTAAGGCAACCAGTGGACTATGCTCAACTTGAATTGGAAATAAAAAACAGCAGTATGGCTAACTTGGCTGCCCACTCAGTGAATATGAGTTGATCTTTTGGTGTTTGCTCACCACAGCTTAAGGGCAACACAGGTCACTAGGAGAGAACACTTGTCAGACTGCGCATTCCAGAAACTCTATACCCTGGAGGTTATGGGGTTTTCTTTTATTTGGAAGAGCTGAGTGAAATTACCCAAAGCTAGTAGTATTCATAAAAATAAGTTTATTACACAAATAGAATAAGGAACTAAAACCAAAAGAAAAGTTTGACACTTCTCAGAAGTGAGAAGGCATTTCAGCTTAGCTGTCGAGGGAAAAAGTGAGTAACTTACATCCCTTAAATACCATCCTTCTTCTGGTCTATCAAATCCCCTTGATGCAGGGAAGCCCTGCTTTTCAAACCACTGCCTTCAGCCATCCACCCCATACCTCATCCATCCTGCAGGAGGCAGACCACTGATGAGTGGATAACTAGTGGCAATTCATAACCACCTTTCAAAGGCTTAGCTGAGGTACCAGCCTTAATAGACCAGATTGTATCTAGCTTCAGTCGGGGGACTTCTTAAAACTCCTTAAGGTTTTTCTTCTTTTCATGGAATTTAAATTATGGATGAAGGTCCAGACTGTCACACTGGGGGGCTACCCTATTTAAGAGAACAAAAAATAAGTCACTTCTACTAGCATGTGTTCATTCAAATTTGCATTTAATTGCTATTTACATCCATTCAGAAATCAAGTATATTTTATTACAGTAAACTAAATACAAAATGAAAAGCAGAACGGGGAATACCCTCATACCACTCCAAATAAGGCAGCTGAAGAGTTTTACAGATAGATACAAAGTCAATTTGATATAGCAGAAAAGAACAGTTTGTAAAAATACACAACGAACCACATCACCCCCAGCCCCTCAAAATCTACACATGTAGCATAGAAATGTCTTATTTCCTTGAGACAATACTTGTGCTGTTCATGATAAGGACAGACTCTTGATTAACAGGAATTCCCCCTTCCCCCACGATTAAGTGTAGTAGTTCATCCCTCTACACCTGGAACAATGGAACACACAGTATCCTGCTTTGTCAACACAGATGACTTGAGACTACTGCTATAGAGACAGGGCAACAAATGCTTGGTTTTTTTTTTTTACATTAATGAGTTGCAGTCTCCTTCCTGATGTGAATATGCACTCCTCCTTGAATGTTAACAGATCAGGAGTTAATCATTTATTAAGGAGATGACAGACTCAAGTAAACTAACATCTCCAGAATTAGAGTGGACACAAAATGTCTGTTCTCCATAAATTTAACTTTTCTTGTAGGAATACACACACACAACAAAAAAAACATTAAAGAGAACAAGTGACTAATTTTTATCTTTTATTACCAGCTAATACCGGGATGACATTCAAATGTCAGATGGCACAATTAAGACAGTCTCAGTAGGAATTATTCCAGCATTCCCAAAATTACAAAGTTTAGTACATTAATGGAATCATGTATGTATGACTCCTATAGAGAAAAGTGTTGAAAATGTTTCACATCAAATGGGAAAGAAAAAAAATGCTGGTAACACAGTCAGCCTATAAGTGTTTATGGTTTGTAGAACAAACTGCAGAACAAAATAGCCCTCTAATTTAACATCTAGTAAAAAAAAATTGAATCTGGTTCAAGTTTAAGATTTAATACTTTTACATGGTTAGCCACAGCAGGTATTAACCTCAGTTTTACTATATTTTTGTAATGCTACAAAAATCCTATAAAAGTCAAATGATAGCAAAATTTTCAGTGATTATAATTAAAAAAGCACAGCTTGTAAAAAATAAAAAGTTTCTATACTCTAAAGAAAAATTTAAGACATTTTTAAATGAACAAAAAAAAGCACTTGTTAAGCTCTCCATTCCGCATACTAGCATTTGTCTGCAGTAGCCATACGGGAGCTAGAACTCTACTCCCCTTACAAGTTCATGACTATTGACACTAATATATATATATATATATATGTATATATATAGAAGATCTATGTCTGATATTTTTATAAATAAATACAGGATAAACCATATTGCATAGTGTGTGCTTGCTGTCTGAATCGCACTCCAAAAGTTTCACAATTATGGCAGGGTATTAGACTTATGTCCATAGGATGAAACCTTTTTAATAGCACAAGAAATTTACTTTTTTTCAAATGATAAACTGGATATATAATTAAGCAATGAACTGAAACAACTCTTGCCATTCTTGCCAGCCATACTAATCAACTCTATTGGATGATTATATCCAGCCAGCCAGAGCACAACTGTTACTTGTAAATAGGAGCAAGAGAATTGTTTTCCTTTAAAAAAACCATTGGATTTTGGTCTTTCATATCACCTATGGTATACTCAGTAAACACAAATAGAAACCTCTATAACAAGTGGCACAAAGCAGATACTGCTAGAAGCGATGCCTGTTGCAAATGTACTTTAGATGTACAGAGTACAAGGGTTATGATGTCAGTTCCACAACGTCACCAATGGCCCTGTAAAAGAATGAAAAATAGCACTCTTCTTCCAGTACAATTTTTGTGCTGATGGTTCTGGCAAACACAGGGAGCTTTCACATTACCGTAACTTCATTTTCCTTCTACAAATGAAAAGCAGACCACCACAAAAAGGCTCCTCAGAAAGAAAAATGCTAATGAATAATTTTGCTAAACTGAAGAAAATTAAACAGTCAAGTACTGATATTTATATTTTATAGGGGGTTAAATAAGATTTCACTCAGCCCTACTGACTAGCAAGTTTTAGAAGGTGGTGCCTCTCTGACTGGATTCAACGTGCTTAAAGAGTTTTATGGCTTGGATCCTATGGCTCAAGAAGATTCACTATACACAGAGCAAGCAGAATTTATAAAGAAATCCTTACTGTTGTGAAACACCAGAAGTAGACTTTGCACAGTCAGGACTGAAGATAATGCAACATGAGGCAAGCAAAAAGTGACAACTTGTATGCAGTCGCATGATCATTCACGCACACACATACACATCATACACTCACTCTAACCAGGTAAAGCTCTGCAAATATTAACCCTTTCACCAGCTATGTTCATGGAAATGCTTTCTTTAAGGCAGTAAGTATTTAAGTAAGGTAAAGTTACCTTTATTTTATTCTTTGTATCTGTAAGTAATTTGTACAGATTTCATGACAATTTCAAGAACATAAATAGTATCTTTAGAACATGTTTCCTAAATTAAGTTGCTAAAGTTCTGAACCACTGTGGAAGACATTCATTGAAAGGCCATCTAATACTTTTCTCTCTTTTTTTTCTTTTTTTAATACAATCTGCAAACTTGTTGCCCCAGCACAGGGAAAAGTCACTTTAATTTTTGTGGAAATGCGAGACAAAAAAAACCATACCAAAAAATCCCTCAAATTCTTACCCATTAGTTGAAAAGGTTTTATTCACTTGACTTGTCGAACTTGTAGATGTTCACAGTAGCAATGCATCTCCTACCCCTGACCCTTGTCTTCTGATGGGTTTTATCCTGACCTGTTTAGATGGATAAGAATCTGAACATGTTCACCTGTCTTGAACCAAATGACTGGCATACAATAGAAATGCAATTTTTTCCCCAGTGAAGTGTCTGCCAAAGACAGTGATGAAATATGCAGGACGTGTGCAGCCAATGGCTTCCAGTTAAGCGTAGAACACCGCAGCATTGCCATTTGATTAGATCAGTTACAGAGGATATAGATATTTTAGCTGGGTAAGCAAATAAGACAATTCTCTCCCTCCTCTTATCCAACAGCCATGTACGTAATTAACAATGATTCCTTACCAATGCACTGTTTTACTGGGAGAAGAAAAACTAAGTGAGTCTACCTTTTCTTCACACCAACCAATAATTCTGTTTTAAATTTTGGGATACTTTCCATAATGAGCTGAATCGAAAAATCTATTTGAAAAATATATATTTATATAAAAAAAATTCATTAGGTTGTTTGCATGTGAAACACGAAGTGTTTAGTTTATCTTTCATCTTTGATTCCACACCATTGTAGGAAACAGCTGGACCAAGCTTGCATGCTAATTAATCTTCAGACGCCAAATATTATAGGCATTTCACACTGCGCCTAGTGAAAGGGCTAACCCTTCTTGACACAATCATGACTAGACAGTGATTCTGGAGCAACATCCTACCCTTAATACTGTCAGTTTCAAGGTATCAACCTGAAAAATCCTGATAAGGCGAGAAGATGTCACTGGGAATCAGTTAGCTGATGTGCCTAGAGTTCTGCAATACCATTTTGCTTAAGTTTTTTTATGCACCATTGATTAATAGAAAAAAAATCCATATTTGTTTTTTCTTTTCTTTCCAAGTCATTCTGTGCAAAAACACTCTGATACTGTCACTTTTTAAAAGTAAACCATATGAGCCCTCACATTTCAACTGGCAGAGGGCTTATGTCCATTCTTCGATTTTCCATCTTTAAAGGTTTAAAAAAAAAAAAAGGTTGTGTTGTCATAGGTTCATGCGCAAGTGCTCTGGCCGTTTGGAAATCATGGGAAAGGCTTGTTTTTTATATGGCCCAGAGTTTGGTTGTCGTATTGGAAGTGGTGCTGAGGCCTCTCCACAAACTGTCACTTCCATATGTTCTATTCCACTTGTCTCCATTGGATATTCCACAGGTGTCTGTGTATTTGATGCACTGGCAGAAGCACCTCTTCCCCAGAAATCTCCAGGGGAGAACTTTACAGGGCTTTAAGACAAAAAATATAAATCACTTAGAACTGAGGATACATGCAATGCCAAGACATTTCCTTTATACTGCAAGAAGAGGAGCATAAATGCCTGTTCTCTGAAGTGTTCAGTTTTTGCTTTCCCTTCCCTGCTCTGAGAGAAGCATATATCTTGTCTAGCTCCTATTCAAAGTCACTATAAAGTAGACACACTGATATCAGACTTTTCTCATTTGGCATCCACCATGTAATATACTTGTAGGTGTGTGGAAGAAGGGAAATTTTTTTGACTAACATTACTCTCATCTTTAGCAGCACAGGAACGTATAGAGCAGTGGCTCTTAACCTTTCCAGATTACTGTACCCCTTTCAGGAGTCTGATTTGTCTTGCGGACCCCCAAGTTTCACCTCACCACATTATTACTGAAAAAACTGCTTAACTTTCTCATTTTTAGCATAAATTGTAAAATAAACCAACTGGAATATAAATATTGTATTTACATTTCAGTGTATAGAGCAGTATAAAAAAGTCAATGTATGAAGTTTTAGTTTGTACTGACTTTGCTAGTGCTTTTCATATAACCTGTTGTAAAACGAGGCAAATATTTAGTGGAGTTGATGTATCCAATGGAAGATCTTTATGTACCACCAGAGGTACGCGTACAGTTGGTTGAGAACCACTGATATAGAGGAACCAGCAACAGTTTTAGGCCTGGTCTATACTTACATGGAAATTTCGGCAGCAGTCAACGGGAGTTACACAAACTGCACAGAGTAGCTTGTGTAACTTACATAGACTTCCTAAATCCTCCTCTGCGTGCCATCTCCGCTATGCTGCGCCTTTTGATGAGGTGGTTTAATTGAATCGACTTTCAGATCGATCAATCGGGTCTTCACTGCCACTCAATCGATCTGGATAGATCGATCTGATGGTGGCAAATTTACCGCCGTCAGTAAAGACACACCCGTAGAGGATGGTGTACTGAAGTCACTAGACTGGCAGGATGTACCAGTAATGTGTATCATGCAGATTAGTGATTCCTGTGCTGCCAAACATAAGCTTGCCTGCAGTGAAGCTCCTGGTAAAATGTGCAGAAAGCATGTTGTGTTTAAAAATGAGTATGCTAGTTCTTACAGAAAAAAGGGCAAATTCTTAATGTTTTCAATGGGGATAATTTTCAATTACTCACTGAAAAGTAAATTTCTAGAAAATACCTGACTGGTGTCCTAGGGCTGCCAATGAATCTGCGAGGTGATCGAATTTTTGGTTCAAAAGAAAACTTCTCTTTTACGCTTTCAAGTACGGATGGAGCCACATACGTAAAACCCTGAAAGACAGGAATAAATTAACTGTAATTGGTAGGAAAGGTTTATTTTTATTACCTGGAATCTCAAAAATGTAGGGCTGGAAGGGACCTCAGAAGTCTGTAGCTGCCTGTGCTGAAGTAGGCAAAGCACCAACAGATCATCCCAACAGGTGTTTGTCCAACCTGTTTTTAAGAAACCTCTAATGACAGGGATTTCACAATCACCTTTGGAATCCTATTCCAAGGCTTAACTATCCTTATACCTAGAAAATTTTTCCTAACCTAAACATCCTAACCTAAATGTCCTTTGCTTCAGATTAAGCCCGTTACTACTTGTCCTACCTTCAGTGGACAGGAAGAACAATTGATCACTATCCTCTTTGTAACAGCTCAACGTATTTGAAGTCTATTATCACATTTCCCCTCAGTTTTCTTTTCTCAAGACTAAACTATGCCAATTTCAACTTCTCTTTATAGGCCAGATTTTCTAAACCTTTTAGAAACTATTTTAACTATTTAAACCTTTTTCATTTTTATTACTCTCCTCTAGAATCTCTACAATTTGTCCACATCTTTCTGAAAGTGTGGCACCCAGATCTGGATGCAGTACTCCAGCTGAGGTCTCACCAGTGCTGAGCAGAGCAGAACAATTACCCCCATGGTCTTACATACAACACTCTTGTAAAAATACCCCAGTATATTGGCCTTTTTCAAAACTGCATCACACTGCCTCATTCAATCTGTGATCCACTAGAACTGTGGTTCTCAACCTTTCCAGATTACTGTACTCCTTTCAGGAGTCTGATTTGTCTGGCATACCTAAGGTTTCACCTCACTTAAAAATTACTTGCTTACAAAAATCAGACCTAAAAATACAGAAGTGTCACAGCACACTTACTGAAAAATTACTTTTCTCATTTTTACCATATAATTACAAAATAAATCGATTGGAATACTTATATTCCAGTGTATAGTATATAGAGCAGCATGAACAAGTAATTGTATGAAATTTTAGTTTGTACTGACTTTGCTAGTGCTTTTTATATAGCCTCTTGTAAAAGTAGGCAAATATCTAGATGAGTTGATGTACCTCCTGGAAGACCTCTGTGTACCCCTGGTTGAGAATCACTGCCGTATAACCCCCAGATCCTTCCCAGCAATACTTCCACCTAACAAGTTATTCCCCATTCTGTAGTTGTGCTGTGCATTTCATTTTTCCTTCCCAAGTGTAGTACTCTACACTTGTCTTTACTGAATTTCAACTTGTTGAATTCAGATCAATTCTCCAATTTGTCAAGGTCATTTTGAATTCTAGTCCTGTCCTTTAAAGTGCTATCAGAGGGATGTCTGGGATTATGATTCCTTATTTCCTTAGGTGGGGAATGCAAGTGTAATCCTCCTCCATAGATATGGAGGCAGGGTGCTTATGCTGCCCAGACATTGCTCTCTAGACTATGGATCCATATAGGCAACGCTCAAAGACAACGTAATTTTGGTCTATACTAACCACTTTGGATATAGATCTCACTGCGTTCCTAATAAAGTAATATGCAACTCCGCTCCTGCTGCAATTTAGAATTGGTGTCCATTTACTATAAAATGTGAACAAGAGTCCCTCTTTTAAATCTAGAATTTTATTGTCCTATGTAAAAGCAAGGCTGTGACCCAGTTTAAGTAAATACCAAAAGGTCACAAGGCAAAATAGCCAAAAAGAAGCTAATATAGACATTTAAGGCCTTCTGCAAGGAATGATATAACGAAAGTGATGATGTATTTGAGTCAGTCTTACAGATGGCAAGATTCAACCTTTTCTTTTTGAAGATGGAAGGAATTCACCTAAATGTGCTAAGCCATTTCCAAACAAGAACACCATGTACCTCTCCAATGTCAACACACACAGGTCCCTGGCTCACTTACCAGAAAAACCTGGTTGGCACTTTCACTGAGAGTTGAATCATCTGGGCTATCAACAGGTGTCTGACGTGTAAACTTTGAATCAAACTGGCTCACATCCTCTTCGGATTGCTTTGCAAAAACAAAATGATTAAGGGTTTATATTACAGATATCAACCAAATGGCTTAGCGGTGATCAGTGAAGTCTCTGGATGGAGTTCATTCCATAGGTTTTTGGCAGAGTTCTGCTGTAGTAAAACCCTGGAGAGGTGTCGGAGTCCTGCTGTTGCCAGTGGGAGGTCGCTATGGGCACTGACACTGAGAAATAAAGGCAAGGGGGAGGGGCAAGAATTATGGATCAAAAAGGAACACAAATTAACATGATGCCTTTAAAAACCCCTCAAATTACAATAGAAACAAATGCCAGTTTCTTGTGAGAGCTGAATAATAGGTCACTCCCAGTATGGAAGTTGCACCAGTTACTCTCCTGGAGTTTCATACACTAAATAACCTAGAACATTTTCATAGAAGCAAAAACGTTTGTCTTGCCAAGGACCAAATATATCAACGGAATACATGACTATCAAGTAACTGTCTGCTGTTCAGCTGAGGAATTCAACAGATTACTCCAATGGCAATTCTCCCAAGGTATATGCTTTCTCACAGATCCCTGCATGATTGCAAAAATAAGGCAAGATTCCTGCATAACTGTGAAGCTACAATTTTTAACAGTCTGGTTAGTACACCTGATTAGCAAACTACAGAGTTTGCTGAAGTTGTAAGATGCAAATTCAATCATCTTGTACAGTTTGTTGTTTCGTAAATAGTCTCTTTTTTGAACTGCAGTCCAACAGATTAAAGGCTTGGACCGTATTCACAATATTGCCATTTTAAGGTGATGCTTGTCAAACACTTACATGCTAAACGCTAAACACCATCACTATATGATAAGTATTAGTGAGGGAAACTCAAGACACTGAATAAAGTGACTTGATTCACATTTTACTGAGTGACTATCTAAAAAAAAAATGTTAGTTTCAGCCAAGGATTGACTGCATGTTTGATGCACATAAATAAATTCAGAAGAACTGCACCTCTGAGCCCGTACAGCCAGAAGGTTATAAATGAGAGAATGTAAAGTTGAAGTTAAAATGCTCCACTTTTTCTGCAATCTGGGATTAAAGGAAAATAATCAGTAAAACTGAGAAGGAAGAGTCTACACTGTCTCTGTGCTGGGTTTCTCAATCCTGTCCACTTAAAAAAATGCAAGTTCCACCCCTGCGGATGGGATAGAATAGTTGAGGTGGGAGGAACACAGTAATGCTATCCAGTATCCTGAGTACAATGGCAAGTGCCTGTGGAAAGGCAGTCATGACACAGGTTTTTACTTCTTGAGTGTTTATACTGGCACAGTTCTCAAAAGGGCCCTATGGAAAGTTCTGAGATGGTGGGTCTCTTCTAGCCCTAGCTATGATAGCAATACTACATCTGAATATCAGTAACTGAAGTTATTTCAATTAAGTGTGCAGGTCTAAAAGTACTATAAGCAGTGGTTCTCAAACTGTAGATACAGGTCAGTTTATTGGAGTAAAAATCCATTATAACTGAGTAAAGTTACAAAGGTGGCATGACAAGTACTTTTAAATTTTAGATGCAATATGGTAGGTCATAAAGTTTGGGAACTGCTGCTAAAAGGCATACAAGGAACAAAATCTACTGCATTCCTAGTACATACCAATAATGGTTTAAAGGGAGGTTCCACCTTTCGAGCTATCAGCTCTTCCCAGTTAATGTGTCTGAAGAAAGGGTGAGCCTAAGAAAATTCACAAGAATGAAAAGCCATTAGTCTTCCTGGCAGGCATAAGTCATAAAAATTAAAAATGGATATTTGTTGATCTTGTAGATAGAAAATATAGTTCATTTTTCTAATGTTCATAAGGCAAGCTAAGATGAGAATGTCTGAGGAATAAGAAGCTAGGTCTCTTTAGACCTCAACTTTGGGCTCCTTTCCTTCCAATTGTATGTACTTGAAGTGTAATATCTATTATATATTCTACACTGCTCTATTAGAGTAGTTGAATAGCTTAAAATTGATTGAAAAACTATGAAATATAAACTTTCAGGAAAAATGTGTGATTGTATCAGGAATGCCTCAGAGGACTATCTGAAGCTAGCAAAATTAAACTGTAAATTCAAAGTTCTTCACTGTGTACACCAGCAGTGAAAGAGTGGATTAAGAGAAAATGACAGCTGGAGGTTTAGTGAAATAAAATGTAGACTGGAATTTCATTTGCCAACACATCAAATGTGACATCATTCTACTGATAGAAAATGCATGAGATGCGGTAATACCAAGATCACTTGATTATTTATGATTTCAGTATGATAGTACATATCAGCTTCTTAGGATATTATATTAACTTCACAGATGCAAAAATCCACTACTACCATAACAGAAGACTGGTCTGTATGTATGGCAGATATATTGGCTTTTTAAAAAGTGATGCTTTCTAAATAGAGAAATTTGCCATCCTTCAGAACATAAGGATGACTGACAATGTTAGAGAGAGCTTCTCAGTTCTTATATCTGAAGAAATCAAGTTTCTGAGAATGGTTAAATATTTCCATTCTGTACATTATGCCTACTGTTACTTTCATGCACATGTAGGCTTTAGTTCTGTTTACTCTTCTTTTAGTTTTTGATCTGTTGACATTACGGCACCAGAAGAAATTAACTCAATGTTACCAATCTAGGTGATGTACCAAGCACATCTACATCTCAATCTTTATTTCAGATAAATTTCTAATAGCAACATCATAAAACCTAAAAAAAACAAAAAACAAAAAACCATAAAACTAATAAAAATGTGGAATGATGTGAGTTGCACAGGAGATGTTTAAGCATACCCACAAAAATCAACCTATGGAGGCTGGGGACAAGCTTTAAATAATTTTGTAGTAGATGAAAGAATTGAGTTGCATCTGTTTCATAGAAGTGCAAAGTGTAACAGCATTTTTCCTGAAATACACTCAACCCCAAATGCAATAACGTGAGGGTTATTCACCAATGCACTAGAACACCACAATATATGTATTTGTTCACTAAGTAACTAATAAAAAAGGGGACATGGAATGTAGGAAATCTAAAAAAAAATGAATGGGGGGATGAGGAAAAAATCCTCAGGACCCCATCCTTCACCTCACTAGCTATTTCCTTGAGCCCTTTATTACTTAGACATCAATCTAGCCCTTCCTTAAATGCCTCAGAGGAAACATCTGACCATTTGTTTAAATCCCTACCTCTACTCACTATGCTTCAGAGAATGACATATTTTCCCGTGTCTATTTTTCTTGGACTTTCTTTGTACCCATTTCTTATTAAGATAATCAAGAAATTAAAAAAGATCTACCTGAACTTCTCCAGCATCTCCAGAACCAGCTCCTAGACGTAAAGCAGCATTTCTTTTTAGCAGCTTAATGGAGAAAAACATCAAGGAAAGAATTTATTGAAAGTGAAACAATTTTTAAAAAATATTTCTGGTGAGAATCATTAATAGAAATATTTTACATCTGTGTTAAATATTATTTGGACTAATTTCCTAGTAGTTAGCATACACTGAAATTTCAAACAATTTTAATATCATCCATTATTGTTTACGTGCTGTTGTAACTGTGTTGTTCCCAGGATAAGAGAGAGAAGATGGGTGAGGTAATATATTTTATTGGACCAACTTCTTGGAAGTTTCTCTCTCCCTCAAACAGCTTACACAGAAGAGCTCTTATGTCTCTCCCTCCAACAGAAATTGGTCCAATAAGATATTACCTCACCCACACTGTCTCTCTAAACAATTTTGAGGCAGTTCTCAGAACAAGCAACTTCAGAATTGTGTTTTCAAACAAAAAGCTTTGTTTTCTGCCTCATGCAACTTGAAGACTCTAGTAAAAGATTAAGTTGACTGAAATATACTAGCAGTATAATACATCTGGGAAAAAGCAGTACAGCAATATTGATCAATATGTTTCTAATATCTGCATATATATGTAGGTTTAACACTTAATTAAACTCTACCTTTTTAAGCAGATCTCTGGCTTCTTGCGTGAGGTAGGGAGGCAAGTTGAGTTTACATTTGAGAATCTTGTCAATGGTTTTCTTTCGGTTCTCCCCAGTGAAGGGGGGCTGAAAAACATGATTGCAGTATGAAGAAAACCACAACACATGAAAAACTAGTAGATACTTGGTTCAGCTCTCTTCATTTGCGTACATGGAACAGGGCTAGTTTCAGCCACTTGCAAAACAGAGATATAATTGCTTCAATCGTGGCTTCCAAATATTTGCTTGGGCTATTACAGAACAGCACAAGACCATGGTTAAAAAGGTTCAGCCATTTTTTAAATGAGGTTTCTAACCAACAGTTGATATAAGTACATACATATCTATCTACGCCTGCATCTAAATGATCCAACTAACTTCAGTGACTAGTGATGTAGAATAAAATGCATGCAGTTTTTAACTGTGCACCTACTGCTCCAGTCAGCATGTCATACATTAATGCCCCCAAACTCCACCAGTCCACAGCACGATTATGCCCACTTCTCATTAAGATTTCAGGGGCCCTAGAATGAGAAAAATTAGAAATAAGAAACTTTTTACTAAACACTCAATTACAGCTCAGGTTTCAAGTTTTTAAACATAATCCACATTTATAATGTAAAAGTTCCATAAATAACTGAACATATTGAACCATCAGTTAAAAAAGGTAAAATTTAGCCATTACCCCCAGACCAGAGTAATACTTTTCTGTTTCATCATGCAGCTCACATGTATTCTATTGTTCCACAGAAAGTGTGTGTGACTGTTCCATCATGAATAGACTCTTTACATAGTCCGAAGTCTGTTAGTTTTACATGACCTGAAATAAAAGAAAACATCTCAGTCTAAAACTCTCAGAATTCTGACAACAGAATTACATGCATAACAGCAATTCAACATAAATATAATTTATAAAATGGATGGTGCAAATATGTCTATTCCTGTCTATAGTAATAAACCAGGACTTTCCCCAGTAGGCATCAGATTCTTCTTCTATTGATCTAACAAAATTGAAAAATGACTTTTCAGTCATTTAAAAAAAATCTCAGGACTATAGTCGATAAAAATACAGGCTTCTCTTTACATGAAAGAGTGTCATCATTTAGTGGAAAGGAACAAAAACACAAGGAACCCACCAAGATAATCTAAAAGCCATGAAAAAAAATTGTTTCTTCATGTTTTTTTCTCAATGCTTAGACCAGTAGCAACCCACGATGAATTAACTGTTCAGATATTACTGCAACCCTTCTCCTAGTTAGGCACAAAGTAACAGATAGATCTAAGCAGCAGCTGCCTGTGTTTTTATATGAGCTTATTCCCATTCATAGATAATCAAGTTGTTGATTATTGGCACCATGCAGTAAAACTGTCTTTATTAATCATATAAAATTTTTTTTTTACATATATGCAAAAAACATCTCTACAAAAAACTGCACTGTTGCCAGATGAAATCAAGTCATCTAGTCTTACATTTACTTCAGAATTTGAAAACCATAACCAGCGTCCCAATTCATTTCAAATTTATAACTTTCGCTCTCCAAAACCACTCCAACATCAGTAAACATTCACACTCAATAATCACCTTGTTTAAATGAAGTTTTAGCCCTTTAATGCCAGGATTTAGTGCTGCATGAATTAGTGCTCAACACACACAGAGCTTTGGACTGGCTGGCATGATCAAGTGAGTCTTTTTTATACTGTTTCTTTTTAAAAAGTTAGAACATCTGTATTATCAGAGTTACTTGTAAACATGAAAATGAGAGAGAAGGTTTGAATTCAGATATCTCATATAGATGACTCAGCAACATGATACTATCCCACTAGTGAATGGAAAAGTCTTCCGTGGGTTTACCCTAAAAGTCTCTTGGCCCCTTCCTGACCAATTTGTGCTGCCACCTCCAGTACTAAAGTACTATAATTACTACAAGGATCTGTATGCCAGGGCTAGAGCTTAGCCAATAGCAAGTACTTCGTTGGGTATATCGGGGAAAAAAAAAAAAGGGTAACAGTGTTCTGAGGTAATTTTATATTATGCTGTGACCTATGAGAAAGGCTTTTGAGAGGATTATTGGCTACTAATTGTTAATACTAACTACTAAATTTTTTTTTTTTACTATATTTCCACCTTGATGATTAAGCATGATATTTTCTGGCTTCAGATCTCGATAGATGATTCCTTTTTGATGCAAGTGTCCCAAAGCCATTGAGATCTCTGCCAAGTAAAAGCTGAAACAAAAGGGATTTGATACAATTAAACTCACTCAACCACACAAAGCATCTTAAGCACTAAAACATTTATATTTGTTAGTACATAGCAACAACTCCTTGAAAGTATCGTTAGATGTGCATCATAGAATAAATGAGTGAAACAATTGTGCTATTAAGGTTTATTTGCCAAAGCGTGTAGGGACACAATGGAATAGCAAAATTACACCATCAGCATTAGGTTAATTTGCTTAAAAGTTACTCTGTCTTGAATATTTTTGTTGCAATCTGAATTTGCCAGTCAGTCATTAAATCTGGCTCTAAACTGATCCTGTTCTGGAAAAGGAAGATGGAAACTAGCTGGCAATGCCCCGCAGTACTGCCATAGCATAAACCTGCAATCCTATCTGTACATCTGAGCTGTTCCAAAACACTCACAGCATGTGTTGAGGGAAAGTGGAGCTATTATCCCCTCTGGTGCGCTGTGTAAATCCTAATCAAGAAGGTGCACTTCATTTACCTAGGCCATGTGTGAAATGTAGCTTTTGAAAAGGCTCTCTAAGTAGAATGATCATTTATATCAAAGTTCAATTCTTTCTACACATACATGCTCAGAAAAAGCAGGATAAATACAGTAATTTCACCACTTCTAAAACTGAACTACAGCAACCAGAAGCTACAAACTTTCACACAACGCACCCAAAGCGAAGTTTTGAACATTATTTCAGGCATAGGGCTCCTAGAAATGCAAGTGTAGGCTGCCTTTCCCCACCAACTCAAGTGCATTCCCTCTGCAAATGCATGCAAAAGTTCCAGAGAAACATAGCCACACCCTTCAATCAGGTGGGCAGTGAAATCTCTGACTGTAATGCCATTCCAGCACCAGCTGGTCAGAGATGCAGCAGAGTAAGGTATACCAAAACAGCCAGCTCCTCAACCACTGAACTGCTTAGCTCATTAAACTAGACTATGAAAATATAGTTTAAAGTCTGAGGATAAATCATTAAATATTTCTCTCTTGAATTCTACTAAGCCACAGAAGTGTCATTTTATTTCACATACCAGGCTGTGTCTTCCATAAAAATTCCCTCTCTCTCCAACTGCATAAATAGTTCTCCTCCTACAAAGGGAAAATAAGATGTTAGAAGCAAGAATCCACATTTCTGTTACTTTGCTACTGAAAATACATTTTCTAATAATAATTAAAGAACTATATATATTCCCTTATCAAGGATAGGCATTAGCTTTCTGCAGAGCATAACTCCATTTTAATCCAGAGTTGTTAATATGTGAAAAGTGGACTGAATATTCACTTAATACAGGAAGTGTCAATTAGGAGTCACAGCAGGACCCTGCAGACAGAATTCCTGGTATTTGATCATTAGAAATTCCTTCTCCTTTGCTTCCCTGTATGGTTTTCTTAACAACTGGTTGTCTATGCAATTTATATAGATTAAGTTATAGGTTTCACATGAATTATGAAAATGTGCAGAATATTTTCAGTTGTCTATGAGCATTTAGCAGGGGTTTATAAATAGGAAAAATAAGATCTTTTCTGATTCTGGATTAAGTAAGGGATACTGAAAAGTTCCTGTGTAGCAGAATTGAATATACTCACCACTGAGATACTCAAGGATGAGGTAGAGTTTTCCACCAGTCTGAAAGGCATAAATTAAATCTACAATGAAGGCATGCTTCACTTCCTCCAAGATATTACGCTCAGCTTTTGTGTGAGCAGTATCTTTTGCATTCCTTACAATCATTGCCTATAAAACAAAGAAAAGTGGCATGAGAGCAAAGAACATGCGAATCCTAAAAGAGGTAGAATTCTAAGGAGAGTTCCAGTCCCAGTTTACAGAAACCTCCACGCTCTAAACATCATTGTCACAATGACAGTGAGTCAGCAACAACATGATGAAAAGCGGCTTAGTTTTTCTTGCATTAGTGTGAAATATGAAATCACGCTCATGTTCTCATCAGCTACAATTAACTAAAAATAGAAAGACCAACTGTCTAGAATCACACAAATGATGTTTTAGAAAATGTGGAAAACAGAATTTAAATTGTAAATGTATTAAAATTAATCTTTGCATCCAAGAATGACCAATGTTCAATCCTGGCACATTAGAACAATTATTATGTAATAATTACATTGTAAAGGAGACAAAACTGCCTTTTTTGGATTTTGAAAGTAGCCAAAAATGAAGATCAGGTTACCTTTTTAAGAACTTTCATGGCAAAAATATTTCCGTAATTTGCTCCTGTTACTTTTCGCACTTGAAAAACCTATGGAACAAAATACTAAATAAATTCCTATATGTAACAGTGGCAATCAGAATTTAATATATACTTCAAATTCTTCTATTGCCTATTGGTGGCAAAGTTGTGCAACTGATTTCAGTCACTAAAATTAATTCTGATCAAATGCACTGCCAATGAAAAGAATGGTGATCTCATATTGGACATTGATCCGCATCAACTCAGGCCTGGTCTACACTTACGTCCGAGATTTGGCGGCAGTCGACGGCAGACACGCAAGCGACGTAAAATACTTGCGTAACTCCCGCCAACTTTGCTGCTTTCGTTCTGCATGCCGTCCACACTGCACTGCACCAACAGGAACAGCATTCCCCTTGACGCAGCGCTACGCCACTTTTGGACGTGGTTTCACTAGGTTGATTTCTGGATTGACTGAGCGGGTCTTCAATGACCACTCAGTCGATCCAGAGAAATCGATCTGATGGTGGCAAATTTGCCACCACCAGTATAGACGTAGCCTCACTGTTGCCTCTGGAAAGGAAGAATTTTTCTGGGAACAGAATGGAAGTGTTGGGACATATAATAGGCAGGCAACAAGAAAATTCTTTAATCGCCTCCAATGCGATGGGTAACAGATTTGCCAAGATGAAGATTTCATACCTTTCCATAACCACCTTTGCCAAGAACACGTAATAACTCAAAGCATTCTGGTCGGATCTTTTCTGGACCTCTGTTTACACTAGTTTCCGAAATCTCAAATTTTTCACAATGTTCCATGCCACTGAATAAAGACAAAACAGTGTATTAAAAAATACCTCAAGCTGAAAGAAAGAATAATCGCATTAATTTCTCTGCGGAAAGCACATTATATACACTGTCACAATTGACAGTCTGCTTCGGAGATGTCCAGAATTGTAACACCAGGAATTCTATTAATGTGTATGTTTAACAATGAGTGGCAGCTTGCATAATGCAGAAAATCTGAAAGTTCATAGGAATCATAGTGTCATGCATTTCTTGTAGACTCTTCCATTTTCTGCAGAACATAAAGTTTAATTTTAATCTTTTCAGTTGTGATGGAAACCTTCACAAAGTAAGCTAACACACACATACAATTTTAAATTTGCAGAAATGATAGCACAGATGTGAACTTTGCTCATTTGTCTTAATACACTAGCACCTTTCACAAAAAGCCATGTTTAAATGCATAGTCAGGAGCTTAAGATGTGTAAAGTTCTCCACGAACTCTGGATGAATTGGGCTTTGTAAAAGTGCACTATATTATTAACATTTAATATATCTGAATGAGCCTGATTACAAACAGTATTCAAATAAAGTAAAAGTGTAAGAACAAGTAAGATACAAAATGTAAGACACCAGCAGACTGTTGCCAATTTCACCATAGAATTCTTTAGTATACTTGAATTAATGAACTTTTCTACTAAATTAGAGAAAAACTATTTGTTCTTAGCATGAATATTATAGAAATGTTTTCTAATAGGAACTTACATTTCATATTGGCCCACTCCTCCATGGTCCATGCTTTCACTTAATTGACCCTGGGGGGGGGGTTAGAGGGAGAGAATGTTTAAAAAAGTCATTATAATAATACCATAACTGTAAACAAAAACAGTAGGTAAGACATAACAGTAAGTTGGGGTTTTTTTTAAAACATGCTCACGGTCTGACTGATTTAGCTCTAAAATTAGTTAATTTATTGCATATGAATTCTTGGCCAGTTTATCAGGAGGCGGCAATTTGTATGATGGGCTTTCACAAAGCATCTATAGAGTTCTACAGAAAAGTTGCAAAATTCCCAGGGATCCCAGAACAGCAGTATGGGGATCCATTACTTTTTGGCTAATTGCAGTTATCTGATTATGTCTGTACTTACAACAGAGGTCCCCATACTGTGGGGAGCACCCCCCATGGACGTGCAGAGAAAAGTTCAGGAGAAGCAGGGCTGGGGCAGCCCCCACAGAGGCTAAAGAGAGAAAGCACTACCCATCCCCACTAGAGAACACTAGGGAATAGAGAGAAGTTGTTTGTAGTTTTATTTTTTTGTGGGGTGGAGGAAGTGGAGAAAGAATGTAGTTTTCCAGGTTTCACGCTACAAAAATGTTACTGACAATTAGAGAGCTTCTCATTTCTAATATACAAGTTCAAACTTGGCTCAGGTAGGAAAGTTATTATCTGATGGCTACTTGGCAATTTATGTGACGAGATGTCCACTGCATAAGACAAGTCACTACTACATGCAGAATGAACCCATCTCTTCCCCCAGAGAAGTTCTCTTCAAAACAGGGCTTGAAAACTCATTCATTCTGGCAAAGCTTGGATTGCTACCAGTCACATTGTAATTTGCTCTCTCCCAAGGTCCATCAGAGACTGTTGGCAGCCTTAAAGGTGTGATATAAGAGACATTTTTAAGCCAGGCATTTTGTTGGTTACTAATGTTGCTCCCAGGGTTTTTTCTTTAAAAAAGATAAATTATATTGGCTACAGTGCCCCAGTAGAATAATGTCTTTAAACTCTATACACTGATGGTCGCCAAATAATTGTGTAAAAATTCTGTAAGCAAAGACTGGTTTCAGATTGTAATGTTACCACCCTGAAGACACAAGATCAAGAGGAACCTCAGACTGGCAGAGTGGTAGGAGCCTGGCATAAGTTGAGGTGCTCAGTTTATTTTGGAGAGACTGTAGCATTCATTACTCGTGAACTTGGTACTCACTAGTTTTAGAGTACTGACTGGAGGCTCAGAGAAGTTTGACTTCCTATATACTAACAAACTCAACCCTCCCTTGGTCCTGATATTAGATTGATTTTTTACAGATGTGTGCAACAGATTGAACCCATGTGAAGATGTGCTATAGCTAATTTTTACAGGGGTGGACAAAAACAACACTGTTGCCAAAAGGCAACCATGAAAGATATTTGGAACAGGATCACATTACCAACCTGACAGACAGTTTACCTCTCCTGCTATTTAAAAGCAAACCTAGAGTTAGTAGTTTGCTGTTCACAGCATTATGAAAATTTTGTTTGACAAAAAGCAAAAAAGAGAAGGAAAATTATGCTAAACAGGTGGTGCAAACATTATACAAACTAAAAAGTCATGTTTGCAATGTTTCATAAATCCATTGTATGTTGATTGCTACTCTGATACATGTATCCTATAAACTTCCAAGCTTTCTGTGCCACACATTAAAAACTTGGAAAAATCATCATTACAAAATTTCCTCTGGACATATAAAAGGTTATGTCACGACTCCTAAATATATATGTCACAGAAGAGCCATCAGAAGGCAGCAACCCAAAGCTAGATTCAGACACTAAAAATTCTGAATTCAAAGCCACTTCATGACTTTGAATTATATACTTTTAACATTTAAACAGCATTGATTTGATAAACTAACAATTAAGCAAGTGTTTTAAATAAAAACGTAGAAAATTAAGCAGGGTGGAATTCTTACCACACAATTCCCTACTAACCTCAACAGCTTCTGTATAAAATATTAAAATGTTAAACTGACAATTAAAACCTGCCATTTTTAAGATAGTTTGAAGCAACTTATTTTAGTCTGAAACTGTCTACCACATTATCAACTTCTTGCAGTTCAATGCCTGTGCACTTACAAAGTTGACAATTCCCTGGGAAAAAGGAGCTTAGGCCACAGCACTGCTAAATACCATCTTAAACCTGGTTTAAATGAGAAAAATGGGGAAAATAATTGCATCAGTGCCCACAAGTTCAACAAGCACAGGTACGAATCTTGTCAAACTCTGGATACATCTATTTAAAACGAAGGAATAGTCTCTGTTTATGCACTACATCAAAGTTGGACTTCTGCTACAGAAAGTTGGATGGCCAAATGAACCTGGATAGGTAACATGCTTCTGATTGCTTAATGCATCAAGCCCAGAACTCTGCTTTACTGCCGTTTTCAGATAAACCAAATTTTTGTTTTACTTTTGTTTATACAACACCGAAAACAGAAATTGGTCACGACATGTATGACTGCCTTGAGAAAATATTGAATCAAAATGTATACAGACATTCCAACGTTCAGTAGTAGAACTACATATTTACTATTACAACCACTGCAGTTTCACTTTTATTTTTGTAACACTCTAAATTAATCTTCAACTCTGCTGCCTTAAGTAACCACAATATGAATATATAACTAAAACTAAGTGCAATATGGCGTGCATGTGCATTAATGGAACTGTTTTTAAAACAGAAAATGCCTTAAACTGGGACTAATTAGTTTTCCCCAGCCGGATAAAAAACACTTCTCGTAAATACCACGTCACCCCTGACTTTAGATTTTAACACAGATGTGATGAATGCAGATTTTCCAATGTAGATTAGCATCTCTGGGGCAGATCTAACATGTGGAATACTTACTTCAAACTATTTTGATCTGAAACCAGGCAGTTTTTTGGGGGGGGGAGGGGGTTCTTAAACATGCTATACTAGGCAAGGTCAAACGACCCACTCATTCACACAAAAGCACCCCTAAATTTAGCACGGTATTTTATGGTAAGCCAACTAGGATGCAACCACTGACAATTCTCGGATCAAGAAACCGATCCCTGGGAAAAGAAATCGATCTGGAGAAAAGAAATCACGGTTACTGACACAGCGAGAGTCCCGTGGCACCTTAAAGACTAACAAATGTATCGGGGCGTAAGCTTTCGTGGGCACAACTCCACCCCACCAGCCGTGGGAAGTTCAGTGTGGGAGGTGCACAGACACGTGCTGCGTCGCTACCAGCAGACTCACGCGGGTGTCCCTCTGGAGCTGGGGGGGTTACTTCAGCCGGGAGCCCGGCTCAGGCAGCTCACCCCCGGCGCCGGGGTCGGTTCTGCGGCAGGGGAAAGCGCTGTAACTTCCAACGCCCGAGCGCGGGCCGGACACGCCGCCGGAAACAATCAAGGCGCCGCCGCCGCCAAGGCGCAGCTCGCCTGAAAAGCGGCGCGGGGAGGAAGCCCCCGAACGCGAGGGGTGGGGGAGGGGAGGGTCACCGGCGTTCCAACCAACCGTTGCCCGCACGGTACCGTCCAGCGCGCGCGCGCGCGCTGCTCCCCCTCCCCTCCCGAGCGGTGCCACCCGCCATGGGGGGAGGGGCGGCACTTCCCACAGAAGCGGCCAGCAGCGAACGCTGACAGGAGCGGGGCACCCGGCTCCCCTCCCTGGGGAGGCCCCGCCCTCCGAGCCCGTCGCCGGACCCGCTCTCCCCCGCCTCTCCCCTGCGTGAGGCGAGGCCGGGCCGGGCCGGCTCCCCCGCGGCGAGGCCCTCGCCGGCTGGCTCACCCCCTCCTCCAGCTCCTCGTCCGAACCCGCCTCTTCGGGCTGGTCCAGGTCGATGTCGAACACGCCCGCCATGGCCTGGGTGCGAGCCGCGCCTCCGCCGCCCCTTCCTCGCTGCGCTGAGTCCGTGGGGCCTGGGCCGCCTCATGGGCCCGCAGCCCCTAACGCCGCCACGGCCGCCATCACCGGCTGCCAGGCTTCAGCGCGCCTGCGCCCGCCCTCCGGACTCCGCCTAGTGCGCAGGCGCACAAGCCAAGCCGGCGACCGCCAGGGACCGCCGCGAGCATGCGCAGCACGCACCCGGGCGTCCGCCCTCAAGCGGGGGCTCGTGCTGAGCAGGCGCAGTGGGCGCTCTGCCGCCATGCGTACTGGCACTGAGCATGCGCAGACCGGCAGAGTGAAGCGCCTGCTCGGCGTGGGGTATGCGCAGAACGCTCGCTGAAGCCTCCCTCCTCGGGACCGCTACCGATTGGTGGTCCTGTACCTGCGCGCGCTGAAGCCCCCGACGCCGCCTCGTTCTGCTGGCTGGGAGCATGCGCGAGGCGGTCGATTCGAAGGCGGCTCCGTACTAGTGGAGCCGGAGGGGCAGGGGCTGGTTGTGATGGTAACGCTGGGCTGCCAGTGCGCATGCTCCCTGCGGGGAGGGGCTGCTGGGCCGGAGGCTCCTTGGGGTGCGCGCGGCCGTGAGGGGCGAGAGTCAGGTACCGGGCTGGGCCGCGGGCCCGCCCTGCTCTGCTGGGCCGGGGGCGCCTTGTCCCGGGGGGGTTGGGATGGGGGGTGCCACGTACCTGGGGGGGCCGCGCGGGGGGCCCCCCCGCCCGGGGGGGGATGCCTGGGGGGCCTGGGATGGGGGCTGCCACGTACATGGATCTTTTTGGAGACAGGGAACACCTTGTATTACAGTTTAGCAGCACCTTCCCTAACAAATCCAAAGAACATTGACTGACTTTGGAAAAAATATATTGTTTCTTGTAGGTAGATAGATCATGGCAGTGTCGGGGGCCTTATAAAAGAGTATTCTCCAGGCCTGCAGAGGTGGCATGGAAGAAGCTCAGTGGTAGCACTGGATATTGAAATTAGGCATAAGAAATAAAAATAGCACTTGCCTCTGCACTGTGATATGCAGGTATCATGTTATATGGGGGATTTAGAGTATTGCTTTTTGCAAAATAAGATAAGTACTATAGGAAACCCAATTGCTCTAATTTTTTGTCGTGTGCTGAGCATCAATTGGTGGCGACAAAATTCAGCACCTAATCCCCACTCAAACACATCACAGCCCACTGTGGCCACTGTCAGTGCTGAATGATGGCTGCAGCACCTTCAAAGGAGTTTTGGCCACTAAATCCACATAGCTTCAAGGCTTAAGTCTGGAAAACCGCACAGTTGCCCTCTATGAGAGTAAATTTCATTGCCCTACTCTGCCTTTCCTGGGTTACAAAACTGGTCGAAAGCCTCCCACTCCCTTCCTTTTTCAACCACAGTAAAAAGCACAATTCTATGTTTTTCTTTTTAGGATTAAATCCAAAGTGAAGGAGAATGTCAATCGTCACAGTACAGCTTGGTCAGTGTGGTAACCAGATTGGTTATGAGGTGTTTAATGCTATCTGCAGTGACTTCCACAGCACACATGGACTGTGCTCCAAGAAGGAGAATGAATCCTACCAGGAAGCTTGCAAGGAACGTTTCTTCAGTGAGGAGAAAACTGGAGGTACAATTTTTAAGGATTTTTTTTTTCCAAAGCCTTTAGAACCTATTAGAACTATATGTCATAATAAATAACTTTGCATTTCTATTTAAGAATGTGCTTTTGGTACATGCGTGAATTTACTATCACAGTCATGTGTCTCCTATGAGGTAGCTATGCGTTATCATTTGTCATGTTAACAAATGGAAAAGCTGACAGAGAGGTGAAGTGACTTGCCCAAGGTCAGATACCAAGCCAGTGGCAGAGCTGGAACAGAATGTTGCTGTCTTAAATCCTGGGCCTGGGCCTTAGCCCCAAGCCCATCTTTCTCTGATCCTTTATTTGTGCCTTTGATTGCCCTCATATAGCCACAGGAACTAACAAAGATGTTTCTCATCTAGAAAAGCTATTTTTTTTCTTTCCAGTTTTCTGTTTATTACACATTGAGTAGATCGGATTAAGAAGTGGGGCATGAAGCCTGGCCATTTCAAATGCTAGCAACATGAATGGTTTCCCCAGGACTTCTATGTAGAGCCTGCAGAGCACTTTGGGATCATGAAAGGTTCTATGTAAATGTAAAGCTTTGAGGGTTGAATTCTGCTCACCTTATTTCCACGTACTGTTCCCCTGAAGTTAATGAGATGATTTGCATGCATAAGAGAAGTATGATCTGGCCCTTACGTACATTTTTGTGCTTATTATGTGAACATTGTCGTCTTTTAAAAAGGCTTAAGTATGATGCATTATTTATATTGAATTATTTTTTCTCCTCTCCAGTACCTGCTTAAGTATGATGCGTTTTTTATTTTGAATTTTTTTTTCTCTCTCCAGTACCTGTTGCCCGGGCTGTACTTGTTGACATGGAACCTAAAGTAATCAGTCAGACCCTGTCAAGAGCTGCTAGATCTGGCCTCTGGAACTATGACCATCAGTCACACTTCTGTCAGAAACAGGGGTCTGGAAACAACTGGGCAAATGGGTATGAATGATCACTGCAAGCTTTGCTAATAATAATACAGCATGTGAACACTAAGAAACTGACTGGATTCACAGTTCTCTTCTCTTAGAAGCAGAACTGTTGCTACTGTGAAATTATATACTGCATGCATAATATTATCCTGATTAGACTACAATGGTAGGCTGCTTGTGCTATTTTTGCAAGGAATGGAGATTGATATTTACAGTGACGACCTACCACTCAGTTATAGAATGAAAAGTGAACAAGATGTCACAGACTAACTAAATTTTTGGGTGCAAAGGGGGATTTTAATTTTAAAGATCAGGCACTTAATGCAAAATAAATGGCACAACAGAGGAATTAAGGACTGATCACTACAAGAAGCACTGGTGATATAAAAAGTTATATAAATGGATCAGCATTTTGAAAAGAAGGAAAAGCTGCTTTATATGTTTGTGTGGTTGACTTTGCTTTTATTTTGCTATACAGTAAGAGTTCTTATCGCTTTCTCTCCTCTGCTGCAGTTACTCTGTTCATGGGCCCAGGTACAGAGAAGTTATCATGAACCTGGTCCAGAGGGAAGCAGAGAAATGTGACCGACTCAGTGGATTTTTCACAGTAATGAGCCTGGCTGGTGGCACAGGATCAGGCATGGGAACCTTTGTGAGCCAGTGCTTAAGGGATGCTTTTCCAACCTCATTTATACTCAACCAGGTTATCTGGCCATATGGCACCGGTGAGGTGAATGTTAAAGCTCCATGAGGGTTCTGCAAAACTTTTAGTTAGTATTAAAAGGACAGTCGACCAAAAAAAAATTAGCCTACAGTAGGTTTATTTCTTGTGTTACAAAGAAGAGCTAACTTGCTGATAACAAAAATATTGAAGAAGGGGAAGAATGGTCTTTTTTTACTGTTTATTTACCTTATGCACTTGATATCCCTTTATGTATAGTGAGTTTCATTGTTGGCCTGTAGTCAGCTGCTGTGCGTCTTTCAAATGAGAAAAAACAATTTTTAAAATGTTTGTAAAATGGTAAGTCCTACCTATGAGACTTATTTCACTAATGCCTGAGGCTATCTTAGTACTTATAAGGCCCCTGTTACCATAATATGCTACCACAGTATGTGAGCACATCACAATTTTTCTCCGGGTGTGTATCGTTACAACACCTCTGTGCGGCACAGAACTACTATCATCCCTGCTTTACAGATGGGAACTGAGGCAGAGAGACTGTGGGCTAGCAGATGCTAGAAAGGCTTTGTCAATGCAGCTGTAATGGAGACACAGTTTATATGTGCATAAAGAGAACACTTGCCAGTGTAGTTAAACCATGTCCTCACGCAACTTGAGCTATGCAGGCAAAAGAACATGGGAGGTGGGGGTTTGCTGGCATAGGTATGTCGGACAGGGGTGTGAATTTTTTCCCACGTCCTCTACTGCCATAGCTATGTCAGCAAAACTTTGTAGCATAGATCTGGCCTAAGTGAGTTGCCCAGGGTCACCCAGGAAGTCTGTGGTAGAGCAGGGAATTGAAACCAGTCTCCAGTTTATTACATGGCAAATATTATAATAAATACAGGATGCTGCTCGTACAGTTTCTTTCTTAGCACCTTGCTATGAATGCAGCTGTGGATGATAAGATCAAGGCAGGCCTTGGTCACTATCAAAGGGGAAGCTAAATTGGTTGCCGAATTGGGTCCAGAATCTTGGTAAAGAGGGAGTCTGTCACTCCATGAAGAACATCAAAAGAGATAAAATAAAGGTACAGAGGTGAGGATTAAGTTACATAGAGGTAAATTCTTAATTTGTTAACTCACATGTGTTGATGTGCTTTTTTGCTTCCAGGTTATTGTTCAAAACTACAATTCAGTTCTGACACTCTCACACCTGTACCAGTCATCTGATGCGCTCCTTGTTCACGAAAATGATGCCATCCACAAGATCTGTGCTCAGCTAATGAATATTAAGAAGATCTCCTTCAGGGATGTAAATCAAGTAATTGCACATCAGCTGGGAAGTGTGTTCCAGCCCATTTACTCCTCAGACGGAGCCTCACAGCATAGCAGAAGCCCACTAGGTATCTAATGATAATGCTTTGCGCCATCCAATGCTTTCATTCCAAGGATCTCAGAACACTCCTCAAACAGAGTTAAACCTCAGTGCTCTGTGAGAGTTGGGTATTATCCCCCCTTTTAAATATGATGCAACTGAGGCAGAAAGAGTAAGCAGCTTGCCATTGGTCAGACATCAATTCTGCAGCAGAATTAAGAGTAGAGCTTCTGACACCCACTCTCATGCTTTACCACACAGTGGTGCTTCCTCTTTCCAAGTGGCTGGTGTCATCCTGGGACTAATTTACATTTCAGAGGAAACCATGTGCAAGTCGGTGGTTTGGTTCTGAGTTGGGGTTAGTCTAAATTCTGTGCAAACCGAAACCAGATTAAAAGGTTTGCACAAACCCCGCCAAACCAAAATCAGAATACTTGGCAGCTCTTATTAGCGATAAGGCAGGTCTGTGGTGTGGGTCATCCTGGAATGGGAGAATTAATTTATCCATAGTGCCGAGATGTGTGGCTGCTACTCAAAATGTCCACTTTAGCCTTTGCCCATCAGTCCCTCCAACAATAGATGCGGAGGGCAGCATCTATTTCTCCCAGGCCAGACAAATGCACAGGAGGCTTTATTATTTTCTGTACTCCATGTCAGACAGATGCAGGGGCCTGTTCATTTCTGATTAGGAACACAGGATCATTTCCTCTTTTGTTCCTATATCTCTGATGCATCTTACATTGTTTTACCCTTTCGCTATTCAACCTTTACCATGAAGGAGGGGAGAGTACGTTTCAGTAGTCTAATCAAACAGGATTAAAGCTATTGTTGAATTAAATGTCCTAAAACCACTGGAATTGCAATATTGGCTCAGAGGAGCAGTCTGCCTAGTTCAGCATCCTTTCACCAACGGTGGTCTTTACCTGCTGCTTTAGAGGGAGATGTAAGAAACATCCTACTGGACAACTATGGAATAACCTGCCCTTAGGGGAAGTTTCTTCCTAACCCACATCACTTAGTGGCTGGCTTCTGCCCTGAATCACAAGCATTTATATCCCTTTAAATAATTATCCTATTGGATGTAACTAAGTTATTCATTGTCCATATATATATATATATATGGATGATTTTAGAAAGCTTCAGAAATGGAATTGAAAAAAGATTGCGCCAGCGAGTTCCATAGGCTGATTGTGTCATATATAAGCACTACTTATTTAGTTTTAAATGTGTCCTTTTCAGTATGATATCATATCCTCATGTTCTTGTATTATGAGAGTGTAAATAGGAGCATTTGGCTTACCTTGTCTGTGCTATTTATTATAGCTCTAGTATGTCTCCTCTCTAAATAGTTCCACTTCCATACAGAATAGCCTCTGATTAGAGGCACATTCTCATTATTTTTCTTGAAACTCCTTCACTTTTAGCTCTCTCTAAGATACATTCGCTGGAACCGATTTATACTTTGTTGACCTAACAATAGCATTCTAATACATTCACTGTTTTCCATCCCATATTTACATATTCCAACACATTTGCTTTTTTGACCACCATTCAACAATGAGCAGATTTTTTTCAGTGATTTTTCTAGTCACTTCCTCAGCGTGCTAACATGCAACCCAGCAGGTATGAGTTTTATATGCACTGTGATGTGTATGATTTTGCATGCGTCGACTCTGCCCATTGCCCCTTCATCTTGTCTCATTAGAGCCCCATGAAATTCCTCACTATCTTCTCTCATAGATTAGCCTAAATAATATTTTAGAGGCAATCATGGCAGCGTTTGTTTTTCTTTCTTCTCAGGAGACTTAATGGAGTCTTTAGTTCCCCATCCTGAATTCAAGATGTTGGGTCTGCGGAACATACCTCAGATGTCAGAGAACTCCTTGGCATATAGCACGTTTACTTGGCCTGGGCTCATCAAACATCTAAGACAGATGCTTATTGCTAATGCTAAAATGGAAGAAGGTAAGAAGTGTGCGCACACCCTCAAAATCAGTTACTCTTTCAACGTATGTTTCTACATATGGAATAAGATTTATTGCCTCTGGGAACTCCCTGGCTCGCTTTAATCACTTCAGAAAGAAGTAGCCCCTTCATCTAGACAGCAGGGATTGTTCCCACATATACCCAACAGCTCCTTCAACTAATAATGCAGCTGCCATAGAACCTTCTAGTTATCCCTGCTTTATCCTAATTTAGCTATGTGCTCTCAACTAACAAATATTAAGAATATGTAAAACAAAACATTGGGATTTACGTACATGATTCGCTCGGAACAGCTCTGGGATTCCTGGTTCAGATTTGTTTTATACTTTAATCCTTCCACTTTTTACCTAGACAGGTGGTGAACTGTAATATGGTTTCCAGTTACATAGTTCAGATGCCAGCAAGGATAGTGAACTGTTTACTAGGGACATTTCCTAGATGGTAGGAATAGTGACTGCAATGGGTGACTTCTCTACATAAGAACTGCAGGTTGAACTCCATTATCGTCTCCAAGAGCCACGTACCTGCTACTTGATCACTGAGTGGAGCTTATGTGCTGTGGCACTCCCTCTGCCAGATGTCCTGGGTTAGGTACTGAATATCGCTAGCACAACACTGTCTCCAGCTAGCCTGCAGGACCTCTTTCTGAATGCAGCCCTACTTCATGTCAGGATGATAGGAACTGAAAAAATGTAAATTAATTAAGCACATCAATCACTGAAATATTTCCTTTTAGTTTTAAGTTTGTTTCAAAAACTTGTTTCTAGGTATCGATTGGCAGGTGCGACCACCATTGCCAGGGCACCCTGTCCCCCCAAAAGCCTCTCCAAATAAGGCACTACATTTTAACACTTCCATTGCCAATCTGGTTGTCCTGCGAGGAAAAGATGTGCAAAGCGTGGATCTAGGTGAGAAGAAAATACACAGTACATTAAATTATTCCCTCTTTTGTATCCTACTGTTTTCACCGGGTCAGTCACTGGAGAAAAGTGAAAAAAAGCCTAAATACTTTACTTTAAAGATGACCATACTTTAAAGATTAAGGTCAACATTCTCTCTGCAAACACATTCTAATGTCCAAGGCTGTGTTATGCAGTCACAAAGGGCTGTTTTATTTACCTATGTAGACGCTACGCTGGCAGCATCTATCAGGACTTCCTACAGCACTTTGGGGGAAAGGAGAGGTACCATCATACTGTAAAACTACATTCTGTTTGTGTGATAGGATTCTTTGCTATAGTATACGACCTGGGGAGATACTGAGCCGCAGCAGGGATGGGAGACATCAGAGCATGTTTATCATCACAGAGTACTGAAGTAACACTGAGAACTTTATATCCTGCCCTCACACCACTGTGGGAAAGAACCAGTTTCTTTCACTAGGCACATCAGGTGGCAATATTGCATGGAAGCCTGACTTGATCTGCCAAGGAGCAGCTGAGGCTTTACGGAACTGGTGGAACAGAGCTCCACGGATGACTTACTGCAGCTGTTTTTTCTTTCAAATCAGGGTCTTGTAAGATCACCCACATTCTACACCACTCCCAAAGCTCCAGCTTCTAATGATTAGCTGGGATGCAGAGGACATGAAAACAAATTGCAGCTTTCCCTTCCACGTATGTTGGTTTGTGAGGTTGAATGTGCCATCTCTGCAATAGTTCATTGCTGCCCTGACAAGCACAGGACTAGTCAGACTATCCTTTTGCAGGATTACTTTTTTAGTCTATGTATTCATGCAGTAGATTTAAAGCAGAGCTTAAGAGCTCTAGTGTACAATACTCAGTGCAGCGTTCTGATTGGAAACTTGTAGCTGAACTTACAAAGAAAGTCACCTGGGTAAAACTCATTCCCATTGCAGGAGGCTTCAGAGAGCCAGCATTGTACACGTCATGGCTAAACCCTCAAGATGCCTTTAATGTATGGAAGACACCAAGAGCCTTTAACAAGTATGAAAAATCTGCTTCTTTGGTCAGCAACAGCCAGTTCCTGCTGAAACTTATGGACAACATTGTGGGGAAAGCTTGGAATATGTTTGCTTCCAAGTAAGTGAAAACAAGAATGCTAGTTTATCATGTAGACTTTTCAATATTTACACTGGAAGTAAATAGTTGTAAACACATCTCAGTTTAAAATGCTTCATAGATTATTCCAATTGGGGATAAAAAATAAGTTGTCCCTTAAAGCCACAGTAAAAGAAACAGCAATACCAGCTCCATTATGAAATGTGCATAAATATGATGGTAATTTTCCAAATAATGTTCTTGGGGGATTGGGGTATAGAAGCCTCTGTGTCACAACTTCAAATCCAAGCCAGGCTGGTAGTGACAGCAAGTTGCTGATCAACTCTGCTGTAAAATGTGAGCATCATACATACATACATACAGGAGTACATCCATTCCTGTAAAGAGGAGGAACAAAGTTCCCACTGATTAAAACCACTTAAGGGGAACCAGTGCTAAGTGGCTTATTTCCTAGAATACTGAACCAAATTCATATCAGAGAAAACTTGCCAGACTAAATTTTTTGCAGGGCACACGAAGACAGTAAAACTAAGGCCAGTGGCTAGTCTCTTGAACCATTTTTTGCCCTTTTTTTCCCCAGCAGTCACTGCAGAGAAACTCGAACGATAATGGAGGCTGTTACCTTGGTTCTAGGGCAGGGGTCGGCAACCCGCAGCTCCGGAGCCACATGCGGCTCTTCAGCCGCGGCTCCGGAGCCGACCCCTGTTCTAGGGGAACCCTCTCTAGGTTGAGGCACCATGGCAGAGCAGTGTGGAGAAACTTGCACTACCCATGTTGTATCTGTTGGATAAATAGGATCAGTGTCCAGTGCTGTTGACTTGGCTCTTTCGCCAACACCAATAAACCCCAAAAGTGACTTGTACGTTTCAGAATATCCATTCTAAAAACAGCACTTACAAATTCTGTTACTGATCACATAGTTTCTAAGTTGTACTCAGAATTGCTGCTCATTCCAGGAAACAGGAAGATTCCTGGCTTGGTTCAAAAACATTTGGGGCGTTTCTATGTTTATAAAGGCTCTGTCCTCTGAGGTTTACCTTTCCTTCAAACCAGACTTTAACTCAAAAAAATAATTGCCTCTTTACTTTCGTCATAAGGCCAAGATTTTTGGGCATCAGAGGGCAAGCGTCCGGTAAATGTGGGAGTTAGCCACACAATCTGCCTGAATAAGAGCTGAATAGTTCTGTTCCTATATTTACCACCTGTTAAACTCATGCAACAAACAGCAGTTTTAAGTTTGTCCTGCACAGACGACTTGACACCTCGCCCATCATAAATGAGTAAACTGCTGCCTCCAAGTACAGTAATTGCTCTGAGCGGCTCTGCTGAGATTCAGAAACAAGCTAGAAAATGCCCTTTACATTTCCCAAAAAGTCAGCCATTGATACATGAAATTGTATTGTTCCTTTAAACTAGCATAGCTGAGGCTATACACAGCATTAGAACTGGATTATGTTGTACTATCCAGTATGAATGACACAATTCCAAACAATGTACCAGAAACGATTCATTTCTGGTTTACAGGAGTGGAATCAGCCCATTACAAACTAGTTCAGTCTGAGGCTGTACCAGGTGTCAGATTTTTAGTGACCAATGATTTGTAATGTCTTGTCTGTCTAGTTCTCTCTTGTTTACCCAGACTCTTTGCTTCCTCAGAGCTTATGTTCACCAGTACACTAAATTTGGGATCGAAGAGGAGGACTTTCTGGACTGCTTCACAACTTTGGAACAGGTTATCTCAAGTTATGCCAGCCTTTGATTTTGAACTACTTACAAACAGGGCTTTGTCAGAGGGAGTACACACTAAAAGGCCTACTGTGTCATCTTTCCCAAAATGAAGTGGCTAAGGCCCGGCAGTGTAAATGCTTTTTTTGGTGATGGAGTAGTAATCTTTATCAGGACTGAATGTTCCTTGTCTCCCATACAGACAAGTATATTTTGTATATAATGAAGGTATGCATTGAATATTTAATAAATTTTTTTATTTTTCAGTCAGTTCTCCTTAGTTTATTCTAATTTGAAGCTCCCTAACTTTTTCTCCTCTGTGTCTTGGCCTTCCATGTTTTTCCTGAAGAATTTCCATAGCCCTGAGTTTTTTTTCAGGTTGAAGTCTAGCCTCTGAACTAATATCAACTGTCATGCTATATATAGTAGGACTGAAGGATGCTGTTAGTTACGGAACTAATCCACTTCTTTCATTTTAAACTTTACGTTCTAATACTTAACCCTGAAAGTGTTTTACCGATACCACCAATGTGCCCATCATCATCAATATCATTACTAATAAAAATACACAAACGTAACTTACCATTAACTTATTTGCTAATATTCACTACTTTCTTAGGGAATATAACTAAGGACCCATATGCTGTGCAGCAAGCTGGTCTTAAATTCTGTGGCAAGGCCTCTGATCTCTGGCATTCTAGCATGGCAGACAGCAGTTTCTGCAGCATCTTAAAGGTTTTTTAAAATGGAGGTTCTTCATGAACACGTAAGTGAATAATAAAAGGTTATATTAAGGCTATTGCGCTGATTATGGTAAATTCCATTTATTTTCTGCAGTCTCTGTATTTTCCAATGTGCCACCTTTAGGGTTGTCAATCTTCATGGTTCAGAATTATCAATCCCTTAAGAAGAACAGCAGTTCAGCTGTTTCAGACTGGCTGCGGATTCAGGGATTCACTGCAACCATTTCTAGTTGGGATTTGTTTATGAAGTTTTCTTCACAATGAGGGAAGAACCAGCTTTTATAAATGAAAGATTGTGGAACGCAATCCTGCGCAGATTCCACACATGCAGGGCCCTGAACCTTAGGCAACTTCAGAAATCCTCCTTAGAAATTGGTTGGACTTTAGACTGATTTTCCACAACCACAAGATGGTGCCATTATCAAGCTCTAGACTCCAAATGCTCATCAAGTGAACTAATTCATAGGAAAGCTGCTGCAATCCTGTGCCGGCATGCAGGGTACATACACATCAGCACACACACTGCAAACAGGACAGATTCATGACTTTTCAGCCCTGGTTGTTCCTTGTTGCACTAGATAGGAGTGGAAGATTTTCATATGGTAAAATATTACACTGGGAAAAATAAATGTATTTAATTTTTGCTAAAACATGCAGATTTCTCCCTCCTTTGCAGACTGAAGCCATTTTTATTTTACATTGTTTCCTTTGTGTTTCTTATCCAATAGTTTTCGTTTTTCTACCTACTTACACCAGGTTTTTACACCATAACATTCAAGCTCGAGGACTCTTCCCTTAAGGTAGTTCAGTAGATACATACAATAAACTCTCTCTTAGGTCCACGTTGCCTTGTAGTCCAAGCCTCTCTGAGCTAACTAAAATGCAAGCCAGCACATGCTGTGGTGGTGAACGTGTTACACACGGATCATTTTTATATATTTTCACACACACAAACTTATGCTGTAACTAAATAACTGACTATTGAATTTAAACATAGAAAGTGTGACACACTCTTGAACTCTCTCTTCCCTCACTCCCCAGGGATATTTTTGGGTTTGTCAGAATGATTATAGTTATTTTAGGTCCAAAAAACATCTTTCAAGGGAAATCTAACTTAGTGGCAGTCCCAGATGCAGAAGTGATCTTGTGACTCAGCTGGGCTATGACAGCAGGCAAGCTAATTTATTTCCCCTTACCTCCTTGGCTGGTTTACTCACCTCTGCACTTTTCAGTTTAGGCCAGGGACAGTAACACAGATCATCTGGGAGCAGCTATTCTCATGGAAGTCTGGCCTGTCAGGAAAGAGGAACTAGTAGTCTTCTTGATGAGGGTTGAATAAGTGTGTAACTGACTCTTACGGGATTGAGCCAGTACTGAGGCTAAATTCGCTATTGCCTGCGTGTTTCAGGATAGCTAATTGTTGAAACAGTGTTAGCAGTTTCATTGCAAGCCACAAATGATTCTGGCAGACATGGAGATAGTTCACCCTCACCTCCCCCATCAGCTAAGACGGACACTTTTTTCTTTTCTCTGCCTTTTTCGCAGTAGAGGAGGAGAAGATTCAGCTGGCTGTTGGCATTAGGAAGTGATTCAGCTTACCCCTTGTATGTGCTATTACTGAATTCAGAGCGGATATTCTTTTACTTTATGCAAATAAGATTCATGCTGGAGTTTCACATTTGGATTTAGGGAATTTTATAGCGAAAGCCTTAAAATGTCATGGGACGGCAGTGCCGCTGCTTGTAGTAGTAAACCTACCGCTATCGTTTCTCACACAAATGCACTTATACTTTCTGTCCACGAGATGTCACATTTCATCATAGTATTTTTCCTTCAGAGACCTATCAAGCAGTTCAATCTAAGTCATCCTCTCACTTGCTTTTTCTAAGCCAGTCTTTACTTAGCCACTCTGGTTCCTGCTTTAAGCCTCCCTCATCTTCCCCTGATATCCATGCAAGGACCTGAAACAAGCTTAGACACTAATATTTGTTTTGTAGTGGTTTTTCCAAGTTGTTCTGGGGATTTTTAAATACTTCTGTGTTTAAAAAAAAATACTTCTCAGTTAAATCACTTTGTTTCCTAGCTGCTCGGTTGCTAACTTGAATAAAAAGGTTGTTTGGTTTTATTTTTAAAACCCTTCTTGGAACTCTGTAACTTGCTTATTTTTACTCAAGAGACTGAAACTTCTTCAGAAGGAAAGATTGCACAAGAGGTTAAGATAAACACCACAAACTATTCAAGGAACAAAGGGTCAGGGAAGGAGACAATACAGAGCGGGGATTTTTTTCCCCCCCCTAAAAAAGACTCTGGGTTAGCAACATAGGAATTCTTTGCCTGGGTGTTCTGAAAGAGCACTGCTGAAGTATCGAAAAAGAAGTAGTTCCCATATCAGAGCTGAGAATAAGTAATCAAGAAATTGATGCCTGAAGACTGATAAAGTTCCAGGAACGCACCACCCAACCTACAGTTCTAGAGAACATGGAAAAACAAGATAAAAAAAGCTTTAGCAGATAAATCTTCTTGTGATCAGAGAAGGTAGCACTGAGCTGTGTTACTGCTACATCAACAAGTAAGCAGATATTCCTTATTACATGACTGTCCTCCCTTTGTTTTTCTGCTGCGTACTTATCCTGAGCATGAAACGAGTGGTCTGGGTACCTGTTGTGATGATGCACTGAACTGATCCATTTACCTATTTTATACCATACACTTAGTGTACATAGGTTTGATCCCATTTTGTCTGTGGAATGGTGCATTTGGCCTGACAATTTTTTCAATTTCAAAATTAAGAGACGGGTGTTAGAATCGGGAAATTTAGCAGCCATTTAAGGTGTGATTTCAGTACTGGGGAAAATGCACGCAATTCCAAATAGAGGTAGAAAATTATGCTGCACTTACAGCGAAACAGCAATGATTGAAAAACAAAGGACAGATTCAGTAGCTCACAGGCAGAGCAGGACCCACCTATTAATCTTCCTTTTATGAGGACGCTTGCAAGGACTTGCTTACAAATAGGATTCTGGGCAGAACATTGCCAATTCCATCAGGGAATATGGCTCTTTGCAGCAATGTGATGGGATGGCACCCTGTGACCAAAATAATTTTCAGAAAACGACATTTCCTGCCAGCAAAAATAGCCTTGAGGCGGCGAGAAAAACTTGAGGCAAGAATGGAAGTGTAGTTTTTTGCCCCAGCAGTCACAATTATTTTATTTGTTTAGCACAAGAGATTGATAATTGGGTAGGGATTCTGTTCCCTCACTAGGCTACTGCCTCTCAGGATGTCCTTTATCAGCAACCTGTGACTTTGGAATTTGCTCCCTCATCCCATTCCAAAATGGACCCTCTTTTCTAGCACACTGAAAGACCCCTATCTTTTCCCAACGAGTTGGGGAAGCATGGGCTGAGTTAGAGGTGTTGGAGGACTTGTGATTTTTATTATTGTACAAAATTATGTGTGTTTAGTAGTCGGAAAAGTCCCCCTTTTTATTTTACTGTGAAAATCAATTACGGAAGGGCAGCCAGGGTCTTGGATGGGGGCCTTTAACCTTTTTGAAAATTGAATTAAATTAAATAGGTAACTTGATCCCAAAGACACCACAAGCTGATGAATGGAAGGCCTCACTCTACGTAGTCATGGGCAAGTATCCACATCTCAAACACTACCAGAGAGGACTTTACTATACTAGGTCTATTGGAAGAGGCCAAGGAATGGAGTAAAATGCCTGCACTACTCTTATTTGCCCAGTGTCCCTACAGGTGAATGTTGAAGCAGACTGATCAGTTGGCAGGAGGTAGCTCATACTGAAATTGAGTGTAGTGGATCTATTTGGTGAACAAAGGAACTTTACCTGAGTCCCACCAGACTGGGACCAACAGAACCAAAAATTCACCTGTTAAAAGCAAAGATGAAAGAATTAAATTGAGGAAGCGAGAAAATCTTGGTGGCTATGGACATAATCTACCTGGATGTCAATATACGTTAATCCACAAAGGAATCTACATAGTTAAGTATTGGAGAAGGTGCACAACGTGAACAAACAAAGAACGATGGTGGGTCTTGAATGCAGAGTTGAATGCATAATTTAGTGAAAGCAGTTCGAAATTAAAAGACAGCAAATTAGTTAACCAGGAAGGAGGAGTGGTATGTTACAATCAGCTTATGAAACTCAGAGCCTGAGCATTAACTTTTATAAATCCAGTGTAGAGGGAAGTAGTCTTACAGAACCAGAGACCAAGTACATGAAGGAACGCCCACTCACAAGTCAAAGTCTGTGTTCTGGAGAAGTCAGTGAGTTTTTGATACCACTTTAAAAATTGTTCAAAGTTCACAACAAATCATCCGGGATCCGTAAGTCAAGGTAGGAATATGAAAGTCAGCTAGTTACTGCAATACAATGTAAAACCCACTTGTGGACTGAGATCCAGGGAACTGATTTTTTTATATAGAAATCTATTAAAGAAATTGAGCATGAGCTGGTGCCTTTCCCAAATTGCTCAGAAGCACAGTCCATACACAGCCTTAGCAATATAACAAAGTTCAGTTTAAGCCTCCTTCTCATATTTGGCTGCTCTTAGGATTCCTACTTCAGGTCCACTTTTCTTACACACACCCCCCCCCCACCCCCGTGGCTCAGCCAGGTAGAGTCAACAGTCCTGCACTCCAGCTGTAGAAAGTCTCCTGCTTTTTAGGTCAGACTATCAGACAATAGTCCCTACTCCCTGCTGGCTTTATAATCCTCCCCCTCTACTCTAGACAGCTATTTCCCTTATATCCGGGTGGGGTGATGAGTCACCTGGCTTAGTGAGTCAGCACAAGCTGCTTAACCCATCCCCAGCAGGCTAGGCAGCTGCAACAAGGTGCGGCCTTTCAGGGAAACACTGTCAGCCTGTTACATGGAGGAACGAGTACATGATGAAAACAGGATCTGAGATAAGTCACAGAGTTTAGAGAAACACTGCTCCTATTTTTCATGAAACATGAGACACAGGCAACCATGTGGGGCTTGACCCATTTGTGATGGGAACAGAGACCGCATATGCCTCCAGTGTTATCCTGCTAGTGTCACAACAAATGGAAGAGGTAGCCTGAACTTAACTGCATAGCCCTGTTAAAGAGAGTCAGTAACATAAAACGAAACTACAGGCGGCCTGCAAGTACAGCTAGTTCAAAATGGGGGCTGATCGTCTCAACCTTACTCATTTAAGTGGTGCTTATTCACATAAGGAGTTCTATTTACGTCAATGGGTCTGTTCATGTGAGTTAGGGTTGCAGGAATAGGCCTCCCGCTCACCCCTCCAAAAAAAAAAGAAAAAAGTTAAGTTGCATCACAAGATATAAACCGACAGCAGAAAAGAAAGTGATAATGGTTTCCTTGGCTTTCCTCCAGCCTAAAATTCCTTATATATAAGATATTGACTTGGATGAGTGGTAGAATTAACTAGAACAAACTCTAGTTAATTATTCAGAAATATAAAATACAGCAGATAGCTGCTACAGATCATCATCTCACACCAGATTGACAATTTATTTGAACCTCACTTACTCTTCAAGGGTTTTTGTTCCACATTTACATGCAACAGGAAGCACAATCTCTGTCCCATTGGTATATTCTTTGTGCATTTAAATGTGTGAATTATATTCTGTGGTCTCCCCTGAATGCTTCTTTATACGTATTAGATTAAGCGCACTGTATAGTGTTTATATAGCGACTCACACAAATACACTTCATCTGCTTGAGAATGGTGTAATTGTGGTCAGATGGCATGATTTAATTTGATCTTTTGCCCAGCAAACTTCAATATGTAATAGATCATTTTTTGGAGCATGAAAGCAGAACACAACCAAAGGAGCCAAGTGGAAAGCAGCCCTTCTCCCACCTTCTCTGCAGAAAGTGTAATAAAATACTGACTCTTTGTAATAAATATGGTAAGACTTGGGCAATAGTTCAGAGCTACTGCTCTCCAAACCAGTCAGTACAGTATCATTGCTCACGAACACACAACGTAGTTACATGCAATATCACTCATTGCTGGACGATCGTTGTCATTTATATCTTGCCACTCGTAAGGGAAAAACCAGTGGGTTTTCCCCACTATCTGGGCAGTTCAAGCTTGCAGTTCAGCCTATGTTGTAACTGCTACATTATCTAGAAAGTGACTATATTAGTCAGTAGTTCAACAGTGTCAAGGCAACAACTTCTCGTTTCTTCACTGGATTTTAGATGAAAAACCAGAATGCTAATATGTGCAATTGATGAACATAAATTCAACTAATCAGCCTTATCCTAAGAGGTAATATTTGATTCCTTTGTATCTGCTAAGTCTAAATATTTCCACTGAGTTCTGTCGCATCACACACAAAGCCAGTTATTTTTCGCCACCAGCCCAGTATTTCCATGTCAGAGCATTGCTGCATATAAAAAGAATTAGACCTAAAGTCTACTGCTGGATTTTTAATGGTCAGGTGGTATTCTGATAACATTACCAATGATGGCCCCCATCTTACATCCACACCGGTGGCCTCCTGTATCTGAGCTGAGCTATGCTGAAGTCAAGACAGTTCCCGTCCAAGCAGAGGTCACTGAGCCCCACCCAAGTCAGTGCTGCTCCAAAAAGTTCTGCTCACACCCAGGCAGTTATAGGATTGGGGCCTACAAGAACAAAGTCTGAGGCTGGAGAGTACACACACAAAAAACCCCAACCAATAATGCCAGGCAAACCGAAGGGAAAGAAGACTTACAATGCCTGGGAAAAAAAGCTGAAATGATGGTTCATGTAAACAATACCTCGCTCTTCTATAGCACTTTTCATCTGTAGATCTCAAAGGACTTGACGAAGGAGGTCAGTATCTATCACCGTTTTACAGAAATAAAGGACTGAAAAACAGAGCGCCAACGTCAGCCACCATCTTGAGCACAAGGCTGTGCATTGGAAGATCTGGCTTGTAGACCTGTTACTGGTGTCTGAAGTTGGACAACACACTGGCCCTCATTGTGCCTTCATTTCCCCATCTGTAAAGTAGGGGTTCATACCCACCTTTGCAGAGCACATGGTCATTACTGACCAAACACCTTGCAAGTGCTAAGCATCATCGTTCAGACTTAGGACATCTAGATGACAAAAATAGGTGCTGAAATACAGACTGCAAAATCTCTCCCCACCAAGAAAGCCAGGGGCTTTTATCCTCTTGAATCAAATTCTGATGTCCTTACTCCAGGCAAAACTGCCACTGAAGGTCGTTGAGAGTTTTGCTCAAGTATGAGCTGCAGGAATCTGGCTCATTGAACAGTGACTGAATGCTAAGCAATTCCCATTTTCGTTTAGCCTCTCTTGAAGCTTTGCCTAAGCCTAACACTCTTCCAAGGACCAGAACTAAAGCAGGCCTCCAAAAAAGGGCCTGGGAAATTTTCACACACTGCCCTCTTTTAAAAATGCTGCAGCCACTTGTGAGTGTTACATTCACTCTCTTGTAACTCTTGAACGTAGCAACTATATTGTTTAATAGTCAATGAAGCGTGTGTATACAGTAATTACACAGGCAATTGAGCCATATAGAAATGTTTAAGGGTAGTAACAGGTTAAAGATCGCCTGCTGCACCAATGAATGCTCATTCTAAGCAATGCTGCTTAGATAAGTGTCCCCATTTTTTCTTCCATTGACCTTTTTAGGCAAAGCTCGAAGTCATAAACTGGCTCTGGATTTCTTTAGAATTCATCTCTTCCTGTTGCTCATTTCTCCACCTGGAGTCCCTATTATGCAATATGTAAAATAAATTTCCATAACCACCAGTGGTAATGTTGCAAGCAGAGGTCAGTAGGACTTTGATGAGGAATAGGCAACAGGAAACAAGACTCTGAAACCAAGAGGCTGTTTTTATGCAAATATCTTCAGCAGTAAGGATCTGCCGAGGAAAGAAAAGGCTGAAAATGACTGACAAGAGACAGAATGGTGTTTGGCACAGAAAGAGCAACTTACCCCAGGTCAAAGTCAGTGGCAGACGTGGGACTATAACACAGGTTCCCAGGTCTGTGCTCAGTGCACTAGACTGTAGCCGGACAAGTTAGACGCTCTGGGGGAGCATTTCCCTAGGGAACATTACTTGGGTAATGCTGCATTAATAGGGGAAACGTAATAGGTGGTTCCCAGCCCTAGGTGATTTATTCTTAAAGTGTCCTGTGAGCGGGCAGGCTTTGGTTATTGATTGTGGAAAACGCTAATTCTATACAAACTCCTCCAGACGATGCAAGCTATTTTGTTGTCCATATTTGCAATTCTTTCACTATTGCCACTTATTCTCTGGAACAATTGGTGAGGCCCAATTAACTGCTCAGGGAAGGCAATTGAAGGGACAATAGCGTAATTAGTTACCCCTTTCCACTGTGGAGGCTGGAGTCTACACAGAATGTGGCTTAAAGAATCCTGAAGTCCTGGGACAGCCCAGGGCCAGACCTTGGGAAAAGTGCTTAAGTGAGGACTGTTTCATGGACAACTCTTCCTAAAAAAGCAGCAGGCTTTATTCCTGACAGAATTCCTATTACTGTAGGGATCACAAAGACCTTGTTTAGATCGACAGCTATTGCTCTTCTCTAAATAAGGCAATTTACAGACTGATACTGCATGGCACTTTATAACAGTGTCTAAAAGCAAAGGAAAGGGGGCAAATGGTCTAATTTACAGGGGAATTTTTTGGTCCACTGTATGTGAAACACGTCAATACCACTGGCCAAAAGATCTAAACTAACATGTCCTACATCGAGTGAAGGCAGATTTTGGGGCCATTATGTGAAGGGTGTGCCTGTAAGGGAGTTTATCAAAACAGGGAACAATTCACTGAAATGGCAAGACCTGGCTCTTTTCCTTTCAGCTGGAAATGGCAGAACATTCTCCTTAAGAACTGCCTGGGTAACCTAGGTTTGTATTTCTCAGGAAGTTAAAGGAACAACAGTTAAACCAGAGTGTCACTCCCAAGAAACAAAGATGTTAAATGCTGACGCATTTGTAATACACAAGATATTAAATATGAACAGCTTAAGTGACATTTAGAGAACGCTAACCTATGGTTTTAATGTTAACGTATTCAAGGTTCTCTTAGTCATTCAGTGAATGATAAAAAACCATACAGAGTAAAAGCCAATGTTATCTTAAAATAGACTAAAACAAGGTTCATCCAAATTAACTACATTTAAAAAAATCTATTTACATGTAGTTTTAGAGCATGAACACTTCAGGGCTCGCTCTCTTTCCCGACAGTTCACCAGCTGCACAGCTCGAGCAGTGAGCGGGCTAAATGACTTCACAGCTAAAAAGCCTATTTAGTTAAAATTAACACCGATAAATGCACATTTTGACTGACATAACATTTTGCTGAAGATGCAGCAGTAAAACTATCCCAGACAATTGACTTCATATTGCATGCTGTTACCTGAAATGCAATACAAGCACCCAGGGTGAAGCTGCACCCACTTTATGACTGCAACTTTGATTAAGCATTTTTGTGCTTGGACAGCAACCTAAATATTAGGTCTGGGATTTTCAAAAGAGCCTGAATTCAATGGCAGTTGGGCAACTAACTCCCTTGGGCTCCTTTGAAAATCCCAGCCTACTTTGCATCCTTCTTCCTCCCTCCCCCAGGCCAATCCCCGCAAAATGCATTGTTTTATTGCCTTTAATAAAGCTTTTTTTTCTCAACCGGCATTTCAACAAACAAGTGGTACAGTAAAAAGTGAAGTGGGTGAAAGAGGAAGGCATGGTGTGCCCTCCAGCTCTTCAATGAGAGGACAACACTGCAACAAGGTCAAATAAACTTTGAATAATCCCATTTAAAATGAGCCTGCAAGAGAATCCGCAAACATTTGCCCGTTATATGGTTCTGAATGTGCCAGCATAGCATGCCTTATCACAGGGAAAGTGTTTCTTCCATTCAAAACTTACTGAAAAAGCCATAAGGAAACCCCCACCAAAGTCCCAGCAATTAAAAACCCTTACCTAGGCTAGTTTGTTTTCAGTGAGGAGGGGTGAGAGCCTAGCAGGAAACATTGGCTATTTTTCTCCTTCACTTTTCTCACACTGCTTATTACTGGATCCTGGTGGGAGCTAGTCATTACTTAAAAAAAAAAAAAAAAAATAGAATTTGAAATCCAAGAAGAGTATTTAATTTCCAATTATCAAGCATATGAATAATTTCAACCTGTAGCACACGACTGCCCCTAAAAGGTATTTTTAACTATGTGCTTCAAGGGAAACTACAATTTTTATTGTCACCTCTGAGGAATACACATCATCATCGTCCTTTATTTTTGCACCTGCAATCAATTATGGGTACAACTTTCAGTCGTGCCTGTTAATTGGGGAGATGTCCAAAGGCTATTTGTGCCTGCAATTTATCGTACTTGCAAAGAAACTGAGGCTGGACTGAGACCAATTTAAAAATTAGGGCCAATAGGCACATTAAGAAAAGATATTATAGAACAATATGCAAGAACATCTGATGTCGGTTAAAAATCTCCATTAATATGCATTGGGCAGCTGCATAACCCCTAGGGCAGCCATTTTAATGGTAACTCCAACAAGAAACAGTTTAGATCCCAAGACAAGTGGTTCAGAGCTAGTCAGTGAGACAGAGAACAGGCAATTTCCACAACTATTTTTATGGGTGGAAAGGGAAGGACTGAACTTGCCTATAATGGGAAATTTTCCCATCACAGATGATTTTCTTTGAGATCCTCTAGGCCAGTCCAGACATTTGGCCCGGCCTAGAGTCCCCCAGAGGATCAAAGAGGAAGATCTGCTGCAATCCTTTCTGTGACATCAGCTCTGATCTACCTGAATTGGTAATGATTAGGTCAACCATATGACCACTTTGTTATTTCATATTTATAGTGGACATGTGAAATTAGTGATTTAGCTACATTTTAGGCTGGTGAATGGTAACTGTTTCATCTCACCGGTTTCCCTTTCTTATACTGGTGATTAGTAATTGTTTCATTTTGCAGTTTTCCCTTTCAAGGACTGGTTAATCCAAAACAGTTGCCACTGCTACGGCTGCTGATAGCTCATTGCTGTGTGTTTCTCAAAGGGTCAAGGAAAACATGTTCATGAAGAATAATATCAAGGGACATAAGAACAATGAGAGTGCAGGGAAAATAAGTAAACTTTACTGGTCACTGCAAGAAGGATAACTGTACATGCACAAACCAGTACTAGTGTGGTATGTACTTTTAGTACTGTAACAAAGCTCAGACGTGATTGACGACTAAAAAATTACCTATCAATATTTCTTCATTAAATCTGATTCAGTTAAGCTCTAATTGGATAATTTTCTCCTTTAATATTGAACATCCGTGTCATTTGAAATCCATACAAACAAAAGGAATTTTTTGCTGTTCAGAAGACCAAACCACATTTCACATATATCGTTAAAGGCTTTGGATTTTCCTTTGAATTTGTCAAATGAAGTTGAGAAGTCTCTTCTTGAACCATGTTGATTACTGAACGTCTGGGGTTGGGACAGTACATATTTGTAAGATAACATGCAAAGGCTAATTATACAACAATGGACTCTATTCTGCTGAAATGAAACAGAGAAACACTACGCCACTGAGATTATTTATTTTTTATTTGAGCAAACATGAAGACATCAATTTGAAAATCTTTATTTTTTTACCTTGATTTAAGTATTAAAGAATCACCATCCAGTGTCTGATAAGAAAGAAGCAGGCATAGTGTTCAGTCCATTCTCTAAATATCAGATAAAAGTTGAACTTTAGAAAGCTTTCAGAATTACAGTACAGTTCATCAGAATGGGCACATATAAATACGGCTTGCAGAGTAATAAATATACACATGGGAGAAGCTTGCAATTTGTTTGGTTGTTTTTCTCTAGGCAGAGTCACTGTAAAAAGAGGATAAAAGAGGCCACTAAAAAGCTTGCTTGAGAAATCATCTGAAGACATAGTGAGAGACAGAAAGATCTAGGGCCAGATTTTTAGTTACACTAGACCTTTTCATCTCACCCTGGTAGCATGAAGGGACATTAAAGTAGGCCTAAATTAAATCTACTCTTACTTAAGGGCCCTTTACACTGCCAGGGTGGTGTAAAGGGCTTTGGTGTAAATGGAAATAATGCCCGATATATTTGGTAGATGATCGATCTGAACAAAACAAAGCTGCTTTTAAATAAAGTGGTACAAATGGCAAACCACAATGTTTCCCTAACTCAAAGTATGTTGCAGGAAAAACAAAATAAATGCCTCAAAGCTGTTGAATACAACACATGACTAACCACAAATTGCATAATTTAAGTTTTGGCTGATTTAAACCAATGCTGTGAAATAGCAAATAGTCATGATTTTATGCATGTATAATTAGTCACATGAATTTATTGCTACATTTTGTTCTTTTTTAAATCTCCAAAGCTGGAGGGAGAAAAAAATAATAGAGCTGAGAACTGACTAACATTAAGAAAAATCTGCATCTTTCAGCAGATTTGTGGGATTTTTAAAGGCACAAGTGGGAGTGGGGCCTCCAACACCCGTCGGCTTTCAGTGGGACCTGGGCAAGTTGCCCTTTGTGCCTTTGAAAATGTCTGACAGATTTTTAGATGGTCTAAAAGAAATCTGCTGATCAGAAGCAATGTTTAAAGAAGTCTATATAAAATCCTCCTCATGCATTCAAGTAACACTGTCACAGTATGTTTAGTTATGTATGATGCACACAAAAGCAAACATTACAAATCACACACATCTTGCAATGTAATTTTTTAAGATGTTTCTTATGTAGACTTCTACATTTTAAGAAAAACAGTTGTACGACACATTTACATTTAAAATCATTTGCACTCTAAACTTTTAACACTTCTATGCCTGTTGATGTTCAATGAAAAACAGAATTTGAGATGGATGAACAAACGGTCAGATGAAAGATACCAAAATGTCAGACAGCCTACCGACTGTTGTTGCCATGAGATCCAACAGTCAACATCAGTCTGATAAGCTATCCGACAGGATGGTACAGCCATGGAGATGTCACGACGGTAGGCAACACAAGTGAACATTCAGGTAGGGCTGAATAAAATGCACATTTACTGCACCTTGTTCAAGAGCCGCCCTTCTCTAATATGCAGACAGCTAATTTAAAAGGTGTTGAGCCAGTTCTATCCTAAACAGGATCCATGCATCCCATTTAAGAATATCTGATTAAATAAACCAATTTATTTTAATTTCCTCCTGGATAAAACAAAACTACATTCCTACTAGTTCCGGGACTATTAGAGAAGGGTTGTATATACACAGTAGCAGTGGAATGGTCACCTGTTTACTAAGAGGAGAAAAAATCTACCCCTTCAATAGCAGTTAATTTCACACACACTGATTTGTAACAATATTTAAAAGAAAATGAATATCTAGATATTTTTAAGTATACTTTAATGTTCTTTATTACAGTTATTAATGATCATTCCTGTGTTTTACATCAAACCTGTCAATTTCTGATTTCCATGCTTCCCCAACGTTTTTCCTGCAGCACTCATGGTGCTATATTCTGTAGTCCTGATATTAAGCAAACATCTAGGAGTGGCATGATAAAAAAAAATTAGTAACGTCATTCAACTAGCCTACTTCAATAAATCGAACCATACTGCAAGGTGCCAACTGCATGCTTTCTACTTCCTTCTGCTGAGAAAGAAGTTCAAGAAAAATGAAGAAAAGGCTTTTGTGCTTATTGTACAGGAAGGATTAGTAAGCATGCAATACACTGGACATAGGCTTAATAAAGAAACTTAAGAAACACTGAATATATCAAAGATGTTGAAGAGAAAAAAGTTTAAAAAGACGGACACAAGAAATTCTGGAATGATCAAAGATGACTTTATAAAGTTTTATCTTGACTTCATTCTAAATATACAGAATAAAAAAAGTCAACTGCAGCAGTCTGACATCAACCATCTCTGCTTACACCATTATGAAGTTTGCAAGGGCAGCTTTTCCAACTGAGAGGATGTGCGATGCGACAGGGCATTTCTGAGAGCTCAGATGGATCCGTGTTACCATGAAAGTCATGCAGGACTGTTACCCAGTCTACTAGCATTTACATACATTTCAATGACTTTGAAGTTATGAGGCGTGACAGCCATCCTTCAAAACAAAATTGTTACTTTTAGGCCAGGTTGCAAGTTAATCAGGAAATCTCGAGTTGTGCTAAATATTAAATCATCAATTTTGGGAATTAAATTGAATGGAAAGTATTTATGTCCAACATTAGTTTAGCATCACACGTGCCACCCAGAAAGTACAAGACAGTCTGAATTAAGGAGAATGTATACATTACCTTAACATACATAAGTTTGTAAATGGAAGTTATTCTCAAATAGTGAATTATTTTCCAAAGAAAATAATTAAAAACTTGTTACAGCTGAAAAATTGATGATTTAAAAAAGTTTTTCTGTTTTGAATAATGCCAATTTTTAACACATGGTAAGATCTATCACTTGCATGTCTGCTAAAGCCCATTTCCATGGGTTTTACCCAGCTTATTTTGTCTTTTCTTCAGAGTACATCTTCTGCTGCATTCGTTTGGCATAGCTTTGGGCCATGGAGTTGATTATAGACAAGATGAAATAGCAAACCATGACAATCACAAGTTTTTCAAACATCCATGATAACCAGTTCTCAGTCTGCAACAACAAAAAATAACAAAACAAGGGGTAAAATGCAGATTAGCAGAATACAAAAGAATTCTTCTCTTCCTAGTTGAAGGGAAAGAATCTAACCGTCTCAGGATTCTGTATAATTTATCAGACAACAGCAGGAACAAGCCCAAGCTAACAGGATCCCTGCAGGCTTCTTTTGTAAAGCTAGCTTTGGTCTTTTAATGCCAGCATGAAAGGGGTTGCCGTATCACCGTAGGGCGAATGATCTGTGCTGTTGGGTGAGCTGATAAGTGATTTATTATCTGGGATTTCGTTTCTTTATTTTTGTCTCTCAAAGTTCAAGATTGTAATTCCTAGTCATCTGCGGATCATACCATCCAGCCACTGGCGAATAGTTGATTTTTACTAAACTGCCGATAGCATGGCAGCTTCCAGCTATCAGCTTCTTGTTGTGCAGCTGGAAGTTAGTCTGACGGGCTCAAAAATCACGCTTCTCCTGCAGCGCTCTCCAGTCTTGGGCTTTTTGCTAACTTTCTATTTTGGTCAAAGGAGGGCAGCACTGCACCGCACTGAGATTACTTCAAGGGGCAGAACATGCTTCTGCCTAGTGTTCCAGGGTGAGCCTACCTTAGTCACCCTCCTTTTTCAGTTAGGAATTAGAAAAGCAAATGTTTAGAGAAACAGAGGGCTTCAGACTTAACGTATAAAGTTAATAATTTAGGTACATTAATATTTTAGCGTCCAAAAAATATCGTGTCCAAAATGTAGGTGTTAATCCATCCTTTTGTATCTCAAGCCGTGGGACGTGTATTTAAAGATTTCAGCATTAAAAGGCCCCCATTTAAATATCATATTTTCCTTATATTTTCCCGTTCACCATCAAGAAGTGTTTTGGCTGCTTGGTTATTTTTTCGGGGAGTGGGGTGAAGTAGCTAACAAGAAAAAAAGGGAATTCAGATCCTATCAGCTTAGTAACATTTGATGCGGTGGGGATTCTTTACCTATAATTGTATATATAAATTGAACTTTTCCCAGTTTTTAATAGCTTGTCTATTTTAGGGGAAAAAAAAAAAAAAAAAAATCAGGAGAAACCACCAGCTTTGCTTAGCTGCCTAGCTTACTCCCAAATGTCATACAATTTTTCCTCTGAACTTCTCAGCTTGTTTTTAAAATGATTCAAAGCCTTATCTCCTTTGAGATTTGCAGGTCTTTGAAAACTGGATTCAAAAGTCAATCAGATAAGGGGTCAAAGGACAGCCAAAAAGACAGAAAAAGGGGTAGTGAGTGAAATTCTTACCTGTGGCACTCCATTGTCAGCTTTGTGGTGAAGTTTTATTCGCTGGGCTTCCAAGTACTCTTGAAACGGCTTCTGAAGAGAGGGACCTATACTTGGGACAGCACTGATGCAAATTTCATCCCAGAGAACAAGACAAAATTTGGGAGAAAGAACAAGAACATAATTTATTTTTTAAAACTTACCACCTTGGCTCAAAAGGAACAAAGTTCAGATGAGAGCCCTAGATCAGAAGGCATCAACCCATATGGGATAATTGGGGGACCCATATCATATGGCACATGTTATCTGTTCATCTGAAGAAGAGGAATAACTGGGTCCCCCCAGACACAAAAAAAAAAAAAAAAAAAAAGGGGGTAAGAAAAAAAAAAGGATTTCACAGCAAATTGATAATAAACTCAGGTAACACAGAGAGAGCTATATGCTACAGTACTTCCTCAAAGCCAGGGAGAAGCTCAGCTAAGGCTGTGCACTGATGCAAGGCTCAGAATAAAATGAATGACTTCTCAGAAGTCCCACATTTATCACCAGCAGTTCCTGTAAGAACTGGTTTGAACCGATTAATAAGGAAATGACTTGTGCTTGTGTCATCCCTCAGTTAAAAAAGAAACTGCCCGCCCTATGACTTGCCCCCATCTTCTCAAAGAAGACGGCCCCTTTCTCAAACTAAGTCCTTATTAGGACAATCTGTGCGTCATCCTTATCCAAAAAGAATGCATTAGCAAATTCTAAAGGCACCTCCCACTAGTCAGTGATTAACAAAGGAACAAAGAAGGAACTATGAACCTTGTTCTGATTCACTCCATGTTTTATGGCAGATGACTTGCATAGAAACTACAGTGTATGTTACTGAACACCTTCTTCTGAGATGACTGTAAAAAGGATCACTGATAAGTTTTATGTATTCTGTGCCTTCTCTCATTTATAAAGAACTGGAAATCCCAAGCCGGACAGGCTTAGTAAAGTAGCTACCAAATTCGATCCTGCAGATGCCAGAGCATTTTTTAAATTATAACATGAGGTTACTCAAATTAATTAGTCTCATTTTTGTATCTATCTAACCATTGCAGACCATACCAATCGATATCAAGTCAGGAGCAGTGTCCTCTCCCACATAGCGACCTACTTGCTCCTTAATACCTGGTTCTAGGCACTTTAGAATTACCCATGAGAAATACTTTAAGCCTTTGTGTACACTATGGCAACTTCCCATCTGTGATGACACTAGTTCCACAGTACTGGTGAGACCCCAAACATAATATAAGGTTCCTATGGCTAGACACTTGTCTACACTAGGGGTCTCAGTGAGAACTAGTGAGATCCACCCCCCCCATAAAATGTCCCCAATGCAGACATGCCCCACCTGATTTTCAATCATTTAGTGTGCTTTCCAGATTAAATTACATTTATGTATTACACTGCATTACCGTATACTCCTTTTTCACTAGACAGCTTATGTTTTCCTGCATACATAAAACAAGTTAAAAAGCAGGACAATGGTTTTCTAATATTTTGAATTTTAGTAGATCCACAGAATCAAAGAAGTACAAATAGCTCACCATCAGCCTTGCTAATTTAGATTTGTACCACTACCTTGGGGCAAGCAATTGTTTTGCCTGCCAAGTTTAAAAAAATCTTCAGTGATTTCCAATCAACATGGATGAACTGGTAAATAGATTTAGTGGATGGGCTGGTAAATTTTCCTAAAATTGTTGCAAGGTGACTATTCATATATAGCATGTATTTTATGCAAGGGTATAGCAGCTTTTATAAGCTCATTCCAGTTCTTGAGAAAACTCCCTTAAGGGCCCCAGCTGTTAGTTTGCGGCAGAAATTCTCCCGAATGACTCGCTGGTCAATACGAGTCACTGGTTTAAAACTATCTCTTGTGTACTTTTTTTTTTTTTTTTTAAATGACACACACATAAGACAAAGGAAAAAGCTTATGAAAGGTAATATTTTATTTTTAAGACTTTGCATGATTTTTAAAATAGAAATGTTTAAATGATGAGAGTTGAACTAAGTTGTCCAAGCCCTTTGTTTGAAAAACCAAAACCCAATAAAACCATCTACTAATGGAGATTACAGTCTCCAAATTATAATGGATATCAAAGCAGTGAAATGAAAATTAAGAAGTTGACAGGGTTTAGATTAGTGCATTTTTAGAGTAGTAAACGATGATGGAGTAAGTTTGCTTTATGACAGTTTCATTAAGCTACTTTGTAGACCTTTGGGACCTGGCATACAAGGACCTTTGGAATTCTAATATAGGTCCTGGATTATTGAACAATTGGCTGTATTTTATGGCATATTTAAACTTACACTGTACACAGTTGCCAAAGAAGTGTGCATTGTATACGCTTTTGCTAGAGTGAAACTTAGAAAATGGCAAGCTTATACGTGTATTCGCAATACCAGAAACAAAATTCTTAACCTTTAGTGGTTATAACCTCTAGTTTTGATTATTTCTGTAATCTTTCACAAAAACGTGGCCATTTATGCAGTACAAATTCTCTGACTAGTTCCCCACACACTACTCTGATGAGCCAACATTTTACTGAATATGTAGAACCCAAATTTAAGTTGCAGGGTTACTTTTTTTTTTTTTTTTTTTTTTTTTAAGGCTAGCAATTGATCAAATGCATTTTAATTACAAACCACAGCTCTTCCATTCCTAATGTATATTTAGGAAAGCATGTCAAGCCACTAATTCAGCAGCCATAGATTGGATTTCAGCATCAGTTTCAAGAATTCTACCCATTTCCTGGGCGCAGCTGTGACTGCAGAAGTGACAGCATTTTGCATCACAGTTCTGCGCCACTCAGCCTGGGTGTAAGCTGTAGCCTCAGAAGAGTATTGTGGTTCCAGCTTTCTAGATGCAAACCACATACATCATTATACAACTGGCTGAATAAAAGAAGGGGATGGAAGATATCACTTCCAACAACAAAATGGCTTCAAACTCCCTCATCTACCATCCTGTTCAGATTCTCTCAGCTTCCAGAGTTAAAAAGAGTAAAGCCTGTGGTCTTCTAAAAGAAATAAGAGTAATAATAATAATAATAATAATAATAATAAGTCAATGGGATAAGAAATTAAGGATCTAAATGTACAACAGAATTTCACTCATCAACACACTTTATAATCTGCACACACACACAAAACTCCCTACCTCTCAAAGATTTAGCAACATAGGTAGCGAACTGATGTTTGACCTCAATTTTTGTTTAAAATAGAAAGATCATTCACCAAGACATTATAAAACATCAAAAGCAGCTATGTCATAATAAGTGAGCAAAGGACATTCCACAAGGTACTCTCCTTTAGTGTATGTATTCACTAATTTGCATTATATCCCTGACATCGATGCAAATCAGTGAGATTGACCTTATTTTTATATTGAGCTTTGGAAAATATTTTTAGATTTTATCTTGCTTGCAAAAATAATCTCTCTCAATTTGGATTCAGAATAAGATTTGAGAAACTATATAAAATATGCACTCTTTGCATTAGCTGAAATTGTACTTTTTATTTTCCTTTGTTACAATCCTATAATAAATCTGAATGCAGCTTGAGGAATTCTGCCTGCACTAATACATACACTTTTCCAACAAATCACAGTATAGTTTTTGATTCTTAAAATACATTTGATACAGACAGTGGCTTAATTTGTAACAATTTGGTGAAAAGGTATTTATTAGCACTATAATATTACAACCCCCGCCCTTTTCTGACTAGATTTTGCTCCCATTTCACAAAATGATGTTAAAATCTGTTTAGAGTCGCTTCTGTTTAGCTGGAAGCTACTATAGCTTAAAAAGATTTCTTACTTAAATTTACCTCTTTTTTTTTTAATATAATGTTTTCAGCTGTTTATCTGAAAAATTTATTTGCAAATTTCTCATCAATGGAACAAAACTTTACAAAGTTTGGAAGCTTCATGATACACTTTAGGTGATCCTGAATTAAAGAGCTTAATCCTTTTTCAGAAATACTATAGTACTGAATGAAGAGAGTTTGTCTGTATCAGCAGAATAGAGCTAAAATTTCTCTTTGTGAATTGTGAAAAATTGGTTCTTCTGGTTTGACAGTTTGGAACACACATTTCTGTTTCAGTTACCAACACACTTGGAATTCACTGATAATTTATTTGCAGGTTATAGTAATCATAACCAGTGCGTCAAGGTCAGTACATACTGCAACTTTCTATATCTTTCTTTCTTTTTGTTTCTTTGCTTTAAAAAAAACACAAAACCCTTGACTCTCTCTACCTAACGCAAGATCTCAAATGTATAATGGTGATAACGATATGGTGTTTATGATTTCAGCAGAACTCAAAGCCTGAATCTCTGTGTTAGAGGTAGATTTTTCTCATAAAAAAAATCAACTGCTTGGAAGAGCTGCACCGAAAAAATTAATCACTGGAATAACGTATCAAGGATTGTGGTGGATTCGCCATCACTGGGAATTTTTAAATCAAGACTGAATATTTTTCTAAAAGTTATACTGTAAGTCAACAGGAATTATTTTGGGGAATTTGTATGGCCTCAGCTCTGCAGAAGGCCATACTAGATGGCAACTGTCCCAACTTACCTTAGAATTTATGAATACCACTAGAAGAGTCAACATTAGTTTTTCACAAGTATTTAAGAACATACTAAAATATCAACTCCTGCCACACCCAGAGTTACAATGTAATAAAACTTCCAGCAATATTAAAAACCACATTTTGTTTGGTTGTTTTTTTAAGCTTCATTATTCATTATATACTTTAATTTTACTAGCTTTTACTGATTATACTTCTGGTACTATAGGTACGCTTTACTGTTTTTGATTGTATTTACTGAAATTTCATTAACATTTTCTTTAAAAATAGTCTTTGAGCACTCAAAAAAAGCCATTTAATTTTGTCAAAGATTGAAGTGACTGGGTAATCCTCTTCTGTATTTCTATCATGCTAACATTGTACTATTTCATTGAAAAGGCCACCAGATCCCCAGAAAATTTACCATCTATAGCCCCAATTCTATTAATGTGTATGTACATGTGTAAATTTATTCAGATTTATACATTTCTGGAGATTAGGAGCCTCAGTGTAAACAGGTATCCCTAATAGCACTGAAGGTGCAATTTTAGCCCACCATATCCATTCCAGTGCTACATAATGTAACAGTTGATGAAAAATAACCAATTTTCATTACAACTCAAAAGCAAATCACTTAAGAACTTGCTTAATTTTGAGCAAGTTCTTAAATCCTACTTATGTCAATGGGACTTAAACCTGTGCTTATGCGCTTTGCTGGATGAGGACATCAACAAATCATCGTAATTTCATATCCCATTAGACAACTGAACTGAATAACAAATTAAATTCTGGGTTGTGCTCAGTAAGAAATGCCAAGCGCTCAAGGTTTGAATACACGTAAGTCAGTTTTACATGGACAGAGCTTGAAGGGGAAAAATAGTTTAAACCAGAATGCTAAATAGACTACATGAACGATCAGCCAGACCTCTAGACTAAAAGAGATCAAAACCTTTATTTTAAAGGTGATGTAAGATTGAGTCAGAAGTCACACTCTGTGAATGCCCTCTTTAAAAATACATCCTCTCCATTAAGCTAGAAAGACTCACGGCTAATATAGACTTGTCCAGACTACATGGCTACTAAACACACAGGAAATGTGCATGTTCAAGAAGAGACAGCGTCCATAAGAATTAACACTTCATAGGAGAAAGGAGGCTACATCACATTCAGGTTCACATTTCTGCCGTCCTACCATTTGGGCCAGAGGGGGCACAGCTATAGTAAAGTATTGTTTTAAATAAACCTACAGCCAGAGTCAAGTACACACCTGTCCACAATTTATCACCCAGTTGAGACCTGTCTTCAGATCAATTCTACAGGGCTTCCCAGGCTTTGTGGTGGGTTTTAGAGAGAGAGTCTGCATGCACATTTGTGTACACACCTCTTACTAACCTGGCCTTTTGGCTCTATTCAGCCATATGTTGCCTTTGTGGGTGATATATTGTAGAGAGTAGATTAACACCTGCACAGCCCAATTCTGAGTCAAGAAGCATATGTTCACCATAGCTGTGGGAAGAGTTTTGAACCGGCCACTCTGCTGCTGCCCTTTTGGGCTATTTTAAACACTGAAACACCAAACCCATAAAAGGTCATGTCAGGATCACATTGGGGTGTGTTTTTTTGGTTTGTTTTTTTTTATGCTGAAAGAAAAAAATACTTTTGCTTTTTGTCAGCATGAGCCATTCTGACTTCACTAATAGAGTAACCTTACCCTAAAGCCAGATCGATTCTCTGCCTCTACAAAAAATGAAAGTGTTAAGTGGTGACAAAGAGCCAACAGTTTAGTGTAATGAAGGGAATTGACTGCTCTGGGCTCTCCTCCATTATCTGTGGATCTGAAGAAGCCTGGTTCTGCTTTTTGATCAAACTAATAATGGCAGACAAAGCAATGGCCTTCAACTTGCATAAAATTGTGGAAAACTAGAGAAAAGTTTTACTGTATGTCACGTACAACTCCTAATATACCCAAATTTGAGTTGCTCTGTTCTGATTTCACATTTTTTTCTAGGTTCTCCCCACAGAAGATACGTAGGAAGCCAAATGTTTTACTGTTCACATTGCTGCACAAGAGGAATCAGGCATTCACTGAAATAGTCACAATAAGACAGTCTGTGTTGCCCCCTCCTGAAACGGGGCTCAAGATGTTATGCTTTTGCATGGTTAAAATTTTCTCAACAAGGTTTTTATGGCTAGGTTATAAACCCCTGACAAACCGGTTTGAATGGCTATATTTCGAGTGCCACTGGACTAGTAAGTAAGCTGACTGATTTGAATGCTTCCTTCACCATCCAAAAAAAACGCACCTTTGTCTGGAAAGTTATCTGAACCTTCAAATGGTTAAATTTTTTTCCAGACAGTGATCTAACAGGCTTAACGGTTAGTATTTTAATGAGCTGTCATTTCCTGTGCTGATAAAGATTCTCACAGTATTTAAACCATCCATTTCCCTGAGGCTCAACCAATACCAGGACACAATTCATGGTGAGTCAGAATGGACCTCAGACTCCTCGCCTGACTCAACCGTGATAGATTACACTGCCACAAATCTGTACTCACTCCCAAGGTACCTATGGCTCAAAGAGACCTTACTTCTAAAATTGAGGGCACAGCCACTGGCTTTAATTTATATCAGTGCCTCCCTGCTTTGTAAAACAGTTTGAGAAACAAAGATAAGTCATCTGTGTTATTTTAAAACTGGAGAAGGAAAATGGTGATATTTAATTAAATAAATCTGGTTTATGCTTAGGGTCAATGAGAGCAAAGCTGAGGTTAAGAAGCTGTTTTCATTTTCATTTTTATTTCAGGCAAAATATTATTAGGAATCATCTTCAAATAAAATACTTGTGTCTCCATGAAATTAAAATTGCCTTAAATTTGATCTAATTTATCTGGGACCTGTCCAAATACACAAGTGACCAAATGTTGTGAATATTTCACCTTGCGAAATTTTATTTTTGGCATGTTAGCACTAATTTTAACAGAGTTATCATTGTATTAGACTTCAAGATCGTTGAATATTGTTATTTGTAAAGAAACTTTTCTTCTATGAAAGAGCGGGAAAAATCAGAGTTGTGTCTTTAAAAAGTAAAACTACAGCTTTCAAACATTCACTTGCTAGTTCAGATTTAAATCCTACAAGCCCTGTTCAAATACACTATTTTAATTCTATTGTGATCCATCTAAAGGTTTCAACATCAAAACATCTCAAATTTCATTCACATCTGTGTCCCTTTCAAACTATTAAAACCTTTTTTTGTGCCAGAGTTTCCCCATTGTCTACACGGCTGTATTATAAAGGCACAATCCCACAGGTTTCTGATATACTTGTGGGAAGAGAGCCATTGATTTACCGCACCAAGAAATAGCAGGTGTATTACTGTAAGCTTCCAAAAGCATTTCTACTTCAGGAGACTTTAAATAAAGTCACTGCTAAATTATCTATTTTTCAGCCTTTTTGGATTATTTTCAATGGAATTTGAATAAATAGCAAGTCAGTCTAAATGCTAATTAGAAGCCCTTTTTTAATATATACTTTAATTTTCATGCCAATTCAACAGGATAGGGATTTCCTATACCATATTAGTGCTGACTTATTTATGTAAAACAAAAGGTCCATATAAAGACAGGACATGTGATTTGTAAATCAGATCTTGCTCCTCAGACAGTGTTCTGTTAAAATCAAAGTCGTGAAATTCTGCCAGTTTGATGCTCACTGGTCCACACTACATTGTTGGGGTCTCCAAGCTGACAAAGAGCTTCACTTTGCATATTAAGGAGAATAAACCACAGAGCTAAACTATTCTGTATGAGAAGATAGTTAATCTATATTGTGGCCTTTTCTATCATTATCCGCATTGCCAATTTTTTTAAAAAAATAGTATTGTTTTTGGAAAGACTTAAAGGAAAAAATTAAAACTTTTTGGGTGGCTGAAGTTTTCTGACACATTTGTGGAGGAAAAATTGTGTCAAGAGGGAAACACAATGCCTTTTACAGATAAAGTCATGAGAGTCATTTACGACTAATTTGCTGCTGAGTCAATGGGTCGTGTTGTGAATTGTAAGGTAACAAGAAGCAGTACACCATTACTTCATAAAGTCAGTGATTCAAGTGTGAATAGAGACTGGTTTCATGTAAACTGTTTAATTCTTAGGACAAACTAGTCAAATTCCAACTGGCCTGTGAGACTTTAAACCATAAAAAAATTGGCCCAGATGAAACTCCAGATTGAGAAATTGCTCAGAAGTATTTGATACTTCAGGCTAGATTTTTAGACCTACGATTTCTGAATCAGACTTTTCCGCAGTATTCATGGGAGTTACAAGTTTAATCTGCATGGCATGGCATGGCATGGCATTGACAATTTAGCTCTTAACTGGTTAGGAATACTTCAATCTAGACTTTTGCATAAATATCACTGACTGAACACATCTCACGTTGTGTTTGTCTTTTGCACCAAATGAACAATTACTTTCCTTTGGGCACTATTTTTAGAGGGGAGATGGAATTGTCAAATGGAACAGATGAATTTATTTCTCCAGCTTAAACATTCTCCATACCTTATCCTGATACATCATATGAATATATATTGTATATACAAATCACTTTCCCTATGAAAATATAAGTGGTCTCTTGTGCTGTTTAGGCAGCATTTGTAGCATGGCAACATTTGCTGCTTGAGTTTAGAATAAGCTTCCTACTGGCAAGGTTCAATGATGATCATTTACATGAGATTCCTGAAGGATGCTGAAGTATTTTATTAACAGGTTTTATGATTTATACATATAATGAAAAGTTCACTTACTATTAAAGTGGACCTACTTCTGGGGTGAAACTTGGCAGCCATTTAACATTACACAAAACTATGAGAGCTTAGGACCATTCAGAACTTCCAGCATGAATCTAGAACACACACAGTTTTTCTCTCTTTCTTTTGATAACTAAGCAATGGAAACTCATTAATAGCATGATAAAATAAAAGGGTGGACTTTTCTCTCTGATAAACTATTCAGCAATGTTACAGCTTGCCAATGTTCTGTGTACGGTTGGTTTTGAGTAATATTTCTTTAGTAGCTTTCTGGGAATTCCTATTCCCCATTTGAAATTACCACTTCAAAGTCAAATATGATCATGTTTAAAAGCAATATGCACAGTGACTTCATAAACATTCCTGCAGCTGCATGAAGGTACAACAATTAAATTGGAAGATTTAAAAACACAAAAGAAAACCCACAACATACATACTAATTAAACATTTTTAAAATTGGTTAAGTTTGGCCTAAAACTAGTACAAAAGCATGTAACGTGGCTGCTTAATCAACAAACCTCATCTTTAAGTCACAGAACCCTAAAGTAATAGTTAATACACCATCTTCTCCTCTTGACAGCATCCTCCATTCCTCACTTTGGATCTGTAAGACCCCACCAAAAACATTTCCTCTCTAAACATCAACATTGCAACCTCCAAACTATTAGCTGACGGACTCATAGACTTTAAGGTCAGAAGGGACCAATACGATCCTCTAGTCGGACCTTCTGCACAACGCAGGGTACAGAGCCTCACCCACCCCCTCCTGTAATAGACCCCTAACCTACAACTGAGTTATTCAAGTCCTCAAATCATGGTTTAAAGACTTCTAGGTATAGAGAATCCACCAGCAAGTGACCCTGTGCCCCATGCTAACGAGGAAGGTGAAAACCCCCAGGGACTCCGCCCAGGTCACCTAAACTCTGAGCACGTGGGCAAGACTTAACAGCCAGACACACAGCAAAGAATCTCTCTATAGTAACTCAGAACCTACTCCATCAAAGGTCCCATCCCACATCATTGGCATATTTACCGCTAGTAGTCAAAGATCAGTTAATTCCAAATTAGTCTGTCCCATCATACCATCCCCTCCATAAATTTATCAAACTCAGTTTTGAAGCCAGCTAGATTTTTTGCCCCTCTGCTGTTCCCCTGGAAAGGCTGTTCAAGAACGTCACTCCTCTGATGGTTAGAAACCTACATCTAATTTCACGTCTAAACTTCCTGTTGGCCAGTGTATATCCATTTGTTCTTGCGTCCACATTGGCGCTGAGAATTCCTCTCCCTCCCTGATATGTATCCCTCTGATGTATTTATAGAGAGCAGCCAGATCTCCCCTCAGTCTTCTTTTGGTTAGGCTAAACAAGCCAAACTCTTTGAGTCTTCTCTCATAAGGCAGGTTTTCAATTCCCCGGATCATCCTAGTCGCCCTTCTCTGCACCTGTAGGATTGCTGGTTGAGTGATCTGAGGCTCCCCCGCCAATCTTTCAACGGCCGTCTGCCTTATCTCAGCTCAGACCTCACTGAGTATCAGCAGCAATCCAGACGTCAGCATGTGCAGAATACTGGTGCCCATCTTCCTGCACATACAGCCAAGTACAACTACACTATCTCCCAGCCTAAAACAACTTCCCTGGCTCCCCAGTCATTTGGACTGTAATCTTCCTGGGGAAATGGTTGCCATCGTGTTTGCACAGCAGCCAGCACAGTGAAGTCCTGGGCCATGATTGGGGCTTCTAAGCACATCAATAAATACAAATAAATAATCTAATTCATTCATTGACATTATTGAAAACTAGCCTTCTTGTGTTTAAAATGCTCCATGGTCTTGCTCCAACTTCTTAGGGCTCTCTCTATCCTCTTCAGTTAGCGCTAGTCTTCTTTCCTGGGTCCTCCTCCATACAGCCTGGCTTCTGTTGGTGTGACAGCCATTTTCTCTGCTGTTGCTGCCAGTTAACTTGCCTACATGGGAAAACTGACCAGAACAGCTGTTCCACAAGAGCTATTCCAGAACAGTTCCACATGTGGATGCTCTTATTTTGGAATAAGAGACCTTTCTCTGATTTAAATTAATACCACTTTGAAAGTGGATTGAACTAAACTGGATAAAGGCACTCTTATTCCAAAATATAAGTGTCCACATGAGGAGTAGATACTGAGCTTTAAATTAACACCCTATCTCAATCCAAAAAGTCCTTAAGCACAGACAAGCCCTTAGGTCTTTGTGCCTCAGACTTCTCCATTTTATTTCAAAACTTGGCTGCAAAAATTCTCTCACTAAACCACTCAGCATCTCTCAGCTTTTGATTTCTGTAATTGTATTTAATTCTGAAGTGCTTGGGGAGAGTGTATAAGAAAAATGCTCTACACAATAAAATTGTGAAACCAAAACACCCTGAACTGCCTTAAAGGGATGGTTTCACAAGTTCAGGATACAATGAGCTCAGAATCTGGCAATATCAGCTAACAACTGCAATCCTAGGAAAAAGAGCTGCACACAGCTCTGTTTTTCATTGTAGATTAAAACTCATCTCTTTATCAAAGAGAATATGGTCTAGTGTATAAAACCAACAATTTCAAGGATGTTAATAATTCTCTCCTTACGAATCAACTTAAGCTTCTGTCTGGGCTTTGGTGATCCTGTACATGAATTTTCTTCAAAAAAAAAAAAAAAAAAAAGATCTTTCTGTTTAGACACTGTCCTTTGCAAAAGGCAACATGTCACAACAACAAATTATCTCGAGTGAAATTAATGGAATGAATGTGATTAAAAAAGTTAATGTTACTGATCATTAAGTATTCTGTTTTATGCTTAATGACCATTAAGCATGTCTCATGCAAGCTGTTGCTTAATGTGTTTTATATACTACTCTAGAAAGAAATTGATGAGGTAATTCTAGCAGACTGGGTTTGAGAAAAGTCAAGGATACTGGCGCATTCCAAAAAACTTACTGTCTCTCGAGAACATTTTTGAACTCTGACATCAACTGTCTACTAAAAAACTGAATCCACAGAAATCTTGTGAGTATGTTCAAAGTAATTTGATGCAAAACTATCTCCAAGACAGATGAAGTAGGAAGAAACTAGCTTTGGCGCGAAGATTGCATCTGAGGAAGTCTTTGGAAATATCCCTTACTCAGCAATAGTGTTTATCAAAGATAAAAAGCAAATCAGCTTGGAGTGGATAATGTCAAAAAGACAGCGATTGCTAACCGGTAGCTTTTATTTTTTTAAGGAATATTAAAAACAAAAACATTCATTTTGAAGTTTGTTATAATCCAGACTCCCACTGAGAAACTCAGGAAGCAATAAAAATCAGATCTGTTCCATCAGTGAAGTGCCTAAGAATGTTGCCTCAGACACTCCTATTTCTTTGTATAACATTGCTACTTCACGTTTACATATTTAAACAGCAATTATTTTCAGACATTCCTATCAGGGAAACTTCTTCAGACAATTATTTTTTTCAATACCAAGAAAGTAGAGAACTATTGGACATAAAAAAAAGTCATGGCTATCAGTCATCTGTCCCCAAAAGTAAGTGAAAATCCTTAAGGAGAAATCAATTTTGAAATCAAACTGTAAACACCTGATGTCACAAAGTCAGATGAAATACTGTCTGTTTCAACCATTGTTCGATAAAAATGAAGATCACTTCTTCTAGAGTCAGAGCAGTCTGAACAACAAATGAAAAAAGTCTGCAACATTTGCCACTGAGAACACAAATGTTCCTTATGAACAGTTAGGCACAATTTAGTGATGCAATTCTGTCATGCATATGGAGCCAAATTAACTACATATTTTGTTCATATTCAAGCAGTTTTATACACTGTTTAATGCTTAGAGAAGACGTGTTGGAAACATATTTGTTGGATTGCCGATAAGGGATGTTCAGATTGACGAGGGCTCATGAAATTATACAGTATTTTTGACTGAATGGGTAAATCTCCCAAGTGAGCTGGTGAAATTCGGCGTTTGATTAAATTTACTTTTCAATTGGTATTCTCAATCAGTATTTTCATACATTGTATTTTAAATTATCTTTTTTACTGGCTATTTCATGTGTTCTGGCCCTACTTCCCCTGACATTTTTAATCAGATCTTAGCTTAAAACAAGTCTGAATCATTTCCTAAGAAACACACTAGTCTGGAAAAAGAAAGGTATTTTCTCAAAATAGGAACAGTTTATCCCTGAAAAGCTTGCAACTTTTTTCTAATGAAAAAAATACATTTGTAATAGAGCAGATAATAATGCTATGCCCAGGTTTTCATCCCAACACTTTATAAGGTATTTTATATTATATCATATTATAAAATATATGGAATGACTCTTCTAAGGGCCTGCATCTTTAGCTACATCTGAACACTGTGAACTATAAGGAGTGACAGTTTGTTCATATTTTGGTAGGTAGTCACAATATATCATCACAGAAAGCCACCAGATTATATTGCGGATCTTCAGCTAGCAGTGTCACTGATTCATAGTAACAACGTAGTATGTATTAGTATTACATCCATCTAAACATCAGTGCTATTATGTTGCTTGAGGTAGTTTAAATATTTAGAATTTAGAAAAAAATGACAGCTCAAATAAGATCTCAACCAGCTTTGTTGGCCAAAGCTTGTACTGTACTTCTTGAGAGTAAAACACTGCCTCCTTTAGCAGAAAGTCAACTTTCAGCACACTAGATTGGACTCCTCGGTATTTTTCCACTCAAACAGTGAGGGTATTAGTCAGTTTTTGAATTACTCACCCAATTAGGGACACCATCTGCTCCACTATATGTTTGCTGAACGTTATAATAACGAAAAGTTTCTGTAGGAAGGAAAACATCAGTTAGAGAAATGTTTAATCAAAAGGGAAGCAAAGACAATGGAGTACAACAACTTATGTTCCTTTCCAATTAAATGGTTTCTTCTGCACTTAGATAATTTTCCCTTCACTCTTCTTTTAGTGTCATTGTTTTTCAATATCCTTTTCAATAAAAGCCAGAACAGAGAACTACTGATTATATTTAAACTATTATTCTATTTCCTCATACATTTAATTTCTTGCAGTGTTTTTCCAGCCTGTGTTACTAACCATTTCACATCCTCCCCAAACATAAATTCCCAGAAGTTCAAGGTCACTCAACTCCATCAATGCTTTCATGGAAAAACACTCATCACTGTGCAGAAAGACAAATTTATGTCCCTGTTACAAAAAATGGTTGTACACATAAAATTCAAATTTCATGGAAGTGAAAGATGGGACCAAAAAGATTCATTAAGTCCTCATCTCTTAGAAGTGTACTATAAGGAACAAAGACCTACCAAGTCAGGGACAAAATAAACGAGACTATGGGTAACAAATTTTGCCTATGAAAATTAGGCCACTTCTCCCTTCAGAGGCAGTGACCTGGTTGAGATGATTGCCTAGATATTTAAAGTTAAAAATTTAAAAGAAGAATGTATTTCAGTGACAGACAGGTGACCTTATGTAGAGAAGATGCCCTACATGACAAAACCAAAACCTCATTTCATTGCTCTACTTGTTACAAATGTTACAGTTAAAGTTCTGTTAATGTAGCCATTATTAATCCTATTTGTGTCAGATTTGATAGCTTGCCCTCTTACAGATTGTAGGTGAGATGACACAGTGTTTATACAGTCTCCACTAAATCAGTGTATGTATGATCTCATGAGAAGTGAATTAACTGGACTCTGAATAAGGAAATTAATGTGTCTCAATCATCAGTCACTTTTGAAAATCAGGGCCAACCTGTTCAAACACATAGCCCCAGGTTGGCTTCAGCGGAAACCAGGCATCAGGAGCGATGAAAGGATTGCGATTTTCTTTAAAAATTTAACTCAAGTGAAAGTGAACATTTAAAAATACTCCCTGGCTGATAAATGTTCATTCTACTGCTCTCTGAAATGTGTGTGTTTGTGTGTGTGTGTGTTACCAAAAAAGCAAGTTCATTATGAGTCTGAAGCCTTTTCCGTCTGGTAGGTAAATAACTTGGCTAACACCAATTTCCTGAGTGGTGTAGGCGGTGAATTTATTAGTTTGTAGCCTCAGATTATTTAGTTGCCCAAATTCAGATTACAGTAACCCTGACAGAATCTTTATTTTATATCTGTTGCACCAAACGAACTTCCATCAAAGTGAGTCAAGAGAGGTCATCACAGCTCACTGAAATACTGCAGAAGCAATGGTGGCATTCTTATTTAAAACTAATTCTCCCCGGTGTTTTATAGGAAATGTAACATGTACTTGCCTGGATGTGCATTTTAATTATTGCTTTCCCAATTAGGGTTGCGCCAAAGAAGGTCCAAAAGGGAACAAGAAAGTGGCCACATGTTATCCCTGCCAGGTCAAACAGAGGATTTGGAATCTATGAAGCATAAGGAAAAGAAAAGTTCAAAAACCAGAACTCAACATTAAATTCATTTTGCTTAATAATACCTCAAACTTTGAAAAAAGTCAACTCCTCTCCCTTTCTCAAAACAAGCCAAAAATATTGTGCCTTAATACATACAAAAATGTTAATATTTATAGCCCATAACTTAAATTGTGAAGCTTCAGCTAGACAACGTCCCAGACAACTTCACTGCCACTCTCCTTTTATCCTCAGATTAAAAAGAATAGCTAACAGACGTTTTCCATATGAAAAGCATAGAAACCACAGTGAGCAGTTTGAGTGATATGTCAAATTCTCTTTCTGACAAGCACGTTGCTCGTGTGAGTCAGTGCTCAAAATGATCTCCAGTGACTTCTATCTAAAAGGCATAAAAGCCATGGTATTTATAGTCCGATGCATGCTGTTAAAAAAAAAAGCAAAGATATTTCTTTAAAAAGAACAAAAGCCTTTAATTAAAAATTAAAGGCTATCTTTATTGTTAAACTCTTTACTTCAATTTTTATTTAATTTCAAGAACATTTTTGAAAATGGGATCATAATACCAAGAAAAGACCAACGGAGTCCAAGACTTTACAGTTAACATGCAGAGCACAGCGTATTGCATCTGTCAGACACAAGTAAACACAAAAGCATGGTTTGCTTACAGTAACAGTGAATTACCCTGCCAGCTTCTCACAGTATTTGTGCTTTCCCGGTTTTGTTATGTGAACAAATAAATAGAGACAAATCAGATACTAAGAGAGCTATAAAATGACAACATTGCAGCTTTAAGATTTCAGGTTTTAATTTATTTGACTTACATTTAACAGGCTGTTACAGACTAGTAATTCCAAGCTTAATTAGAAGTTTATATGAGTACCCATCACTTCTGGAAGAAGGTAAGAGTTATTAAATGGTATCCACTCATGCCCCTCTTTGCCTAAAGCAGAATCTTGATCACACAAATGACCAGCCCACGTGTAGAAAGCCACCGAGTTTACCTAGTCTAGAGATGTGTTGATTAACATGCTCTCACAAGACAAGTCTATACTAAGCTATAAGGTGTTTTATTTTGCTGTTTTTTTAAAATCACATTAGCCAAATATGTCTTAGCTATTACATGAAAACCATACCATAGACAGGGCAAGTTGTATCAGTACATGAATTAGCTAGAGGAACTTAGGGTTTTCCTCAACCAGCTAACACATGTTAAAATACAAATTGACCTATCTACACCATGGTGTTAAAATATGTTAGCTAAAATGTGTTGTCTTAACGCTCCTTTTATCCTAGTCTAGACATACCCAAAATGAGTATGGAGGGATGCCAGAAAAAGCTAACCACAGATACGAAATTCTCACTGGCCTACAATAAGGATCTCTTGGGGCTGCTTTTGCTGTTTTGTTCAGAAACTGGATGGCCCTCAAAGATATAGGCAGGCTATCTTGGCTCAAGATAGTGCTTGATAGGATACCAAATCAATTGCTGTTAATGGAATCCAATGGTGCGTCCTTGGAGGTTAGGTGGGGATAGCTGATACCTTAGGCTAGGATAATCTTGCTGTGGCCTTGTCTTCATTAGGAAAATATGTGGCTTTTTTAACATGCATTAGCTAACGAGTTAGAATTCTAATTTAGACAAGGCCATTTATAGTTTTAACACGTTAGCGGGATAAAGTTTATCCCATGTGCTACAAATTGCCTTGTCCATGCTAGAATTACAAGTTAACAAATAATTTAAAAAACACGTTTTTTTTCTAGTGAAGACTCTCAGATGCCTCAGGTTTTGCCCAGCTGCGAGCATACAAGCCTGTCCAACAACAGAATAACTTGGGATCACTGGGCAAATACTATTTATGGCCAAGTGTCTGCAGCCTCCTCAAGATAGGAGCTGCAGAAATTATTTTCAGGATAGTAGCAATGGCTCATCTCAAATTACCATTCAATAAAATTGTGGCCAGTCACTCCTGTTGGCCAACATTTCTGTATCTAATAGGATCATTTTTTAATATTGCACAGTGCCCCCCATTTCAATGCTGCCTGTCCTCCTAATACAGCTCCTCAATGACTGATCTTTCAGACAGAAAACAAAAGGGGCAGAGGGGAAATGGGGATGCACACAAAGCTCCCTGCACGTGGCAATAGTGCGGACATAAAACTCCTGTAATTAGGGGTTTCAGGGAGTCCCTGAGACAGAGAAGAATGAGAGGATGGCACACAGGAGCTTGTGAGGGGAACTGAAGAATACAAGGAGTCTCTGGTGCATGCAATGATTTTGGTCTACAGAGGGAACCAACTATGCCTTGCTAGAATTGTCCAATGTCCTCCCTGAAGCACTGCCCACGAGAAGTTCATACCAATCCTTCTTTGCAATGCTTTCCTATGCAAAATTCAAAGATTACATTTTAAAAAGGAATTCATGCCTTAGGGTAGCCTAGTGTCCTTCAGAATTTTCACATGCATGAAAACAAATGGCAGCCCATTCAGCAGGCGCAGACTGAGTGGACAGGCTAACTCATTTTGAAGAAACAATGCACATAAGTTGGCATTATTGTATCACACTAAGAAAACGATTAAACGTTAAGTAAAAGGATTGCTAAGTAACATCCTCCCCCACATTCTCCTATTTTCCAAATATCCACATTTCTCTCAGTCCAACTGCTCTGGTAAGTCATGCCTGCCATTTTAAAATTGTTTTTCTCATTAAACAAAGCAGACAAATGAGTCTTTTCAGTCACATCTCACGAGACAGTGACTGCAGAACGATGAGTCAGGCCTGACGATGGTGCAGTCTGGTTTGAGAGCTCTAAAGAGCATAATTCAGCTCAATGATCTAGATCTACACCAAGGGAGTCAACAGGCGGAACGGAGGGCAAATCCAGACAGCCAGACGCTTTTGGACAGACCTCAAAATCTTTTAAATTTACTTATCATCATCATTGTTGTTGTTTTTATTATTTTCTCTGGAGTCTGGACTTTGACTATACCGTGACCAAGAAATTGTCCGGACCTGACAAAAAATAAGTGACTAACCCTGATCTACACTTTGAACACTAGGCAATTCAAAAAATTAAACTTGAAGGAATTTGCCAGCTACAAAATAGCGAGGGGCATGCCAGAAATAGTCATCAGATTTATCTCTGCAAGCAAATATAAGTGCCCTAAACTTGCACAAATAATTAATATTAATTTGCCACCTCTAAAGTTCTGGAAGCGAATAAAGAAACTACAATCACAGAGGGGGCAGACGGGTGAATACTTTAATCTGGCTGTCTTTTGTATAGACAGTTTTTTATGTATTTGGGGGATTTTTCTATTCCTGCTTATTGTTTATTTTCACACACAGAAGTGTGCAGAACTATTAGCACAGGTATGTCATAGACATGTACAGACAAAGGTTTTATCAGGGCCCATGTGTAGTGCCTGGACCAGCCATAACAAACCAAGATACAGATGCTTTATGACTAATCCCCCAGAAATCAGAACTGGTTCACTGTCTGGGGAACCAGGATAGGAGTATCAGGCCTGCTTACTCCCTAGTCACGGGATAGCAGACAACTCGGCGCTTGCCTGCATTAGACAAGACCTCAACAGGTTAACACAGTTTCTGCTGCCTGTTATGAAGTAGAAGCTGATGGACACTTAAACTAGCTTTTAAAGATACCTTTGTTTAATCTGCTGAAAACTTTCCTCAATACGAGGCACACTAGACCACAGACCTTTCCAATTCTTAGGCAGTGTGGACATCACTGTATGCCCCAGGTTTCATTGTAACAAGCTCTACCATATAACTAATCAGTGTACCTTATGGATACCAACAAGCCTTTCTGAAACTCATAGGGTAGTCCTGAATTGTGGGTTGTTGGGGGGTTTTAAAAACTGATTAAAAATCTTCCTGGAAAGTATCTGCCTTGTTGTGTTCTCACTGCCTCATTAATCTATCTCCATTTTGTAGTTTGTGATGAGAACGGAGACATCAAGGAAGCAAGACACTAAGTTCTCTGGGGCAGGGGCCATCTTTGTTCTGTGTTTATACAGCGCCTTGCACAATGGGATTCCAGTCTATGACTGCAGCTCCTAGACGGTACCACAAATAATAATTACCACCACCAACACTCCATTCCCCAACCACCGCGGAAAACATCTCTTATTTGAGGAACGTGAAGATTAAAATTGGATTGTTAAAAGCAAAAGCAAGCCATAGGCAATGTAGTGTTATTTCACTGCAGGTATGTAGCAAATTCCACACACATTATTCACACTTCTGTGACACTTCCCTGTCCCCCAGCCACCATACGTCAATACTGAAATGGACTTACTGAAGCACAGGCCAAAATGCCAAAGAATCCAACCTTCTGCACCAGGTTCTGGACAGCCAGTTTAGCTCGGGAGGCAAAGTCCTGCAAACAAGGAAGCAGGGCATTTATAAGGATGGAAACTAAATGAAAGCATCTCTAAACACCAACCCAAATGTCATTTCATTATCTCAAACCTGTCCTCTAGGATTTGTATTTTACAAATTAGCAATTAGAGAGCTGTTAAGACAATAAAGCAAATTTGAAACGTCAGTTCATCATGTTATAGCCAAGGTGAAATTCTGAACATTCACAGTTACCAGTTTTTAGCTTTTCCTGCAGACATGACTCGTCCAAAGTACGTAACAAAGGTAAAGATCACTCCATTACGGAATAATCCCTCCTAGTGTATTTTCCCTTCCACACCCTGGAGTTACTGCTGCCACTACTATACTAATCCTCATACCGGCTCCCTGGAAGGCCATCGTCAGTGTTTCTCAGATGGTGGAGGTTACTTTCAGAAGGTCAGGCTAGCACACAGTATTTCCATACCACCTCATGTCTCTACCATCGTGGAAAGACTCACTCAAACCAGGGTCTCCAACAACATGTTCTCCTGGTTGCTACAACTATTGAGATTCTGGGCCCCATCAAAGTTAATGGCAAAACTCTTATTGATGTTACTGGATTTCACTACTGAGAACAGAAAAGCATCCAAGGAAATGATCATGTCAATGTTCAGCCTATATTCCCCCTGCATCAGAGCCATTCTAACTGCATGTAGTCTATTTCCAAAATATACTTCTGTGAACAGTGTCATAATGCATTTAAATGAGTAAAGTCTATAGGAGTGTTTCTGGTGAACAGTTGTGAATTCCTTAATCTAAATGCTTTATCACTAATAAAAAGAAAGTGTGTAAGGTAGTAATGGACCAACTTCTGCTGGTGAGAGAGAATCTTCTTAGCAACATAAAGCTGTTCTGCAGGTCCTCTTCAAGACCTAAAGAGCAGCTCCGTGTAGCTCGAAAGTTTGTCTCTCTCACCAACAGATGTTGGTCCAATAAACGATATTACCTCACCCATCTAGTCTCTCTAGTATCCTGAAACCAATACAGTTTTCAATTACTTAAAATACAGTAGCTTTGTTATTTACTGTGCTGTTTACTTACTGATTTTTAAACTCAGAAAAATATCTGACAAACTTTAGCGTGTCTGTCACCATCAAATATACAGTAAAATTGCTATTTTAAAATCAAAGTTACTATAAAATATACACTCACAGACAAATTAATTCCATTAAATGTAGGAAGTAAAACAGAAACCTGCAGGAATATACAATTGTTATTCAAATTAAAACAGATCTGTTTAAGTGTGTTCATGTTCAATGACATCTGTTCAGGCTTGGAACAAACTGTACAATATAAAATGGGAATACTTTGATATTAGAGTGCTTAAAAGTAGGGGAGTCCTCAGTATTAAAATAACCTGACTGTGTCAATAGTAAGATTTTATATTTTTATAGTCTGTGAAAAAGATTGTTAGACATAACCTTCTTTCACAGGAAAGCATCATGCCTAACAATCATATTATACATTTCCCTTCCGCTGTCCCCGTTTTATGGCTAGAATTATGCTAACATAATTCAAACCTCCACATTTTAAAAACTTATTATTTTTATTAACAGAACCTTCAGAACTGTAAGCTAAAATAGATGAACAGCAAATATTTTACATGAATACAGCATTAAGCAAATGGATGTGATTCACATATGCTCACATTTTTTACGTAAAAATATTAAATATTTAAACAACTTAATAAATAATTATTCCACTTATTGGTCACCTTTGTCATAAAACTCTTTGCTATAACATTACATCTTTTCTCCAAACTGTACTAAAATAAAATCCATTAATTATGACACTTTAACCAACCAAACTTGGAGGATCCCTAGTAATCTTTTTAATTATACTAATCCACTTAATGTGGGTGTATACTCTGAGAAAAGTTCTCCATTTAGAAATTCTATTCTTGTAGAAAGCAGAGTGATCATTGAAATTTTGTTTTAAATGACTGTTTTCACAGTAATTCCAAATTAGGAGTAACAAAAGATAAAATAAATACTATAAATCAAAGAAAATAGAAAAATGAAGTGGGATTTTTTTTATACCTCTCATAATAGGACTCCCAGTGACTTCAGTGGGACTGGGACAAAAAATGTAAATTTGGAAAAGTATCTATCAAGGTTGCATATTTTTACTTTCTCATCTTCATGCTCTGAACTCTCTCCCCAAGAAAAAATAGTCTGAGAAAGAAGCAGTTTATTACACTAGTTAAATTATATGGAAATGCAGATTTCAGGTATTTCATGATAATCATCTTGCCTTTTAGATAAATTGAGACCTTACTGAAGCATTATCAATGCTTTCCACCATTTTATCTTCTAGTATTGCATTTATAAGAAATTATGTTAAGGGCTTTTGTGTTGCCAGACTTTCTGGATAAAGCAACCAGGGAAATTTTAGGCGTTAAGGAAAGCAGGTGATTATGCAATTAAAAAAAATATACCTACATTTTAGTCACCAATTGACAATTGGGGCTGTAAATAACAATTGATCTATGAACAAGGATAGCCCCAAACCTTTCATATGTCCAAGAGGTTGCTCTTGGTCAGTCTGTGTGGCTACTTCTCATGCTAAAATTTCTTCAAAATTATTTCTGAACTGAAAATAAATATGAAACAGTTTAATGTATGAGCACTAGTAAAAGAAGTGACACATGTAAGAATCTCATTTGCTCAGTACACAACTGCCACTAAGATTAAAACGAGCTCGGCATGAGCAAAAAGGAAGTGAGACCCTTTTAAAATTTCAGTCTGCTCATGCAGTCACCAATAAAAGTGATTAAGTGCAATATAAAGAAAGGGGAAAAACAGACGTTCCAGGGGCCTAACGAAGGCCAAAGTGGAAATACTGTTTTAAAAGTATACCTGCTGGCAATTTTATTTATGTTGGAAAACGCCCATTAAAGTATTGTTAAAAAGGCAATTTTACCTCAACAATAGAATTTATATCTTTCTTGAAAGGATAAAACTAGAGAAAATGCTGCCTTCTGCATAGGGCAACATCTTATGAAATTCCTATATATTTTATAACAATACTAGATATGATTGTGATACTTTCGGTTCCTATTTTGCCAACTGTTTCACAATGTTCATGGAATTAAAGTCACATCTGCGCTTTAAATCTATTAAAGCTTTTACACGTTTTAAACTAGCTTTAATATATCTTTAAAATATTTTTATAAGACATTAAAATCCACTTACTCAAACAGGTACGAGCTATATTACAATGGATGTAGATTGCATTTAGTTTTTACTATTATATGTTTATGAGCTAGAATTTGAAACAAACCCTCTAGCAGAAGTGCTATGAGGTAACATTTAGCAAAACATTTATAGAACATAATTATAATATATTTAAATTCCATATAGATTTTGAGGCTATGCTAAAGCAGCATAAATATGAATTAACATTTTACTTTAATTTTCATTTTTAAAAGTAAATACTTATGCTTTAAAGATGTTTGTAACTCAACACAATCACCTACAATTCAAAAACTGAACTGTCTGCCTTAAATTATTTTCTTCCAAAGAACAACCATTTTTAATTTCAGAAAACTGACTTACAAAAATGAAGGACAATTGTAAAAAGCTCATTTTACTCTTTTTTTTTTTAAATATATATATTGAAACTGTTTTTCATCTGCCATCTCTTATCTTATTTCATGGATTTTGGTTTTTATTTTTTAATTTTATTTCAAGATTTTTTTAGCTGTTTTTAGAAGTAATTGTAAAATTTACCATGTTGCAGACAACTATAGTTATTTCCTTTTCATGTCAACTATTTTCAGTTTAAGATTCTCCTTTTTTCTTTCTAAATGGTTTTTAATTGTTTAAAATAAAATTTAAAAAAGAGAAATATTTTAAGTTGAAAAAAATTAAACTAATTTTACCTGCATCTATAGTTTTATGCTTTAATCCAAACTAAAATAAAATCACAGCTATGTCAGTATATTGGATAGCAATATACTGGACAGGATCACTATAAAGTTATGCAGTTGCAGTGTTTGGCAATTTATTTTAATGCAAACAAATGCAGAAAACTCTATTGCTTCCTCCAATTTAATTTGCCAATTCTTTAAAACATGTGCAATAAACAAAAAGCAAAAAACAAAAAACCGTAAGTTTCATTTCTCAGACACTACAATCATCAGTTTCACAACTTTTACCTATTTCACAATACGAGTGTACGAGAGAGACTGATGTTGGGTACAGTTTCTTTTCTAATACACTCCATACTGTTTGATAAAACAAATTGTCATATCATTAATCTATTTCTTACTTTAAAATAAAGAAATACATAAAGTTCAGCTACTTACAGGCAAAACATATTCCCCCAAAATTAAAGAATCTAGACTTTCCTCTCCTCTCCGCTACTATGATTCATTCACCCTAACATTACAGTATTCTTTTACTCACTATTTTGCTATCAAAGAAGATTTCTTTTTGGTTTGGGAATAGATTTCCTGTGACTACTGCAATACAGGCAAAGGATGGTTAAATGATTATATATTACTTCATCAGGGTTAATCATCAGATCACAAGAACGGGAATGGAAATAAGCATCATCAAAAAATAGGCAATGTTGAAATACTGAATCACAGGTCTCAGTTGGCGGTTTAAAGAGCTTCAGATCTGCCTTTTGTGAAAAACTGACTTCTGAGAGAACAATTTATTGATGCTAACATTTTGCCATTACAAGTTGTAGGCAAACAAAATCAAGGGGAAATTAAAAAACCACCAATCCTTTTGCTTCTGTGCAAGCTTTAACAGGAGGATCCTGATCACAGCCTTATGGCACTGCTTTGTGCCTATCTTAACACGGACCCTCTGCAACTGTAAAAAAATCACTGTTCATCAAGTTGTACACAAAGTAATTCTGTGCCTCATTTGGAAGGCACGGATCATTCCTATGGCTTGTTTTGTTTCCATTTTTATAAAATTGGTAGTCACATTTCCTTTCTTCCTTCCTCCATTTTGTAAGTGTTTCCTTGTTTTATGAGAAGGACAAAAATTATACTGAACTTTAAAAGATTCCTTTCAATGTATTAGCTAAGTGGATGTGTTTCAAAGCAGCATAAATCCCTTCTAAATATCGATTCAGATTTTGGATATACAAATGTATGCACAAAATAGTAACTGCTGAATCTTAAAGAAAGATTGGCTTGGGTTTGAGAACGTGAAATGGCCAAAATTCAGGCAAGTCTATATTTTTCTCAATCTTTAAAGCCAGATCAATCCAATTCACAGACCCAGGGCAGTTACTAAAGGCAAAAGTTACTAAAGAGCTTAAACGTTAACAATATGGGGCTGCATCCTGCAACCCTTACATGAGCAGTCCCTAAAGCTTCAATGGGACCATTCATGGGAATAAGGCATATTCCCCTCAAGGGACCGGAAGGCTGGGCCTATGGTAATCATGTAACAATGCACAGACTGAGATCTTCCACCATGCTGAGAGTTGCAATGAGTTGTTCAGAGTATTGAGATAAGGAGAACATGCCTCCCTTACACAAATTTGCACATTACCTGCCATTCACTTGTGTCCAGCAGAAAAATTACTGCTGTGGTGTCAGCAGTCAGTGTAGGCTCTAATTTAGCACTACAGCTTCCACAAAACAAGTCATTCCATTTTGACCCAGCACAAGTGAATCTACCTATCCATCTAAGCATTTCTAAGAGCTTGCCTCCAGGCTGTGGCAACATGTACTACAGAAATGTGATTTCTGAAGTGCAGAGCTCACAGAGACCAATTAATGTGCAAAACAATATGCCTTGCTGCACATTTTAGACAACCCCTAAGATTCCTGCCACTGTGATACCCAGGGGCACAAGAATTAAAACATTTTATCAAGTGGGAAATATATAGATAGTTTTCCTTAGGCCTGTGAAGTTCATGAGGCTTGTTACATCGAAAATGCCAAACTAGGAGATCCTAACATTTTAAATATGATTTTTTAAGAGGTTCATTTGTAGATTCATTCAGAGATTTTAAGGTCTGATCGCCATATTTGGGGTCGGGAAGGAATTTTCCTCCGGGGCGGATTGGCAGAGGCCCCGGAGGCTTTTCGCCTTCCTCTGCAGCGTGGGGCATGGGTCGCTTGCTGATGGATTCCCTGCAGCTTGAGGTCTTCAAATCTCACTTTTGAGGATTTCAATAACTCAGTCATGGGTTCGGGGTTGTTATATATGTGTATGGGTAGGGTTTTGTGGCCTGCCTTGTGCAGGAGGTCAGACTAGATGATCATATTGGTCCCTTCTGACCTATGAGTCATAGGGAACAACTGTGCGACGAATTCAGTTTCTATTAGCCATATTGGTTTATAAATGGACTGGACCTGGTTATACCCGAGGCTTCCTCCTTGACCTTCTGTCTGATGGGTTTTTGCACTCACCTACCACTTATGCTTAGGGCTTTTGTCATCATGCTGGAAGTCATTAGGTGATTTTGGGGACAATGCCTAGAATGAAGGATTGGGTGAAAGTCAATGATAGAAGGCTTGACTTAAGCAACCGTCCAGCAGGACATCAGGTGCTTTGCAAAAGAAGGTCTTTAAAGGTCAAACAAAAATACCTGGGGATATTTTATTAAATGCAGGCTTTGCTTTATTTAACAACGAAAGCTGGGACTGTGGATGGAAGTTTAATGGCTGATATTAAACAGGAGTAACTTGGGGTCTGAAATCAATAAGTATTGAAGGTACCCAGCATTTTCTAGTAGCATTCTGGTGTTCCCATATCTCTAGAAATACACATACATAATCATGACCTCTCTCAGTGTTGACTTACCTGCCTTGCCTCTCAGTAAGAGTGCATAACTCATGTCAAGGGAAGGTCTACGCAAGGGTGCATAGATCTCCAAGGTTTTATTTCTAATTGGGTTGTAATCTTCATTACTTGCCAGAAATTTAAAATTAATTTAAATTGTGCAAGATATGATAAAAATAATCAAAAGGAGGAGTACATTCTTCCTCAAAAGATAACATCTGAAATTACTGCTACGGATTATTAAAATTACAAATTCCTGACGTTTTAAGTGCTGCCTACAAAGACAGAGCTCCTTTTTCATTTAAAAATCTGAGGTATGTTAAAAATGAACTGCACACTATTTTGTTTCTTCTGGCCTTCTATTATAGCACAATGGAATCAAACAAAATTTATGGAAAAAAGACCATTTGTGGTTAGGCATTCAATTCTAGAATTTCAGTGGACAGGGAGGGATTATTAACTCATCGGAATAAGATGTTCCTAAATGCAAGAGCATTCAAAATGCTAACTATAGGCTTATATATTACAGCATATACAAGCCAAGAAAGCAGCACAGCAGCTACTTTGATTAGCAGCTACTTTGATTAGCACATCAAAATTGAGAGCTAAGATACTAAAACTGGTCCCTGTTTTTATCTGCCAGGAAATGAACTCCCAAGGGCGGTCAATTCCCAACACACAACTAAAAAGATAAGTGTGCAAATACACACAAGAACACCAGGTATCAGAAAACACAGAGCAGAATATTAATATTGGGAATTTATAAGAATAAAAGTATGGCCTATGTAACACAGAGTCTGGTATTACAATTCTGAGGCAGGCAAGATTCTCATTGCCTTCAATGAAAATTTTGCCTGTGTATCAATTACAGAATCCAGCCAGGTCAATAATCTATGTAACACTTGCACCATTCTTTTGCATTTTGGGAGGGAAGTTATAACGGCAATTTAAAGTGACAAAAATGGACCTATCCAACATGGTAACAAACTGCCACATAGCCAATTCATGTGTGTACACTATGGACTTCTGAAGAGGGCTAAAGAGAAAGGAGAAGCACTGACAAGGAGTACAGGGGAGTTTAGATTGAGTGAAAATAGGCAGGTTAATTAGTTAATAGACTAATGCAAAGGAAATCTGATAAATTAACTGAACTAAGGACCTTGAGCTTCTAAGAAAGATTCTGTTTAATCCAATAACATGGTGGTAAACTGAAAGCCTCAGTTTACCTATGGAAATAGGAGGTCAGCAACAGAGTGTATCAGTGTAGAGGCCGCCTGCCCCATGTCCTGTATACACTGAAGAACATATAACTACTCATTTTGTTGTCAAATTGGGTATTTATGCATCTGATGAAGAAAGCTCACGGTTTCCAGACCGCAAGGGCAGCAGTTTGAGGCCAGAGTTGCTAATCTGGAGTAACAGAGATTTATTAAGATGACAGCAAATAGGCATATTGTAGCGATCTCTGAACTGCTTGCCTCAACCCTCCAAGTGAGGAAGCCAGTTTCACAATGGGAGGGAGCTAACATGGAATGGAATGTCAAACTCCCTGGTTGGGACCCCACTTCCAATAGAGGTAGAGGCAGCTGATTCTTCCTCTCACTCCCAGGAGCTGACTGCAGGAATTCAGAATAGAGTTGGTGTGATGCATAGGCCTTGATGAATGAATCACCTACCATTAGCAATATCAATAGCTGGCTATCTGGTGACCAGGAAAAGAGTGTGTGAATCACCTGCCAGGTGGAAGATCTCATGACACATGTAAAAAAAAATTCTAGTTAATGTTAGAGAGGGGGATTCTAATCCTGGTACACACTGGTATCAAGGAAACAAGTAAAGTGCAGGAGAATGAGACTAGAAGCTATATTTAAAGTACTAGGAAGGCAGCTTTGGTCCAGTCTTCTTTTGTAGGTTTCTCTGAAATCCTTCCAGTTCTGTGCAAAGGGCCAACGAGAGGGGGGAACCTTCAGAATTTGGGTGAGAAGATGGTGAAAAGGCAGGAGGTTAACCTTATTTATCATGAAGGAACTCTTTACGAAAAGGGCAGAGCTATAGAAAAGGGATGGGATCCATTTAACAGACATGGAACCAGACTGCTGGAACAGAAAATGAACCAAGTTTTGGAGGATTATTTAAACTTTAAGTTAAGGGAAAGCTGACAGGTGCAGAAAAGAACTGAAGCTGGACAAAGAAACCTGCTAGGGATGTCCTAATACAAAGGTACAATGAAGGTGAGAACAGACATTCTAGAGAAAAGTACAGGTTGAGTGCACAGAGGTAAGTTCTAGAAAAGTAACAGGCTAATTATACTAAGGAGCCCAAGTAAAAACAGGTACATAGACAAAATAAAAATGGTAAATCTCTGTACAATGTAAGAAGCTACTAGGTAAACTAGAATGACCAGTACTGGAAGAGGACCTTGGCCTAACTGAATCAGGCTGTCAGTAGCATACTGGAACACATGGTTAATAAGCTATAATAAAAGGACTGATTTGGTCATGGAAGCAGGGAGTTACACACTACATAAAAGATCTCTCTCTCTCACTCACACTCACACACACGGAGCTCAAAGAAACAACTAAGTAATAAAACAGCAATAAATGTCCAAGCAGCTACTAACCTATCAAATGCTCGATGTCAAAGTGCAACAAAGGTGTGGCGGAATACAAGAACTGGGTGTGTGTCTTACGGAACATATCAATGCATTTCCACCACCAAATCTGAGCATGTTAATGCCTTCCACGAAGCTTCCATATTATCTGAAGATACTGCCAATTCATGCAGAATGATGGAACAAGGCCTAATTTTGATATGTCATATATTGAGAAAGAATGTAACTAAATTCAGTTTTCAACACTTAAGAAAAAAAAGGGAGGGGAGTTCTCTTATGGGAAACACAATTACCCTTATTACCCTTTGAGCACGGGAGTTTTGAAGATGACTGCTGAAATGAAGAAGAAAAGAGGCTGAGTACACCATATACAATACTAAAGTAGTTATGGGGCAGGCTCTCAGACACCATGGTGACGAAGGCCATATAACACTAGACAGATAGGTACCGAAGTAGAAAAGGCCAGAACATAACGACATGAGGTTTTCCTTGTAATGGCCATGACAATATATTTCATATTTTAATCTGCGTTTAGGCAGAAACAGGACCCTTACCAACAGTAGTAGTAATCCCTTGTGTGAAAAATAAGAGCTCTCACTAAAATCCGTGGCTCTAGGTTCATCAGTGAAATGCAGGCTACACAAGTTAACTTGCTAACTGCCTAAGCATAGCAGGTAGGGTTTAAAGAGCTCTGTTTTAATCAGACTATTGGGAATATATAAGAGGCTTTCTAATTTTCTTCATTCCTCTGTCCAACTATTTTTGGAATAGGAAAGGCTTAGAATAATTTCCCTCATCCACCAAGGATCTTGGAATAAGAACTAGCAAATGCAATTGTGAACAGCCAGAACAAATTCTTAGAACACCAAAATCAACCTCTCTCCAATGCCCGCCTTACAAGCCTCAAGATAATAGCAATCCAAAACCAGTTCTATGGCAATGATTCATCGGGCTGAATGAGTTTAGGTCAGAGCTCAAAGCAGGCAAGAACTCTCACCAACTGAGCTCTGAAACTCTCCCCTCCTCCCCCCACTGGATCTGAAACTCACACACTTGTGAATTTAAAAAAAAAAAAAAAAAAAGAGAGAGTTCTACTGTTTTATTTTAACCAGAAAGAAATTACACAAAGGATGAGACACAATTAAAGGAAATAGTTTGAGGGAAGAGGAAGAAGCGTGTATTTTCAGAGTCTTATCAGATCTGTCCGCTAGTGCACTAGCGTGTTTTACCACATCCCCCCTACCCCCAGTGTGCTCTGTTCCCCATCTCAGACTGGCACTATAGCATTACATGACTTATCCACTTCAGCATGTAGCACTGAACAGTTTCAAAGTGCTACCAGACAGCAAATATAATTCAGTATTATTTCACTCATCAAGGAATTAAGGGTACATGGGGTCTACACAGTTATTCCAGAGGTTCACTTCTTATGTGGATCCTGGAGTTTGCTCCATGGAAGACAATTAATCCTTTTTTCTGGATTTCTCAGATGGTAGAGAAGGCAGCCACTGTTCTGGACAAAGAAGGAATCAGACCAGTGTTAAGTTAATTGCCACTGCTCTATTAGTGAAGAAGGGAAAAATATAGAAAATCTGCCAGCCTCATTCCCACATATTAGCCAGTGACCCATAGGCCCCATTCTGTCTCCTTCCTCTCTGAATGGGCTAACATCAGTATGGTATATTGATACTGCATCTAACAAGGTGGTAGCAGCTCAAACACCATTATAGCATCAAACTAAGGGTTCATATATACCAAGGCTACAATCAGATTCCCTTGGCCACAGGGCAGCTGATCTAGCATGCTGGAGTAACTAGCAGCTGTGGGACTCCTAGAGGACTTGTCCTACCCAAATTTTTAAAAAACACAGGATTTGAGTAAGATCTAGTTATTGTAACAAAGGCTCTTTGTGGCTGGAATGCAGTGAGATTGATTGCCTACCTCTGAATGCCTACACTAAGGAAGGAAGCAATTTTGGATAACCGGATGAGCATAATATACAATGCTATTTCATCCCCAGACAAATCCAAGTAAAAAATCATCAGCATTAAAAATATAATGACCAACAAACAAAACCCACAAAACAAAACAGCCAACAGAGACACTTAAATAATTAAACACTCGGCAAACCACCTATTACACAGATGACAAGCCCCCCTCCATGCAAGGCCTTCCCCAATAAACCTAATCTGCAGATGATGTATTTAGCTCAGCACATTTCGCCACTTACTGTTCACGGGAGGCAGCTGTGGCTGTCAGATGACTTAAAGAAAGTGGTCTGCATACCACTCCTCTACAATGGTAAGGTATTTAAACAGTGTCTGGAACAAGAAAAAATGTTGCCATTTTCTTGATGACAAGAATTAATCTCTATTAGGTACTGCAGGCTCACTCTGGGGGCGAGAAAGGGAGAGTGTTTCTTCAAGCATCTCCTTTTGGTCTCTATCCTAAATGCACTGAACATTGGGATGTTCTTTTGTTTTACAGGATAGACCCTAGTATGGATAGGAGTAGAAAAACGAACTCGCTGGAAGCATTCATAATCCAAACCATTTTCTGGAAGCTACTTTTCTGAGGTGTAGCAGGTTTTCTTAAGGTGTAGCCTTGTCTCCTCCAAATTATATAAGGCAAAAACTCAAAACACAATCCACATACACAGAGGTAACTCAAGATTTGGGATAACCTGACTGAAATTAGAAGGAAGGGAGACAGCACAACTTTTACATCTGAATTTAAGAGGAACAGAGATCAGTATTAGAAATTTCTGACTGGATCCCAACTTCCCAAAAAACGCAAACTAAGATTCAGAGATTTATGTAGCAGTTACTGATTATTCTGCAGAGAACATAAGGAGAATCAATCTCATCTGAGACGGCAATACCATACATTAAGTGTTAAGAACAAATTGTGCCCTTAGATATGCACATGCAATGCTCACTGACAGCAACATGAATTCCCCATAAACATCTAAGGGCAAAGCTCAAACTAATTGCTCATTCACAATTGCTATACAACAGCAGATTGCAAGATCATAAACTCACATTGTAGTCTTTTTGGTATGACGGGCTTTTACTGCAAAAAAACCCATGAAATTTGTAAATGGACTAATTTCCACTTTCAATACAGATATTGGGCCAGGCTATTTCAAGGTTATGAAGATTTCTAACTTGGTGAATTTGTATTAGCAAGTTCCAGTGGGGTAGCCGTATTAGTCTATTTTCAGCAAAAAAACGAGAGTTCTATGGCACCTTAAAGACTAACATTTATTTGGGCATAAGGTTTCTGCCCATGAAAGCTTATGCCCAATAAATGTGTTAGCCTTTAAGGTGCCACGGAACTCTCGCTGTTTTGTATTAGCAAGTTATTCATTTGCATGTTCCAGATTTAAAAAAATGTAGAAGCACGTAAAGACGTTTTAGTGCATAGGGCCTCTAATGCATTTTGCAAAGGGCATTTCAAAGAGAACTGAAAAGACATCTTTAAATTAGTTTAAACAAAGGTAACCGAATGCTTCATACTGGTAATTTTTTTCTTATCTGTAAACAGGTGTGCAAATGAATAGAACAATGCAGGCACAAGACTGCTGTATTTATTGCCTAAAACCAAAGAAATCTAGCAAGAAAAAAGGCTTAAGTTATTACTCATAGCTTCTATTGTCAACAGTCTGGCTATATTAACCCTTCACTGCCCTCTTTTCTTGGGAAATCCTCTTTAATATCATTTCTGTACTTAAAGTTTTCACTGATCCTTTAACAAAGCCTAGGAGAACAATCTACCAGTCATCTCCAAGACAATACTAAAAACGATCCTGCAATTTAGTAGATTCTTTCTCTAGTGAAAAATAATTTCACATTTACCTCACTATCAAGCCCCAGATTTCATGGAAAGTTTCTATTTTTAAGGTGAAGCTTCACCAGAGTTAGATTGGTGGGAATTTGTATTTTTAATGCTGGCCCAAGGTGAAAGGGTTAAAGAAGAAGAACTCCCATACATGTATTACCAAATGCATGCATCAAACTCCAGGAATGCACAATGGGCAGACAAGCCTCCTGGTGGCCACCCATTAGGCAGCCTAGACCAAACACTGACAATCTCTGTCTTCTGCAGCACAATTAATAAAGAGAGGAAGCCGATGAGGGAAGGGGGTGATTGGAAGATGAAAAGAAAGATCAAGAATGGCATTTGGAATTGGTTCTTTCTGGGAAGGAAAAAAGGCAAGATTTCCACTGTACTGCACTAGCTGCATTTCCATTTTCTTTACAACTCCCTATTCACTCTTTTAAGCACTAAATTTTCTTGAAAAAAACCAAGGCAACAAAGTAGCCTTTTGATCCAGCAAGCTGGCAACCCAGGAAGCCTTATAGATAAGTCAACATATCAGAACATGATTGTTAATGTTGTTTTAACCAAGAAACAGTTCAGTATTTAATTTAGCCACAGACCAGCTCTACTTTGGTAGTTACGTAACATTTCTGCTTATTCATGCCATGTGAGTAGTCACAGTGCTCTGTCAGAACATAGAGTGCTCCAGTCCTCAAAGCAACGATGGCTGGGTGTGGTGGTGTACTTTGCACTCTTACTTCTGAAACGAGAAACTCTACATTAAGGTGTGGAAAAGCAACTCAGCTCATGGCACAAAGCCTTTAAGAAATGCTAGAAAGATGGATTTAACATATGTCTCCTGGCCAGTATCTCAGAGTTCATCAGTTTAACTCATTGCAGACAAGGACCATACTCTCCAGGCAGGAAGTTGTTCTATGGAATTCCTGACGCAATACAAACCAAAGCTGTTACAGCTAAGTTTAATACAAACCCTCTAGAGTCCACGTTGACAAATTCTTTAACAGGCCTGTGGTTACAGGGAAGCTGGTTTCACTCTGAGTCACTCCTGTTCAAACAGTTTACTGGAAATGGAGGGGAGGGGGAATTTTCAGAGAAGTCATGTGATGGCCAGACAAACCACAACCAGTAAAGGGTTCAGTGGAGTCAAAAACAGGTCCCAGCAACGGCTGATGCTCAGTGCGCAGATGGCACTCAATCATTTACGAGTCCTGTTTTATCTCAGGGTTTATATGGTATTAACCCTTTTTCAAGTTTGTATTCTTTAAAGGAAGCCAGAGCATAATTTGGAAAGTAAACAAACAGCACATAACTGATAGTAACACAGGCAACTAGAAAATATTTTACAGGAAAACTTGGCTCATGCAGAAGTGCACAGAAGCAAAACTCAAGCACTCAAAGTGTAAATCATTAGTCCTTACAGAATACGCCACTTAACTATGAATCCAAACACACAAAGTCAGTAATGATCAGATGAACAAAAAAAGATATAATTAGTTACCAGGCCCCCTTTAGTTATGTTCTCCTCTTAATAGAGAGCAACATAATAAAGCAAGGGCCCACACATTCGGTACCTTCATGGAGTTGCATTAAGCTTTGTTTTCACCACAAACTTCTGTCAGCTTTATTATAATACAGAAAAAAATTTAGTGGTCAGAAAATACTTTACAAATCAGTAACTATCATAGTGGCAAAAACAGAGCCAAAAACGTCTATAGGAAACTGCACAAAGTTACGTCTGCACTGTTATTACCAATGCGCTGCTCCAGCACTGAGTAGCAGATTCAACTTCCCCTAATTGAGAGGTTGGTTTGAAAGGTTTCACTACTGATATTCCTCATCTGTAGAGTGGGGAGTGCCAACAGAAAATGTCAGGACACTGGATCTTAATTGGACGGAACAGAAGTGACAGCCACTGGAAAAATCACTATTAAAATTCTATAAAAAATAAAATTCATCATAAAAAGAGCAAATATTTACCATATCATAAGCCAAGTTAGTTTAGTTATTTATACAGTCTATTGTGCTTTGCATTTACTGTAGTTTTCTGTGAAAAAGCAATCCTGACTAGCCAAGGCAGAATTATAATATTGCTAACAAGATGACCAAGCAGAATAAAAGCAATCCTGACTAGCCAGGGCAGAATTATAATATTGCTAACAAGACGACCAAGCAGAATAAAAGGCAATGTATGAGGCAACAGAAGATATGAAGTTCTCTTTAGGTAACTCATTCTAACTGTAACTGACAAACAAAAAAGAAGAAGTGGTGTTCCATTAAGATGAGGGGCTTTTTCTAAATACATTAATGGAAAAGTACAAAAAGAAAGTTAGACAGCAGCTAGCTCATGGCTTCTCTCAAAAAAGCGACTCAAGGAACCGGGCCACTTGGATTTGCAGTTTATGAAAGAAAACCCAACCCAAATACATTCTTTAAATTTAGATAGACAATATTCTTACCCTATTCAAATATTAACAGAATGATTGGTCTAATCCATCATACTGTAGAACCCACTTTAAATCATTTTATTCCTGTTTTTAAATTCCCCAGTTAATTTTGTTTTTAACTCTTATGTCAGTCAGACTGGATATTACTTGACAGAATGTCACAAGCATCCTTATCTGTTTCTCAAAAACGATGGTACTTCTCAGAAACAGCAGTGACAATTTTTTTAAATTAAAAAAAAAAAATACAAAACATGAAAAATGCCAGGCAATTTGGCTCTGCTTTGCAAGTAGCCACAGCAGCTCATTACAACTAAAGAAAGACACTAGCACTCTAGGTTCACACCTCCGACATGAATGGGGAGGAGAGAGGCCTTTACATTGAAAGGATTCCTTCCACTGCTAAATGGCACCAAATATTTGTAGTTTTCTATTGGCATCGGATTGTCATGTTCTCTGTTTTCTTGGGCTCAGAACTGGACAGTGAGTCAAGCTGATTTAGGTAATAAAAAGATCACTATTAATTATAAGAAGACTGTAAACTGCACAAGTAGCAGCGATTATGCAGGACAAAGAGCGACAAAGCTTCACTTTCACGAATGATGCCAGGATTTGCTCAAGGCCATAGGAATAGACATTCACACATCTAGCCAAAATAGGATAGAAAGCCAAAAGCATAAAGGAAGTCATATTAGCGAGTGGAAAATACAATACAATCTTCAGTACTGAACTATTAGTTTTATAACAGTAATACAATTTAATTAGATTGTTGCAGCCTCATGTTAAAGCATCTTATAGGAAACAAATTGGAAGTGAAATTTCAAGAATTTTTTTCTGGTCATCCATCCTCAAAACAATGTATTTCAATCCAAACAACTGCTGAGTTTGAGAAATTGTTGAGAAAATGAAATCAAAGCACTGGTAATACCGAGTTATCTTTTCTCTACAAATGACGCCGTTTCATTTGTTCACCAATCATACACAGTCAATTTAGTTAAGGGTATTTTTGGTCTATCCTGACAAGATTCTCACTAGCAATGGTTTTATGTCCAAGAATCCTACCATGCGTTTTGGAAACCAATCTTGTCAGCACTCGGAACTTTAAAAAATGCGCACAGCTCACTGGGAAATGCACAGTAAACAAATACTATAGTAGTGTGGTAAACAAAAAAAAAGTAGTTAAAATCTTAGTCATGTGTTTGATTAGTTTTGTATTTTGTTGGGATTTTAAAATATCTATATGGATCAAGGATTGGTTTGCAAAATAAACACCTGAAAATGGGGCAAAAGTCAAACTAGATGAATTTTTGGCAGTATGTCTTTGAAAAGATGGACCACTTAATTTACTATTATAATTATTATTTTTCTAGTACCAGTGTGTCAGGCATTTTCCAGATGGGTATTAAGATTGTCCTGGAGTGCTGGCAAACTAGATAGCATTAATACCATGATTAACATCATTAGACTAGAATTAATGTTTGTAGACAGGCCCAAGGAAACCTAAGGCTGTTTTCAGAGATTCTTGGATTTATCCAAATGCTCTCTCTCTTTGGACCCACTTCCACCTAGTGGTTTAATAGACAAACAAAACAGGAGTACAAAGGAAGGAGAATACAAAAGGAGAAATTCAGCAGCAAGACATTTTTGAGAATTCCCCCCTCCTGCCCAGAATTGCATATTTAGAAACTTTACATAACTTCTGAACAAAGGCACACAGACTACTGACCTACACAGAAAGCTATTAACAGTCATATACACCTGACTAAGATCTAACATGGATTGAAAACTATGGGGCAATGCAAGTCTTACATTTATAGATAAAATGGAGTTGAAAAAGGCTAAGAACAAAAAAAATTCAAAGCAGCTTGAGTTGCTTTTCAACATCAGGAAAAATACTTTTCTTTAGGCTGTTGAATCGGTCAAGATACTGGCTAGTGGCAAGGCAGGTGAGTATTATCCAGTGGAAACAAGTTGGCTGGTGATTATCTCCTCATTAAGAGAGGTTTAAGAAACAGTTTGGCAAGTTCAGCTATTTCATAATCACAGTTAGTTTAATGACGCGGACGCCGTTTATTAGTGGGCCTCACCTCTCTAATACCTTCTTTGCTGTATCTGGAGAACTTTTTTGTATTTGTGAACGTTATTGTTTGCCTTAACTGTTTTGGCTATATTAGCAGATCCCTGCCTTAACTGACTATAATTTCTTGTTTGGTCCTCTCCACATCTCCTTATCCAGTTCAGGTTCTTTTCCAGCTTACAAGCAACCCCTCACAAAGTCACTCTGGCTGTTTCTCGCATGTTTGTTCCAGTGGAACTGTTGTCTTCTGCATCTTAATCTTGCTGTGTTTTGTGCTAATTAAACGCATTCTAATGTTTTGCAGTGTTCTTACTTGTGCAGCCTCTGCGTGTTCCAGCATCTCCTCAAATTCCTGATACTCTTCATCATCAGGCTCTGCACCAGAGAGTCGAGCTGCCCTGGCCATGAAATAAGGAGGCAGTTCTCCAATAGCTGTGCCAGCACCCTGGGTAGAGAAGAGTGATTTTAGTTTTATTGTTCTTGAAGAGAGCTCTTTAAAAAAGCTCAATTTATGTTCACAGTTCTTCTTGGAAAGTTAAAAAAATATTCAAGAGTCACAAATACATATAAGGTTATCCCATCAGAACCACAGAGGTCACTTGTTTGCAAAGGGGGCTTATTAATTATTATTACTGTTATTCACAAAGTTCTCCCAGCTTCAAATGTTATCTAATTTACTCTGGCAACCTACATTTCCCCTCTCATGGTTTAGCCACATGCATTCACCGCCACCCCAAACTATAATTCGGTAAGTTGTAATATAGTTTAATTGTTGGTTATGAGACTTGGAATACTTGTTTATTAGAAAACACGGTTTCAGATTCTACTACAGCTATGAGCAAAAGAAAATATCGTTGAGCAAGCCTTAACTTCTCTAGTATTTTATCTGTCCATAAAATGGGGTTAAGAAAGCCAAGAGAATTAAGAATTGAAGTAGGGTTGCCTTTTCACTGCAGGAAAATTGTTTGTTTTCTCAGGACATCAAATGACTCATTTAAGCCTTGTGGGTAAATAAAGCTTTAGTTTAAAAAAAAAATCAATATTGGACATATGGATAAACAGAGGTTAATGAAACAGGAACTTGGATTAAACGCAAATGGTTTAAATTTAGGACAGGTAATAGTACAATTTGGACACAATAGCATGCTTTGTTGGAAAGGTGCTAAACCTCAGCCACACGCAGATGTCCCTTCTTACTAAGAATCATTAGCAAGTGACAAATGCTTCCTTTGAAGCAGCATAAAGTCCTTCAGTTTCCTTTGTTCATATTATGCATGCGGCTGTAAGCAGGGGAAAATTCCAGCTGCTCTGTACATTCTAAATCACGAGGTTGATTTTAAACACTCCAAAAAATTATATTAGTTGTGCTATTAGCCAAACTCTTAAATTCCCCATTTGTATAGTGTATAAATCACACCCCTCAGATGTTTATCTTCTTATTGTCCACATGCCTAACAAATTTGCATGAATACACCCCACCATCAAAACATCATTAGTCAATTTCTGCTGCATGGAAAGAGAAGCCTGGACATAGTGGTAGCTATTTTTCAGAAAAATTAATTCGGGATTATGTTCTTAGGGTGATGCAACAAGAACAGAAGTCATGTTTGCTTCATAACAATGTGCCAATTTGCTTTGGCTTCATTTTGTTAATGTGTGTACTAGAAGTGAACTTTCCTTAAACTGGTTAAATCACATGTTTGTTGTTACAAAACATCTCAGAAGTGCAACAAGATCATATGATTCCATGTCTACTCAGGACAGATCGCCTTAATATGTAAAATAGGAAGTATTAAAGTGATCCAAGTGTTTAATTCAGATGGAAATTTTAACAGTAAGAATAAAGTTTCCCTACATCAGCAAGGAATTAGAAAGGCAAGTACTGATCAACATTCTTTTACATAAATACACAGTTAAAATTGGAAATCAGTCATCTAGAAAGCTTCTTTTAAACTTTATCCCGGTCAAGAAACAGACTGCCTGTTCTGAGAGATTATTCATTTTTATTTTTTCAGATAATTGCTAATAAGAACACAAAAGAGCTGCAACACATTCAAAATTTAGGGTGCCTTTCAATTCCTAGCTTCTGTGGGGTGGAAGGCTCTGAAAACTGGCATACACGGAGCAGACTGTAAGCCCTTTAAAAACACCTTCTCCAAGCCAGGACTGGTGAAGCCCATTTTATATTGATTGAGAATGTAGTTGATTTTGCATCATCTAATTCAAATTCCTTAGACAGATTGATATTTAGACCTAGCAATGCTCATCATCAAGTGGAATAGCTGTCACTGCCACAGGGTGGAAAATGATACAACCTGCTAACCTCAGCGAAGTGGCATCTAATTTAAAAGCGTGGCTGAAACGGACCCAGAATGTATCCCACAATCCCTAATACGATCCTTGCTGAAACCTCTTAATTTTTGCAGCTTTTGCATATTACCAGTCATGGTCACATCACAGCCACCATACTATCACCTTTTGATCAAGGAAGATGGGCCAGGATCCAGTTGGGAGCCACTCCACATGGTTACACATTAATTGTCCAGAGAAAATCAGTGTTTAGTAACATTGCATCACTCCCTTTTGGGGCAACAGAATGCTGCATCAGCAGCAATTCCGGTCCCTGCTCCTCCAATGAGCTGGGGAGTCTGAGACAGTGCAAAAGACTCCTCTAATAGCTCCTTTGCATTTTCGACAGCTCTTCTGACAATTTCAGATTTTAGAAATTCCTAGAAAGTGGTCATTCCAAAACTCATCAGTTTTGATGAGTTAATTTTCCATAATCAGACACTAATCAAAAACTCAACCTACTGTTCTTGATTTCGGTTTGCAAGGAGAAAAATTAATATCGTTATTTATGTCGGATTTAGAATCATTAAAATAATCTGTCTATTTACCTCCTTTTCAGGAATTATTCAGTATTGTGTTCTAGATAAATGGATGTTGGATTTAACAGTGATAGGACCAAGTCCTTCAGTGGCTTCTATAAAAGCCAACTGGAGTAAGGACAAAAGAAAAACAATGGAAGCAGCTGCTTCTAACTTAATTTGACCTACAGGAAATAAAACAAGCAATGTTTATGTACTCATGATACAGTGCAAGAAAGCATAACAATACATTACACACCAGTGGCAGACTGAAGACGCTCCTAAGGGGAAATTTACCACAAAGTTCAATAAAAAGGTAGTTGACAATATATTTGGAGGAGGGTAGGAAGAAAGGCGATTACACAAAACATTTTGGCTTGTTCAGACAGTCTTGCAATTCCCCCAGTCCAAACCATCAAGCAGCACAAAGGAAGGCCTTCGAAGGTACCATTTGTTCTCTCAAGTCTCAAGATAGGGTACAGACAATCAGCTGCAAGACATGCAACTGTGTGTTCCTTTCCTTCTAAGCTATTTAATTTTCAGTGTAGGTCAGTAATTTTATACATTAATAAAGGTGTGTAGCAAGCACATTTATGCTGAGCTACATTTACCTTGTAGCCCTAGAACTTTATTTTAAATGACGTTCTTATCGCTCCAACTTCATGAAGACAAAGATTTGGAGCGGTAGGGAAAAATGAAGAATGAAAGAGATTCTAAACTAAGTGTCTTATAGATGTTTTTTGTGGCAGATTTTCAGTTAACTCTACTTATTTTTTTACTATTAAATCATTTATGCTATTTTGCCCTCTAGTTAGCAAAAGGAAACATTCAAAATGTACATTGTATTTCTTTTTGAGAAAGCTGGGGGTCTTCAGTTCTTTCCTTGTAAGATTTTCATGAGTATTCCTTACATTGTACTTATAAACCTGTGATGTGTATGATCTAGATTTAACTTCTTTGTAGGGGACAGGGTCACTGGTCAAAGTTTTAAAATTGTAATAACCAAAATTTAAAGAGTCTGTTTGGGGTTATTTTCATACTTTTAAGAAACAAGTTAAAAAATGTCAGCTATCCTATACTATAAGGTCCCATTTTCCATGTCCCACATTTGAATCTGAGAACCAAGTATTTAATAATTAAACCAATGGTCAGAACAGGAAATCACCGGTGGTAAAATGAAGCTTTTTGGCATAAAAGCAGTTCATAACAGATGTGTTTGTGTAAGTTTCAATTCAAAATAGTTTATATTTTATGGGAAAATACATCTTAGCTGACCAGGATTCTTAAATTATTTTTTAAAAAAAGGCTAAAAGAAGTGAACACAAAATAAGATTAGAGTGCATTTCCCATGACAAGCACCACAGCCACCCCACTAAATCCATGTCATAGGAGTCTAAGTTAGTGTTTAGTAGCTAACATGTTTTCCCTGCTATAAGTGAATATTCGCAACAGGAAAATATGGATTTTAAATTTCAATGCAATGTGTAACATGTGAACAGGCTACATTTAATACAACAGATAACTGATATAACCCCAAGATCAGGACATCTGCTACAATACTAGGATCTGATCCTTCCAACATATTATGAATAACTTCATTCACATGAATAGGCCCCTGGACTTCGAAGAGAATACTCATGAGAGCGAAGTTACTCATTTGCCTAACTGCCTGCAGGATTCAGTCCCTTAATCTGCAAGCACATCTGGGGTAAAGAATCTTCTTTCAAAAACTTGTCTTCTGCACTGAGTTCCTCGTAAATGTCATGCATTTTCTGTAAAAGTACCTAGAAAAAACAGTTATTCTTTGGAAACAGAGATGACTTTTACAGGACTGTGCAGAAGAAATTTTTATAACAAAGTAGATTTCTTCCGTTCTCCAACCTCACTCCAACCCTGGAGCTGATAAAAATTGACCCAACCATTTTTAACTGTTTCTCTTGAATACATTTTGAAGATATTCAGACCTAGTACAGACATATAAAGCTAATCAGCAAATCATGCCTTCAACAAGAATAGTTGTATGTTATTGCTCGCAGTGCAAGCCAGCATTGTTTATTTTAGGTAAAACTGTATAAACTAAACCTTACCCACATGCAGGCCTCTAGCCTGACTTTTGAGATTATGGTCCATAAAGAGATGGATCCTTCAATCCCCTCCTCATCAGGACAGATAATTTGATCAGGGTACGGTGGTTCAGGAAAATTAACTGAGTTACATTCGTATGCAGCAAGCGTAACTGAAGCTATGTGTGGACCCTGAAAAATATATCAGACAAGAACTTTTCAGTACATTTTGCATTAAACAAGAGTTAACTTTACCCTAAATAATTTTTCTATCGGGACAGAAATACATGCAAAAAATGGACTCCCACACTTGATATTAGATATGGTATATATGTTCTCCAAATATGAGAAAACCTAAAATGCTCCTGTTCCCATTTTAAGGGACTATGAAGTTAAAATACATTTTTCTGTGCCTGTTCTATTAGTAACACTAAAACCAAAATATACTTTTGACCATCAATGTTTCATTTTTTCCATTTCATCCCACACGAACAATTAAAAAAGAAGCTGAGTGGTCTTTCAGTATCTCATTCACTAGCACAGTGCAGCAATTTCTGACATGCAAATACTGCCAAGGAATCCTTACATCCTAACAAAAACAGAACAAAGATATTTTCTAAAAGATCCCAAAGAAGTATTTCTGCTGATTTAAGTCTTGCAAAAATGTGTTTTACACAACCTAGGTTCTGAGTGGAGTCTGGCCTGACAACAGTTTGAAGTGTTCCTTCCTTTCGCCCAGCTCCTTTCTTAGGACAGCAATTAAAACGTCAGCAGCCTCTTGTGCAAATCACACTCTTTCTGCTTCAGTTTCCCCAATGTGTAAAATGGAAACAGGCTGACTGAAGGGCTCTGTGGATTGTAAAGTTCTTTAAAGCTCCACTGCTGTATCATTATTAATAGAATTAAGTTCACTTACAGACTCTGCCTTCTATTAAAGGTTACAAATGTGTTTTGTTGGGGACAGACCTCAGATACAGATGGCTTCAAATCTGTACAAGGACTGAAGTGCAATGCCATTAAATAATGGAACAAAGTGCCACTGTTGGACTACAAAATAGTCATATTACTATAAATCTGTGGAACGGTTCAGACTTATCCTCATGCTGGCCATCAGATGTTCCAAAACAAAGGAAGAATCAGCTTTAAAATCACCCTCCAAGATCTGTGTTTCAGTAACATGCTCAAACTGTTTAGAAAGTTTGCAAAAAGAGTAAGTATTGTAATAAAAATAGATTAATTTCACTGAAAGTCTTAGCCTTAGCAGAATAAATTCATACACAATTGGTTGTATTTACATACACAGCAAGTATTGCTTAGTCTTGAGCTTCTGTTATTAATTACATGGTGGGTTTTTGTCATCATTTTGGGAGACATTCTGTCAACAATTTTCCTCTTTTCTTCCCCTTAAGTGAGTCATGGTCTATTAGAGCAGCAGGGAATCACAGAACAGAAATCAAAGAAAAATTATATTTCTTATACAGAGAATAAATCTGTGAATGCAACAATGGGAACAGGAGAAATCTCTTGATGGACACCACTGTTTAGAGCTTACATGGCTCTATTTCCTTTTATAGAAAGTTTTTAAATTATCTTAATACAAGGACCAGGGACTTTTGGGGAGAGATTATGGGTTTGATGTAGGAATTACTGGGTGAAATATTATGGCCTGTGTTACGCAAAGAAATCAGAGTAGAAGATCACTTTAAACTTAAATATTTATATGAAAATGAGCAGTTTAAGGAGTTCTTTGCTAGACCCTGGGAGCTGATTTTTCATTGTGTTCACTCGTATCAATATTAGCAGTTTCTCTGAACCAACTGGAATAGTGGAATTACATAGTTTAGTTCATATAGCAAGCTATTTAAGGTATACAAAATAGTGAAAAAGGCCTACTGAGAAAATATCTGTTTTAATTTTCACACGATATCTGTTTGGCTATCAGTTATAGGCTATTCAATTCTAGGCCACTATAACAAGAAAAAAAAGTCCACTTTGCTGTCAAGCCAGTTCTTTTACCTATTCCTCTCCTTGCTGTCTTTTGGGGAGTCTGATCTAATGCTCAATAGGCACTAACTTGAATTACTTTCTTTAATAATTTAAATAAAGGTATAGTTCTGATCTCATGGTATATTAGGAGCAATTCCATCAAAGGAATTGCACTGGAGGAAAGTCAATGAAGAGCAGATTTAGACCTGTTAAACACCAAATAATTGTTCTGATTCTTTAGGGCAAAGACACTGCAGATTGGTGAAAAATTAATAATTATCTGTATTGCAGTACTGTCTAGGGGTCACTGCACCCTGTATGTTTCCAAAGTAAGAGACAGTCCCCTCAGCAAAGAGCTTATAATCTAAACAGACAAGAGACACAAAGGGTGAGACAAGAAAGCATCCCTCCTTATACGTGGAGAATCAGCACCAGGAAAGATTAAATGACTTGTTGAAGTCACAAAGCAAGTCTGTTGCAGAACTGGGAATTGAACCCAGACCTTGAGTCTTGGACCGGTGCCTTAATCACGAGACAATCCCTTTCTTGATATGCTCTAAAATGTCAAGGAATCTTGAATTTTCTTCCTATGCCCAGATAGCTTCGTGCATTAAAAGACCTTTTATGGCCTTGTGTCTCAAGGTGTAGGCTCCAGCTATTCAAATCTGCAACATAATTCTCCTCAGCTGGAAATTTGCATGGAGGAAAACCCCAAAGTCAAGTATGTGTGTTAATTCTGAAGTGCCATTTCTCATGGTCTCTTGAGGGTGAAGGCAAGTTCATTGCCAAGTTTGTCAGAGAATGGTGTGTAAATCAAGAAGTACAATTTTCAGTTCCACAAAATTTGGAAGACATACCACAGTATAATGTAACTGTGGGCAGCTGTGATGAAAGACTGCAAGTGCAGAACTGGTTAGTTTCACTCTTATAGCAGAATAGGAAAAAAATAAAAATTGCCAGCACAGGAATGCTCTCTGCCATAGTTCCATGAGTGAAATTATCACTCTCTTAAAGGCAGAGAGATGTTGAAACGAAGGCTGATGGACAATTTAAGATAGGACTTAGGCTTCTGCAGGCAGGGACCTAACTTACAGCACAGCAAGTGATGACAAAGAAAATGTAAAAGGGGTCTGGGTAAGGATAATGGTTACAAAAGCAAAACATTCACAAACCTAACCCCTATTCACTGTGTAAGAACTTGCCACAATAACTAACCTAGGTTCTCTCAGTTCTTTTAACAAATGTTGCCATCTCTTGAATGCCTTAACTGAGCTCTGAGTTTCAACAACTGAAGTCTGCAAGAGGAAAAATCCTAATGCAAGGAGCAGGCAATTGGAAAATTACATCTCAGAATACAGCTGTAAACATCCCTCAAGCCACCTGAAGACTAAACCAATTTAGCACAACTCTTCCACTGAAACGCAAACAATTCTATAATGGAAATAAGTTGAAATTATGGAACCCACAGAAACCACATTTTAAATGGAATAAGAAATAAAATGCAAAAGGTTCATTTAGATTGATGATCAAGTGTGGGGTACTCAAATTCAGAACTAGCCACGTAAGAGGCAAAACAATCTTATGCCCTTCTCTTTTACAGCAGAGCTCAGCTGCTTTAAGTAAAGTCAACTGGACAACATACCATGGTCTGGCAGGCTGCATGTGATATTTCTGACATCTGCTTCTGTTCCAGTTCAGACCAGCAAAGGCCACATATAATATCTAGTCTCAGGAACCAAGCCTACCTAATACATTTACAATGGCTTGGTCCCAAAGTACATAATTTCCCTTTGCGTCTCACAAGACCATAGCTGGTCTAACGAGAAATGTGGTCCTGACAGGGCAAGAGCTGTGGTAAGCTCATGGGATACATACTTCAACAAAGACAGGTGCCATTTTATATTTAGCAATATTTAGCTAAACTGTGTAGGTGGGGGGATTTTCAAAGACACAAATGGGAACTGGGGCCCAACTCCCATTGGCTTTCAAGGCAATTAGAATGCCCAACCCCTTTAGCTCCTTTGACAATTCCAGTCTCTTTTCTTCAATTGTTTTCTTTTCGCTCTTTACTGAGTCTAAAAATCAATCTTCGGTCATAGTTTTTTTAACTTTATCTCACACACATACCCAATTATTTTTTTAAAGGTATTAATGGCTTTTCCAATGTTTGAGTTAATTTTTATGATCGGTTGATTTACTGTAACGTATTAAGAAACATCTGCTGCTTGAGTCTAATTTTAGGTCCATCTTTAAATGGACATACATTGAAAATCATTTAAAAATTTCATCCCCATTACAGCAACTAACAAATAGCAAAACTGGTAGGTTTAGTAGAGGCACTGCTTGTCAAAGAAGCAAGAAGAAGAATTAAAATGTCAAGTGAAGTAATATCCTAATCAATTTTCTTCTCTTCCCTTAACTCTATTTTTTTTTTAATTGCAGGGGCAATCACTGACTGGGGCAAAAGCACTGTCGTCAGTTGTCTTCTACTGATTCCTCTGATTTGTTCTCAACACTCTCTATCAGGAGCCCATGGTTAGACTGAAATGCGATTTGTCAGAAATATTTGAGTAGCTTATAAATCAAATGAGACAATGGCCGGTCATCAGTAACAACTTGATCCAAAACTATTTTTGGCAAGAGTAATTTAGGAATCCTTATCTAGAAAGTTCTGATTTGTTATAAAAGGGACCTTTATTGAACTCATGGATACATTGAGAGCTGTAGATTTATTTTTAGTTCAATGCTTGATCAATCACCAGATTTAGAATCTACTCATCGTTATTCGAGGGTAGTGAGTTATTTTGGTAGGCAGCATTTAAAGTCCCCAGAAAGAATAGATTTGCAAAATATATTTAAGTAGAAGCAACTAGTCCAGATTTTGTATTACCCTCTCCCTCAAAGAAAAAAAATGGGAGGCATAAAAATTAAGGATAGGTATTTCAAGATCAAAAAGTCAAATCACGTCCTAAAAAATGTCAGCATGTACATTATACTAGAAAGTCTTTAAGGTGAGGCAAAGTGAGAGACTACCCAAAGAAATATATATATGGTATTTCTGTTACTTATTATTTTGGTATCTATGCTCTGAAAAAAATTATGAAGCATCAAACTGCATATCGAATATGGTTTTTCCCCAGCTCTTTCTTTACAGATCATTCATATTAGTGAAATGATGCCCCAAAAAAACTGTATCTAATTTTAACATTTTATAGTTAGGAAGATATAATTTTAGACTAGCTATAATTTAAAAACATTTTATGTCAAGAAAAAATTATACAACTTCCACAGAGGTGAAAGTTTACATTGAATGCATTCTGATGGGCTCGAAACTTGTTTTCTTCCTCAGATATGGAATTTTTAGTGCTTGGTACAAGACACAACCCTTACAAAAAAGGGGCGGGAACGTGTCATTCTATATTTGATTTAAGATAAATAAGAAAAACAAGAGCTAGTTTCTCATGGGAAACAGCCTGCAAGATTCGCCACAGCCTGCGACTCATCTCATACTTATCTACTAAGTCATTACACCTCTCAAAAAAGCAAGACTAAGTTACAGCACCTTTTATCTTCAGGGCTGGTGGGCAACTAAGCACACAGAGAATTGTTCAGTTCAGATATGACTAAAAGGGAAAATTGGTAAAGAGATTGTTGGCTAATAAACCAAGGCATATTCACCCCCCAACTGTAACAGTTTGGAATCAGAGTGTGCGCTAGTCTGTATTTATCTAATAAGTACAGACTGCGAATGTACGTAGATGTCTGGAAAGTTTTTTCCCCTCCCTCTTCTGAAATCAACCCAATCTGTCCACATATCACTTGAGCCCAAGAATGCCTAATGATTTCACATATTATCTGAGCTGCAACACAAGCTGTAAAGCAGGAGGTAAGAACAAACTAGTTTTCTCAGCTTGGACATTTGTTAGCTTTCTAAACACACATAAAATCGTTTGGGCTAGCTTTGATGGCCTAATTTTGTATTTAAATCTTCGCAACAATTTTACACCGGGAACGAATACATTTATTTAGCACGTTTCTATTTCCACCTCAGTAAAGCCTTTCCCCACAGAGCATGGCTGATGGAAATCCCAGACGATGAACAAGAACCTCCAAATACAACTGAACAAGAGTCAACAGGGAATGATGCATGTGGTGCTGTTAAACATGCAGGGTAGCCTCCTTTTACTTCCAGGAGACACTCAGGCTTTGATATAACATTAAAACAAAATACAGCCATTTTACAAGAATACTTACCAGAAATGAAAGATCCATCCAGGACATTTCTCCCCCCATTTTGCAGTTACAAACAGAGTTCTGGTCCCATATAGACAGAATTGAGATGTGGGGAAGTGTGAGGATTTATACGCTGCTCCTATCCTCCAACACCTATCTGTCCTGAGATCCGCATTCTCCCACTCCCCTCCTTTAACCACTGATCTATTTTTATGATCAATGAGGAGCACTGATCTTCAAACTGACATCTTAGCCTTTCCAGCTGTATCATGGTTTGCAGGGCTATGTGGTGCCTTCTTTCTGGCCTGTTCTTGTGGGCAAGGAGTGACATGAAACATACAAAATTCAGGCCTGCACAGGGGAACAGACCAGAGAAACAACAGGATGTGTGCATGATTGTGAAAAGACAATATATTAGGTTTATTAGGAAACCGTAGGGTCTCGCAGCAAAACAGTTTGAATTGCAGGCACAATGCAGAACTCGACTGAATAAATTAAGAAAACAATTTTTTTAAAAAAAAATGAGTTTCAAATGTACAGCTTGTCAGTTTTCAAAGGATCAAAATACCATGCCAAGCATTTACTGTCCTATGGTGGCTATAACACCAAGTCAACACTGCCGGCTAAAATGTTCAATATTGTGTGCTACCACTACACAAACGTCTCATGGACATTTAAAGACTAAAGGGAGTCATCCCCATGCATATTGATGCACCTCATGCAAGAGGTTTATTATAATGATTCAAATGTTATTCGGCTTTGGAAAAAAGAGGTCTGGAGTCTGCTGTACAGCCACTGTAAACCCCATTGGAAAGATGCACAAAACACTTCTATGATCTCTCACAATTCAGTTCTGCGCTCTGTATATTTACGACTGATGCTAACAGATAAACATTAGTATGGTTTGTGACACAGGACTCACGTTTTACGATAGGTCCCATTAAAATAAATAAGATTTAAAATAATTTTTTCCTTCAACATAGAATTTTGCTTTCTCACTTAATGATTTCACAAGGAGAGAAGAGTTAAGAAAATTAGCATAAGAAATTTAGCCAACTAAACTGGTACCATTGCAATCTACCAAGGTTCTTGCAATGCACAGTTGTGTTATTAGTTGTGTTATTCGTCTAAATGCTGCCAACATCAAGCAGAATAGGGCCCATGTAGAAACGAACGAGGAGTTCCCATCAAACAGTGGTAGACAGAATTGATTTTCTAAGCTCCATGTTGATCCATGCGTTCCAGGCTGTTTCAGTTCACTGTAAATAGCTTAGGACAGCTAAAGGAAGTCAGTTTCAAAGGCATGAAGGAAACAAGTGAGACAGAAGCAGAGTCACAAACCACCCTCATACAAACAGGCTCCATTTCAAGATATTTTCCAATCATGTTCTGTGTTCGACACACGTTTTAATTCCAACTATCTTACCCAGTCAACAACAGTAATCCCAGATACTGGACCAGACTGACCCTTGTTTACTTCATTCTAGATTTGTAAGCCAACATGCAAACTGAAGAATGATGAGAAGTGGAAATGGACATTTTCTTCAACTAAAAGAATTACATGGGGGGAAATGTAATCACATTCCCCCTCTTGCTAAAGAAGCAAGTTTTTTGTTTCTCACATTTTTCTACACACATGGAACCCATCAACCTTCTAATTACTAACATTAATTTTGAAGGCTCCACATGAGACGGGTAAGACTACTTGCAAAGTAGTGAAGAATCAGTGAAAGGCAGTCTTCCAGCCAATACTTTAATAGCAGCAATGGAGGCAGCCATTCTGGCAGTCTTTAAAAATCTTGTTTTTCTTAAATGAAATCCACAATTCCTGTGTAATCATCTGATTCAAGGAGCTGGGCTTTTAAAAACATCAAATACCCCAAGACTCACGATAACATCGCAAGAATTGGTAACACTATACAAGGGACGGGTTTTGTCCAGTTGTGTAGCAATTATGTGAAATGGCCACATTATTTATGAGAGCCGAAAAATTTGTTTTTATTTCTGCCTTGTGTTGGGATTGGGACAAAGTTACTATTTAGGTAATTTTGCAAACCCTCTCCACTCACCTGCCTTTCCAGCTATTGATTGTAAGAACAAATAGTTTCCTGCCACGTAGACTTAAAAAAAAAAAAAAAAAGATCTGATTGTACCCTGAAAGGCTCAAAACCCTGAGGCAAAATAAAACGACCCCCCCCCATTTGTTGTTTCAAATTTCATATTTAAAGGCAATCTCATGATTTCAGGGAGCCTGATATGTTTTTGAATGATTGGGGTTGGCAATACTAATTTGTACAAGTTAATTAACCATTGAGTAGTGCACAAGATGTTTGGATTTTAAGTCAGCAGATCCCAAACCTGACATTTAGGTCACACCAAATGCATCTTTTTTTCAGTTCCAAGCTGCTGAGCTCATGGGAGAGCAGCTTATGAACTCCTGGGCCAAACAAACCAACCCCAGAACTGATTCAAGAACAAAAATGCACTGACCCCCAACCTAAAAGGGATCCAAACACACTCCTTCTGCCCACTTAGTTGTAAGAAGAATGCAACATATATAATTCATCTACTGTCTTCATAAAACTGTTTTTATCACTTGTAGTGGATGGCGGTTACTGCAATGTCACTTCCTTTCTTTTATTACAAGATTTTTCACTCAGGTTTCGTTGAAGAGACTAACCTCACATATGAAAGCTATGAAGAATTTAACATCCATTCCATCATCCACACACAACACATTCCTGTATTCTACCACTCTGGGTTGCACTCTTACATTTCCTGTTTGTTCTATCTCATACCAGGACCATCAATGAACACCACTTCATCATTTGCTCCCCCTGGCTCTAATGGTAATTAGACATACAAATTCATTTTTAAAAATCTCATGCAAATCTAACCACTGAAACTGTCCCCACCCCCACCCCCACATCTGATACGCAAGGGACTCACTTCCACTTATCCGCCAACGTTAGACATGACAGCAAACGAATTATCAGCTCTTCAAGGCCATGGATTTTGTGTTTCTGCACAAGTGGGTTTTTTTTTATTTTTTTGTTTTTTTACGAGCAATAATTCTGAAATTGTTTTCTATTTGTGTTAATTTCTTCTACTTTTGCAATTTTGATGCCAGAGATTAACTGAAACCAAATCACGAGGCAAGGGAATTTCCTGAACACTAGACAGTGTTTGCAAGCTCTCTTTCAAACAAGTGCTCCACCTAGCATCAGTCATGATTCTAGTACAGCCTGAAAACCAATCATATGGTCACAAGTTCAACTAGCAGCTCATTCATTAATTTTTGTAACGGCAAAGAGATCTCTGTGAGTGATATCAATTCCTTCTATATGACTAACTCAATTTGCTCATCTGCTCTTCTGGTAATTAGGTGCTTCATACGGTTTGTTTGAAAATGCCAGCAATATGTGAAAACTTATTTTTGACAGTAGAAAGAAGCATTGTGCTGTTGAAAAAAAGATGTCCAAGTTAGTGGCTATAATAGAAATTTGAAGCTCTGCAGAACGTCATAATTTTTATTTTTATGCTATTTGCAAAGAAGGTGCAAGAAAAACTAATGTCAAAGAAATTAAGCCAGCAAACTTGTTTTGGAAGGGGTCAGAATAAAGATTTATCAGAAGAATCATGTAGTCTTCTTCCATTCTATATTTTACAGCAACACCCCATTCCAAACTTGTGCTCAGAGTGACACGTAGTGGCAATGGTGAGCGTTGTTTCCCAAAAGTCCAGTTCAATGTTACATTTTCCACTGGATAAAAAACAGAAGGGACCTGAAACTAGAAACCAATCCAGAGCAGTAATTTTAGAGACAGCCTATTGTCAAGGAACTTCCTCCAGATAACTAGTAAACGAAGTGCAAGGACAACCTTTAAATACAACATATTGACACTCAGCACACTCCCCTCTAGTACTCAATGAACGACAAAACCTAAATACAAGCAATCAGATCTGAACTGATATAACCACTGCCTTATTGCCAGTAAATCTTCCATAAGGTAGAGATTGCTTTAGATTTGAATACCTCCGTACCCCTTTATATAGGACTGCCCCCCTCCCCCATGCTCTCATTGTCTGATACAATGAGCTACTTCTCTGTGGATGGCAGGACAAGTAGCTGGATTGAAATCCTCCAAAGGATCCAGACAAATGATTGTTTTAACACAGAGTAAATAACCAATGAGGCCAGAGAGCGCCAACAGCCAAAGCCATTCACATGCTGCATGTACTGCACACGCAATTCTACTGCATTATTTGCCAAGCTAGCAGATTGCTTGTGCATGGTTTTTCAAGGATTGATATAGTTGTATATATCAAATATAGGGCTATAGATTTTTAAAAGATGCACCTATATCATATATAATATGCGCTAACGCTTCCCAGAAGTTGTTACTTAATATCAAAGACGCTGTTGCAAGCTGCAAGAAAAGCTTAGAAGCACATGGATGAGCCTGAGAACACTTGTAATTGCATTTTCAGCAATTTGGTATGAGCAATTAATTATAAGTAATTTAAAAACAGTTTACGGATGCTGTACTCTCCATTCCCAACAAAATCAAGTCATTGAGATCTGATTTGGTTTTTACATCAATTTTATAGTGTTTTCATCAATGGTATGAAAGCAGAAATCCTTTTAGCTGATAATGAAGTACGCACAAGTAATTCATTGTTAAATATGGTTTAGACTCATAGACTCATAGACTCATAGACTCATAGGTCAGAAGGGACCAATATGATCATCTAGTCTGACCTCCCGCAAAAGGCAGGCCACAAAACCCTACCCCTACACATTTATAGGGGTTTAAATGAGTACGCTACAAATGGGACATGAATACATCTTAATTAGAAATGAGCATGTATGATATGCAATGAACACAAGATCTTTTAGCTAGAGTGTGTGTGACTTATATTGTTTGGGGTTTTTTAGATCTGACATATAGGACAACTAAATGGGCCAGTTTTAGAAACCTAATGTAAATATGTGGTGAGTTGGAGAACTTCTGAATACACTTATTTCCACCTAGACTAATAATTTATAATGTTCTTCTGAAATACTTTTGATTTAAGGATACTTAATTCGTATATTTTGACATGTAATGTTGACATCATTTTAACCATTACAAAACTTTAACTTTTTTAATCTAAACAATTTACGGTCATTAAATAATTATTGTCTCAGGCCCCAACCATAATTTTGTGCAACTGTGAACGTTTATATTGACAAATAACTTAAAAATAATCAATATCTGTCAAAATGATTAAAAATAAAATCAATTTCTGCCAAGCCTATATATATATATATATATATATATATATATATATATAGTAGATTTGTTTTTTTACATTTGTAGTGCCACCAGTGACGGCAAAACCAGAACTACTGTACATAACTGAGTTAATGCAACTAAATGGCACCACAGTTGAGTACACGCAAGAAAGAAGAAAATCTCAAGCCACGATTTGGACCTCTTGTGTTCGCATAATAAGTGTATATGGAAGGAGGAAAAAACAGCATCTATGCTTCCTCTATCTATTTACCACTAGGACAGTTTGTAGCATTCCCTCCATATAATGGGAAATTGCTTGTGTGCTCAATTTATCCAAAGATAACAAACAGCACACGCATTTTTCCTATATTAATGCACATAAGACAGCTTGTCACACACCTATTGAATTGTAATGCCCTACAATAATCTCCCTCTAGTTATTCAGTGCAGTCTATTTTGTCTGTTCCTTTACACTGAAAGATCAGTGTTTAGATGTTGCTGTTTTCTGGTATGACTGAATTTATGTTAAGATCATATGACTCACAATTCACAGAGACTCACATGTTGGCACACAACAGCAGTACGTGGCTGTTTCCAGTTCTCCCAAGTGTTTAACTGTACATTGTGGAAGTGCATTTACAAAGCTAGCCCCCAAACACAGAATCCTCAACTGTGCTCATTCAACCTTCTGCTTCTCTCAAGTAATGTCTCAAATTGGACCCAACATGTTATTTAATTCCATACTAATATGTAAGTTTTCAGCACGTCAGTGCTTTGAATTACCCTAAATGGACTCACTATGGCAGATGGATGACCAGCAGCTGGCCAGAGTTTGAACGGCAACTAGAAGGTTTACATAATGAAGACAGGAGTTAAGATCTTGAAGCAGGGGCACAAATGGAAACATTTGGTGGGTCTCATCCTAGTCTTTGCAATACAAAATCCACCACATTTGGCATTCTCTGCTCAAGAGAAGGGCAAGGCTAAAACAAAAGGACGGGAATCCCAAATGAGATGTAGCGAGAACCTTATTGGTAAAGCTTAACATCTGCTCTCACTATATCTGGCAGTTCAGAGAGCTAATATCCCCGCATTTGCAATTGCTACATTTGCTTCCAATGTAAGAAGCCTGAGACACAAGAGAAAGCCTATTTTTCTTTAATCAATTGCTGATAGAGTGGAGAGTTCGACAACCGAAGATTTGTGCCCATTTAGTATGAATGTCTGATTTAACTTAATCAGACAGATGATGTGCCCTTGAAGGTAATTTTATCTGCTGAAGGATCTTACAAGCCCCACAATACGTACATTCACTAAACCAGCATTAATCCAACCGTCTTTTCCTACATGATGCTATTTTATGTTGTATTAGGATAGCTGGTCACTCATTCACTCTGCAGAAAATTATGACATAGGTAAACCGGGTTAATCTCCAGACAAAAATTAAGCAAACTACACATCTGTCAGTTCATGTATCTTGCTTTAAAGAGGTAAATGTAAGCAGAACATTGCCCTGTTTCATTTGGTTTACTATTTAGAAGATTTAAAATACTTAACGTATGAACTCTTTTAGTGCAGATCTGAAAGGGCTAATCACCGTAGCTTATGGTAGAGCCCCATCTCCTGTTCCTTTCTAGCCTCCATGGCAAACTACTGGCCCTCTTGTGGTGGGTCAGGGAGTTGACTTTCATCCGTTTCTAGTACTGGCCACTCCAGTAGCATCCAGTCCTTAAGACTGTGATTCTTTCCTCTGGACTTCTTCCCACTTGGCTCCTTCAGCTTCTTGGGTTCCCTGCCCTCCCTCCCCTTGAGTCAGGAGGGTGGGAGGCAAGCTTCCATCCCAACGTTTGCCTTCACCGGTTTGCTGGTCCTCCAACACTACTGCAGGCTCTCCTCACTCCCTGCCCGTCTGGCTGGGATAGGGGTTTTTATCAGGTCTCTGGCAAGGCTTTGATTGGCCTCCGGTGCTTTAATTGACCTGTTGTGACCTCTCCTCAGTCCACAGGGAATAAAGCTCTGATCATTCGGGAGCTTATATACCTCCCCTTGACCAGGCTGCAGCCCCTGTTCCGGCTCCTCCAGAACCCCCTGGTGAGGTTCTGGCTTCACTTCTCCACACACTTGTTTTTACATGCACACCCCATCCGTGGCCCCACAAAATCATGAGACCTCCTCGTCACCTTCCTCCTAATCCTGGCCAAAATGGCCATCTACAAGACCAGGGAAAGGAGGTTGGCTGGGGGGAGAGAGGCGGGGGGGGGGGGGGGGCGGCGGCGCTCTGCGACCGGGGCCTACTTCCGTTCCTCTGTCCACTCACGCATCCGGGCAGAGTTCCTCTGCGCAGCATCCACTGGCTCCCTTGACACTTTCCGGGAACAGTGGGCGCTGTCCAGGGTTCCCTGCTCGGTGTCCCATTCTGGTTCCCTCCATTTGACCCTGTGACCCCCACGCCAGCTCCTTTTTTCATTCTTTGTCCCACACAATCAGTTGTGTTCTGGGTCCAGTGATTCTTCCCCCCCAACCTCCCCGGGTGAGGGGTCTTTAGCAGTGGGCGGGCACCGGCTCACAAATAGTATCACTCTCCTGCTGCACTGCACCCTTATGAACTCTCCAGTGTGTTACAACAACTTGATGAAATGACACGCTCAGATTTCAGGCATGCTCAGCTGTTACGTGACTTTTCACCCTTCACAGAACTAGCAAAATATGTAGCAGAGGATTAATGCTCTGCTGCACACTGGTGTAAATTTCCGCAACAGCCCGTTTTCCCAACAGTCCTATTCAGTTACAGTTTTACCAATATACCAGTTCTTCAGACGGTAAGCTCACTGGAGCAAGAGACCATGTCTTCCAATGATCCTGATACAGGGCTTTTGGGTACTATCAAATACAAAAGAAGTTCCAGTCTATTCCAGCCTGTAAGCAAAGAGAAACTACTATTTTCTAGTTAGAGCAAAGGACTTTTCATCCCTAGATCTCAAAGCACTTTACTATTACACTATTCCTTTTATAAAGAAAATATAGTTGTAGGTTTCTTACCAAATAGAGCAGAAAGGTATGAAGACCTGTTCCAAGTCCAACAGAGGACAGAATACCTAAGCCTACCCAGTAGGCACACCACAAGAATTTTCTCTCCATATACTGCACATACTGAAAAACAAGAAAGAAAAAAAAAGAAATCACAAAAGAAAAACAGAATGAGTGAATTCGCATGAAGGAGATAAGAAAGGTGCAGTTGCTCATCCTAAGTGCTTAAAGATAATTTATCCATGTCAAAATGACTGAACTGAAATTCTAGAAAGTTCTCAAAACAGTCTGATCTATATAAGGTACAGTCAGGGTTAAAAGTGTTGTATGTAAATGGCGATGATCCAAAGAGGATACTAACGAGCGTACTCAATGGTGCAGTTGTAATTCAATTCCAGTCACCATTAACGTCTACATGATAAAGTAACAGACTTGTTGGGAATACCTTGCCTGTGAAAGGTATGGGATGGATAGCCCTGGAGACTACATTTCCATAGTTATGGTTAAGTTAACTTATCATTATAGTTTGCACAGACCCAGAGGCGTAGCCAGAACCGATTTTTTGCAGGGTCTGGGGTTGACACAGGTGGGCACAAGCCGTGTGTCACAAGGGAAAGCGAAGCTGATAAAAACGCAGGATGAATTGCTTAAAATCTGATTGGGTAGGCCTGCTTTCAAAGTAGCAACGCCACTGCACAGAACAGGTATGACACAGGCAGAAGTAGCGTAAACTTCCTCACAAGGCTCCACCAAGCCACCTAAACCCTAGTCTGTCAGAGCCATCTAGTGGTGAAATGGGACTTCAGCAAATTGCTTACTAGTAGCAACTGCGAGGGCCGTTTTTGTGAAGCAGATATTTATCCACTGGGAACCCGACCGAGCCACCAACTCCTTTCAAACAGACAGATGGTAATGATTTAGTCATGTCCACGTGGGGTGAGTTTTTCTCTGTATTTTCTTAATAAAAGCAATGGTAAGACAACCCTTGGAAGGCGAATTCTAAGTGGATATTCTATTGGCCTCTGGATTTAAATAAAGGTGTGCCTGTGTTAAAACACAACAGCAAATGTAGGAGTTCTGCAACATAACAGGCTCTTGATTTTCTAGATCAAGGATAAGAACAAGATGAGACACATCAGAGGATGGGAGAAAACAAGCATTTGAGGCCATTTTCAATATTGAATGTTAATCAACAAAGGGACTAACACCAATCAGAAAACTGCAGCACCTGGCTATCCTGGCTGCTGTTTGGAATCAAAGCCCAGTTGAAGGGCAAAGGCTCACTTCTCTACCAGCCATTAGCACAGTCAAACATTTACACAGCAACAGGGGGGTTCTCGCTATGTCTGTAAAAGCACCTAAAAGGCACCTAACTGTTCAGCAAAATAAAATGTATTTTAACACTTCAAAACTGGATAAGATTCTTCCCGGTATACGTGACTCATTGAGCCGATCTATTCTTGTGTCTCACTGAACTACACCAAGTGATTCAGTTACAATAAGAAACGTTATGTAGTAACTTGAGGCAATAAAAGATCTGGCTTGGGCATTAGGAATCTTGCTGCACATGTTGCAAGCCCCATAAGTAGGCAGCCAAATCTCTGAATGGGGAGGCAGGCGGAGGTAGATTTAGCCAAGATTTTTGGAATCTGGAAGAAGGGGTAGCTGATGGCTTCCAGCCAGCCACCTGCTTTGCTGGGTTGGGCTAACAGGGCTGCCTCCCACAGGACAAGATCAGAGACGTGGTATTGCCTTCCTCCCCCCTTACATTTATATAATGGTTTACATTTTTGTATCGATGCAAAAGCAATCAATCTTCCTATCACCGGAAAGACAGGCAGGTATTAAATCCTTTTTAAAGGAGTTGAGAGAGACAGCATAAGCAAGAGAGCTAGGATGTGAATTTAGGAGCACCTAGTTCCCAGCCACATGCTCAGTCCATTAGACCATTCTATGTCCAGAGAAAAGGCCACCCTAGGTGTTTTGGAGAGTCCTCTGGGAGGAGGAAGGCACAATTTACCTGGGAGCCCTGACATTTTGGTAGATTAGTGTCCCACTTAGCCTTAGTTTACCACACAGCATGGCCCACTGTTTAACACTCCAAAAGCAGATGTGGAATGGCTCTGTAACCTTGGCGAGAGTTACTTATTCAGAGATGGATAAGATGTAGAGTAGACGTGGCTGCAGTGAGGTGGACTGAATGATATGATAGGCCTTCCCTATCTTAAACATCTATGATTCATTTACTATGTGGCAGAACGGAGTGCACAACATGGGAAATTAACAGCTGCATAAAATGAATGCTCAGGTAGATGCACCAGCATTCCAGTATGACATTATTCAATCCCCTAGGTATATGTTTTGATAAGGCCAGGGCAGGAAGTGCCAGCCACAAAAGAAAGGAACTTGAAGGAATTGCATACCTGTTGATGTGTTCCTTCAATATAATACGCAGCTGTAAGCACTGCAAGCAGCAGCAAAAAAGACACCACGATACTTCGACGATGCCACAATCTTAAAAGACAAATTGCAATTAGATTCTTTCATATTTTTTCCAGGCATTGCAAAGCCACTTCTGTGTCACTGCAGAACACCTTTGTTAGGGTGCATCAAAAGGGTAAAAAGGCAGCCTGACAAATTTGTTATTTTAAGATACAAGTCAAACTTCCCATAAAAGAACTGAGGAGTGTTGATTCTTTAATGGGAATCTGATCTCACTCGGAAAGGGAATAAAAGGGTTCTATTATACACTTTGAAAGCATTTTTCATCCAATTAATGCCATGTTCTACAAACATCAAGCCTTGACACCTAAAATAACTATGACTGCTGTATTATACATTTTACTGAGGGGTAAAGCAAGAGACAAAGGAATTAACGGGGCCATGGTCATCATATGTCAGTAAAAGAGCTGGGGAAGAGACCTTAAAACTTCTAACTCTGAATCACATGCTCTGACCAGTAGGCCACAGTGGTGCTAGGAAGGGTAGCTTTATAACTATTTGGGTTCTCTCATAAACTGTTGAAATTACACCTTGAAAAGGTCTCGTGTTGCAGTTCAGAAAAATGTAATGTGAAAACCTTCCAGTTAATTATCAGGGAGGAGGGGGGAGTATTTCCTTATATAATTTGAGATCCAGCTATTTTGGCTTTTGTGTCTGTCTAGCTTTACAAGGCTGCAATGAGACTGTTCTTTGTGCTTGGCTGTGCATAGCTGGTTAAGGAGAGATCATTTATTTTATCCTTTTCTTGCCAATCTAACACCTAATGCCATGTTAAGGAAATATAACTGGCTGTTTCATCAAGCTTTTAAATGACACTGTCAACTGGAATTGAGTAAACTTTAAAATAGTTAAAGTTTCAGGTACCACATTAGTCTCTGCCAGTTTTTTTGGTTTTACTACCACATCTGCCTCTGTTTGGTGTTTTTCTCTCCCTGTTGCTGTGTGCAAATCCCACATATTCAACAGGGGGAAATGACCATATACTATAGTGGAAAGTGTGAAACTGATTAAACACAAAGCACTCTCAAATGCATAATTAAACAAGGTGAAAAATCAGTAATCTCTTTCAACTATAGAAATACTTGGAGTTACTTGTAACAGTAGATTAAGAATTCAGATAGAAGTGAAATTCTTAGACTGACAGTCACCCTTTTAAAGCACCATTTAACAACAGTCTAGAATAATCCCCATAGGACAATCTGAATTTGTCTGTTAATATGTTAAAGTAGAATCAGAGAAGTTACTTTTTGAAAATACTGCATCATGTTAGCAACCAAAATATTGCTGTGTTGCAATATAAGATGTAAGACAGATACAGAAATTTAAAATATAGAAAGCCAGATAACTATTAAACTGGATAAAATATCACCTTAATTGTTATTTTCTAGGGTGTACATTAGTAATTAGGACATGGAAAAGCAGTTTTCAAAAGGAACAATCCCAACAATACTGAAAGAAAGCAAGAAGTGCAAGAGGATTTTTTTAAGACTACACTACATAAGCACAATCTATTTTTCCCATGGGTCATTTCAGAAGTCAGCATTTAAGTTACTCATTACTCTGAATGGGCCCCACACATCAGCACTCTGCCTCTGGCCTGGAAGGTGGGTGAACGCAGCTTGTCATCACCATTCTCAACTGACTAAAGGGCTTGTCTGTTCAGAGATGTGGTGCGCGGCAACCAGGGATGTGACTCTATGCACACCAGCCTGCTGCGCGCAAAGTGCTGCCGTATACTAGAAGTTCATAGTGCGCTTTGACGTACACAGCAGGCTGGTGCACTTTAGATTCACACCCAAGCTTGCCATACACTAAGTCCGCATAAAGACAAGCCCTCAGTAAGGAGACATTCGAACCGTGGCACATGTAGGTTAGAAGCAAAGTCTTCTCATAAACACCAGTACAAGTGCCAGGTAATCTTGAACTTTGCCCTGGTAGGGAATTACTACTATCCCTTAATGAGTTTCAAAGGCACATATTAATACAATCTGAGCTCCATGCTAGATGCAGTCATTAATACAATAGCTTGTACTTTCAGGGCCCCGAAGGACTATCCTGTCCTTTCAAACAGGCTCATTCAATTATTCAGAAATAAAGATTCTGATTCTTTTCTATCTATCCAGGTAATTTGGAGTTTGATATCAATGTAATTTATACACGTTTTGGTGAGCAGTTGGGAATCTGGCTTCGTTTTTTTTAAAAAAGTATCTTTCTTTAAAACAAAATTATAACCACAAATCATCGTGAAATGTGAGCTGTGACAATCTACTGAATCAGAGCATGGGTTATTCCACAGAGCATAGAGGTGGAAATTAAAGGCATTCTTTACTTTATGGTCCATTCCTTCAAGTTTATTAGGGTTTCCAGGAAAAAATACTGCAAGGTAATGACTGGTTGTCGCCAAAGCACAATATTTTGCCTCTCTTCTCGGTCCCTTTGTTTCCGTTCACTCAGCAAAGAGGGGTCTGGAAATGAAGAGGGATGGAAGAGTTAATACAACGACAAGCTGACAACTCTTACTCCACCCCCAACCAATAGTTCCAGGGTCTTTTTCACTTCTCTGGGAAATAAACATTTGTGCTCACAGCAGCCATCCCTTCCCCTCTTGTAGAGAGTTCTATACATATGAAGTGACTTATAGCAAAGGAAGGTTCAGGGTTTCTGCACACAGCTGGCCAATTGCTCCAGAGTTCCATGGGCATGAAAATATTTAAACAAGAAGTGTGCAGATCTGGGCTGAAAGGAGCTTAACAGATTGGTAAGTCTTTATGCAAGAGACTAAACCACTTGTCCCCATAACCAGCTACATTCAGCCAATTTCCATTACCCATTGCAGAAGCCTTATTTTATCTTGAACTTTTTAATTTGGTCTCGTTCCATGACTATTTCTGGACTTTTCCAATCAAACTGGATTGAATTGCATGTGTTCTTTACATAATTTTGTCTGCTGGCCACTGTGTAACCGGATAAGAACATCGTTCGCTGTGCGCAGCACCTCAGGCCACGTTTGAACGGTTACTTAAAAAGGCCCATCTGCTCTATCACCCAGACAAAGAGAACCCATCTGAAAGAAAAGGGTCCCATCTAGAGAGCATGATTTTTGTTTGAATCACTCTCTTTAGCCAAGTTAGACATTATAAATATGAAGAGAAGTTTCATTGCAGTAATCCAGTTATAAGACTAAACACAGCACAGTTTAACAATCCCTGGTGTTACACAATAAAGTCAGAGAACAAGAATGGAAGGATTTTTATGAGTTGTATTTAGTGCACAGTTATCGAGAGTACCATAAATACTAATAAAAACTAAGTACTTTGGATCAAGATGACTTGTACAAGACAGGGTAAATCAAGGATTTTGCTAGATGAATTGGAATTTTGTTCACTCAGAAGAGAACGTATGCACTGATTTAGACAGACGGTTTAGGGAGCAAAGCAAGATACAGATCTGTTACCCTCATATTCCAAGTAACGATTCTTCTATTCTTTTGTGCATCTAATCAAGTCAAATATTTATATAATGCTTTACACGTTGAGAGCATTTTACACACATTAACTAGTAAATCTCACACTTCTGAGAGGTAGGAACAGAGACCATGGCTATACAGCATAATCAAGACTAGAATCAAGGTCACTTGACTGCCTGTCTTGTGTTTTAGCCACTGATCCACGTTGCCTTATAAGATATCTATTAAACTGAATCAGAGGCTATTTCTTTGCATATTGGATCAGACGCATGTTCCATCTAGTTCAGTGTCTCGTCTCTGACAGTGGCTAGTACCATATACTTCAGAAGGATGTGCAAGAAACCCTGTAGTAGGCAGATGTGAAATAACTTGCCTTCCAGGAATGTCTTCTCCCAACCCCTACTAGAGACTGCTTTAAGCTGCTGATTCATGAGGTTGTGTGTCCCTTTTAAAACCTTAGTATAAAAAGTTTGTATATTCTTGTTCTCCTTATAAATATCCAACCCCTCTTTGAATCATGCTATGTTCTTAGTTTCTGTTCCATTCTCTGTCATTTCACAGAAAATCTTCAGCAAAGATACTTCAGTTATTAAAAGTGCTACAAGACAGATTACGAAGTATGAACAAATACCAACAAAAGAAATGAGAGGTTGAAAAAGACCACAAACTTTGCAATAGAAAACATAGGGGGAGGAGGAATAGAACATTTGGTTGAAGAAGAATAAATGCGGAGGTTTGAAGAAATTTGGAAAAAAAAAAAAAAAACCTACTGGTATAAACAAAGGGAGATTATTCTACTCAAGAGAAGCAGAAAGAAGAGAAGCAAAGCAAACAGATGAAGAGGCGATCTGCACCCAGTGGTTTCAGAAGGGTGAAGTCCAGAGTATACATGTAAGGTCATCAGTGACTAGGGACAAGGTAAGTAAGGAATGAGAAAGAACCAGAGTGATGAACTGCATAGGGGCATGAACTGGGGCATACAAAACATCTGAAGCTGAGAGGAAACAAGCTAAGATTACGATCATTTTTATTAAATACTGCACATAGCAGCTAAACGTTAGGCTGTATGATTCTCTTTTCATAAATAAGACTCCGTGCTCTAAGCATTAGTTCTATATTAGTTCAAAGAAAAGGCTCACTGACAGAAAGAGACTTGCAAAGAGCGACCCAGAGAAGTTAATTGTTTTGTCAGTAATTAATCTTTAGCAAATCGCAAACTATAGTTGTTAAGCCACATCTGTTTACAGAAGGGTTAATTCAGAAATTAAAGTTTGGGTTTCTCCCAAAGTAGGGTGGACTTTTCGCTCCCCAAGTACAAACTCCTGAGTGTCAACGGGCTGACTTGCCTGGAATGCTTTCTAAACCCAAATACCTGCCAAAGAGATTTCTTTCATTAGCACCTGATGCTGCAGCCATTAAGCATACGCTCATTCAGATCAATAGGGTTTGCACATGGTAGGGCTACAGAATAGGTATAGGTGATGTATTTCCATTTCACTCTCCCCCTCAGTTGTATCTGAGCTAAGTTTCCCAACCCACACAACTCTTCAGAGTCTTTGGAGGGTAATTGCAGATACCGAATTGAAGGTGAACATTCAGCCTTTTCAGCCTACCTGTAAAGTTCCCATTCTGCTGTTCTTTGAGCATTCCTACGCGTCTCTGGTCACAATCTGTTCCATTCTCTGCCATTTCATAGATCAGTCACTTACGAGGATCTAATAGCAACACACACACACAAAACATAAGTATAACGTTTACCCATAACAGACAAGATTCTACTTATTCTGAGGATAAAGAGCAGACATCCTGCATCAATGTGCCAATGTCCAACCCACCAATATAGCATGCTTATCTTGCATTATAATAATATAAATGTTGGAAGTGAATGAATGACCAATGTGGCAAAGGCAATCTTAAACCACTTCTCTCACACACACAGAAACTACAGAACCAAACTCTGATGTGACCCCTGCGTTATTTACAAAACTCCCTGAAGTATAGCTTTGCTCAACTTTTAACTATCATTTCCACTAGGCAACCTATTTTTGCTGATTCCTTGGTTGTCCCGTAAGACAAGTTTCAGATAATTTTAGCACTAGGTACTCTTAATGTGACACTTGAGAGTTCAAAACTGAAGTGTGGTGAATGAAGCAAGTAAGGGGCACCTCTACAGACAGATGTTGCCAGCTGACTTTGCAATTGACCGAGTTACAAAGCCAAGTTGTAAGTCGAAAAACCCTACCTCTATTAATTCTAAAAATACTTGCTGAAACCATATTTCCATATACTTCATGGTCTTCGCACTAGAAACTAGATCAGATGGCATGATGGCACATGCCAACCAGCTAATCATGCTGCAACAAGCCACCAGAATAGTTCACATTTTTAATAAAAATAGCCTAATTCAAAAACTAGGATATAAACATGCCCCTTCTTTGTTAAAGCAGTCTAAAATCCAAAAAACAGTAAAAGCATGCTCTAAATCTGCCTCCCTCTAAAGCTATCTGAAAATTAGATATTTCCCCTATTATTCGCTCTTTCCTTGGATCTACATCTTTTCATCCTTAAAGAACAGTAAAAGCCAACTATATTCTTCCTTATTCATGAGTTAAAGTGGTGCAACATGTGGGAGGCCAGCCTCAAATAGAATGTTGCAACAGATTTTCTACTGACCAGCTGACAATACTTATGCAACAAACAAAAATAAACAGAACACCCCCCACAACCCAGTTAAAAAATTTAACTCTCGTGTCTAAAAATACCCTAGCAAATATTGTTTTGGAAGAAATAGTCTATGAAGCTAAAACCTCTTCTTTGCATTGAGTTTTCCTTTTGTGGACAAAATAAGATTTACAGTTTTTGATAGGCTTCTCATGTCAAAAGGAAAAGGAGAATATTCAAACGACAGTTACATAAACTGCACATTGGTAGGAAATGAAAGTAGATTTCAAGACAAATATTTATTTCTCCTTTCTTTTATGTTAAACATATGGAATAACCAAGTGGACACTCAGGTTTGGTGTGCAGGAAAGACAGGCTTTCCCTTCAGTTTCAGGGGGAAGCAGCAACTTCAAATCCAGTCAATTTAAAAAATAAACTGAAATATGTTTCAAATACTACACTTGCCCCAAATGTCCCTTCCTGCCTTTTGTAGTTTTACAAATCTCATTTTACTATGTTAACCAATGTTTTTCACAACAGTGTTGCTGTGTAAGAAACCCACACTAACAAGAGAAATTGACAGTATACAGCAGAAGTGCTGGCAAATCAACCAAATTAGTCTTTCCTCCCTTTTAATCTATATTATAGTTTAATCTCTTTCAATTGCAGGTGTCACTTATAACACTAGCAGGAAAAACATTTTCACGAAGAAGTGTGATTTTAAAGTTCTTTTCCCTTTAAATACCCTGTTTTCCTCCACAAAGACCAAGGCTTCATGAACAAAATGATTCAGTCAAATGTCAGTAAGCATGCCTGCAGTCTTTCCTTCAGGAAATATTTCCCTGTAATTAACAAATAAGCAAGAGAAACATAGTGTCTAAAGAAATTAGTAAAACTGTTTTAGTTACTTAGCAATAGAAACTGTTGTTTATTCAGATGCTGAAAGGTTCCAAACGGCCTAACCCAATAGCTGGTAAGGCGATGTGACCTTGCAAAAGCTTATTTTTTAGAATGATAGATATGAGAGACTGCAAAACCTGCCATGCCTTAAGTATTACACAGGGCTGAAATGAGACAGCAGCAGCTTTACAACTTAGCTATGCTGTCACATAAGACTCCTTAGCTCAAGGGTGTTCTCAGAACTGCTACCAGGTCAGACACTTTCCTGATTCGCCACTCACACTGAGTTTTACACCAGCATAACCCCATTGTCTGCAGTAGAATTACACCAATACCAAACAGAAGATAGCCAAGTGTTTGTCTCTGTATCTCATGGCCACACCCATGCTATCTCCTAATTTCATCAGGGCAGCAAGTTCACAAAGACTGTCTAATTTCTGGTGACCAAATTTATTAACTGGTTATGCAAGAGTGATTTATTAGGCTTGGGGCTGCAAAGGGAAAGACTGAAATTGGAGGACCACAGTTGCATTGACTGATGCATTAACTGTTTTGAGAGACCCAAGTTGTAAAGACTGCTCATCTCTGGGGTCAGCAAAATACAACAGGCACTATATGCATGACTCAAATGTAGCCAAAATATATTTCAAAATTGCAAAGACCAGATCTATTTATTCTTTAATTTAATCCTCTCTTTTGCACAGGTTTCGCATCCAAGCTAGAAGATTTTTAAAGAGGTGACAGTGGGGATAGATTTTGTCTGTATGCTCTGCTTAACTATGTTTCAATAAAATGTATTTATATTGCACTAGCTCCAAAGTGCTCTCTCAGTCTTCCATGGTGAATGAGCTGAACTCCACTGCAGGCCGTAAAACATTTTCAAGGTAGGCAAACATCTACAGCTGCATGAACCAGCATTTGCAAATCCACCTAACAGAGCAAATCTTACCTTGCCTGTTTGGAAAAGGATTAACTTTGTGTAATGTTACCTCTAACACACAAATTGGTGTTTACAGCAACGCACATAAATAATCTCCTAGCACACTGCTATAAATTACATGTAATTAAGAAGGTCCCGAGTAGATTTACTCTGTGGTAAAACTGTAAGACCCGAACAACAAGTTTAAGAACTTGGGTTGAGAAGTAGGGATTTTAGTGCTTTTCACACTGCAGGTCTGAGTGTGGTGCAGGTAAGAAACTTTGCCCATTTTTTTTTTAATTTAAACGTTATTTTTATTTTACCTAATCAAATTAATACACACTCAACTATACAAACATCTCGCTGTGGTTAAAAAACGGAAGGCTGCACGTACAGAGAGTAAAGCAAGTTTAGCTTTTAGACATATTACTCTGTTTGAGACCTAAGAGACATACTGATACTGTAATGGAGTTTGCCCAGATAGAGATTACTATACAATTGGGACCAGAGACGCTAGCCAGAGAGTGGCGGCGACCCTTGGTTTACTGGTGTCCCTGTAAAGCCCTTCAAATGTTGCTGAACATCCTGGACAATCTCTTGCCTAGTCCTTCATGAATCTTGCAGAGATGTCTCACATGACAAAGAGAAGATAAGGCTGTACTTGAAGACAGTCTGCTCACATCTATCTACAGAAGGAAGGAAGGAGCGTGTGTGAGTGAGAGAGAAGCTCTACCACTTCATCAGATCCTCATCTCTGATGAGCAATGAAAAGAAAAATATAGATATCTTGACAGAAACCAGCCTAATGCAATACAGTGACCTGCAAACACAGGAGTAAATAATTCAAAATAAAGGGTTAAAGAAGGCAATTTTCCCTTAGTTTTGCATCTGAGATACTTACACTGCTTGTGTGTTAGAGCGATCTTGGAATTTGCTCATAAAAGGTTCTTGGCGGGGTGCCCATCCAGCCCCACAATACTCTATTCAGCTTTGGTGTGATTCATAACATTTTGCATCACAAAGACAATTACAGCTAGTCAAAATGTTACTTTGTCAACAACAACAGGCTCATAAAAACCATTGCTGTTACTATGCAGTAAAATTACAAATAAATCGTACCAACAAACTACTGTAGTGTCAAAACAAAACCAAATTAGAACACCAGATTTAGAATTCCAGTCAACTGTACTTAAAGCAGAGACAGCCTGGTTTTCAGGAGGAGTATAAAATCTTTCCTTTCCAGTACAGCGAAGGGCCTGCTGGAATGCCCTACACTGGAGTTTACCCAAAGCTAATCTTTTCAGAATCACCAGCTTGGGGAGGTTCCAGTCCCTCAGGAACTCGCTAAGATACCTTCGTCTTCCAACCAACAGTGACTGAAGTCATGCAGGCCAGTCTGCTGGAGTGAGCAGTGAGAGAAAGAGCAGCACAAGAGCTTCTTGAGCATCCCTTACTTCTTTTTAATCACTGCACTCTAGATTTTTGGAGGAGCCCTTCCTCATTATGTTTAAACACTAGGGAAACGAATAAACTGTTTTAACAACTTCATTGTTTTCAAAGACAATACAGGGTACGTATAAGGCCAAGACTTCATTAGGACCAATAATCCAAAATTAGCACACTACCCCAGTGATGAGCCGCATACAGACCATTAAAAGCCCTACTCTTAGGCCTAGTCTACACCTAAAACTTAGGTCAAGCTAGCTACATCACTCAGGATTAGTTAAGTCAACCTAGCCCCGGTAAAGAATTCTTCTGTCAACTTAGCTATCACCTCTTGAAGGGACAAATTTACTACAGTAATGAAAAGCTCCTTCTGTCACTGTAGCATGTGTCTACACGTGTAGCGTAGTCAAGATTTAAATCTGTGACCTCTGAGCATGTTACACACTGGGTCACTACTGGATCCAAGCCTACAACAACCTGTTTCTCAGACCTCTTTTTCTCAATCTCTCATCATCAGCCTCGCCAAAACTTAACTCCCCATCTTTCCTTCCAGATGTTCCCCCATTCCATGTCACCCGTCCTTTTTGGAACTCAGGCCTGTAACCTGGTGATGATCCTTTTTCTTTTACCCACATGTTCAAACCCTGTCCAAAAACTGCTGCTTCTTCCTCCACAATGTTTGTAAAATCCAAATCCTTCCTTCTATCTGAACTGCTAAAATTCTCATCCAACTCCTGACCTCCCATTCTCTCTCCTGAAATGCCCTCCTCTTTCGCTTTCCATGCCCCTATCATTTAGTCCACAAAAAACAGAGTTTCAAAAGTCCCCTTCTTTGTCTGTCATCCCTCATCAATCCTTCCCTGGCTCCCCTTTTCCATCACGTCAAGGTCTCGTATCTTTCAAAACCCTTCACATCTCTGCCTTTTCCATTTATTTGCCTACCCCGCACATACCCTCTAGCACAGATGCCTGCCTTGACCCTGTTTGTCTATTTCTCCCACAAGCATCTCATGTTCTCTTTTACATTGCTGCTAACAAACTGAACACTCTCCCCAAATTAGCCAATAAACCACTGCCCTCTCCTCTTTCAAATTCCTCCTGGAGACCCAACTCTGTTGCCTACAAGTAACTATCCAACTGATAATGGCTACAGAGAGGCAGTTGGGGAGAACTGCTACCCATACAAAATGATAGCATGTTTTAATCCCTCTCTCCTACTTTTCATAGGTTGCTTGTCTTATTGGATTATAAGCACTTCAGGGTAGTACTGCGTCCTACAGTGCATTTAAATAGTGCTTAGCACAGCAGGTGTTAACATAACACAAATATTACATGTAAATTTAAACTGCGAGTAACTAATGACCAATATGAGGAAACCTACGTGATGTACAACAGCACGATTTCAAATACGTTTTTACAAGACACAAAAAGACCTCTGCTCTTTCACTTATAATAGAAACGACAACTCTTTAGAGATGACAAAACATGAACAATTTGATTAATCATAGATTAATTAGACAGTAGCCAGAGAAGTCTACAGATATTTGACACTGTTTTGGAACAGATGTCAAACAACTCTAAAGGAAAATACTATTAACATCAACTTGACAAAGTCCCTTGAAAGAAACACCTTCACAAAAAGGTAGCCATCCAGGTCCGAATCACCTTCATAACACTGCCTAATGTAACATGTTCTCAAACACGATAGGCCACTAAAACCCTGCTCATGGAACACAAAAATAGCAGGAAGGCACTGAACAAATGATCAGGTTTCTTTATCCAGGATGTTCTAACATTTCTTTTCATTCTCTAGAACAATTTGCCTTTCCCAACACCAAATGGCAAATTAAACATTAAAGACAATTCTTTTCATAGTGACGAAGTAAAAACAACAGGGCCAGGACACAGACACACACGGACAGCAGAGACAGTGATCTGAAACAAAGAGTTTTTTATTTTATTTTTTTTAACGTTAGATTTAATTGCCTCCCTCCGCCACTCCCACACATTACTAATTCAGAGGCTACAATTTAGGCTTGGGTCTACACTACAAACGTATGTTGATATAACAGTCGTTTTATGGTGTGAATTTTCCACACCCCAGAGTGACACAGTTATACCGACTTTACTCCCTGGTATATGCAATGCTATGTCGATGGAAGGCTTCTCCAGTAGACAAAGCTATCTCCTCTTGAGAAGGTGGAGTACCTGTGTCAACGGGAGAAGCTCTCTCCCATCAGCTTAAGTAGTGTCTTCACTGAGAGGTGCAGCTGCACTGCTGTAAGTGTAGATGAGCTCTTAATGAAAGTTAGACAGACAATACCTTGGCTCTTACCAATTAAGATTTTCTAGGTAAAGGAAACACTTTCCTCCATTAGACAGTCATGGATTATCTGTACACGAATGAACTTGTGCAGGCGAAGAACAAAATCCAGCCAGCAAATGAAACATTAATATACCTTGACTTCCTGTTCAGGTATTTCAGATCTTTTCCTCCTCTTCTGCGTATTAAGTCAATGGGACAGTCTACTATCTCATCAATTCTGTAGACATTCAAGACAAAAGTGACTGCTCTTCTCCCAGATCTTCTGCCCCCTATAGAGGAAGATATTTGTCTGCTCATCACATGACATAAAGCTGACAATTCATAATTGGAAGGTTAATAACTCTCCCCAAAGCCATAGAAAATATAAAAAGTAACAGCTTCAGATGTTTTAATCCTTTGAAAACTCAAGGGGAGCATTCAATTAAAATAAAAAATTAGGACACACCTTAAAGGTATTCAAAATCTCCATAGAGCTATCTATAATGGGCTACTTTGATATAAGTGCATATAGTCCAATGCTAAAACACTCTTCCAGCTAAAACTGTTTAATCCCACAAAAGAAAGGACAAGTAATTTAAAGATGACAGGCTTCCATTTAATGGGTCACGCCTCTGTATACCAGACCTACTTTTCAATTTCTAATCAGCTATAGCTTGAGAAAAGTCATCTGAAAAAAAAAAAATTAACAGCTGACATGTCATCTTTTCAACAAGACTTTGGGATACCTTTTTAAAAGAATTAATCTGTAACGCTCATAGCCCTCCAATTTTAGTGGATGCCACACATTTCTCTTTCCATGTTATTAAAAGCTCCGATCCTGCAATGAGAGCACATGGACTCTACTTTTGTGCCTGTGAGAAGCCTCTCTGACTTCAGCAGGGCTCTGCAAGAGTTAAAATGGTCTATCTGAATTCTTATTCCCTTTCAAAAGGCTTCAGGCAGAGTTTTTCCAGCCGTCTAGACTGCCAGGACAGAGGTCACAGTCCTCACTCCATAAAATGACAAGGGACAACATGCCTAACCTGGAGGTGGAGCTTCATGGATAGACTAGCTCATAGACTAGGGAGCTGGTTCCCTTTTTAATGGCCTCCTGTGGGCTGACACAGAGAAACCCCTTCTAACCCTCCAAAGAGAGATGGCAATGCATGCCCCTAGGAAAGGAGGTTTTAGGGGATCCTCAAAGACCTTGTAACAAGTATTGCAGCTACGTTACTGTACAATTTCACTACCCTGAGCTTCCAGGTCAGCCCTGTGCTTTAACAACTTGACCAGAATGTATCAAATTATCACTGAAAAACCCTGTTACACCCAGGCTGATTTTGAACTGGAGCACACTACGTCAACAAGCTCTTCCTGTACCACATTAAGATAGTGTCTGGAATGCACTGAGACACACTACCTCATAAACAGGGACAAAATGTTAAGTATTACCCACAACATCCAATCAGTGCCATGAGGATGCTCCACAGTTGGAGTGGACAAATTGTACTAAGGCTCTCAGTTCCATCCATCTATACAGACCACATGGGGCAAGGTTAACAGTCCCTTCAGCAGAATTAATGGCTTGAAAAGGCAGATATGAGGACAAAGAATGGATTTGGACCAAGACATGATGGGCTAGAGAGAACTCTTCAAAAAAAGAACACAATCCTATTCTTAAATGGTTAAACAGGTACATAGCTTTACCCAATGTCAAGAGGCCACAACGCAGTTCATGCATGGGCCACCTGCAAACTTCAGTGCTTTTAATACAGATCTATTGCAATATTCAACAGTGCAGTAGAAATGTTCTGAGTGCAGCAGCCGAGCAGACTATCACCAGCTTCCATAGCCTTATAATGCAAAGAGAGGCAGGAAATGAGATGATCACAAGGTAGAAATAAGTTTAGTGCTGAAAGGGAATGTCAGTGGGAATTAATTGGGGATGAGCAAAGAGACATCAAAGCTTACACTGGAGAGACTGGCCAATATGTAGTCGTGGCACAGGGGCAGCCTTGAGCTTCACAATCTCTGACCACAGCCCGTTGGCAGGTGGAGCAGTAGGGTTTTATAGTTACTTTGACTCCAGTCTGTTTTCTAGTCAGAGGATAACATTTGGTCCCAGGAAGCAGATGCACAGCACAATTAGGAAGTACCTCTTTTGTATGTACATTTCCTATCGCACAACGTGTTTTTCCAAACTCTCTGTCCTTTAACAGTTCGATCACATAACCAACAATTACAATGATTAACGTGGAAAAAAAATTTCCAAGCACCAAAAGCAACACGATGGCATGAGGGGGAGGGCTGCCACTAATGTGAATTTTTCCAATGTGACAAATTCATGCAGAAGAAAGATCTGACGTTTACTTTGTCCTGTCGTGTTGTGATGGGATGAAGGTTTCCAAATGCAAACAGGATTTAACATTTCACAATCTTACAGAATGTGGAATCTCCCCATCAAGACTGTAATAATTTATATGATCAAAAGCCCTAAGGAGAAAGTAAAGGCCAAGTGCAAATGGCGAGACGGCCTTAATACAATTTAAGCAATATTACTTTACTCTCCTATACTACCATCCCTCCAAGTTGTTCAGTTAATTAAACCAGCAAACCAATTTGATAGGCAAGTGTTATTCTCCTAGATTACAGATTAGCCTATGGATGCACAGACAATAACTAGATTCTGAAAAGGATTGCATGTACAATATATATATGGGGGTTGTATTTCCAGCTGTCCCATTGTGTGTCCTCTTACTGAGCCTCAGTTTTCCCAGCCTGTAAATCGAGGCAAGTACTTCCCTCTCTTTTATAAAGCTGTTTGAGAAGCACTCTATAAGAATGAAATGAAAACTACTATGTAAGAGCTCATTATTAACATCATCTTGATTGTGTGCGCAAGTCAGGTAACTGGAATTTGTGCTCACAATTACTCTGTTTCATGCACAAACAGTCATCACTGCCCTAACTAATCATATAGCCAACTTTCTGTCACAATCAGGCCGTAAGCAACTTGTCTAAAGTCACACAAAGTGTCAGTGGCAGAGCTGAAAGACACTACAGGAGTCCTTATGCCCCGTACCCTGCCATAATCACTAGATGACATTGGCTCTGATGAGAGAAAATGAGAGCTAAGGATCTGGGTCCATAATACAAGCCCAATACTGGCCAAAGGGAATAGATTACTACCCGGGTGTAATGGGCACGGTGGCATTTACTGCTAAAGAGGGTGCTGTGGGTAATCCTGCTGCTAGAGGATGAGAAAGGTGCATCCCCAGCAAAGGGATATTTAGGGATCAGAGAATCTTAACAGCTAGAAAGAGAAATTACTTATTGTGTCATCAGTCAATCTCCCTGGGGAGAGTACAAGGATTCCCTCTTATACAATTTCCAGAGTTTTATGCGGTCTGGTTTGAAATGTCAGAAGCAATGGGACTCCCACATCCTTTGTGGGACTGTTCCGCAGCAACACAGCTCACTGCCAGGGAGTTTTCACCATAATGTGGGCTAAGCTTTTCTCCCATTGCTTCTAATCATCCTCCCAACATAACAGCCTATGAATATTTAGAAGATGGTATGTCCCAACCTTAGTCATCCCTGAGTCAACCTATGAACAGTTAGCTCTTTTACATTTTTCCTTATGAGTCAATCCCCACGGCCTCCATCATTTTTGTTGCTCTTCTTGGAACGTCCCGAAATTTTCCACTCTCTCCAGTAACGTGAGGCGCAGCCCTTAGCACAACAGCTGTCACACAAGAGCCAGACGGAGCCTCCCTGCTCACGACACTTTGATATCACGCCCGTGGAGCCCAAAACTACGAGGCCCTGGTTTTGGCTGCCATAGGTCACTCCAAACCGATGCCTAGCTCGCTGCTCGCTCTCCCCCGTGGTCTCTCTCAGCACGACTCTTCTTCAGGTTTCTGCCTCTCACCGAATGGTTCCTCCCCTGCCCCCTCCACTCCACGGAGAATCCTGTGTTACTGCTATTTCTTGCCTCTCGCCTTTAACACGGCTCTGCCCTCTCAATGCAGCACGAGCTGCAAATGTCACCAGTGGACCCTTCACTCCCCCCCCCCCGGCTCTGCAGGCTGCTGCTGAGCATCCCTCCCTCTTCACCGGCTCTTGGCCACTCTCCAGGCCGCAGCGCAGCGCCCTGCCGGGCTGGCCGAGGACGTGTCGCAGGCGCTTCTGCGGGGGAAAGCAGCGCACGGGCTCGGCCGGCGAGGTTACACGGACCCCCCCCCCCGCGGCTCCCTCCGTGCGAAGGGAGAGGGAGGAGCAGGGAGCCGTTTTCTCCACAGCAGAAGAGCCGAGGAAGGCGCCAGGGCCGGGCACGGGGGGTCCCCGCTGCAGGGTCAGCGGCTGAGGGGAAGCTGCCCGCTGGGGGGGGGGGAGGGGCTGTCGCTGCTGTGAGGGCCGTTGAGGGGGAGGGGCTGTCCCTGCTCTGGGGGAGGTGGGGGGAGGGGCTGTCCCCGCTGTGGGGGGCTGGCGCGGACCGAGCCGCACTCACCCCGCCTCAGCTCCGGCTTCTCCACCCGGCGTCTCTCCGGCTGCTGCTGGTGCCGCTGGGCGCGAGCCAACCGAGGGCGGGCAAATCTCGCCCACTCCACCTACCGGAAGTGACCGCAGAGCTCATCGTTTCCTGCGCGCCTCCTGGACGTCGACCCCTTACGTCACTTCCGCGGACGGCGAAAGAAAAAAAAAGCCGCGCTCGCTTTTTTCCCTCCCGCTCTCCCCCCCCCCCCGCTTTTTCTTTTTAGTTGTCCGGCCCTGCTGGCCGTTGGTGACGTTTCAAGGACACGCGACGCCCTGGTCTAAAACGCTATCGCGCGAGCCCTGCGTGGGTGACGTCACAGGCGGGCGACGGTTGCTAGGGTGGGGAGGAACCGGAACCGGAAGAGGCTGAGGCTCGCGTGGCGGCCTCGTCGTCGTTGGTGCGCGCGCGAGGCGGGTCTCTCAGGTGAGGCGACTCCGCTTTCGGTTGCCCCGCCCCGGGGGGTCGGGCGCCGGCCGGGGCAAGGCAGGTTCCCCTCCCCCCCAGCCAATGGGGGCGAGACACCGACAGGCTGGGCCCGGGAGGCGCGGGTCGGTTTGGGGACTTGGGGCCTGTGAGGTGGCGGGGGACGGGGCCCACGTAGGCCGCGGAGCCTGGGTGGCAGGTGGAGACTTGGCCGGTGAAGGGGGGGCCCAGGGGACGCAGGGTGTGGGGAGCCTAATTCGCGGGGGGAGCGGAGAGACCCCGGGAGATGGGGCCCTGGTGCATTGGGGGGGGG
>ML675623.1:16660930-16903620 GCA_007922155.1 Mesoclemmys tuberculata
GGGGGGGGGTGGAGAGACCCCGGGAGATGGGGCCCTGGTGCATTGGGGGGGGCGGAGAGACCCCGGGAGATGGGGCCCTGGTGCATTGGGGGGGGTGGAGAGACCCCGTGAGGCAGGGCACAAGGTGCCCCTGTGGGTTGGGGACCCTAGTACACGAGAGCCTCTGAGAGAGATACTTAGTGTCTGGAGACCCTGGTATTGGGGAGTTGGGGGGGGGACTGTGTGCCCAATACCTCCCGCTCCTGTCCCTCGCTGGGTCGCGTGGTTTGCATTGCTGTACAGGCATTTACACACGTGCCTTGGAGAGAAGTGTCATTCTCTCTGTTTTACTGCTGGGGGAAACTAAAGCACAAAGCGGGGAAGTGATGTTCCCAAGGTTCTCAGTAAGTCTGTTAAATAAAAGCCAGGGGTTCTGACATGCTTATAGACTCTCTAAGGTCAGGAGGGACCGTCAGGATCATTTAGTCTGACCTCCTGCCTGTTGCAGGCCACAGAACCTCACTCACCCGCTCCTGTAATAGACCACAACCTGTGGCTGAGTTATGAAGTCCTCAAATAATGATTTAAAGACTTCAAGTTACAGAGAATCCACCATTTACATTAGTTTAAACCTGCAAGTGACCTGTGTACCATGCTGCAGAGGAAGGTGAAAAAACCCCAGGGTCTCTGCCAGTCTGACTTGGGGGAAAATTCCTTCCTGACTCCACGTATGATCAGTGAGACCCTAAACATGTGGGCAAGACCCACCAGCAAGACACCTGGAAAAGAATTCTTCGTAGTAACTCAGAGTCTTCTCCATCTAGTGTCCCATCACTGGCCCTTGGAGATATTGGCTGTTAGCAGTTATTCTAATCGCTCGATCTGGCTATATAGCATGGTCTGGACTGTGGGGAAGCTGTATACACGAAGCACATAATGCCCTGGAAATTGGAGAGAGAGAAACTTTGCTTGTATTGAAGAGGAACAAAAATCTCAAATTGTGACTATGTATCATAAAGTTCAGAGAGCAGTTCTGGGTATATTGAATGCTCCAGGAAGCAAGAAACATGACCTCACTATAAAACTATATCTGGGCTGCAGTTAGCGCTTCTTGTTCCTACTTCTCATATCTTTATAGTCCATTGCAACGTTTCCTCACTGGCCCTAAAGCAAATAATGGTTTCAGGTTATGAAGCCTCAGATACAATTGATTTAGAGGGGGTTTTTTTTACATTTGATCAAGCAAAGCAAAATTCTGGCTGCAGAATTTCTAGGAAGGACTGCTCCATTTGTTGTTGCCAGAAAGCAAGCAAACCCTGAAAAAGAAAGAAACCCCTAGTTCATGGCTGTTGTCCACTGAATTGTGACTCTAGAATTTGCTGTCTGTGAACCAGATAGTATCATATTACTGTGTGGCTTCCCTGTGTTCCTACTTAAGAACCTGCCCACGATGGCATAACTTTCAGAGGTGCTGCAGCTCTTGGTAATTTCAGTTATGGTTTTGGGTGCCTGGCCTCTCCAGAAATCAGGCCACTATAAAACTATGTTGGTTTTTTAAAATGAACAAAAAAGAGACATAATGTGGTTTCATGTTTATCTCACTAGCTCCAATCTGTTCTGTAAATATTTACTGAGTATATGTAAGTAAATTTTTTTTCTAATTGCCAGCTCTATAAGTGCCACATGGAATCCAGAAGTTGATCTGAGTTTCTTCTGGCTTATGCCTCAACAGTGAAGATTTTGCAATTAAAACTTAACACTTTTGTTGATGTGAGAGCAAGAAAAGAATCTAATGCAGTAGACAAGGCAGATTTGGAACTTCTGTTCTCCCTGTCTCATAGCACATGAAAATGGAGGTTTCTTCACTCATGAATGTCCTGTTGTGTCTAAATGGTAAAAAATAATTGGTCATGGTTCCAGAAAGCCAAAGATCTTAAGCTATTGTAAAATATTAACATGAGTTATACATTCTCTTCTGGATGAGTGTCCTGTAATAATAAGCACTGGGGCCTGGGATGCGGGAGACCTGTGTTCTCATAACTATACACTGTCCCCTGCTGTAGGCAGGTGCTCCAATGAAAGGATATATAATGAAAGGCTGCTTTATTAAGATAATCTTAACATCTCTTTTGTCTTAGTCAATTTCCCAATCTGTTGCTATGGATTCTCTCTCTAAACCTGGTGTCCTCAGCGTGATTGCAGGAGTCGCCTGTGGAGTATGCCTGGGCTGGGGCATTCGTGGACGATTCTTTAGACCATCCAGAGCCAAAATGCTTGTGGTGGCAAATGAGCTGGGAGACGAAGCCAGCATCATGGGAGAGTCTGGAGAATACAAGATGGTGCTGATAGTGCGAAATGACTTAAAGATGGGAAAGGGTAAAGTAGCAGCACAGTGTTCGCATGCAGCAGTTTCTGCCTACAAGCAAGTTCAAAGAAGAAATCCTGAGCTGCTTAAACAGTGGGAGTATTGTGGACAGCCAAAAGTGGTTCTCAAAGCCCCTGATGAAGAGACGTTAGTTCAGCTCCTTGTTGATGCTAAAGAGCTAGGACTGACTGTGAGTATAATCCAAGATGCGGGTCGTACGCAGATAGCACCAGGCTCCCGGACTGTACTAGGTATCGGACCAGGACCAGTTGATGTTGTGGATAAAGTTTCTGGCCATCTCAAACTCTTCTAAGATGGAGTACAAGCCTGAATTTTATTGGAGCAATTGTATACTTCCGCAACAAAGTAGCAGTGGGAATAAAATACAAGCTATGTTTTCATTTCTGTTTAGTATCAATAAAAAGCATGTCCATCTTCTTTAGTAGATCTTTTCTTGCCCAGTATGGTCACTTTGGTTTTTAAAAGATTTAAGAACTGGGATAAGCACAATGAATTGCAAAGGAATTGTTACCTTAAAACTCTGGTCTGAAAGGAGAGGAACACAGGTCCTGGAGAGGTGACAGCTAGAGGCCTGAGACCTAAAATAGTGCCTTTGAGAAGACTGAAGCAGCGCGTTAAAGCCTGGAACTGTGACATATACTGCTAGCTTGCTTTTACAATCTAAACTACCACCTATATACGGCAACCATTTCAGCTACCTCTAGCATAAAATACAGTAACTGTTACGTAGCATGCAACAACATTCTAAAACAGGGAAGAATCCAGCACCCAACAAAATGAGAAGAGGAAACTGTAGGTGGGTAAGAGGTCACACTACACATGCTGAAAGAGCACTACTCTTAGAGTGCCAAGTTATGTTGGATGGTTGTAACTTATTAGGACCTTGATTTTAATCTCCATGAACCAGAATGAATAAAGGTTCCAAGACCAATTCAACACCCTTTGTCTACTTAAGTACCTTAAGAAACAAGTTCCCTTCCCTGTTTCACATGCAAGACAGCTGAAAAAAAGGGCAGGTTCTAATTTTCTTATAGAATAGTGCGTTGAAACAGTTGGAGCATCAATTTATTTATTTTTTTAGTATAGTGTCTGCGTGCTATGTTTTAGCTTGTCCTATGCCACTAGTGCTAACCCAAACTAATTGGTATGGAAGAATATCTGGAAAGGCTGATTAAGTAGAAAACAAATAGCTCCCTTAATATGTTTTGAGGCATGCACTTGGGGAGATGAAATAACAGCAGAGCTCTGACACCATAACTGTTACCACATTAGCAACTGTCTCTACATGAAATATTTATGCAATAAATCAACTGATGCAACATCTTGTAATAAAATATGACTGAAGTTCAACTCCACCTGCAGTGTTCTAGCCCAGCTTTTAAGAAACAATAGTGACAAGCAACAGGTGGTCCTTGCTGTAAGGTGCAAACCCTGTTATTGCACTACCCCCTACTGCTTGGCTTGTGCAACTACTGTGATTGAAAGGCAATTGGAAAAATGCCAATTATGTCTCTCCTGCCTTACTGCACTATTACCTGTATCATGTATCACTGCTAACCGGTAATTGACATGAAAATAGTGGGAGGGTGGATTTATCTTGCACCCTATTTTCCCCTTAGAGAATTGTTTTGATGAGGAAAAATGGTCATATTCAAGGTGGACTTAGCTAACATCTGCTAATGAACCCAAGCTCAAAATTACTTTTTCCTGGTGTAGATTCAGGGTAACAGCTTTCGATGAGGTTTGGCTGGTCAAGGTGTAGCACAGGGTAGAACATAGCCACATAAAATGTGCCAAAAAGCAGTTGGCTGAAGTTACGCTCAGCAAAAGGTTGAGTTTTGAGTGAATTGTCTATGCTACTAGCGTGAGGGGAGCAGCCTTTGCTACAACTGATCATATAGTTTTGATGACAAGTCTGGGCTTTCTGGAAAAGCTGCCCTTCAGTGGTTAAATTCATTCTTGAAAGTGAGGTCTCAGGGAACTTAGGTAATGGCTCCCTGTTGCTTAAAAGCCTCTTGGGGAAAGCAAGTGGTGCTTTCTGAAAGTAATCTAAACAAGATGAAGGGTGAGAGGGAAATGAGGCAGATTAAGATGACGTGATTATCTTAAAATTTCCCCCCCCCTTACAGAGTAGAAAACAGGAGCTGGCTCCCCTGCAATCCCAGCCAGTGTCATCTCCTCTGCAGTATCTCACAAAGGGGCTGGCTTTGAGGCGGCAAAGTTTTGAGGAGCAGTTTTACAACTGCTGCAATAAGGGCCCTATAAGTAGAGTAACTGGGAGGAGTTAATCATTCAGAGTAAGGTGGCTTACTGAATAGACCATGGGACCTCAGGAGATCTGGGTTGTAAGTCCCAGCTCTGGCAGGTAGATGAGCTCGGTCAAGTCATGTCAAGTGTTTGTTTCCCTCTTTGTAAAATGGAGAAAGCTTTGTTGACCTTCTTTGTGAAGTGCTATAAGAGCTAGGTATTACTTGAAATCCACTGCTTGGTGCTATAGGGAGATTTCCTGACATGGGCATGGCAGCCTTCCCCCCCGTAGTGTAACTTGCTGGGACTTCCCTGTAGGTTGAACCTAAGGGGCCAGAATGTAACTTTGGACATGCTCTTTCACGGAGCAGCGGTGCCTGGTGAGACTTGTTTAGCAGTTCATAGTGTTTTAAAATTTAACATTGTAGGAGCCCACCTGTTACAGCATCCTTTTCTCCTCAAGTTAATTTTGTTGTAGCAACATTGTTTTCAGAGGGCATAGAAAGAATACCAAAATACCTACTTGTAACCTTTAGTCTCGCTTCAGCTCTGAACTGGGCCTTGAACATCACTTAATATCTTCTGTGCAGGCTGCTGTTATGATTGCCAGTTTTACAGTCATTGCCCCACTAAAATGTAGAAAGGGGACACTAAAGAGAAGCCCTAAGTACACATCAGCTTGTGGAAGATGCACTCAAGAGAAGAGTGAGTGCATATTTTAACTATCCGCTCTCCTAGTCTGGTGGATTCCCCCGTAAATCTGCAATTCAAGTATGGCTGAAAAGCACATGGTGTGGATACAAAGTTTAGAGACACTAGTAGACAGCCTTGTTCAGTTAAAGCTCAAGTCTGGTCCACAAAGTGACATAGTTAAAGCTATATTTCAGAGGCCATGAATGCTTATTTCAGACAAACTGTAAAGACATCAAGGCCTTCAACCTCAAGTGTAAGTGTAGGGTCACTTATCACAGCAGAGAGAGAGAGAATCAGGCAAGTTGAACTGTTTGTCTAAGTACACAGTTTCAGTAGCTGTTACCAGACACTGGAAACTATAATAGCATGAAAACTGCAAGCATGTTGGTTTTACAGCGTGATGTGAACGTTCAAGTTAGTTTGCTTAGCAATAACAAGTTCAACATCAATTCAAGTTAAACTATGCATAAGATGAGCAATACTTTACACAGAAGGTAAGTTTCTCTTGTAGAGGCATATATGTTCTCCTCAGAGGGTGGTCTTGCTCCCTCCTTCTTCCATTGCATAATGATAGTTTATTCAATTTGTGTTCTACAGACACCCATGCTTTATCCCTGAACCTGGATTAGCATATGGTGAGGTTGATGGGGTTGCTATTCTTTTAGCTACATTGAGTGAGTCAAAGCTATGCCATGACATTATGTAACCGCAGTTTAGAAACGGAAGCTTTTCCATCTGAAAGGTCTACTTACCTACTGCAAGTGAATAGGAACTGTATCGGCTAGCTTAATCATGATTGTGTAGGTCTGAGAAATAGTTTGTTGCCATGTCCATTTGACAGAGGTAAGCTGGATAAATTTACTGTATAGATTTTAGATAAAAAAAAAGGAACCCAACCAAGTTCTCTTGGAGCCCCTGCCATCAAACAGTGTCGAATGTGTGGGTGAGAGGGGAGTCTGCCTGCAGAGAAACCAAGGAACACCTCCACAGCTGCCCATGCGAATGCATCTTAGTGCTCCAAAGGTCAAGATATTGTTTAGAAAACCCAGTTCCGGAGCCGAGGACCCCTCAGAGAATGGACGAAAAGGATACGCATCCAGGCTAAGTAGATGGAACTGACATTATGGCAGTAGGAAAGAGGGTCTCAAGCAGCAAGACCCAACTCATGCAGTGCATCATACAGCATAACCAGCCACCTACATTCAATTCGGAAACCAAGTAGAAGATGAAGATTATGGAGTGCTGGTGACATGTGCCACCACTGAAGCATTCCTTAATGCATGGGCTGCTTCCTATACCAGTTTAAGTTCTCAGATCAACTCAAGATATAAGTTGTTACAATGTGTTCCGCATGGGGCTAGTCATGAAGTGACAGATGTGACTCATCAAAATAGAAGTGAAAAGGAAAAACCTGTAGAGTGGAGCACAGACTTCAAATTCATTTCTGCAGAATTCAGTTTTAACAAAATTCATAGCCAGCAACTCTGATATTAAGATTGTGCTATGGCTGACACAAAACGCTAAATTTCCACAAATTGATTTGGTATGTGTCTCAATGCCTCTAGCAACAGATGCATTAAACTGCATACTCAAATATGACAGTATTCAGCATAGTCAAACATTTAAGTCAATTTTATTTGAAGCTAAATATATTAAGGCAACTTAACATATCTAAAACATGATCTTTGTCAATTTAACTGAAACACTGACTACAACCTTAAAGTATCACCCAGGTACGATGCTATAGTTGACCAATATGTAGCCAACTTTTGAAAAGTGCTATTTTCAATTGTCTGGTATAGTCCCTTACTATAGGAAAAGCATCAACACATCAACTGCATAATCCATCAGTGCAAGACACTTTCCAATCGTCTCCATTCTCACAATTTGTTTTGCTAAGGTGATGGCCCCTCCCTTAACCTAGGAATGCTGTCTGATAGGCCCCTGATACCAAGTGAATCTATTGGAATAGTTGGTCTGAATGGGTAGGTTAGTTTTGAAGAGAAAGATACATACTTGAAACTACCACTATACAGGATGTCCACAGTCCAGTAATTTATTTTTAAATTTGCGTAATTTCAAATTTGCACAAACAAAACTGAACAGCAATATTTTGTGTGAATTCTCTCTTCTGTACACTCAAAACAGTGATCTAAAACACCACAATATCCAACATACACAAACCTCAGGGCAGGGTTAGTAAATACACAGATTGGAATCATGGTGCTCTCTGTTCCTGAATGGAATGATCCCACAAAAAGCACAGGATACAGCACAAACATAAGGTCATCTGTTACATATGGAGTGAGCAAAACACGAGCATCTTCTATAAGCAAAACTGGAAAACCTGCATAGGTTAAGGGAAATTTTACTCATTTTTAAAAATCAGGCAAGGTTGTCCATACGCATTATTAAATCATTTAAAGAGCTATGCAATCCAGAGTAGAATAGGCTGATTAGTGTTCTTTGTCATTGGCAGTCTTGCAAATTCAAATACAAATATCTTTGCTTTAGCATTTTCTTTGAATATACATTGAGATTTAAATGCATTTAGATAGACAGTACATACTGTAAGCTGCTCATACACCGAATGTAAGATTCAATATTAGAGTTTCTTAACACTACAGAGTGCAAATTGGAATCTCCACAACAGACTGTTTTAATGTTAAGAAGCAGTCCTGCAAAAAAAAAAGCCCACTTGAACAAACATTTAAGCTATTCCCCTTTAAAAATAAAACCTAAATGACATGGAATGTGAAAAAAGATTAAACATAGGTGTGATCCAAAGAGTTTGCGCTAGAAAACCATAGTCATTCATGAAATAAAGGTTACAAGAACACAAGGCAAAATGCTTGCTTTTCCCTGTTTGAGTTGAAGCTGGGAGGGACGGTGGAGTTTCAGTACGAAAATATGCTAGCTCCGGATTGACTTGCACTGCACCTTACATGGTGTACCCGAAACCAGGCTGAGGTTGCCCATATGGCGGTGCTGTATAGCCATAGCCAAAAGGTGCTTGTGGGGGGACTGCAACACTGGGTCCTGCTGTCAACATGAGTTGTGGCTGACCTGAAGAAGGGAAGAACAACAAAATGGTGGTTCCACATAACTTTCAATATGCTCTAGCTACTGTAGTTTGCCTCATTTCTGTTTTCTTTCCCAGGGATTGTAGGAAAGATTTATAACAATGGAGAGCACTAACATTTAGGGAATGAGTGCCTACGGACATCAGCCAATTTGTGACCACCTCAACAACATTTTACAGGGTTTGTGGTAATCTAGCTTCCATTGCCTTAGAGGTTTTATTTTCTGATTAACTTCGTGAAAGTAGCCACGTTTAAAAGGATCTTTCCCCTAGAGATCTGCGGAAGTACATGGTTTTAGATGCTTTGCTTTTGTTTCTAGACACTACCCATAGCATATGTTGCAGGAGATGGAATGCCAAGTAAGTTTAGTTTCCTATGGTGGGGTGAAATGTTTATCCAACTTAACCTAGACAGGTCCTAAACCAATCCCTCTTGTCCCCTGATCAGTTTGGATTAGTCTTGATTATGCATTCTTCCGTTATGGACTGCTTTTAAAGTGGCTCAGCACAATCAGGCCCCAGCCTCAGTTTACACCCAACACCTGAGTGTTGTAATAGAATATATTTACACCCGAGTTCTGCATACCCCCTATTTGTCATGACTTTCTAGTAAAGAACCAGAGCTATGTGCAATAGACCACGTAGGATGGTGCCAGAGATATAGATTCAGACTTTAAGGCCAGAAGAGACCAATCTAGTCTGACCTCTTGCACAATGAACCTCACCCACCCACTCCTGTAATAGACAACAGATGACTGAGTTATTGAAGTCCTCAAATCATGGTTTAAAGACTTCACAGTACAGAGTCCACCAGCAAGTGATTTGTGCCCCATGCTACAGAGGAACATTAGTGAAGGCTTCGCAGAAGGCAGTTTATTCTCCTGAAAGATGTCCATGCTTTTTATATATCAGGAAAGACGTTTGATGTTCCAATGCTTCATTGTTCAGAGAAACCTACAACTTACAGCAAAATCTCCACTTTAAAGTGCCATACTTGGCAAGAAAAAACAGAATATTGGCTAACCATGAAATTTTAAGCCTGCAAGCCAGTCTGCTAAATACTCCAATTAGTACCTTACCTTGCAAGGTGACCCATATTAGTAAGATTTCATAATACAGTTAAAGTTGTAGAAATAAAAGCCAAGTGTCAATATATATGGTTCCAAGGAAAGCTTACTTTTGGATAAGTGTAGTTGATTGAGCTATTTACTAGTCAGGGACAAGTATTACAAAACCAGTTGGGTGTGATGATTTTCAGATGGAGATGGATGGCACAAGCAAGAGGCTGCATTTATTTGATCAGCCACCACACCCACATGTAACTAATGCAAAGCCAACTAAATAACAGTGAGGAAAGCAATACTGTATACTCTAGGGACTGAGGTACGATGCATGGCTAGAAGACATCTTGATATTCTAGCTAAGTAATCTGCTCACAAAGTACAGAACTATTCCTGTCCAGATGCTCAATTGTGTTCCTCTTTTAAAAAGTAGTAGTTGTGGGCAGTTATGCAACATTCAATTTCTACTAAAACAGAGGGAACTACAGGCTTTCATAGGCACTCAGAGTATATTAAAGCTATATTGTATACCCCCATCTCATTTTCAAGTGAATTGTTCCTCAAAAGTTCATGAAAGTCACTTTTCATCACTTAAAGTTACATTGTAATTTATGGAAAAATGCCAGTGATTCTGCACATAAGCCCTTCACCTGTCCCAACTGCTTTCTGCAATTTTACAGCAAGTTGAGGTATTAACTGTGTGTCTGTGAAAGTCTCCCCAGAACTGATCTGTGGCGATACCTATTGACAGAGTTCATGAATCATCAACCCTTGGATAGCGGAACAAACTCTTCTGGATACTTGTGTTCTGTTTTGCTTCCCAGAAAAGTTTAATCATGTTTACTGTAGAGCCCAAGGTCTAAGCAAAAAATGTACAGTGTTTTGCACAAGAGGGTCCCAGAGGAGCAAGCATTCCCTTCCCCCAAAGGTTTACAATTAAACAAAAATGAGATGTGGGAGGATGCTACAATACGAAGTAAACAATGTTATGATGGCAGTTCTTTTTTTAGCTTGGGTGGATTTAGTCAGGAGGGGATTAGCTAAAATGTGGAAAGAGTGGGGAGAAGAGCACTGAAGGGGGAGGACAGGTGTGGAAGGAAGCTGAGAAGCATGTATTCCTCCAGATTTTTAGTCCTGTGGCGTGGTTACTATTTTCCTTAAGAAAGAGCTCCTTGAACATGTTGGGGTGCATGACTAAGGAGGGGCTGTGCAATCTTCAGCCAGCCTCCGACAAGGGCATTGAAGCACCATAAACTATACGGATTACTTTCAAAGCGGACATGGTAGAGTTAGAGATTAAGCTTGTCAGATTACGATCTCAAGCCACCACCACCACCCTCTTTCATTAGCAGAATCTCCCGACTTTCAGGACTATTATTTTTTTTTAATAGATATAGATAGGAAGAAGGGTTTGGAAGCAATACCAGCATTTAGTGCATAATTATATCTGTGCACATGCATTTTAATCAGATTACTGATGACTAATAGTGATAAGTGAACAAAAAGAAAGGTTACCATAAACAATAGGTTGTGTTTCTGTAGCTTGCTCCTCTTCCTTTCTCAGTGACTCTGAGGCATCCAGTTTATCCACCTGGAAAGGTAAAGGCCCAATAATTAAATTACCACCTTTCCATGTAGGAAAGTGTTACTTATTGTGTGTGGCAGAGACGTGGAAAAGCCTTCGTGTATATTAACCGCCCTGAATAAAAGACCACCGTTTACCAATTCAAGTAGCAACATTGGTACTGCTGCAATCAAGTTTGTCTCAGCATTTCCATGAAAACATCCCCTTGTTGAGGGATTTACAGGACAGCTGTAAAAGCTCCCACCAGGCTGAAGCTCAGCATGCAAGGTCCCAGCCTGGGGAAGCGGGTTAGGTTTCTTTAAATCCTTGACCATATTTAGATACTATACGGGCAGTTCATTGGAATCATTTTAGTGCTCCAATGACTTTAGAATGTGGAGAAAGTTTGTCAGTCTAGTGTGACAACAACGTAAGACTGTTCACCTTGGCGCGCGCACACAGTTCAAGGATCCCCTATTTATTGTGAATCACAACTAGGCGAGATTTCCAGACAAACATCTCCAGGCTTAGAATTTCTATTTAAAAGAAAATGCTTACAAGTGCACAGAATAGTTTTAGGAACCGTGTCAGACCACGACAGCATCTTGACATTTCAAGATGTTAGTGAAACTAACAGCCCTAGGGAAAGTCAGTCTTGTTCATTCATGCAGTTTCTGACTGCAGATATATGGCTTGCATACAAACTTAAAAAGCAAGAAGTCTTGTATCAAAACTATGGGCAATTCTTCAGAGAAGAACTTTTTCAAACAGAGCAAAAATATCAGAGCTTAGGTGCGTAAATGCTCAACCCCCTTTGTAAATTTGCACTTGAGAACAGATTGAGTCAGCTGTGTGGATCTGAGATATTTAAAGTATTGGTGGAAAAAATCTAGCAAGGTCTTCTCCTGGACTATGGTAGGGCTATTTGAAGATTTGTTAGGTACACATTAGATCTTCAGTGTATTTTTGCTTTTAGTTGGCTAGTCTTCCTTCTCCTGTGCCTCCCAGGAATAGAAACTATAGCTTTGTAATGGGAAGTTGCTTATATTGAACTATATTCCACAACACTTTACTATGATTCACCCCACTTCTGCTATATAAATTCTACAGTCACAATGGCTACCACAGAGACAGACTTAAGTGTTCTGTGTGTTAAGAAACTGAAGATTAAGTTCTCTATGAAGGTTTCTATTTATTTGGAGTTATGCTAAAGTGGCATCATGCCAGTAGTTTCCTCCTTATTGTTAATTCATAGGAGCCAAACCCAGAGATGTCAAACCTGTCTCCTCTTTAGGTCACATTTCTGTCCTGGATACTAAGGAGTCCAGAGTATGTCACTTCACTAGTTGGTACTCCAAAATTTTGATGCATCTTTGTTTGAATTATTCCAGATATCCATAAAAGCATTTTTTTAAAAAGTCATTGCCAGATTAAGCACACAGCATTAGCATTGGATAAACATTCTGCAAATAAGCCTTCTTCTGGCTGAAGGAAATGAACTACATTATGGAGCCTGGAATGGTTTTATGAATCTATATGTTCACTTGTGACCCCAGTTACCAGGCCACAGGTCATTCATGGAATAGGTTTTTAGAAATACTTGTGTTGGCATTTGAGAGCTGTAGCATCTTTCAATCAAACACTGATTGGGGTGACCAGCAGAATCTTGTTTCTGACAAGTTCTCTCTCAGACGACCTCATTGAAGAAAGTGAGTTGTCAAATAAAATTCACAAGAGAAAGAATGCCACTGAAAATCTTTTTAAAAATTGCATTCGATGCAATTCTCAGAACATTAAGCCGGTTTCAAAAATAAAAGGGGATTAACTAGAACAGCTAGGAGTATGCTCAAGCATAGATCCAGATAGGCTCTGCATAGGATAGTGGGATATTGGAAGAGTAGCAACAGCTAAAGCAGAAAGTTGAAGGTTTCCAAAGATTCGGCTAGCCCCCACCACAGAATATTCTGTTCAAAGTCGCTAATATTTGTCTTTCCTTTATCTGACCTGGTTTAGATGCCTCCTCAGAAGTAGTATGGAACTTAATTATGAACACAAATTTGTTAAAGGTCTGAAGAAAGTGATCCTTGTACACCACTTAATTAAGCCTCACTGGGTTCAGTGCCCTGTACTCTGCTATTAGTCAGATAATAAAACCGCATTAAAAAGGCTTTTCCACAAAGACTGCAATAAGCTGCAGAGGAAAAGTAGTAACATGCGTTCAATGTTATTTTGGTGTTATGTGTGCATGAAAAAGAGGCAAGAGCACTGAAGCAAGTAGTGAGATCTGAAGATGATTGCCATACAGGCTCCCCCCAAAAAACCACACGCAGCCCACAGCAATGCTTTGTAGCTTCAGGAATAGTGGGATGTAATTGCAATGACTGTTGTACATGCTCAGTTTAATAATGCCGACACTGCAGTTCAGTTACCTTTTTTCCACACACACGCTTTCTTACTGCCTCACTTACTAGCTGCTGAAGGACCTTACGTGATGCATTTTACTCAGGTTAGCCTTGAGTTCCAGTGGTGACCAAGATGGATGTATAAACACAGAAGGTAGTTTGTATTGAATTAGTCTTCAAGCCACTTACATCAGCTTGCTTGCTCTTTGCCCAACCACATTGAACAGAAAAATATTATATTCACACTATGCCAACACTGCTCTATGTTCCAAGGAAAAAATTGGGAACAAGTATAGGGTACAGACACTTGAAAATCTGCTCTCAGGGTGGGCATAATTGAGCAGCAATAGGCAAGTGCCAGTGTGGCCTTCAAAGAGTTCAAGTTTTATCATTACCACTTGTTACAAGAGTTGTGTTTTTTAGAAAGATAGCAAGAGATTTTTTTTTTTTAAGACACTAGAGAGCCCTGAAGGCAGTTTTAATTTTCGCTCCGCTACAAAGGATTTGTTGGGCAGGGTTGGAGATAGGAGTGGGGGTGAAATCTTGCTAGAATAGCTTAAGTTTTAAAAGTTACTGCATGGGAAACAGACTAGCACCATAACAACTGGAAACCTGAAGAAACATGAGGAAAAGTCTCTTCTGAAGCAGCTAGTATCTATTCTGCCTACTGTCAGCGCACACATTAGTAAGAATCAAGAAATCAGACTGGATCACAGTCCTCACAAGTCTGCAAAAAATGCTGCTAAAGAATGTCCATATAACTAATGTTAAAAACTAGTCTGACGAGTGGGAATAGCTTTATAGTTACTGCTTTTTGCAGCGAAAACAACTAGTCATATTCCTGCTGTTTGTACAGCGAGTTTCTTCTGTACAGATTTGGACAACATTGGGGTCTTTAAAATAGTACTTGGACTGTGATCCAACTGGTCAGCCTTCTGCCCTTCTGGAAGAGTCTAATAGCTGATTAGTAGCAAGTATATCTACTTTGGTCCTACAGTTCTAACTATTGTAGTTTCAAACAACTTGCAGAGGCTTGAGTGAGATTTTGTTGGGGAAAAAAGCAGTAGCAGCAGTGTAGTAAAGAAAGGAAGGAAAAAAAACTCATGCAGATTCTTTAGACTTAGTCCTCCAGACTTAAAGATGGAAAAGAATCAACTTTCACCTTTTCCTTTATTGCATCAACCTGCAAAGGAATTCAGAAGTGCAGCTTAGAAAAAATAAAAATTCCATATTTAGCATACAACGGTAGAATCAGCAACGTAAGAATTAGTGAAGAAATAATTAACTGATAAGATACAAGAGAAGAAGAGTAAAAACCAAGGGCACACCAGAAGTATCTGCCTCAGAAAGTCAGCTGTGGTTTGTATTGGTTACCTGATCTTACTCACTGACAAGTCAAACTCTAAGAATATAATAAGGTAAGCCTTTTCAGCATTTATACTAGACGTTTTATACATATATATATTTGCACTAAAAATCCTAATCCAGACTAGCAAACCTCATCTCAAAAAAAGGCAACACATTGATATTAGTTCAGACCAATGTCAAAATATCCCATAACCACCAGTAAGATACACTTGAAGTTCTTTATAAAAAGCACTAACATGGCACTAGCTGCTTTCAACCAAAAGTTCTCTGCACTAGTTAAACTCTGCAACAAAGTGGCTTTAGAACTACCAGAAAAAAAATTCTCTTTGAACATTAACAGGCAAATCCTCTCTGCAACCAAACAGGCATTTCATATAGTTTAAATTGTTTTTAATCACCTAAAGACAGACTACTAGGTAGCCTCTAGTTTCCCATTTAGTTGTAATCATTTTCCAACCCCTAAACAAAGGGTAAGGAAAGATCACTCAATACTGTAGAAGAAGCTTTATCATAAAAATTTAAAAAGTCCAAAAAGAGTAAGATATATGGAAAGTGATTGACAAAAATGCTTAGCAAATTCAGTGTAGTTGAAGTTATCTGAAGGAAGTCTGGTGACACTAGACTTGAAAACACTTCAAAAAACCAAACAAAAAACAGGTGCTACAGTTAAATACAGAAGCTATTTTCTGGAGGTTTTTATTTAATCTATATTAATCTATATATATCTATATACCCCCACCATAGAAAGTTTAAAGGTCCTGGGGGGGGGGGAGGAGGAGGAAATCCCTATATAGTCAGATTTATCTGGACAGTCTTGCCAGAAGGAAAGCATCCTGAAAATGAAGAGTTTCTTCAGACAAGTAGAGCAAGCACAGGTGAAAAGAGACTAGCTAAATGGAGTCAAGTATCTTATGGAAGAAAATCATAAGAAAGTGCCCTTAAAAATGTTCAAGTTGTCTGCTTTGTACTATTTTTAAATTTCAGAGATTCCACCCCAAAAGGAGACCAGATCAGGATTACAGTTGGTCATTATATATTTCAATTCACTGCATCCTTAATGATCATTCAAGTAATTGCTGAGTTAGTCAAAAACACTACGTTTTACACTTAAGAGCATGGCAGACATGCTGTTTAGATTCAAGAGGTCAACATCCTGTTTTAATACTCCTATCCACTAAAAAAAATTTGGGAATGCTAACCCATAATACATGGGTAGATTCCAGACTTCCATAGGCAGAAGAACAGTTCTTTGAGGAGGAAGTTTTGAGATGGAATCACATTACCCATGTGTTCAGTGGAGAACTACTACTACTGACAGATAAAGGATCTGCTAATTGGTAGCTTGAGCACGTATGTGGGTGTTATTTTTCCTAGCTGGTATCACTTAAGAGAAGCCTTCCCCTGCGACCCCCCAGATGAACTGGGAAGTGCAAACCAAGTGGAGACAGACATCTGGCAGGTGAACACAGTCTCATAACAGCAAGTGACTAAAGTTCTCATTGGTTGTTAGACAGTTTTTTACCTTGGTCAAGTACTCCTTCATGACCTGAATAAAGTAGGGCATGGCAAAGTCCATGATGTTATGCCTCCATGCAGTTTCCAAAACAACATCTGGCCTCAGAAGGTCGTAACAGGTGAAGAGACAAGCTCCAAAACACTCTCTCTTCTCTTCCTGCAGGAACCACTGCAGCAATTCTTCTGCTAACTCTGTGTCTTTGGATTCTGAAGCATACTGCATTGCATCCTATAAAGGAACAAGGGAACCTCGTTTTAAAGAAGCCACACAACACACTGGAGCAGGAAAAAAGTGCTAGGGACACTAAGTTTGGTCAAAGCAGTAATGAGCTATTCTAAAAACTTTATCTTGGAGTCTTTGTGCATCTTGGAAGCTTAAAAACCCCAACTTTTCAAGTACATTATAGCAATATTACCAAAGAGGGTAGGATCACACATACTAGTATTAGCGTAAAGCACATGAACATGGGTCTGCATAGGTGCAATGTTACATTTTCTTTCTATTACCTTGTATAGTCGGTCTTTCTTGCAAAGTTCTACACTCTGTTTCCAGCGATTGTTGCCTTTAAAGAGATATGCAGCAATTCTTCTGAACTCAATCAGCTCATGTTTCTCCAAACGCTGAGCAAGGGAGATGTTGTCAAAGTTGTCATAGGCATCTATGGATGTCCTAAGAGCCTAAATTGGAGCAGAGTGTCATTCAAGTCTCAGTGCTTAACTGCATTCCAGAAAGGGTCAACGAATTTGTTGCGTTTTAGATAACGCTTAAACAGTTTGCCTAGTTCCTTTGCTCTCAAACAGGAGTCAATTTCCAGATCTCAAGTAATCCTGCTGCAGTCTGCGCTACTGCATTTGCTCTATGCACAAAGTTAAACCCATTCCCTTAGCATGCATGGAAAAAATGGGTTTTTAACACTAACACAAAATTGAGAGCCTACCTGATAGTCTTCTTCTATAATGAAGAGATTATTCAGAGATTCATTCACTGATTTGTTGTTATGGTTTTGAACGGACCGCAAGTAGGGTTTAACAAGTGGAAGCTGTTTAACCTTTAGGAGGAGAAGTATTGACATGAGAATCCCAAGAATCAACATAAACACTATAAGCATGTAGATTTTTTTTTGCAGGTACATTCACACTGTCGTTTACTCAACTGCAGTCAAAAACCTTAAATGTAGTCGAATGCTTCATCTCCACTTAGTCTTCCATAATTATAGGAAATAAAAACCAATTAAATTACCTTACTGAAGAAGTTCACAGCACGTGTATGATCCAGTCGGGGAGATAGCACCATCAGCAGATCATTAAGCAACAGGGGTTTAAATTCCAAATAAAACTGGATTGCTTTATAGTATAGCTCCACATTGGCCACCTAGAGACAAACAGCAGAGAGGATCATTTAACAGATTTATACATGCTTGTTCTATGGTTATGTATTTCTGCATGGAGTTTTTCTAGTTCCTTACCTCTAGTGAACGTTAGACATTTAAGTTACCTGAAGCATGTGCCTGCCAGCATTAAGAAATTTTCCTTTAGAGATTTCAGATTTGCTCTGTGTATTCAATGTATTTTCGTTATTTGAATTACCCTTGAAGGTTTATATTTATCAATCATTTGTGGCACTGTAAGTCTACTTGGCATTATGTCATATTCCTGGTCCCTGACCTAATAGACTTAAAATAGCAACACAGAGGAAAGTTATGCTGAAACTAGTACCAGTCTTTTAGCTAAGATGGCTTCTAATCAGGAGACCTTCAGCTAGAATATAAACAGAGAATGGTGTTGCCTTTGAAGAGGCATTTCTCACAGAGGATGGGTACCTTGGTGATGATATCTTTGAACTGTCCTTCTTTCCAGGCATCTGTTGGGTGATTCATCATTGTGATGATGGCATTATCATACTCTTCGTATTTATCATACAGGAACACCAGCTCTCCCCAAAGATGGGCTTGTTCTGCAGCCCTGAGCACCTATACGTAGAATTAAGTGTTAATGCACATCAAATTATATAATAGGCCAACACAGAATATTTTCAGGCTAGAAGGGACCATTATGATCATCTAGTCTGATCTCAAAAAGAGGCCAGTAGTTTTCAACCTGTAGTCTGCCAAATAAGTTAACTGATGGATTTGGAAGCCAAGAGCACTGATGTACTTTCATCTTGCTATTTCATTAGTATTGAAGCTTAATTAAAAAAATCACCTGCTCTATTAGGTGTGAAAAAGTCTTGTAGTTTCTAAAATTTAGTTTCATTTTAAGCAAACTCTTCTACACACTATCCAGACCTGCTTAAATGCACCTCATGGACTTTCAAGACTTACCTTAGGAATGTTAACTCTGGACCAGAATAGTTCCAAGTGCTCTCTCATCTTCTGGGGCTTGAATTTGGAGTAAAGAATCGCTAGTTCTGTGAACATTCCCATGTGGGCACGCTCAAGTCCCAGTGCTGCTTCCAACATAGTTATCAGCTCTTCAAAGTAGCCACGATCCTTAAGAGACAGGAACAGTTAATACCTAATTTCTTGCTACAGCTGATCTTTAACTGGATAAAGACAACATGCCAAGTTTGAAGCAAAGATAATCCTGTAACACTGAGTTACAACATCTATGCATGTATGTTTTGGCGGATGCTTTCAGTAGCATTAGAAACAGGAGTACCTCGTACAGGTCTTCTTCATTACCTGGTAATAGTTGATGAGCTCTTCCAATTCATCAGCATGCACCACGATATGAAGTCCACACATCTGGGCTAGACGAAACTCTTTCCCATCCACACATGCAAAGCAAACCTGAAATTCATTTTAACAGTTAAGTTTTGTCCAGTTATATGAAAAAGCATAGCTCTATCCAGTAGAGTATTGATGAGTCCTGTCAACGTGGGTATATTAAGATTTAAGAAACAACGTTAATAAGATCCCAGAGGCTACCTCCTTCCATGTTTATTTTACTGAGCTGAAACATCGGAACTCTTAAGACAGGGTAATTTACCTCTTTCCATGTTCGAGTACTGTTTGCTTTCCGAGCACCATCAACAGCTGCTTGGTATTCACCTAGGTGAACTAATGTGGATGCCAAACGGCCAAAGTTTGACACATTGTTATACAACAGCTTAGCAGCATCATACATCTTCTCATCATAGCAGCGATCACCAACCTAAGATTAAGTTGAAACATTAATAATACGTTCTTGTGGCGTCTCTAGAAGACAGAATTTTATAGTTACAAATGGATTTTAATTTTAGGGAGATTTCTAAAATTACATCCATCCCTGTGACAGGGTGTTGAGCAAGGACTGCTGAGTCTGCCCCATCACACCAGATTCCATTAAGGAGGTAAATTGGAGATGGCTAGAGAAAACCAGCACCTAATGGGACAATGAGAGGCAGCTACCAGCCCATTAGTGTGGGGCTGTGTAAAGAGCTGAGGGGAAGGAAGCAGATGAGGAAGGAGCTGGGGAGTGCAAGCAGAACGGCAGCTCTCCCCTCCTGGGCAAGATGTATACGAGATGTGGTGGTGAGAGCACAACTTGTAAATAAACCTACACCAGTGGTAACGGAATAGAGGGTCTCTGGTTTTGTGAAGAAGAAAAGAAGCAGAAGCAGGCTTGCTGGTGCCTTGCTACAATCCCAAACAGAAGAAGTTCCAGCCATTAGCTTGTCATGTCTAGAGCTATTAGACGAAACTCAACTCTGCCTCAAGTTATTTGTATTTTAGGAGATTTCTTGAAGAAAGCCATTATACTAAACTCAATAAATTCTTGGCAGGCCAAAGCTTGGCATTCTCAGTGAACCCCAAAATCCTATTACTATGTTTACATCGACAGCAGTAAATTTGTTGCCGTCAGATTGATTTTTCCAGATCAATTGAGTAGCAATGAAGTCATGTTCAATTGATCCAGAAGTCAATCTATTAAAACCACCTCCAAAAAAAAAAAAAAAAAAAAAAGCGTAGTGCTGTGTTGATGGGAACGCATTTCCCATTGTCACAGCACAGTGGAGACACTGCGCTAAAGGGGAGTTATGCAGTCGATGGGAGTTACGTAAGCTATGCAGAGTAGCTTGCATAAGTCCTGCTGACTGGCGCCGAATTTTGCCAGTAGCGTAGACCTCCTCTATCACATTGCTAGGGAACTAAGCAGAAACTTACTTGCTGTATGTGAGCATTATTTGGTCCATTTATGAATTCTTCCAGCTCAGCTAGACGATTTGTTTTAGCAAGAGCAAAAATGAGTTCCGTCTCCACATAGGACTCCCGGGCTTTTTTGCGTGCCATCTGTAAATATTTCACCAGCTCTTCCCAGTTTCCTAGGTGAAAACATTTCAAATGAAAAATTCTAACTTTCCATGACTCATTTGTCATTTAAGAGGATGACTAAGACTGGAAATTTGTTCTGTTAAGTTAGTTTTACATAGGATAATTGCTAGAGGAAGGAAACATTACTTTAAGCCAGGATCAAAGGCAAGAATTTGCCACTATGAGTGGCTAGCCCCCCTCATGCTCTAGAAGCTACAATGATCTAAGTTAATTGTTTCCCCCTTTACTATTTGTGTTTTACTTTTGTTAGAATTGTTCAAAGCAAGCTCAAAAGAATTTCAAGTCACTGCACAAAATTCAGAAGATTGGTGAAAATGCAGCTTGGTGCAGCTACAACAGCTGACCAGCAGAGGGCAGTAGGAACTGCAAGGGAGCTAGCAGAGTTATATATGGTTGATCAAATGAACATTTGACTAAATCAACCTCAGTTTTGAACTTGGATCATTTGTTTCATGAGACAAAATATACAAGATCAAACATTTCTCTAGTAGTTCAGCAGAATGTAGTGTGACCCGTAACACCAGCAGCTCAGAGTTTGACTATGTAGTGTCATTTAAACAATTGAAATGGCAGATATGTTTAGTTAAAAAACATCAGATACGTGAACATCCCAGGTCAATAGAGAAGATTCAGTTAGGCTATGAAGATTGGAAATCCTACCACTAGCATTGGCAGCTTGAACAACTTCCATGTAGGATGAAGGATCATCTGCTTTAATGTAGGAGTCAATTGCTTCCTTTACCATCCCTTTCTGAAGCTGGGCTTTAGCAAGCTGACTCCACACAGCAGGCTCGTTGCAGCGTTCAGCAAATTCATATGCACGATCCAGGTTTCCAATGTGTTCGATCAATACCTGAGGAAATGGCAGCATATCGGTCACTATCAGTACAGAAAAAGTTAGTCTTAGGTTTCTAGAAAATTAATGGGTTGCACTCAACACATTACTCCTGGTCTAAAAGGAAAACAGAATCCGGTTTTGTTGTTGGTTCTTTGAGAGCTAGAGTCTTGCTAAGGCTCAGTGGGACTCTCCTAAGAACGGCTTATTGTTTCTTCCACATTCTGCAAGAAAGGCTGAGCCTTCAGAGTAAATAGCCATATTCATTCTACTTATGCATTAAGTCTACACTCAGCTGTGTACCTTTGTGTTTCAAAACTCAAGGCTTGTATAATGGGGGTGGGAAGAGAGAGGAGAGCACTAGATAAGCCAGGAAGCATTAGTGAGGTGAATGGTCCTGTCATCTTTGGAAGGAGATAATGCTGGTAGTCCAAAATGATGCACATCAGCAGAGCCAGGAGCACACACTCCACCATTTAGGTTTCTATGCTGTCCCAAGAGCTTAAAGATTTCATAATTGGAGAATCAGACTACAATTTATGATACCTGCACAGCTGAAGTGTTGACATCAAATTTCCTGAAGATGGCAAAAGCCTCCTCAAAAAGTTCATTACTGATAGCAATGTTAGCAATATCTGGAGCATCGTAATTATCTAAACGGTTGATATATTCCATGACACGAGTACGGTCAGCTTTAATAGCTGTGAGAATGAGGAGGTTTTGCAGGTTCCTAATAAAAAAAGACAGACAAAACTATTAGTCAGAACCAAGCCAGTTACTTTACTGATTAAAATCACTGGTTACTGTTAGATGGAGACAGTATGAAATTCAATTCCAAGGACTTCACCATCCTAAACTCCCATTCCCAAATCAAAGGGTGAACTCCAGCAGCCACCTAAATTATGTGATTACTCCCCAAAGCAGCTGGAATTTTTACCACAGCAAGCCCTAGCCCAGAGCTAGACTACTTCAGTGAAGCTTGTTGTAGCTTTGTACATATGGTTTAGAACTTTTTACCCACCTGTGTTCACTGAACACAGAGTTATCAAGAACTATTTTCTCCAGCAGTTCAATGAGCTCATTCGGAAGATCTGCAGTCATGAAAGCTTTTACAGTAACAGACACTTCTTCAGGGTCCTGCGTCTCAGACAGTGCAGTCTGTACAACCTATAGATACAGGAGTCAAGCCATGGATATGCTAGGGTCAGCAAGTTGCAAATACTTTGCCTTCAATTATAGCTTTGTTCTGTCATTTACATGAGAAGTAGGAAGATTGAGGGAGGCTCTACCTGGTCAATAAGCGGTCTTCTATAAGGATTGCTTTCCAGCAGTACGCTCCCCCACAATTCAGGATCCTTACGGCGAACTAAGTAACGGGAGAGGCTTTTGAAGAGGGAGTTTTCATTGCATACCTAAGGTGACAAAAAGGTAGATAAGTGAAATCATGAAATTTCTTAAAGGAATCTTATTTCACAGAAATGAAAGGATGGAATGCATCTTGAGAGGTCATCTACTCCAGCCCCCTGTGCCGAGCCATGGGAACGTATCTAGGAGGTACTGACAAGTACTTTTGCTAAATCTTCATATCTTGGGACTGTGGAGACAGAAGTTAACTTCTAATTACGTGCTGTAAGTTTGGCATTAAGTAAAAACTCATTTCAAGATACCCCACCAGAAATCCCACTTTCCACAAACATACTTTCATTGTGGAATTTAAGACTAATCTCCCTGCTCTGAAATTTGGATCAGATCCTTGAGCAAAGCATTTCATTTAGAGGCAAAAGGAATCAGCCTAACAGACTTTTTTTTTTTTAATTAAAAAAGTGCATGATTCTGAACTTATGCCAGTTAATTCCCACTTAATTTTAGCTGGAAAAGCAGATATTTGTTGCTGCAGTGCATAAATCTCTTCTCAAAAGATCACTGACGTCGTTTTTACTTTGTGGGTTATTCCACCCCATTTTCCCTGAACTCACTGGATATACGCACATTAATAAGCTCCAAGTCACACTGCCCACGCTCATAAGCCACACACGCCAAATGAGGGTCTCTCTTCTCACAGTACTTCCCCACAACACGACTGTCGTAGTAAGGATTCTCACGCAGAAATCTTTCTGGGTTGTTGTTGCTGTCGATGTATATTTTGGCCAGTGCATTGTGAGTAGCAGGCTCCTCACAACCTTCATGAATTCTTGCTTCCAGCCATGGAAGTAGCAGTTTTAGCCTAAAACAAATATATTAGTTTTATGCACAAGCTTGCAGGATCTACCCAACTGAGACACCTCACCAGTTCCCTCCTGAATGTATTACTCATTATGGTTCATAGTCCTACCATCGTGGATATTTTTTAAACTCAAGTTTCCTTATTGAAAGCTAACAAGTTAGTTGAATGCCAAAAACCAAAGCCACATCCGTTGAGTCTTAATTGCAATGCCATCAAAGCATCGAGACACGTCAACAATTAAAGAGCTATTATTTTCCATTAGCTCCCTCACAATGTTCCACGCAGGACTCTACTGAGTTATACATAAAGTTGAAGGTTGGATTTTAATCTGTCTTCATTACATTTGTTGAAATGTCAACTTAGGGTCTCTTTACACTGCAACCTGTGCAGCAATCAATCCAGACAGCCTCTCCAGTTGACACCAACAATCCAACTCCCCAAAAGGAATAACTGTCAACAGGAGGGTTATTTACTGTTGACACAGCACTGTGAAGACACTGTGCTATATGAAGGTAAGTATGCTGATGGGAGATAGCAAGCTACATCATGTAGCTTGCTATCTCTTGTCGACTGAACCCTAATTTCCTGTACTATAAAACCAAAGAATCCCTAAACCAAACCCAAGAGGAGGCTGTTGTATCAGCATGTGAATTTAACCGAAGAGAAATTTGTCACAAGACTAATTTGTCTTTTATAATTTAAATCATTTTAAGTGGTAGCCTCATGAAGGTTTAACTTTTTTCTTTTACCGAGTGGATTGTGGTTGAAGCCCAGTGCCTATCAGAAATTATTCAAGTTTAGTCTGAGGAAACAAAAGCATTAGAGAGATGGCAATTTGTGGAGTTCGATACCTGTTTCTTTTTTCTACTTCTGCAACAAGCTCATCAGTGGAGAATTGACCTCTCACAACAAGGATCAGGTTCTTTATCACATCTTCAGAGCAATCCACATCCAGCAATCCCCCAATGACAACAGGCAAACGGCTTGGATTCACCTAGGACAAGAAAAATACTTCACTAAAGTGACAGCTCTTGAGTACCAGCCATGGAGGGATTGCATTTTCCTTCCAAAACAAGTGGTTGAAATGCTGAGAATTTAGGGATATGTTTAGCAATTCTCATACATGAGAATGAAATATTGTTCAACTGTAAGTAGGCCTGCCTCATTTTCCCTAATCTGACTCAGACCAGCTACTGAAGCCTACGACAGGTTGAGAAATCCATATCATCTGCCTCAGTCATGCAAAAATTGACAAGAGCTTACAACTTTCTCAGAGTTCAGCAGCAGGGCTAAATACATGAACGATGTAATGTGTTATTCTAATTATGGGGAAGGAAAAAAGTGTTTTAGGCCATTGTAGCTTTCCCCTCAAATGCAGCAGCTGCCACCAGCTTTCATGGACGGGGAACTGTCTATTTTACGAACAGGATAGACAAGATAATGAAGAATCAAATAAGAGCATTTTGGAGGTTGAACCCGCCTTCCCAGAGAAGGGTCTGTTTTCACTCAAAGAAATTGGCTCGGCTTCTGGCTTTCACTTAGGAGATGGGGAAGGACTATTCGTGTTCCAAAGATTATAGCTATTTTTTGAGAGCACAAAAGGAAGTTATGTTTGACATCCTCTTCAAGACTTGACAGCAAACTTCAAGTGGACGTTTTGGGGAACAGATTTAGATCAGTTTTGTGGTGTTAGTTGGTATTGCATGCATTTTTAGCCATGGACTGTCCTTGTGAAGAGAAACAGACCATATCAAGTCATTTGGACAAGCTTCTAAGTCACTCAACACTTGGCTCTTACCTTCTGTACATAAATCTCAATATATTTTTGGAGGTTATTTCTATACAAGTAGAGCACGAGGTCATGGACAAAGTCAAAGCGATCACATACAATAATCAGTGGTAACTGGTCAGTCAGTTTTGCTTCCTGTAAAGAGAAAGAGGAGCTATGAATTACTACATTAAAACTGGAGATTGAGTTGATAAGTGAGGCAAGTCTGATGAGACCAAGTCTGTGATCAGAGATAGTTTATTGTTTTAAATCTTAGCTGTTTGGTTTCCTAAACTAATGTCAGGTAACTTCCAATCTATTTACCTGACAGCGTGTTACTATTGTTCCCACTTCTTTGAAGCCATGCACATGTAGTGAACTGCCAAGGTTTACACCTGCTTATAATACTTGGGCAAAAAACCATCTGAAATTTCAATCACTGGTCCTTGGGCACACCTACATCTACAAACAGATTTACACACACAGGACAACAAGTATTACAAACCTAAGCTATCCTTCAGTATTTGTGAACTGCCACTTGTGCTCAGTGTGCAGGATTAACACTCTGGGATCGCAATACAAGTCTAAAGCAAACAATTTTAAGAATGATGGATGATGTTTTCGATATGCAGGATTTGAGCTCTCATTTCTCACTTCACACCTTAATCTGAATTACTAGCATGAAAGAAATCACTTTCTGACTTCAACTAGCATACATGTGCAGAGTCACATCTATCTTAAGAACCTACCCAGCTATCGCATTGATGATTCACTGACTTGTGACAGCAGAGGTCAAAGTCCAAGCCTACGTAAGTAGCCTCTTTATATGTTCAAAGACCTTTGAGAATGAATGCCCCAAAATTACCTGACAAATTATGCACCATAAGGCAACATGTTTAATTAAATTAGAGTGGGAACCAAATACATTTAGAGTACCCTGGAGAATCAGACTTGTCAGACCCAGCAACTGAGAGTTGTTTAACTTGCACATCCCAGAATGTAAATTCTACATACAAACTGATACTGAAGGAATTAACAGATGGGGAGACCTGTACTGGGAGATTTACCTGGTACATGTCCTGCACATTCCAGGCACAAGGAACAGCACAAAAAATAATAGCTTCCATCAGGAATTTGATGACACAGTAACCATTCATTGAGGATTATTTGTCTTAGATGGAAAGATCTGCTGAGTTTTACACACAAACGTTCCCCCAATGACAGCAACATATTTAAGTTTATTTTCTGGGTCATTAACACAAAAGATTTTTCTACATGACAGATGTGAGAAGTGATGAGCATGTAGCAATAGGCAGATATGCCATTTAGTATATCTTGTGGTCACACCCCACTAAATAGCTATACAACCAGAACAAAATGTGAAGGCAAGAAACATTCCCAGATAACAGCAATGATTCTCTGGCAAGTTTGTTTAGAAACAAACCTCAGCTAGAAACAACATATAGCAGTATTGACAGATATTGCTAGCCGGTTATAGATTTTCAACTTCATACATGGTTTCTCATCCTCAAACCTGAAGATACGCTCTACAGATTTCAGTTACGGATACCACTAATTCTCTAACACAGTTCTTCTCACAGAACAGCTCCTGTGGTAGTATTAAGAAACTGAAGCTAGGGGTTGCAATTACAGCATTTATTATGTGGAAAAAGACTGAACAGCTGACTTCTAGAACTTTTTCTATTCATAGCTCATTTTTATATTGCAAGTTCTATGTAATTAAATCCAACTGGTATTACATGTTCCAGTTAAGACTTTTTAATTGAATGTTTTCACCTCTAAAAACCACTAGGGAAGACAGATAATTGCCTCAGCAATGTCCTCCAATACCGATTTATGATTTAGGGCTGCACATGGGGCCTGAGGAACTGCATCCATCTTTCCTATATTACAGAAGGGTCTCCATATTAGAAACTGCTTAAAGAGATTAACAACTGTTTTGGACTTTCATATCTGTGTCGGTGCAATCTAGTGTGTGTCAAAATATCCACCCCTACCCCACCCCAAATAGGATAGTGGCAAGCAACCCTGCTGCAAAAGAGAAAATAAAGCAATGCTATTAAGACTCTACCTTGAGGAAGTTTTTAACACGTTCTGGATCATAGCAATTGCTTTCTCTGCAGATTCTTTCCACTTCTTTAATTTGCCCTGTCTTGCATGCAGCTTGGATATATTTGAAGTGAACATCTGGGTCCTGGCTGAAGTTCACGATAGAGCCCAAGAAATAAAACAGACCTTAAGGGAAACAAGAGTCATTATTAATAGTCTTAATACCAACTAAAATCAAGTTGATTACGTGATAGTTTTCTCAAAGACTTTAAAATCACAGACTGCAGCACAGCAGTCATGGGAGGCCTAAGTAGGAGGCAGATTTGAATTGGAAAAACTAAACAGTGGACCAAAAAAACCACAAAAGTGGAATTGTAGCTGAAACGCAGTACAGTCATCTCCTCAGTGACCTTGAAAAAGCGTGCAGAGACTAGTTTGTAAGGCTCTTTGGGGCAAAGGCAGCAACAAAGTCACAAGTCATCCCCCTCCCTAGGGCACATGCTACACAAGTCCATCTGCTCCAGGCAAGTAACTGAAGATATATAGTCAAGTCTGGTTAGGAGGATTCACTCCTTCATTTTGGGCTGTTGTTGGTCCTTTATACACAAGCTGTAGCTGAATCACGATACAAGGACATTAACTGAAACAGCCATTCACCTCCATTTCTAATCTGCCATGGGGTTGAGAGAGGATGCAAGGCAGAACACACTTTGGAAAAGGAAGCAGAGCAGCTGAATGCAAGATGCTTCCTGGGAGATACATTTATAAGTGAGTAATATTTAGTTTTCCCATGTATGTAATGGTGTCTTGCACAAAGTTTGATCTTGCTATACAAACTGTTAACACGCCTTCCTTCCCTGCCCTCAATGCAGTGTAAAGCAGAGCACTGCAGTGATAGCTAGCTACAGGCCACACCTAAAAATAAGATTAAAGTCAAATGTTATTTAACAAATGCATGCATAATGCAACTACTAGGTGAAATAAGATTCCCGAAACAAGCACTTTTCTCAAGTCCCACTGAAATAAACAGACAGAAGGCCAAGGCCTGACAATAGCGCCTTTTTGGCAATGCTATGTGGCTACAGGCTTTTTACAGAGGGGAAAAAAGCTTTGAAAGGGGACCCTCTTCACCTATATGGCAAAGGCAAGATGTTCCCTGATGAAAAGAAAGTTGGAAAGAAATGCTTTCCAAGGATTAATGTCTCCATCTTTCCTATCCCAACCTCAGATCCTAGTCATCCACAGGCCTGCTCCAACTCCAATCACAATTTGCAGGACCACCTTAAAAGATCTACAGTTTTAAACTGTAGAGATGCTAATAGTGGATAAAGTTATGAAAGGACTAGAAAATAAATTGGGAATGGCTAAACTAGCCAACAAGAGATGGGAGGACAGGAGATACAAGTATAAGGAACTAAACTGAACATGAGTAACCACTAACAGACAGTTCTGAAAAACTTAAGGTAAGAATGGGCAGAAACTTCTCAACTATAGTAGTTTCTCTCACACACACACCCCCTCCACCCCAAAGGTCCTTTTAACCAGTTTTTTCTAAAAGCCTCCACCAAAAATCTACTGAACTTGATATATTGTAGTTTACCCAAGAAGTCTGATGGCAGGAGTGCAACTGACTGTGAAGCAGTCAAAATGGCAGGTTTAGACCAACTTCTTAAACCTATTGCTTTTGGAGGATCAGACAAGCCCTAAACTGTGAAACTTTCTAAACTGTATCAGGTTGCCAAATGGACTCAACACTCCTATACACACTAGCATATAGACTATTACTTCACGTTCTTCAATATAAAGATCGAATCTATTTCTGATGTAACGTTAAGCGAAGTATTCCTATTGTATCTTACCTTCAAAGCTCTTAAAAGACTCAAACAGCTCAATAAGTGACTGTGTTGACAGTTGTTCATGGTATTTTGAAGCTACCTGGACACAAATCTGCAGGTTTTGACGAATGTTAGCAGAAAGCATGGCACGCAGACACTCCAGAGAGTCTTCGACTGATAAGGAGCCAAAATAATTCACCAGCCACTAGAGAGATAAGAAGATCATTACAAAGGTTCTCCATATAAGATACAGAATACCAATTTTAAAGCTGTATAAGTATTGCAATTTGAAAATACACTGCTTGCAGTGTGGTAATTTTAAGATTCTGAAAGATACAAAATTTTAGATGCTATACCTCAGGGTTGAGAAGATGAGTGTGAACTACGGCACGCTTAATATCATACAAGTCAGTGAAGTGTTCTAGCGCTCTCTGCAGCAGGCCAGCTTTCTCACACAGTTGCGCAATGTGAGCTCGATCATAGTGAGTAAACATCTGGTTTCCCAAGATAGCATCTGCAACCTATAAGGGATGGTTGAAGCAAGATTGGGTTTATTCTAGTTCTTGAGTTATGTTAGGCATCTGCATACGACTGTCATGTTAAGTATTCCAGTAACTTGCTACTCCAAAATCAGAATGAAGTCTTTAACTTGCTGACAGAAGATCACATGATTGTTTTATAAAGATCCCTTAAGATACAAGAATGAGAGTCAGTGTTAATGCTAGATTCCCAGGCATGAACTTTGGAGCCAGATTTTTTTGTAGGAGAATGGAGGGGAAGAAAAGGAGAGAACGAAGGGTTGTTGGTTTAACTTGATATTTATGATAGCACAGTATAAACAGGGAAATTGTTAAACTGAAATATATAGATCCTAGCTGGAGAATACAGAACAAAAAACACCCTTTCGAAATAATTAGTTCAAGGCAAAGTTATACTGTTTTCATTATGTATTTACTCAGATGATATTAAGCTAAATTGAAACCATTAAGCTATGACAACTTCTAGAATTTAACATTCATATCTGTGCTGATGGCAATTTGGCTACCAGATACAAAAATCTGTTCAACTGTCAGTTTGAAGACATCTATAGGACATACCTGAGGTGCATGCATGAGGTTCATCTCGAGTAAACGTGTTTGCAGGGGACCCTCAGAGGGACGGTTATTCTTCAGTGCATCCAGCAAGAAGGCAGTACACTGCTGAATTAGGTTGTACTCCATAAACACATCCACAATCTGCAAAAAAAAAGTATTGTTTTGCAACTGCAGTGCTAGTTTGTGAAAAGGTTTTATTTCAAGAAACTAACAAGTTGACCTTCTAAACATGAAAGTTCACATGCAGCCATGAGATCCAACTTGATTCTACTAGTATTACCCCGGTCAACAGAAACACTTGTCTCGTGGGCTACGTTGTCTTCTTTTAAGCATAGGATTGCCTCCTCATGAAGATGAGTAAATTCACTTAACATGTTAAGTGAAACGTCTCAAGGCAGAACCACGTACCGGATAATCACTTCCTTGGAAACACTGCTGAAAACATGCTTAAAGCTTACTTCTTAAATTTAATTGCTTTTCATCAGTTTGAAAAGCTTCATCTTCATGAGGCAATTTAATACCCTTCCCCAAAGGCAGCTTTTTATGCAGTAGACACAAATCAAGTCATTTGCTTAAACAGTTAAGATTTGCAAGAGGATGATATTAAAAGTTACTTGTGTGATATCCGCAAGAGGTTCTTCATCCTGAACTAGCATTTGAGCAAACTGCTGTCCTTGGTCAGGGCTGATTCGCATGACGTTCCTCAAAAGGAAAATCCAGTCTGGAGTATATCCAACCTGTAAGAGTGGACACAATGAAGCATTAGTGCTTCAGGAAAAAGCTAAATAAAGTCTCAGATACAGAGCCAAGAAGAATTTGCACTGTCATTTGAATATCTCAAAGCACTTTTCCCATCTGTGTGGGGAATGTAAAAACAGGTAGACACGCATGGAGCTATTGCTCAAGGTCAGTCAGTGGCATAGTCAAGACTGTAACATACACATGCATGCAAACAGTAACTTTTCAATTAATTAAAAGGAGAGTCTTGAATGTGATCTTTGCCCAGGACATTTGGCCATATGTGAATAGCTATCCTGTGAGATTAAAAAATTCACATCACTGATAGCCACATTAGAATTGTTAAAAAAAAAAATCAGTTTGGTATATTTAAAAAGTTTTGCTTAAATGAGGCTGTTTCTTAAAACCCAGTAGTTCCCCTTATTGAATTCGTGCTCCTGAATTCAATACAGGTTTACACTTCCAAGTGCAATTGTTATCTATCATAGTTAGCACAGTCTCACCTTCTTGGCATACAGAACAATCTTCTGGACTTGTCCTGTTTCAGCAAAACATTGAATGACCTTGTTAGGAACATTAGCTCGTAGATAGACACTGAGTGCCAATGTAGGATCCACAGATTTCACTAAGTCTCCCAATTCTTCCGAACACTCCAACTGTTTAGAGAGAATGCATAGTTAAGAATAACTTACTTTTATACATGTAGACTGGATGAAGGTAGACCTACATATTCTAGGTCTCAAAAGCATTCATGGTACAGTGCTGGGATAACAATCTTCATATATATGTGTATGGCAGCATGAGAAGATAGCATGAAGCATTTCCCAGTAGCTGTGGACTTTAGTCTGTTTTAAGTTGCTCTATGAAAAAATTCATAGTTCAGGTGTCAGAGTTACTAGTAACTAGAGTTACTAGGTCATGTGTCAGTTACTAGTTTTGTAATGCTAAAACTTGTATTTCATATAGTACCCTACAGCTGTGGTGCCAACAATACAACAGGCTACTTTCCTTTAATCTAAGTATAGTTTAAGATTAAGGGGCACTTGTGGATCATTGGATCATTTTCAGTTTGCCTGTCTTTGGCTTTTATTCTCTCTCTATCCTCCTGTTATAGCACTGTAAAATGAGATTTATATAAAAATCCCAGGTGATAGGGTCAGACTTAGAGACCAACTGGCAATGACCCAGTAGGTCTGCATTAAATACATGTTCTGGTTGTTCTAAACCGGGGCAAGAGAGTGCTTGTTCAGCACTGAGGGAAGGACTGGCTTACATCATTTGCTAGTGTCATCTCCCTCCAGCTAATTAAGGAGTGGCTCTGAAAAGTGTCCTTGCCCACATCATGGGATGAATCACATAAGCATGACAAAGGCAGGGAAAAAGGAAGTTTGTGAAGGGACACTCCTAACAAATGATACTCTTCATACATACATTCCTGCCTTGGTTTAGCAGTGTCTTGGGAAACTGGGAGCATTATCAACGTGTCCGTCAGTGGGTAGTAGATTAACATAAGAGCATCATGGAGATGTTTACACTGAAACACTTGCTATGTCTATATCCTATATTTAAGGGAAAAGTGACTCCATTACAATACATCTATCCCACAGAGACGCCCAATGCACATAAGTCGCATTACTGAATTTTACGCAGGATACGGGTCTTGGTCCTTCTAGTGGCCATGTCCTGGCCACTACTAACAGAGATTACCCCAGTTACAAAGGGATCTGCACAGCAGCTTTACCTTATCCTCTTTTAACCATTTCTCCAGGAGCTGTTTGCGTCCCTGCTGAAGCACCGGTCTGCAGAGTTCCAAGGATTCGTATTTGTTAAGCTGACCTTGGTCTAACAGAATTCCGAAGTACTGGAGCAAGGGAGAAGTCTGCCCTGGCTGTGCTGGAACGCTCTGGAACCGGCGTATGGTGTCTGGAGTACGCAGGATTCCCTTCAAAAAATTGGAGGATGCATTTTATTCACCAGCTCTGTTGCTGAAACCATGGACTGAAAACTAATTACAAAGGTCCCTCAGTACCACGGGTTGTCTGCAAGGTTCAGATAAACCCTTGTATATGTAAGAACTATTTCTTTACCTGCCCTCAATAGCAGCGACACTAACCAGAGTGGCATTTTCTCTGATCACTTAACCCTTCGGTTGTGGCATTGTTTCTGTGTATGCTCTGGTACCAGCCCATCACTGGCATAGGCTATCTGATAGTTAAAATTTCATCCTCAATTTGTTATGCAGTTTTGTAGACTTCTAACTTCTAGTTGGAAATACTCTATTCTGATAGAACTGTGACAGTAAGAAACCCAAATTCGAGAAGCAGTGCAACTATTCAATCTTCAGGGCAGGTGCTACTGCTCTAAAGGAGAGATTAATACTACTGGAGAGGTCGTAAAAAGTCCAAACAGCAGCTGTCATGAGGAGGAGGCTTCACGTCCTTTGATTTTTTTCAGCTTTCATGCGGACTCTGGATCTCTTCTCTTTTACTGATGGTTCTCTCCCTTATCCCATCCCTCTTACCACTGTAAAGCTTCAGATACGTAGCCTCAGTTTCATCTTACACCCAGGCTCCTTTTACTCTCTCAATCCCTTTCTTCAAAGGCAACTACTGCCCCCCTAATCCTGCAAGACCAGTTTTTAATAAAAACCTGTAGCTACAATATCAACTTTCGTCCAGTCTACTATGCTTGTGTCTTGCACTATTTTCCCCACCCATCTTTGTTCCTTCAATTTAGTCTGGTCGAAAGCCTGACATTTTATATTTGTGGGGGCACCTAGCACGTTGTGTACACTGCCATAATATGGCCAGTTCTGTTGAAGAGAGCTGTCCTAACAAATTGCTTTGGAGAACACACCTATGTTTTCAAGCTGTCAGTAGTGCTACTTCGAAAAGTAAAATGCTGATCCTCCTAACACTTACCCATGTGAGTGGTCACTGACTCCAACGCACATCTCAGATGAAGTTAAGCACATTCTTAACCTTTGCAAGAATAAGTCTGAACTGTGTATTTCCAGTTTTAACAAACTGTTAGAAATGGTTTAGGAACGCTTTATACCTTTGGTGCATTTGCTGCCACTTTTGCTGCCTCTGAATAGTTTCCCTGGGCAAATAGTGCATTGAATTTTCGGGCAAAGAGTTCCTCAGCTCCTGCCAGATTGTTGCGGACAGCCATTCGCAAAGCCAGGTCAGGATTTTGCAGCACATTGGTGATGTAAGGAATTATGTTCTCTTCCTCGACACATACAGAGAGCACCTGAATTAGATATAGAGAAAAAAGGGACATTTATCAGTGCATTTTCAGGCTGCAATTAAGGTAATATGTACTTGGTGGTCCTACAAGCATTTTCAATAGTACCAAGGCAAAGAAAGTCATTGTTTAGGGTGAAGCTAGGAGTAACAGGTTAGATAAAGCGGAGGAATATTTAGGCCAAATATCAGGAAGTATTTGCCACTGTAGCAAGCTCTCTCTGGAGGACAAGCTCTGAAATGGAAGCCCCATTTCTTGGGCCCATAATTTGATTCGATAGCACCATGGAACAATTTCTGCATGGGACAAAAGGGCTGGGGGCTAAGTTACATAACAGGTCTCTGTCTCACTTCATGAATTTTTTTGTTCCCAAAAGAATTGGTACTCAAGACATGAATTAGGGTTTAATAACTATCCAAACATTTATGATAACCATTTTCTCCTGAAATTGCAAGGTTGAACACATTGTATACAACCAATAAGTGTCAGAGAGAGGTTTCCTTGTCCAAATTTTAAGATTTGGAGTTTCTAAACAGAACTCACCTTTCAGAACCAGTAGTTTACTTTATGCCCAGCAATGAAAAAATTGCAGAAGTATTGCTTAGTTAGCAAGTCTGTCTTTCCAAAATTCTATTGATCTCATTTGATGTAAGACACTAAAGGGAACGTCCTCAGTCCTCATCCACAGGAGTTCAAACACACCATCCACACATACTCAGATTACGATGTTTTTTTCCCCTTCCACACTTTCTATATTTGCAGGAGACCTCAAATGCTCCATCTCACATCTCCTATCTTAGCCAGAATGATTAGCTGGGTTTCTGAAGAGACTTGTGGACTGCCTCCACTCATCTACCAGGGTCACTGATAATATACATTGCCTGTTTCTTCCAGGGGTTCAGCATCCAACCTAAAACAGCATGCCTAGTGCAAGAGCTAGAAAATTTGAATGTATCTAAGGCCATACAGACCACTATGGCACAAAACCAAGTATCAGTTTTACTCCCTAATATGTAGGGGTGTCCTTCTCCATCTGCATACGATACTTAATCCTTACTGGAAACCTCTACAGTATTTAATTACAAAAACAGGCTACTTTATTTCCCCCAGTTATACAAATAAGCTCTTCCCACCACAGTAGAAAGCTCTTCTCCATCTAGCACTGCAGATTATGTGCTAATATGTACAAGGACAGGTAGAGCAATTTGTCATCCTGATATTGTTGTAATAGCCAAAGTTCCCTCAGTCATTTCAGCAAGGAAATTTTATGGGAAGATTAAACAATCTGAGGGGGAAGTTATGATTAAACAGATTTTCCCAAAGTTATTCTAGTAACAAAAAACACTGATATCAAGTTTGAAGAATTCCCAGATGAGATCCCACTCTCTCCTGATCTTATGTTTAAACAGTGAGGTCTTAAAGTTTCGGCATTTTAGTGCCATGTAGCAGATATGCAGCACCCCCCTTTTGAACTGAAAGCATTCATACAAGTTTTCCCCAAAAAAGTCTGATCTACATCAGAGAAATTCCTTGTTTTGGGGCAAGATTTCACCACTTTTATAGAAGATCTGGACTCTCAAGGACAGCACTAGCAGCAGCTCATGTTAATTATTGGTACAGGTCACTTTTCAGGTTTAAATATTAAACACTGTTTAAAAAAAGTTCAGCTAGGTGGAATGAAAGGTTTCTTATACTAGCAAGTAGTCTTTCTGCACAACAGAAGTTTTGCATGCTAGTTACAGACCGGTAAATTTCTGTACAGGTAAGCAAGTCTATTTTAACAGAGAATTCTTCCCAATTAAGACATTGCAGCCATTTTCTGCCTTTCCAGTTTTATGCACTAGACCTCAAGAGTTGAGCCACTAATAATCACTGTTCAGACATCTAGTTCCACCACTTTTCATAAAGAGTGCAGATTTCTACAGCATGACACCACTGAACTTTAACCCTTGCCCACCCCCACCTACCCAAAGGTAGGCTGCTACAGGCAGATCCAGATGTGAGGGCGAGAAGTAGAGCACTTAACGTCAGTGATGTTAAACATTGTCCAAAAAATGGATGTTAGTCCACTGGAAACATTCGTGAACTGATCCGCTATCACCTAGTATCTCTCATTTAGAGGCCAGCCCATAAAACTGTTCCATGAAGGCTGGGACTTTCACTTCAAATGGCCGAGTCAGTGTACACATTGCAAGTTTTTCCTAGATGGAGTGTTTGAAAAGAATCGTGAAGGGGATACTTGAAACTCATGATGCCTGACAGTTGTTCCTATCGCACTCTAATCTTGCCGGGACAGCTAGCCATGTGCTGTAGGAACAGAATTTCCTTACTTGTCCCTTTCTGTTAACTCCTATAATTCCAGCTGTCGCTTCATGCGGTGCAGTGACAAATATGGTTTCTCCACTGATTCGGTTCATGTAGATGCAGGTGCCCGTTTCAAGGTCATACAGGTGGATATAACCGTATTTTGTGATCAGAAACACCACATCATGTTTTTCACTAATCTGCAAGACAAGAGTAAGGTTTAATGATCATGTAGTTAAAGCCTTGCTTTAAAGTCAAATTTGTTGAAACGTTATAATGGCTGACAGGAAGGGGCACCAATTATTTTGTCTGATTGCACAAAGTGATTGTATTCTCACGGAGTTGTGCTTTAGAGAGGGAGTTTGTGTGTGCTTCACAGCACAGTAGCAAAATGTTAACATACTCCTTTAACATACTGTCATTTGAGTTCTTACATACACCAGAATGCTTGTTCTATGGAGGGGAAAGATAAATCAGCACTTAAAAACAGCTTACAAAGTTAAGTGTAAGGCTGGGGGGGTGGAGAGGGGAAGGGAGGAGGAGGAGAGACGACACAACACAGGGACAACAGAGAGATCAGAGCAGTAGATTTTATTTAAAAACTTTAAAGTATAACATTGGATTTTAGGACATTTACTTTTCTCTGTAAAGGCTCAGATTCTGTACTGCACACTAATGTGTCTAATGTATATGCACATTTAACATCCTGCCATATTACCATATCCCCAGAGCGTTAGAATCTCATCCTTCCATCTTTGTCTTGGACATCAATCATACCTGCATTGCAACAGGAAAGTCATTCTGGGCTTCGGGAGGAAAGAAGACATCCACTGCTTTCTTTGGAAATGGTTGGTTTCCTGTTGGTGGGGTGCCAACTTCAATGATATGCAACTGTACAACAGAAGATATAGGATCAACCAACCAATATTTCTTGCAATATTGCATAATTACATAGTCACTCAAATCCACTGGGTACCGTAGTCTGAGTAAAAAGTGGTAATGGACGTAAACGTGAGTCTCATTATCAAGCGGATACAGAATTTAGATTATCTAAGCAAAAATGCTATGTCGAGTCATCTGGTCTTACTATAAGGAAAAGCTTCTGTGATCTAGTTAAGTCACAGAGCAAGTTAAAGCTACAGGTCATCTCCCCTGCCCCCCCTCGCCCCAGAAGTTCCTCTAGCACTCTGGGTGCAACAGACTTCCCAAATATTTTTATGAAAATCCAGTACTGGCTACTCAGTTTGTGTAGTATAAAGCAATATGGAAGGAAACAATATAGGTATTTCCACACACCTCCCATCCACCAATATTCCAGAAAAATTCAAGTTCGGTGACCTCTTACAAAACAGTAAGCAGTACAGTTTGAGCCATTACATTTATTAGTCAGCCAGCAATTAAACATTTGCCAATTTTATTTTCACTTGTCTTTTCAGTCATGAACTCATTTGCTATCCTAAATAGTTCTGAGAACCCAAGTTTAGCTCCTAATGGAATCCTCTGAAGTTAAGAATTAGGGTGCTCATTTTCTAGTATCAGGAGGATAAGTAGGAAGAGCTCTGCCACCTAAAAAAGTTGTAATAGTCTATTTTCAAAGTTAAGCACCAGAGCTTTTACTTACTTCAGTTTGTGTTTTGGGTACTTGGACATCCGAACAAGTTAAATCACTAAAGTACTCCATGTCCCTAATATAGAGGTTTATTCATTATATTAATAACTCATGTGGAAAATCATTTATGATTACCTAAGGGATCTGGGGGTGATTCTGCTAGGAGCAGTGTTCTAAGATTTACACATGTGCATATAAAGTCATTTGAGGGTGGTGGTCACTTAAAAGCCACAAGATTCCTACACAAGCAAGTACTTGTGTGTGTGGGCGGGGGCAAACACTAACAACCTCAATGAAAGTACATATAGATGTATTCACTACAGCTTCACCTTTCTACAGTTGCTTTTTGTGATCTTTTGTTCACGCCTAGGCTAAAACAAAAGGAGTGTTCAAAATCAGAGTTTACCTTGCCTCCAGCTTGGCCTCTTACAGCAAAACAGAAGAGAGTAGATTCTTCAGCATTGCCTTCCATCTTGAACTGAGCAAAACTAGCTGCATGCCCCTCAATGGGCTGGGACACTTTTCTATCAACAGAATAAAGCTGCATGGCTCCCACAACACGGTTTTGCTAAACAAAATGTAAAGAGAAGTTAGTGACAGAAGGTATTTTCCCCCCCACAATATACCACCACCTTAAGTACTGGCAGATTGTTGTGGGAAAGACAGCTTGTTTAGCTTGAGTGCTGAAGTCAGCGTCTTGAGTCTGTAAACTGGGTTATCAGAATTGTACAGTGAATCCATTGCATCAGAATGATAAGGTAACAAAACTGAAAGGGCCAGCTAAGACATCGGATGTAGAAGATGATATGGTCTCCAAACAAAGTTTGTTCAAAGTTAAGCTGGGAGACCTGTGGATACCTTGGGATGGGCTCAGGCCTTAGGATATGAATATCTGATACAACAAATTCTAGTCTTAACAATTAAATGGGACCATGGAATCTCATTATATACTAAGGGAAAGTTATGCAAGTTACAAAAAAGGTTGTCAATCAAGTTTCAGGCTTTCCAGACTAGTCTCATTAATAACTTAAGTACCTGTGCAGATATGCCTGTCAGAAGTAACCATTTCTGCTTAGCATCTGTACGATAGTTGATGATCTGGCAGCCTGCAAGACTAGAGTGTCGGTCAAACATTTTCACAGGCTGAGACTCTCCCTCCATGCTCCAGTGATAGACTGCGTTGTCCGTTACAAGGGCAACAGTGTTCAGAGAGATCCATTTCCAGAAGGTAACATCATCAGTCATAGTATGAGCCTTCATTTTACTCTTCATCTCAATGTTAAAGATTTGAAGGGTTTTCCCAGCTAAAAAATACAAGTTCAACTTAATAAAGCGGAGTTAGCTGTTGTTTCTCCTTCAAGTACCATGACAGCTGCACGATTAAGTTAGATTTAGCATTCAGCCTTCCTCTTAGGAGGTCATAATGCATTACACTTGCCTGTAACATTCATAATGATCAGCTCAACTATTCGCCAGACATTTCCAAAGCTAGTGTTATTAGCTCACACGGTTGTACAAAAGAACCTACCTCTGTACTGATTGTTGCTTAACCAATTTTGAACAGATGTTGGAAACAGCTTTTTAATTAAGTGAAAACATCAAGTGTCTGAACAATTACAGATTTGTTTTATCACTTACTTGTAACCCAATTTTTAAATGTACATATTTAAGAACACATTCCATTGAATCTCTCTTGAAAGTATAAAGGTGCACTAAGACCTTGTTAGTTGCCAAAAAACTGTCCACATCTGTTTCAAGTATAACAAAGCACAAGGATGGAAGGGTCAAAGAATGGGCTCTTTGTCAGGTTTGTTTGTAATTCTGTTTCATTAACCAAAACACTTACAAGTTGGTAACCTAACAGGTTAACAAACAAAGGATCTTTGGCTGCAACAGACCAGAGACTAATATAAAACTATATAGGGAATGGGAAGGGGAGAACCACACGTGACTAATGCAAGCTCTAGAAGGAATGGAAAGGGGAAGTGTTTTGAATTACATGGAAGGGTAAATACACATGTCCAAAACAAAATGCTGCCACCTACTGCATTCCTTCTTCTACCAGAATTACTTAGAGTCATTCTACAGTATATTAGCATATGAGGAATCACTGCTACTTTTAAAGGGGAAGCAAAAAACCTTGGAGTGGTATGCCAAGTTCTGGCTCAGCTAGTTGCTAATATTAGGGGAATGTAGGGAACAGAAAGTTCAAGCTATTCCCTTTATTAACAGACACATGTATCAGTAAAGAAATAGCTAACTTCGCATTGATATGATCTTTACTGTAATAGATGCAAGACAGAGTCTATTTCATTTGCAGTGGGAGCTATTAAAAGCTAGCTGTCAAAAGTTTGTGTTGTCTATTTTCAGAATTAGGTCGCAGAGTTAAAGATCAAGACAGGAGTCCCATATGGGTCAGAGTATCAGTCTACTAAGGATCTAGGTTTAGTGACTGTCACTCTGCTAAGAAGATCATCATGTTGCAAGGCGTACAAGGATGGAAATAGAGAAAACTGCATCTGAACTGCAAATAATGCAAAGTATAGTGTTATACGTGCTAGGCATAAAATAGAACCTCAGAGTTACAAACACCTTAGGAATGGAGGGTATTTGTAGCTCTGAATGTTCTTAACGGAACAAAACATGATGGGTTTCAAAAGTTTACAACTGAACACTGACTTGCAGTTTTGAAACTACTGTGCAGAAGAAAAATGTTTTATTTAAATTAACACTTAAGAGCAGCAAGCACAGGAACAGTTTCCTTACCTTGGCAATTTTTTTTTAAATTTACATTTCACACAGTTCTGTACTTGCTCCCTACCCCCAAAATTTCTGCTGCTGCCTGATTGCATACTTCCGGTTCCAAATGAGGGGTGTGGTTGACGGGTCAGTTTGTTGCTCTGGTGTCCATAATGGAAGAGGTTCTACTGTACTAGAGTTCATCTAATCTCAATGCTTTGTATGGGGCATCAAAGTTACATTATCCCTTATGTTGTAGGGAACTAGTGACCACTCCAGTTTTATTTCCATCCCACACAATATGCAAAGCACACTAAGGGAAAACAAACAGACTTGAGTTGTAAGTCAGAATCCTGTTTATAAAAAGCCTGAAGCGTCCTAAGTTTACTGCTTTAGACCAAGTGCAAGTGTAGAGCTTTCAAATTGATACTTTTCAAAGTAATTTCCTAAATTTGGAATACAGTTTCCTTATTCTTTACAGTAGCACTGGAAAGTCTCTCTAGGGATTAGCATATAGGTCTTTGTCTGCTCTTACACCTTAATTATTAAGTAATGTGCACTGTAAGCCTATAAGCCTGTAAGCCTTTGGACTCTGGTATTCTCTTTTCATAGAACAGGACAAAAACTAATACAATCTAAATTGAGGACTCACCATCTGCATACACAAGAAAGCATTAGAGATGCAACAAACAAAATAGTAGGACAACATTAAAACCCGCAGAAAGATCAAATAGTTACATTAAGTTAATATCTGCCTTTAAAGCAATACAGCACAATAAATGAGAAAATTAAGAGAAATCTGATTCAAATGATACAAGTATAATAGATTTGCTTAATTTTGGATATTGGGTGGACATTATTCATGAATTAGTTTATGCAGCTTCTGTTTTAGATCAAGCTAATCATTTGATTTTCAAAATAGTTTATCCTCCCTAAAAATGGGCATATATGCAGTAGTCTTTTGAACATAACTGTGTCAATGGAACAGTTAGTGCAAGGTCAGAAGTGCAGTACAATTTCACTGAATTAGGTAGGATATAATTTGTTGTGTAACACATAGCTTGATAGAGTTTGATTTTTATATCTTGTAAATCTGTAGAGCATTTAGTGAGCCATGAATTTCTCAAAATGCCCTGAACTATAAAATGGTTTGATTCTCTTGCAACACAACCCCTACCTCCCCAACCCTCAACACCCCCAGGAGTCAGATCTGAGAACAAATGGATGCCAACCCTTTCATCCTCCCCTCTGAAGAAGAGAGTCCAGGTTTTTTGGGGTAGGGAGTTTTAGCAAGGAGTCGATTGAAACCCCCTTTTGCTCCATGTGGAACTACTATTAACTAAGAATTCAGATAACTATTTCTCTGGCTTTCATATCTGGACTGGCCACCACAAGCTAGAAGATTGCGTTAGATACCATCTATTCTGCACCAAGCAAAATTCTGATCTCAGCTGTATGAGGACCAACTCTAGACTATTAAAGAGCAAGCAGCAAGTCATCAGAATTTACTGCAACTCTGCAGCATTTCATCCAACAACTCTGGGATGACAGCTTAGCAGAGGATAGCTAATGCAAGGATACAGATTTTCCATGGTGAATTTTGGACACAGAAGAGACTTAAGATGTTTAAGAGCATCAGCCAACCACGCTCCTTTAGAATGTCAGCTCAACATGTGATCTAGCTTTTGAATGTGAATTCTTCACTCTTCAAAAAACAAAGGATTAGCCCAGAACTCACTTTAGATGGAAAGTTATACAATATATGGTCAGCTCTTAAAACACAAGATGTTCTTTTCATACCTTTTAGTGCAATGACTTTGCTAGCAGGATTCATGATAGCACTGTCAGCTGAAATTGGTCTGCGAATGGGGTTGCTGGGGTCATTCATGTCAATGATCACCACCTGTGCTTGTTCTCCTACTTTCTCTCTTATGCAGATGAATTTGTCAGACTCCATAGTCAGAGTACTGAAGCCAATGTTAGCTGGGTTGATCCCCAGATTTTGGAGCTAGAAGACAAAAACAAAAGTTTAGTCATTAAGTGCTTGTGTTACACAGGACAGTCATCAGCTGAAGTGCATGAAAACTATGAATAAAAATCACAAAGCTTTGTCTAAGCATTCTTTTGCAAACTTTTCCCTATTGCCAAGAAGGACATGAGATACAGTGGTGCTCAGACATGCCTTCCATTACATGTACTCATGGTCATGGAGTATAACAGCTCTAAAAGAACAGTGTCACTTATGATAGAGCTACATGAGAGATGGAAGGTGCAAATTCCAGGTGGAGGAGACATACCTGCACTCCCCCTGATTGAGCTAGTGCACTAAAAATAGAAGTGGCTTGGCTGCTGTGGCAGAAGGAGCTAGCTGCTCAAATACAATCCCATCCAAGACTATAGGCAGGTACTTTGGGTGGCTAGCCCCTCCAACTGCTGCCGCCGCCGCCGCTATACTTCTATTTTAGTGCATTAGCTCAAAACACACTGTTCTCAAGCACATGTATCATCCCCCTCAAGCTGGAATTTATGCCTTCCACATAAGTTTCTGCTAGTTATCTCCCTGCAAAACATGTACGCTAAAGCCAGAGCGAATGGCTTAATTTAGGGATTGAGAGCAGTGTGTTGGATGACTGGACTGCATCTGAGCGATCTCGGTTGTGACATCCAAGTAGTTTTGATTGAAATGGATTAAGATGTATTCAGTCAGCTATCCCCAACCTAGCTTCTAGAGAACTGGCTCAGGATTTAAATTTCTGCACTTGACTACCTCAGCACCACTTTGAATTTGAGACCATGAACTATAAATGTAGGTATGTTAGATGCAGTTCTCTCTTCGTCTTAACCACCTCTGTATTAGTTAGATTACACTTAATAGTGTAAGAAGCAATGAGTGTAAGTGTTTAACAAGGGCTGCGTTAAGAAAAACTGCAGATCAGGATAATGGACCAAGTAGTGCAGATAATACTTCACAGAAGGGCAAAGGTGGAGCACGTGTAACACCGTCTACTACCGCATGAAGAATTTACTGATCTAGCCAGCCACCCTTTCCTGCTTAGACCTGATCGGCCTCAAGAAGTTTGTGGATTAAAAGCTTACTTTAGAAGAAGTAGAGCAGTTTTTCTAAGTTCAAACATGTGAAAGGAGTATGCTTCGTTTAATTTTAAATGCTTCAAGTGTTTAAAACTCAAGTCAAAGTTTAGCCTGTGAAGAAGCTCAGTAGTACAAGTATTTTTCTGGAGGTCATCGTATTAAAATACTAGTAGTGAGGCCTGGGTTCTGGTCCTTTTTCTAAGCCACAGGCTTTTAGCATAAAATGACAACTTTGGTGCCTCAGTTTCTTCACTTGTAGAATGGAACAGCAGCATCTACCTACCAGGGATGAGACATTTGTTATGTAAATCTTAGATCTTTGGATGACAGAAGCTATAGGTTTGCAATTAATTTATGTTAGTATCACAGTGAGGTTGGGAGAAGATGAGTGGTCTTTTAGTCTACCACTTAAAATTCAGACCTTTGCATTCATCTAAGATTAGACAGAGCTTAGTAACCAAAGCAGGTTTAGTTCTAAAGTGAATGAGAAAGTAAAGAGGTCAAACACATGGCTCTTTGGAAAAGTTTGGCCTTTAAACCAAAGCTATTTTTGAAGAACAACGTTCTGGAAACCACGTTTTAAGTTTGAGTAAAACGTTACTTTTCTAACAGTCTCTTATCAGCGGTATTTCATGCAGTCTTTATGAAAGGCTCCACCTTAGCAATTCCATTACAGTCTTCACTTGCATGCTGTGATAAAGAGGGTGTGTCATACTGTGCAGTGCTGCTCAACAGTACAGTGAAAGGAATTCACAGAAGCAACCAACCTACAGGGTACCAGATTAGAAAGGAGGATGCCTTAAAGCAATGTTTAGAAAGATTCCCTATGATCTATTTTAGTGGATCATGACTGGAGTCAGAAACCTAAGGCTTACCCCAAACCACTATTGGGTTACTCAAGGCAACAGAGCTTACTACTTCCTCCATATTCCCCTCCCTCTCAAACAGGGACATTCCTAATTAGTTCATGAGGGTATTGTGAGCTTTATGGTTTTCACAGCACTTAAAATATCAGTTTTACTATATTTTCTAGGTTAGCCTGTCCCGTTATTCATATTTAGGTTATATTTGTTCACTTTATGGCAGAAGTAATTTTAAGCTTCTGATCTGCAAGATAAACATTTAATGTTGAACAGCTTCCCTCTCCCTGAAGAAATCAGATTCTCCTATGTAGCTCTTCAATGCATGATTGATCTGTTGTGGCCCAGATTTTCAAACTCACGCAAGCAAAAGCGTACAAGTCACCTTTTCCACATGCATGCATTCATACTGCATCAAGGTTTGCATACTGTTTGAAAGTTTAAGTCTACTTATTTAAAAAAGCTTACTAAAAGGCACCATCCGAATAGGTAGGTTAACCAAGCTTTCACTTGTGTTTGACTGTGCCATGTCAATGGGCTCCTCGGGTGCAAGGATGTTGTTTTTCTGTAAACATAACACGTAAGGACAGACAATGTACTAAGTCATTTAATTCAGTTAAATGAATTTTAATTCTATATAATTTCTACCCACTATCCTTCTAGTCACTGTCACTTCCAGTCACTGTTGGACAAACGCAAGCCACTCTTCCACCCCCAAAGAGCTAAGTGTCTTGTGTTTACAGACAGCCACAGCTACCCAAGGAGCCAGAGACTAGCCACTACAGTAATATTGTAGCTCAGCACACCCTGCTCCTCTGTTTAAGCATCCCATATATTTCTCCTGAATGCCTGAGCTGGTAATAGGAAATGAAGTTTAGTTTACTGCTTTATTTCACTTTGCAAGCCATGCTGTTCTCAGCATGGGCGAGACCACATTGCAATGCAGACGATGCAGAGTTCAATTTACTACAGTCATTACTAAGCTTCGGTTTAAGCAAGCAGCCCACACAGCTGAGCACCATTTGGGAGAGAACAAGTGACAAGATCCAGTTATGCAAAAAATAGCCTTTTGAATCTATGGTCTGAAGAGATGGCCACTGTCTGCTGATTACCTGTTCCTGGAGTCTCACGTTGAAAGGCTCAAGCTGTATAAATGAGAGACTAACCTATTCATAGGTGTGCTAGTTCAGAATTAAAGCTGTGATGTGGTAAACTTGTAACCACAGAAAAATCCCTTTGACGTTTGAAAGGCTGACTTCTACTGAGTCACTGTTGGAGTTGGGGGCCGATCTCTAATAATCTTATTAGCATGCATCCATGTTCTTTTGGTTTTAATGTTCTCTAATGTTTTCACTTTAGAAGCAAGCACATTTTTCTTAAACAGCTGTGTGGTAACTTAGAACAGCTGGCAATTACCTCAATCATAGCTTCAAAGAGAAAGCAAGGCACAGGCACTGGCCTGTTTTGGCAGTCTCGCTTGCTAGAGATACCAGTGTCCACAGGAAACTGCAGCCCGAAAAAATTCCTGGTCAGGAGGGAGAGAGCAGGTCTCTGCCCAAAAAAGGTGATGACTGAGGAGCCTGGAGCCTAAAGTGTGCCCTTGGTGGGCCAAAGACGGGGGAATACAAGTGCAGTTGCCCTGAACTGCAAAACAAGTCATTTATCCTCTTGGCTCTGACTCTAGCCTGGAGGCAAAGATTGGTACAATTCCTGACCCCAAGCCTGTGCCCGGATAATGGTCCCAACAGCAACCAGTTCATGGAAGCTGGAGTCTGCCCACTCCCACCCTCCCCCCCACAAAGAGAAAGTCCTGCACAAGAAATGAGATGATAGATCACAACCTGATCATTTTAAAAACCTTGAGCAAACGTTTCCCACATTTCTTGTGGTCTGGCAGAGGCACTAAATAAAGTAGACTTAGAAACCCATTATTTTTAGTTGCATGATTTCATCAAGAGCCCAGCCCTAGTTAGACTATCCTTGCTAAACTTTCAAATGGTTGTACGAATCGAACTGTGTGCAAAAGTGTCAAAGTTCTAGTTTCTTCAACAAATGTCTGCATTACACTATTGTACAATTTCATCCTAAGGCTAGTGTGGTAGTTACATTGCTGTGGAATCCAAGCTAGGAATTGCCTGAATTCTGTACGCTGAGTAACTGTTTCTCAGTTCAATTCTGGGAAAGGACCATTTGCATGTTAGAAATACTTCTAATTTAAGGGGTCTCTGAATAAATTGGCATATGAAATAGGTCTGCATAAGGAAATTCAAGAGTTAATTTTACCTTGGGTAACTGGTGATCAAAATGAAAGCCTATGCAAGTTCCTGTCTGTATAAAGGTACCTTCTGAATATTATTTTTCCAGCATTTTAGTTTCACAGCCTCTCCCTCCCTGGGAAAGCACATCCTGTTCCTTAAGGGATTGCATATATAGAACTTCAGTTTTTAAAGGTTGGATTTTTCAAGTCAATATTTTTGACTGTTGTCAAATAGGAACTTTAGAAGACAGCTGGAGTAGCCTATGAAAAGAGGTTCAGAGTTGTATCATCTTTTCCTAACCAGGTGATGTAAGTGAACTAATCAAGCTTTCCAGATCACCAAGCATATCCACTTTTGGGCTAACAGAAAAGTTCAATTCGAAGGATTCCCCCCAGCGTTAGAAGGCCGTGATACCCAAGGTCTTGGACCCAAAGCGTTCAGTGATTTCCACATAATCACCCTTCTTGCTCAAGATGAAAACACTCCACCTGAACAGGGAATGTCATACTCACAGCATGGTTTGCCTTAAACACATGACCAAGCACAATCCTATTGTAAAAGCCACACCTTCTTAAACATCACATGTAACTGTGAATGGCTAAGACATACCACTCCCTTTACTATAGGTATGTGCTACAGTTGCATTTCATTCATTCCCTTCAATTGTCTGCAAAGCTTTTCTTTGGAGTCTGCTTAAGTGAAGATTACAAAGCATGTTTCCTCCCCTGCCCCCCACACTACTCCTTAGCTAAACCACCACAACTATGGTGTTATGATCTATAGAACAATGGCACTCACTAGCTGTTCAAGTTGCAAGCAATTGTAATGCTCCACAACTTTGTTACTGTTACCTGCCTAGAGCACTTCTGTGGTGAACACGATTAGTTTTGGGAACTTAACCTGTATTTCACCTCTACCTGAAAGCAGAGGTTAGACAAATGCACAGCTGTTCGCATCTATCAAATGTAGACTTTAACTGATTTGAATGCAGTGAAATTTAAAGTCAGATCTGTATTTTTCTGCACTGGTCTTCAAGTTATCCATGTCTGGAGAGACTATAGCCCTAAATTCAAAAGTTCACCGGTTATTAAAATTCTAGTTTAGTTACTCTATCTGTATTGGCTAGGTCTTGGCAGATGGTAGTCAGTCATCCCAGTGAAGACAGGACTTAACATTCTCAGTATCTAGGCAACTTCCACTCAAGGCCGATTTACCTTAAATAATCATGATCAAATTGTACCATCTGCCAGAAGTAGTGCTTCATATACTAGTATCTTGTGGCACAGCATCTAAACACAAGTGTTATCAGAGTGCTTTTAGGTTGATTGCTGATTATCTCTGCTGGGTAAATTTAACTTTGTTGAGATGAATCCTAGTTACGTTGGTGCAGAAATGGAATCTTTGAAGTGCAGTTATTACACAGAACTTGTTCATGCTTTAGAAGTTTACCATGACAGCTCAGGTATAGTAACTAATCTGATTTTATTAGCATTTGCACATGGAAGGGAACATTCTTCATGACACAAGCACCAACAGTGAATGCATCAGAACAATGAAAGCTCATTGACAGCACAGTAAACATTTGGTTCATCCCCAGCCAGCTTTCAACCTACTCCATATTTGTGTACAGTCAACCTGGAGCTCCAGCTATTCTAATTCTAGAAGTGATGGAATACGAGGCAAGATAAGCCAGCTTTGCTTAAGCCTACCTAAGCAATAGTTAGAAAGTAGTTACGGACTAATTTTACAGCCTTCAGAACATCACTGTATGTCCCAGCATCAAACTCATGAAGGACACAGTTTTTCCCATAAGCAATGTAGTGGAATAGTAAGTGTTAGAGATCTTTACACTGCTATCTGGCAATAGAACTTATTGGTACACACAGCCAATGCCATTATTTCAGCTGCTTTAAGCACAAACTAAAAATTGAAACTAGCATAAAAGGTGACAATTGCATGACATCTAACTTCAACAACCTTCCTTAAATTTGCTCAGCCCCATTGTACTTCATTAGGCAGACGACCAGGAGTTTACAATTAAAACAGGGAGGCAGGATGAATTCGAAGACAGGAAGGCGTCAGATTTGCTCAGAGCTCCTCTGATACAACGCTGAGTTAAAGAGGTTATTTAACATGGGCTAGTGTTTGCGGTCCCTAAAGAAGTAGTTCTTGGGAGTTTGCTCCATAATGGTCTACTATGCATGGAAGTTTAAAGGTAACCCAGGAATGAGAAAGTTGGTGTGCCCCCTTTTTGCCTTTGATATATAAAGGGCTTGGTTTTATTTTTTTTAAAGACTCTTTTGCCAGGTTTTACATGGGGAAGTCAGGTCATTATTTTTCTCCCCACAAAACAATAAAACCTTGAGAAGTGGGACTATTAACATACCAGATACCAAGCAAGAGAAACCTGAGAAAGAGGTTCTTATTTTATTAAAAACCTTTTAAAATCCATTATCCTAACACCCTTCAACTAAGTAAAGGGATATCTGGGATAACAGGACTTTAAAAATAAAAGATGTGAAGCTTTATTTAAAACTGCTTTTGCATTCCAGCCTTTATGAAGCCTACAAAGGACAGAAAGATACACATTCTTTTTTCTTCTCCACTCTTGTTCTACATCACCTTTAAGCAGACCCCATTTATTCTGCAATGGTGGACTCTGCTGCAGACTGGTTGTCTAACATCTCAGGTTTCATTTTAAAAATTATATAGCCCTTATTGTGGCAGATAACCTTGAGTCAAGTGTAAACCAATGCACATTCAAACATACAAAGAGCCTGAAAAGCAATGGCTAAGAGATATGGATTGCTCCAGTCAGCTCCCGCAGGGCCTTGAACTCCATGGCTGCACCACCATGGAATTTAACGTTTTATCCATCCCAAGACCCCCCTGAATTCATTTTTTGCAGCAAAATTTGTTAATTTCCTATGGCTAGGCATCCATAGTTCTTTTTATCTCCCCCTTCAGAGGGGAATTGCTTCCTTCATAGTTCTGTACAAGTAGTAGTGGGGGACAGCAAACCAGAGTCCAGCTTGCTGCCAGTAAACTAGAACAGCAATAAGTTTGTGAGGCCTAGGGAGCTGAGAAGATGGACTGATGAAGCAGACCACCATCTTCCCTAGTATATAGTGTGTGGGAAGACCATCATCTTAGCTGGACCTGCACAATTACCAAGCCCACAGAGGTAGGCTAGGTTTTGTTGGTTTTTGGTGTTTGCCACTCATTGCTTAAAAAAACAAGCTGTACAAAAATATTCATTGATGACTAAGCCATAATTATGCACCTAGGTACCAGAGGGATGGGATCAAAGAGTATTTTGTGGAACAAGTTAATTTTCCAGGTCCCATTGTGTCATGGAGTTCACAAGGCCCTTCCTTCTGCATATGAGCAAGTACTGGGGAAAAAGCTGAAGCAACAGATATGGCTTGATTACTAGCAAATAGAATTCAGCAACTGTGTTCTTAGACAAGAGCTATATGGGCATCAGGGAAGCAGCAGCAAAATGGAGAATAGCAGCTGTGAACAAGGTTACCAATTGGCAATTGTATTGTTTATTATTTACAAGTTACATAAAGGAACCTGGAGTAATTTGCTGCATTTGACTAATACAATTGTAAGAATGATGTGTGTGTGGTCTAGTGTTGTAGATGTGATAGATAGCATGTCTCTTTCCCTAATCTGAATTACATCACTTCTAGGAAACACCCTTCTTCCTCCTCCCCCCCCAATGGACTCCAATAAATCAGAACAAGACATCAAGACCTTCAGTTTTGTATTAGAAACACTTATTATTTGAGCCTTCCAATCCCTGGATGAAAGCCATTAAATCTGTGTACACAAAATAACCTTAAATCATAAAATACACTTGAAACTTACTCCATAAATAGCTATGGAACTGCAGCTGTATTTGTTCTGTAGTTCGGGATGTGCAAGCATTTGGAGAGCAACTTTACTGGAACATTTAACTCCTCCATAATTTTATCCTAGAGAGACGTAAGAGGTTCTCAGGGACTTATTTAAAGATCTCAGTGAAAACAAGATAAGGCGAGCAACTTTCTCTGCTAACCAGTAAGGAAGACTCTAAAGACAAAATTGCTAGTCCCTTCAGACTTGAAGTTTTGGCTACTTTTGAAGGACTTTTCCACCCCAACACAGGGCCAGAGCGCACCATATATATAGCTTACATATTGCTGCATGCAAATCTGTAACAGGAGTCACCACACAGTTTCTGAACACCTCAACAGAATGTTTCATGGACTAACTGCAAGTTCTGTGCCACTTATTAAATGTGTAAACTGCTATATTTTTACCTTGGTACTATTAACTCCTTTCAAGTCCCGAGGAAAGCTACCACCATATGACCAACCAGGTTTCCACGGTTCAACATCTGAACGATAGCCCTAGAAGTGTCTTACAACAGGGTAGACTTGACTGCTTTCTCTAAGTGCAAGAGGTAATCTTCTCAGCTTCCCCACTCACATCAAATAGGAACTGACACTTGCAGTCAAGTATTTTGATACAAGCCATTATCCTCCAAATATACTAGGCATCTGCACTATTTGACAGAACCAAGAGAATCTTCTCCCTTACCAGACTACGCCACTAGCCTTCTAGCCAGCAAGACTGTTAGCCTAAACCCATAAATACCTCTTCAGATTCTGCCCATAGGTAAGTGATGTCAAGCACTCGCTCCTCATGTCCGCCCCGACCTCTAATCGCACACACCTTGGTTTGCTTCAAGTCTGACCTCACTGACCCAAGGTCAGAGTCATCTGAACTTCCCTCCAGGTAACCCTTAATGTGCACCCAGGGTACAGATTGCTTTCTAGATTGAAGGTATTTTGTAGGTTAATTAGGCACCACATTAAAAGCCTTCGTAAGCTGACCCCAGGTAGCACAATAGAGCAATGCATTGCTTGTCAATGTCCGTATGAAATTTCCTTCAACTTCATCTCCCTGAGCCTACAGAACAAAGGTGGGTGAGGCAACCTCATACTGGACCAAAAGACTTCAAGGAGAGCTTTGACTCAAAAGCTTGTCTCTTTAACCAACAGAAATTGGTCCAATAAGAGATATTACCTCACTTACTTTGCCTCTCCAATACCCTGGGATCAATATGGCTACAGTTACATTACACCTAATACAACTCTTGGCTCAGAGGCAGGAAATACGTTCAGCTCAAGTATTCTGACACAATAATGCCTCATTTCTGATGACTGCTTTTAGTTTTAGTTCAGTATAGGATTCCAGGACTCCTAAAGGTCTGCTGCACATCTAAGATGGTCTTTATACAGCTTTACTGGATATAAGATCCATTGATTCACTCGCCTAACTTGAAAGTTGAATTAGGCAGAAGCTAGGCCTAATAGAGGGTACCTACTCAACCAGCTTCTGAAGCTCTAATTATTTAAACTGGCTTTCAAGTACTAACCTGAAGAGCTTTGTAGCCTGAAAGCTTCTCTTTCACCAACAAAAGTTGATCCAATAAAACATTTTACTTCACCCACCTTGTCTCTAAACTTCTTTATAAATGCAGACATACACAGCTTCTCACACAGCTTCACAGCATGTTACTCCCTCCATTGAATCATTTTAAGATTTTTTTTTAAAACTCAAGTAGTGGTAAAACCTGTCCAGCAGCTTTTTATACTTTCATGGGTTGGGATAAGTTTGTTTTAAAAATTTATATTCAACTTCACTCGCCTCCCCAAATGTTTAACTGAAGCAGTTTACAGTTATTTTAGTAAGAGTGACTAAACATCTTAGCTATCAAAAGATAAGCAGAGCCAGGCCATAACAAAGTGATAGTCGACCCTTGAACAGCTCTCACAAATGTATGAAAGTGTTTAACAGCAGCTTTGCTAATAGTGTGGTCCCTCCAATTGCTGCAGACACTAATGAGCTCCACTAGCAAGTTGATACTTCCAACTAAATCAATATGAGATTCATAATGCCAAGTTTATGGCTGTATGAACAGGGGAGTGAATTTCCAATTCCATGGTATTTATTACTACAGGATGAGCCAAGAGAAAAATCTTATTTTAAAGGAACAACTATGATGCAAAATGATTGCATCATCCTTGGTCTGGTGGTTGATTTTAAAATTTAACTTTTTGGGGCAGGGACCTTTTCTTCAAGTTATTAACAAATGTGAAAGGAGGTGGACAAACAGTGAATTGATCTCAGGGCTGGTCTTCACATACAGTACAGCAGCTGCACTTACACAGCGCTGTATGAGAAGATACTAATACACGGATGGGTGACCTTCTCCCGTCAGCATAGTTAATCCACCTCCTAGAGGCAGCAGCTATGTACACTGAGGGCTAGGTCAGCATAATTACATCGCTATGGGGTGTGAGTTTTTCCACATATCCCCAAGTGACATAGCTACACTGATCCAGGTCTGTAGTGTAGACCCCGGCCTCTGCTGTAAGGCACCTGAAAGTCTCCTCTAGTCCCCATTTAAAAAGGGACCTCTAGGGTAGAGTATCTGGCTATAGATCAAATCACAAGCATCTTCAAAAGCTATCTGTGACACAAGCTGCAGCCTTATTAGTGAAAATGCACTGTAGGATTAAGAGTACCAAGTTCATTATTAAAACTACAGTTGTCTTAGTTCGAGACAATTTCTCATTCAGTCTGCCCTGGGACTTAACATGGATGTCCAAGCTAGGGGGTGCTAAATGCCTACGCAAATTATAAGGAACACACACACAACACAAGGCTGGAGAGGGAATATCTTTTATGGGACCAGTGTCCGTTTGTGAAAGGCAAGCTTTTGAGTTTACAAAGAGCTCTTCTTCAGGTATACACACAGTGTTTATCGCTATGCTTTCTAGTAAGGAACACTTATTTCAGTCCTATAGACCACCTCTGGTGACTAACAAGATAACATTCAATTAATGATTATGATACCTGGAAGGAATTTTTCCAGTTTTTAAAAATACCCGTCAATCTGCACTGAAATGTAACCCACTCCTGGTTAGAATCAACTCGGGAGATTACTGTAACAAATGAGTTTATTTTGTGCAGATTCATTTCCTATTTGTGCAAGTTTTCTTACAACAGCTAGGAAAAGTATTTTTAAATATTGGAAAATGGTGCTTACAAAACCGGAAGTCTTGACAGGTAAATTCAGAGACAGTACTTGAAGTTACCTTCACATTAAATTTACTACTTTTCAAAACAATATTCCACCAGACGGAAGAAAGAATTTTTAAGTGCTACTACGCTATACTGGAAAACTCAAATCTGTTGCCGTTTGTTTTGTGGCTTCCAGGGGAGGAATCCGGAAAAGAACAAAGGTTAGCTTAATTTGAGTCATAAAACATTCACTTCAGAAACTAAATCTGGGATGGGAACAATTACTTCACAGCTTCAATTTCACTGGACACCTTGCCAATTCTGAAAGCATAACCAAAAAAATGAGTATTTCCAATACTGTTAGTGGTTCATGAAGCGGTTATAGAAACAAAGCATCAAAGTGCTTCTTCATAAAGATTTGGCTGTTCTGCATCCAGTCTGAAGCTAAGTCCAAGTTTTTAAAACAGAACCAAAGGTTGGAGAGGTCAGCTAAATTTCATGGTGTGCCTAAAGCCATTAATTTTAGATTATAACATTCATCTGAATGCATTATTGTAAGGTCAACAGCCACTGTACTACAGTAAATGAAGTCTTCAGAAGTATGACAGCCTTTACTGTGATGTAAAATGTTAGTATCTTGAGTAGTTTACTCTCAGAGGTACTCCATTTTTGTTAGCATGATATAACAAATGTATGAAACCTGACGAAAATTTGCTGAAAGCAGTAACTGTTGCATCCTTCCTGAAAAGTCTGCTGTCTTATGACACTCTCCCCCCAAACCCCAGGGTATGAAAATGCTGAGAATGAAATATTTTCTAGCTTTAACACTGAACAACAGGATATGAGCCATTGTTCTTACAGCAGAGAGAAATTCCTCTCATCACCACCACCAAAAAGACTTAGTTTATCTACAGAACTAGGAAGCCAAACAGTCATGGGCACTGCAAGATCTAACAATTTTTGTTTTACAGAGGTGAAGATTCTAATTTTCCTAAGGAAATACAATTAGTCAGGATAACATTGTAAAGTTTTATACAGCCAATTCATACTGCACGTTAAGCCTATACGCTATTTTCAAAGTTGTGGGCTAAGGAAGCCTTGCTGGCACTAGTTTATATGGTGCAGCTCCAGTTGAGAGTTTCAGACTTAATCCCTTTTTGTTACAGAATGTTTAAGTATCTATGAGGGCATTTGCCAGACTGTAACTTTGAAGCAATTCTTGTTTAAAGAGCTAGATGCTACACTGTTGCCTGTTCCCAGTACAGTAAAACAGTTTTGGATTTGCATAAGAGCTTAATATCACTTTCAACCACACCAGTGTGACTTACATAGTGTTTTACTCATACAGAACCGACATTCCTGTGTTGCATTTACTGCTCTTCCACTAGAAACTGCATTTGGGCAAGTCATTTAGAAAAAAAGCAATAAAAACTTTAGAAGTTTTAAGAATGCTCACTTGAAGAGCTGAAGCTTCCATGTGCTAGAACATCTATGAGCTGCCTCAGCAAGTCAGAAGGATTATCAGACCTCAAAACTAATTTAATTATGTATCAAGACTCAAGTAACTCATCCAGATTCTATATTAATGTTTGCAGGAAAGTAGGTTGTATTGGCTAAAAATTTGAAGTGTTATTTCCCTACTAAATTCCTACAGTAAAGAGACAGTTGTGAAGCAGCCATTTACATGACTCAGCTCTATCCTAGTCAGTTTCGAGGCTCCCTTAAGTCCCTTTTAAGTTCACACGGCTATTATACAAGTTTGAGATCCTAAATAAGATGACAAAACAGGAAATTCAAAGTCAAGATGTAGCTCATCCTACTACTGCAATTGTGATTGCTCCACTCCTACAGCACCAGATCTGTAATATGCAAGAACAAGTGAGAACAGAAGATGGCATTTCAGCCTCAACTTGTCCAGCTTGTTTTAGTACATACAGCAGCTGTAGGTCATTTGAAATCCACTTAACACAGAGGCCTTACACTAGCACTTATGCTGGCAAAACTTTTGTTGCTCAGGGGTGTGAAAAGACACACTGAGTGACATAAGTTTTGCCAGTATAAGTGATAGTGTGGACAGGGCGATGTCGGCAGGAGATACTTGCCCGCCAACATAGCTACTGCTGCTTGTTTAGGTGATTTTATGATGTCCATGGGAGAGCTCTCTCTTGTTGACACAGTGTGGCTATACACAGCTGTACAGCTGTGCCGCTCTAAGTTTTAAGCGTAAACTAGCCCTGCGACAGAACAGGTTTAGTCCTCATTACTAAAGTACTCAACTTTCTAGCTGAGCAACTCCAAACTGATCTGTAGCCTTCCTTCACAACTGTATTGCTAAACATACACCTATTTAGAACAGGCGCAGTTTTCTACATTACTCCATTACATGGTAGTTTACAAAATGTTGTGGAGATTAAGCTATATAAAAATTTTCAACTTCCAAAACGCCTAGCTGACTGACATTAATTGGTAAAACTATTGCACTACATAAGAAACTTACATGCACTTAGGTACTAGATTTCAGCACTTACTGTGTACTTATACATCCACCTGCTAAAGTAATGAAAGCATTGCAAAAACTGCACCCGTGTTCAAAAAGTAGTGGTTTAAAATGCTTTTCCCAAATAAGTCAATATTTGTACTGGTCCAGTACTACTTCAGAGGAAGCCTACAAAGCTTTGAGTGATTCTGAGAATCAAGTATTAAGATGCTTAAAAGTGCAGAGCAAGTTCACATCTCTGGAGAACCTTCAAGTTTCAATCAGGTTTTTTTAAATTCAAACAGAGTTTCAGGCCCAATTTTCAGATTTATAGCAAACAATCTGGACAGCAGTAATAGGACTACAGCTGTAATATACAGTACAGTATCCTCATTTAACTACTTAGTTGCATTACTTGAAAGTAATGCTATATAGCTGGACCAGTTAGTTTAAAGACTCAGTAAATATTTAAACAAGTTTACTTTTCATCTTTAGGATCAGTTTATTAACAGATTCTCTCTTGTGGCAGCCAGTAGCTCTGAATGAGACATTTAAATATATGAACATGTCAATCATCCTGCAAAACATGTGACTTATTCTTAATCTCAGTCTTTAAAAGTTAAAGTGTTGAGTATTATTAATCCTGCATATCCTTTACATTACTAACCAAATATCTAGTAGAGGAACATTCCTTGAAGTTTTAATTATTTCCACTTTCCTTTCTAGACAGCGCATGCTCACCAATAACTGGAACCAATTATAGTTCTTCTTTGAATGGTGAGACCAGTCATGTCATTGAAGGAAGCTTTGACAGATTCAAATACAGCATACATGTTCACATCCCCCCTCCCATTCACTACCCCTTCTCGTTTCTGCTAAATCCGTTACATACCTCATTGACTAATGACTTGGAGACCTACACCACTTTACTTGTTTTTACTCTGCAAATAAGATTTGGCAGAATGTGTTGACAGTTATGTTATAGATTAAATATTTCATGAGCTGCACAGTATATTTTGTAATAAAGTCTTGAACAGCTGCAGTAGTGAAGCTTTTTATTTATCTGGAGACACCGGGAGAGACACCTATTGGTATACAGTAAGGCCATGCTAATCTACACAATCACAAGCAGTCAGAAGTAACACTGCAAGAAGCTCGTTTTAATATTGTGTACAAATAATTTACACTTACATGATCAAACTGCTTTATGATTAGTTTTATTACTGAAATCTCAGGGTCATTTAAAACCTCTTATTTAATCGTTGCTGGTTGCTAATCCATTGGCATAGCTAGAAAACAAAATTACACTTTCAGAAATGGGTACAACATGCTTCAGTGAATTATCAGACACTGTAAGCATGCAGATGTTTGACAGTACCAAAGTGTCTAGATCAATTATCGCAGCATTCTGTTACTTCATTTTTTGTTTCTTCAGAGTTCAGGACCTGGCTGCTGTTTTCAGATACTAAAGTTATGACTTCGCTTTCTGGCAGAAGACCCTTGCACAGAAATGTTTCTGCAAACTATTTTCATCTAAAATACTCTGCAGCACATTAAAAAAAAAAAATCAGGCCATGCACATTAAATGCTCATGAAGCCACTCATTTCGCTCCACAGGTAACAATACTGTAGTCCTAAGGGAAACTACTACAAAAATTGCTTCCAATAATACTAGGAGCCACTGATGTGAACATTTGTAATTCACTGTGAGCAGTTGTTATTCTGACAGCATTCTCTGGGAGGAAATGACCCCAATACCACAAGCCTTTGTAGGAAGTATTAAAGCGGCACTACTACTATACTTACCACTGTGTAAATTATGAGATTACTACTACTTATCCAGGCTAGGGAAGGGAAGCATTAATATTAGTCTTTCCACAGTAGGCTAGCACTAGCACCCAGATTTTCAAGAGCACTCAGTATTTTGAGTGCTGACCTCTTTTTAAAGATTTGGCCCTAGATGTCTATCAAATTCCTTGTTAAATCATATTCAGAAGTTCTAATAGCAAAGGCAATTTTTAAAAAGTCTCCTCTAAAAGATTTTAATCACCTAAAAAATCAGTAACAGTGATGGGGAGAAAGAAGATTTGAATAGTTTCAACAGGACAGGAATACAGGATTTTAACCTGTTAAATTGAAAGCCTTAGGGTTTCTATTAAGTCAATGAGTAGGTCACAAGGTATAACCTGTATTCACAGGGCATTAGTTTATTTGTAAAGAACATACTATACATTAATCTTGGCTCCACTACAGTGGGAGCCATTTGATAACTGCCCAATGAGAGCGCCAGGAACAGGGCTAAGTGGAGTCTTGATGCATACTGAACCCAGAACGTTTCACTTCGTTGGTTTCTACACTTGAACAGTTTCCGCATATAAGATATATATTAGTGAAACTTAACTCATTAGGAGACTCATGAAATTAAGTTAATGCTTGCCATCTGTATAACCAGTCTCACAAGTTGTAAAGGAAGAACTGTTAAATCAGTTTTCAGATCCATAATGAAATCTTATCTTTTAACTGTACTAGGTCCACCCAGAAAGTCAATTATAATGTCTTAATCAGTTTGCATACAATGTCCTCCAAATGCCTCTTGGCTTCTAAACAGATATATTTATTCCTTCAACAATGGACTGCCTCAGAAGCAACCAATGGTCTTGTCCCATCCACTCCAGCTAGTGAGACATACTAACTGAGGCAGCCATCTTAACTTTCAGCAAATGCTCATTCTCTAATGAAAATCAGAATCACAATATTGCTTCACAGTGTATGGGGATACTTGTTAAATGGGGATTAGGCTGCATCTGAAAATTTATCATATTGATCTTTAGACATGCTTGAAACTACTTTGTTACTACTGAATTGGGTGGTTGTTCTATCCAGATCCATGCGTCAGCCACCATAAAGGCAGGTATGCTATATATTTTGAAGCTTTACAAGTGGATTTTGCTGGTCTATTACCAGAGCCATATTGCCAAACACTGTTTCCAACAACATGCTTTCCTACTGTATCCTAAATAGAAAGCTTTCTACCTCCCCCCTCAGGTATTTTTAGATCAAGTGGCTTTTGAATTTTTTGAATTTTAGTAAGTGAAAGATGGTGTTTAGAGACTGCACCCACAAAAATTGCTTGAAGGTCACACCTGGGAATATGTGGGGCAACTTTACTTAAGGAGTTTTGCTTCCACAGTTTGCGAACACCATCTGCAAACAATTCAACACTAAGGTAACAGGGTGCAGGAGTTCCTTCTTTGATGTTTTGGCTCCTGTTGCAATGTTTATTGATTAAGTGAATAAGAAACCCAAAATATAAGTACAATACAAGGGAACTCAACTGTAAATTTTAGGAAGTGTTTTTAGACTGAGATTACAGGATCAATAATGTTTGCAGTTTGGGAATGAGGAAACTAAACAGCTACAGGCAAATGATTCAATAGTATCTCAGAAAGAGTACACACAAGAAGCCTTGTGTATGCAGACAGTATGGCTAGCTATTCACCTGTGTGCACAAATGCAGTTTGCAAGTATAATTATAATAGAAGCAGTCAGACCAGAGATAATATATTTAAGGAAGGGGACCATTTTTAGATTGAACACTTCAGCTCTAGAGTATCATACTGGCATGAAATCCAGTTAAGAGTTCTTAAATGAGCAGATAGGTTTCATTTGTCACTATAGCATGACGGTGGTTCACATGCAGCATTTACATCCTAAATAATGTATTATAGATCAGTTTTCCACACTAGCTTAATAAGGGCTGATCTAGCTGACACATAAGAGAAGTTATTCCAACTTGTTTATTCACAGTCTTTCCCACCTATTGAGTTTGTACCAATCCAATCACTTAGTGACATTTTTGCCTTTAATTAGAAATACAGTTCCATCAGTAAAAGAGTATTTAAAAATTAAGTATAGTGTATAACTAAGATGCACGCTCAAAGATTAAATTGTGTCTTGACTTAGTCCATGAGGTTGCACAGGACAAATTATCTTTCCTTGGATTATTAAAAAAATAGGAAAAAAGTTCTCAACTTGTTCACTTGGAATTTGAGTGCACTTTGACTAGTCAGTTTCATTGTTTCCCCATTGTTCTTTCCCTGTGTAAAATCACTTTCAGATAGGAAACTGACCGTAAAACTACAAATTAGAGGTACTTGGGGACAATTCTTAAGATGACAGGGCCTCAGTTGTCCTTTGAAAATGTCCTTAGAAATTAAGCAAATGTAGTCAGTTCCAGTTTTGAATGAATCAATTGCTTAAAAAAAAGTATGGCTCTTTCCAAATCCCAAACTAAGCCAACACATACAAGAAGTTCCCTTCCATTTAAGGAACAGACCAGTTATGAGGAAGACAACCACAAAAAAATTCGCATGGCTTCAGAAAGCTATTGCAGTGCAAGGGTGCTATTTCAGTTATTGGGAAGGGACTGAGAACCATTACAAGACAACTCTTCCAAAAATATTTTGTTGGATAGTATAATTTTGTGCAGTGTCTTTCACAAGTTCTTTCACATGAAGACAGTTCACTGCACCAAAGGTGGAGGTGGGAAGGAGTCAGTCCAAGAAAAATAATTACACAATGGGATTCTCCTTAGACCCCTCCCCACATTCTGTTACCCCAAAACTTTTCTTTTCTTTTTAATTAAATGTCAGCATAGATTTCAGTGCCAGGCTACACGCTAAACTTTACTTAATTATGATACTGACTGTGCTATTGATAGCACACAGCCTTAATACTGAGAAGACATACTTCCGCTCTTGAAGAGACCCTCTAACCTGGAGAGAGTACTTTTTCAGTACACTTTGAAGCTACTGCTGGGTTAAGAAATCTTCACCAGAAAGCCACACGTAGAAAGTTATTTACCACCTCTGACGCTATACTAAGAGGGAAAAAACACCGACGATGCATTTATGGAACTACACTACCCCAGCTACATGCTGCGGTAACTTCCCCGCTATTGCTAATTGCATCGTTCCTCCTGGCACCAAAGGTCAGAAGCCAGCTCCCTGCCAGAGAAACCGAGCGTCGCACTCCTGAGATGATGGGTGAGGTCCTCGCCCGGCAAAAGGCGAAATGTCACCACGCGGGTCGCTTCGCCACCTGCTTCTCAGGTGGAAACGGCTGGAAGAGTTTATCCCTGCGTCCTCCCTGTCACAAAGCCCCTTCGAAACAAACCCCAGCAGCTTGGCTTGCTTTGGCCCAGGGAGACCTGCCTCTAGGAAGGAAAGAGGAACCAAGGCAGAGGAGCCCTCTCCCTTTTACCCCTCCCACCGCCCCGCCCAGCAGGTGCTACTAGGAACCCAGACCCGGCCTCACCCACGCAGGAGGCTGAAGTACACGACTCCACAGGGGAGAGCCAGCTCCCCGGGGGGCGGGGGGGGAATACAGCCCTTCCTCGCGCAGGGGGGGCGGTACCTCCCCCCCACCACACACGCGCTCCAGGGAAAGGGGCCCTGGGGAGCCCCCGCAGGTGCCCCTGACAAGCGCCCCCCCCAGGCCGGCGGGGGGGAGCTGGAGATGGGCCGCGTCAGGGGCTGCCCCGCCCCCACTCTCCACAGGCGCCCCCCCCAGCTCGACCCGCCCCTCAGCGCCCGGGCCCTACCTGGAGATGCTCCTGGAAGCGGATGGGCAGAATCTGGGCCATGGCGGCGGCCGGCGGGGGCTCCAGGCCGGGGGCGGGGCGGGGGGTCTCCTCACGGGGCTCCGGGGCGCAGCGCCGCAATGGCGGAGCAGGGAGCGAGCGAGCGAGCCGTTGGGTCCGGAAACGGCCCCCGCCGGCGGAGCGATACAGCCGCGGGAGCAGCCACCTCCTCACCGGCCGGGAGCCCGCAGTCAGTGCGCCGGCCCGGCGGAGGAAGGCTGAGGATGGGCGGGGTGAAGCGACCCCGGGGTATCCAATGGGAACGGCGGAGGGATCCTCCACCGGAAGGGACTATTTCAGGACTCATCACTCTCCCCGCCCCTCGGCCTTTTTTTTTTTTTTCTTCTGCCACATCATGCGACTGGGGCGCGCCCGCGTCACTTCCGTTCCGCGCTCCGCGGCGGGCGCCGTGTCACGTGACGGTGCCCCGGCTGGTGGGCAAGGTGACTCTCCTGCGGCGGGGGGAGGTGAGGCGCCTCGTGCCGGGCCGTGCCACGCGCCCGCTTTCCGCCGGCGGCGCTTGCCCGCCGGAAGCCAGGAGACGCGGGTTCGAGACCCGGCTCCGGTAACAACCTCCCCCCTCGTGGGGTGACTTGTCAAGGGGCTTGGAATAGCCAGGCTGGGCTCGTCTTCCACCTCGCTCCGGTTACAAGCCGCCCTGTGGCTTCTCAAAGCCCCCCGGCCTGGAGGGGCCTCATTACAACCATGCATGCAAGCCCAAAGCCTCAGGCCTGCTCCTGCGTGTGACCCCCGCCCTTTGCAGGGGGGCACCGGGCCAAAACAGCAGGCCCCAGCCAACTGCCTCCAAAAGCAGCAGCTCCCCAGCTGTGCACAGCCCTGCGCTGGTGCTCACCCCAAGCGCTGAATCGGGCCCCAGATCACGAGGCTGCATTAAGAAAATCTATAGCGAGATTTAACAACGCCCTGGGAAGTCTGTTTATTTTCTTTCACACTCAGGCTGGGTGGGTTTTTAAGCTTTCCCTCCATCACGAGGGCCAGCAAGTTCCCTTTTTACAAACATGACAACGGAGATGCCCAGGTAATCGCACATGGCCATCAAAAACACCAACCCTCCCACCCATTGGCAATACTGAGAGAGAGCGCGCCCATACTGGCCAGTCCCGTAGCCTGTGTCTGTCTCAAACAGGGCCAGTACCAAAACATCACGGGGACTGCACAAAGGGCAGTTTTTGAGAGAGGCCCCTGGTCCTGTCCTGGCTTCTCAGTCAAAAGTTTAAGGTTGCCTTGACTATGGGGTTGTGTCACTGACTATCTTGGCTAATAGCCATTGTTGGACCTATCCTCCATGAATTTACCTAGGTCGTCTTTCAAGCCAGTTCTGCTTTTGCGCATCACATGGCGGTGAGTTCCGCAGGTTAATTATGCATTATGTGAAAAAGTACTGCCTCTTGTTTATATTAAATCTCCTGCCTATTCATTTCATTGGGTGAATCCTGCTTTTTGCATTGTGGGAAAGAAAACAATACTTTTCTGTTCCCTTTGTCCACCCCATTCATAATTTTATAAACATATCATACCCTCCCATTGTCCTTTGTTGGTGGCCTGTATGTGCACTCTGTGTGCTACTCAGTATTTCAACAGCTCCTCGGTACTGTAATGTTTAAAAAAATAAATCCTCTTGTAACCTAGCCCCATAAAAACATAAGACTCGTTGAGTTAGATCTGTTAAAGCCTCTTTAATTTACTCTCTTTGTTTAGCTACAGCAGTACATATGCTATGTAAGATCTTCTGATAAAGGGCCATATGTGCTGTAATGCGCCAGTTAAAGTGAGTAAATTAAGGACACCATGGCAGACGATTCATATTTTCCTTAAGCTGTGGGCTTATGTTGCAGCCATACTGTAGTTTGTCTGGCCTTAAATTCACCATTTCAAGCCTGTTTGTCAGAACTGCAGTGCAATTTACTAGGTTAAAAGAATTAAACAAGAGAGACAGCTCAGTATAACATATGTTTAGTTAGAATAATGAAAAATTAAGTGAAGCGTAAGCTCCTCAGTAAAATTTTTTAAATATACTTTTGCCATAACAAGAAACCAACTGGTTTGTATTTGTTAGGACTTTGTGCCTGCAAAATCCGGGCTACTGATGACGCATTACAAATTTTAAAAAGGATCGCTTCATTGCTACTAATGAAGTCAAAGGAAATCTCAGCATAATTGTATGTCAGGAGGGACACGGGCCCTGAGTAGGAGTGTGTGCTAGACCTCCAAATGTCAGACTTAGTGCATGGTAGAGACATCATCTTAAATGACACTGCAAGTGCATTAACCATCAAACATTATGGTACTGGGTAGCAGGCCCATTGCAAAAGCAGAGAAAAACATATAAAATTAGTGAGAGAGAGTGCTGGCTGCTAAAAAGTAGACTCTGAAGTGAAGACTGTGAAAGAACAAAAAGCTCTTCTATTTGAATACACGGTAAAACACAACAAAGCAAGAAACTTAGACGTATTTCTGCTTACACTGATGGTACCCAAGAATTTTTTGATTCACTCACCCCCATAAGAAAGACATTCATCTTGAAGCCACCTCTGCATTTGAGATACACAAAGAATTAAAAAGAGGTGGGCAGCACTGAATTTCACATTGCTAGGGGCTATGTGGCAAACTTACACAGTATCTGCAGACATCAGCCCTTGCTTCTGTTATGACTATTAATATCTTTAATGTCGCCTTAGCTAAGCCTCTTACAGTCCTGCAAGTTAACATTGTCCATTGCAGAGTAGCAGCGAAAATACTCTGAAGCCTGTGTAGCTCATAAGCTCCTTGATGAAGGAATGCTTCCTGCTGTTTGGAAAACCACCAGCCATGACGGGACCTGCCGGTAATGCAGAATTTTAATATTAATATTAATCACACATTGCAGTACAGTGTATACTACACACACTGCTTCTTATGCAGGACAAGACAGTGTTTTCCTGCCGGCTCATCCAAATTAGTGTCCTGCAGGATTGACAGCTTGCTTCCTAATGCTAGTCAAAAGGCCTAAAAGTATTATATAAATCACACACAGGCTTTTATTTCCACAAACTGCACCAAGTGTACCCCTTCGGAAGAGAACACCAAGGTCCTTGTTCGAAGACTGCAACGGTTCCAACAGTGTCGTCGTCTTGCCAGTGAGGGGTGCTGTATTAGCACTAACAGCAAAATAGGCTTACATGTGAGAGGAGCTAAGCAGCTGTATCTCCCACTGAAGGGAACAGGAGATGGAGTTGTGTTGCTCAGTACAGCTCTGACCCCAGCAGGAGTTTTGCTGTTGATTTCTATGGGAGTAGAATGGAGACTCTTTGTAAAGAAGCAGCCTGGGGTTTGTGTACGTTTTTTGGGGTCGGGGCTATCTTTTTGTTCTGTGGCTATACGCCACCTAGCAGACTGGACTTCTAGGGACTATGTTAATAGAAATAAACAACAGTGCAAAATGTCTCCGCCAATTAGCAAAGAGGGTGGTCGGAGAAGAGCACAGCTGTTCACTACCTACAAATGAAAACCACAAGAAGCATGAGCTCAGAAGCAGGAATGTTCGGTTATCGATTTTGGACTCGATTACCTGCACTAGTGGTTTTATACAAAGTTTATTATTTAACTGAGAATCAAATATAAACTCAGCTCATATAACAGAGAGGAAGACATGGTTCCTTTCTTCCAGTGCTTACTATCTAAACACTTTTTTTCACACGACCTATAGAGACAGCTGCTAGTGACCATCACGCAATCCTGATTTGTGGCAGTGCAGTTTGGTCACATGAACTGGTGCATAAAGCTGGCAGCCAGATAAATGTGACTTTTGTGCATGCATCTCAATATCTAACCAATTTGTATATATTTCCAGCCCCTTGTCTTGAAGAAAGAGCACGCACACTTTGTAGCTTTCTTCTCTGAGCAACTTTAATCTAAGCAGGAAAACGTTACACCCCTTCCTAATGCTTTACACTAAGCCTCAGCATAGACTGGATGACAAATATTAGAAGGTAAGCAAGCATCTAGAAAAGGAGCATCTTTCCACAGTTATCCTGGACACAAGAGAGTAGACAGCATCTTTTTTACCCCATAAATGCTTCTCAGAAACCATCATTATTTAGAAAACATTCTAATTTTGAATTAGACAGCTCTGAGGTGGAGGCGGCCTGTTGATGGATTGTGGGATGTAACCATCTGGAAAGGAGAAATGGACAGACTGCTGTTGCTCTGCACTATTATTATCCAATTGGCAAATAAACTTACCTATGACAAATAGGCCACGCCTTGAACAAACAGACCACGCCTAGTAAGAACTCAATCATCCATTTACAAAATAATTTTCATCCAAATGAGACATTTTAATGCCAAAGCAATCACAATGCCAAAGCTGTATGGTACAGCTAAATAATGAGCAAATAATCATCCTGCATGAGGCAAAGCATAAGTAAATGACATCAGCCTTTTGAATCTGGATTCTAATGATTCCATTATTAAAAGAGCACATGTAGAACTATACAAGTTAAAAATGGTAAATATACATCATTCAGGAAAATGACCACCCCATAGGTCCTGCAAGACACCAATTTACAAAAGGAACTAAAATACATTTAAAAAAATATATATATAATTTAACACTGGAGAGCTGCACTTGATTTCAAGAGGTTTTCAAGAAAATGTGACTAAAAATTGCATTGACACAATGCCCGTTTCCAGAGGCCAACTCCAATTCCAACGGAGTGACACAGAACAGGAGCAGGCCGTATAAATGCTGCCTCTTCAGCCACATTTGTTGTGCGTATGTTACTGCCTAGGACACATAGCAATGAAAGTTCAGCTCATTAACCTTTCCTCGCTGCCTGTCACAAAAACAGCACGGAGGGTCAGGGTCGCGCCCCCAAGCAGACAGACTCCAAGTGAACTGGCAGCTTCTTTAGTTCTCACCTTTTTGGGGGGATGGGGAAGGGATTATGCTGCAAGTCTATCAACAACCAATTGCACTGAATGCCTTTGCTAGCGTACACATCACCATGCTAGCCCATCTCTTTCAGTGGGGCATCTATACACTTTGCCCTTTGCTGTTTTCTCTGGAGGTAACGGAGTCGGGCATCCAGTATTGATTTATCATCATTCCTTTTCTCCATCTTCTTTGCAGAGTCATCTTTTATTCCTTCTACAGAAAAACAAAATGTACAATTCCGTGTCATAAATGCCACTCCCCCCCCTTCACATCCATAGGGTTATTGATCAACTACGACTAACAGAAACCCAAATTTTTCAAGTGCCAATGGATAATCCAATGACCTCCAGAAGAGACCAATTGTTTGCAAAGTAACTAGGACGTCCTTTCTTTGGAAAAACTAACCAGTTTCAGCAAAGACAAACACATAGTAAATCCAGCTACACTTCAGAAGTTATAGCAAAATCGTACCCTCAACACGTTTGTCAATATTGACACTTGCAATCACCCCTAGCATACATCTGGACCATGTTTGTTTTACTATAACTGAGCCCTCGGACCTCAAATTCTATGCATTTGTTACTTTTCTACGCCACCTCTTCCATTATGGAAAAAATACAAAAGGCTTGGGGGAAAAAAGGCCTTTCTGAATTTTCTTGAAAAGAGAAAAAAAAAATAGAGGCAAGATGGGAAGAACCCGAGTCAGGACTTCTCTCCTAGAAATTCAAATTCTCTCCCGCTCCCAATGAGCTGCCTCAGATCATGGCAGTGGATGAATTCACTTCCCTGACTGTATTGGAGAAACATGAATTATTTGTCATAACATTAAAAGGTTTTGATATGAAAGAAAAAAGGGTTCACACTCCTTTTAATTCAATAGTGGAAATAGCCCTTCCTAGCAGTATATCTGGAAAGAAATTCTGATTCATCTTTCCATTTCTTTTTACAAAGACTCTTAATAAAGGAATGTACGGATGGCAAAACGTGCTAACTTGGAGACTGAAGTTCCCTATTTATCCACAGGTCAGGTACAGCACAGGTAGCGATGGTTCACGATTCTCTCACAATGCCCTGCCAATCTTTCTCAAGTTAGAGTTAGGAAGGGACAGCTGAGGGGTGAAAGGGTGCTTTGAGTATTTGGCTTCTCTACTCACAAAAGGGAATGTCAAGCTGCTGAATCAGTTAACATGCGCCAGTTTAATTAAAATAGGCCATTCATTTTAAATCTTCAGGTGTTAAACATTGCTGCATGTTACTTTGCTGACAAGGAATGAGTGATGATTTCCCCCACCACCACCCCTTTTTCCTTCCCATGTGTAATATTATAACTCTTGGAATTTCTCTCTGACAATATCAGGTTAGCAAATAATTATACTCTCTACCAGGAGGGGAAATACCCTCCCCAAATCTTAAGTAGCTTGTGAAAATAAGTTCCATGTTCAAAATGCTTTTCTTCCAGTTACAGAAGAGTGCACAGCTTATGTTACGGACAGAAGACCAAAGTCAAAAGGGTAGGTTAACAAGCATGAAGTCACTAGCCTAGCCGCTGCAATACTCAGTATGCATTAGATGCCCCCTCTCTCTCTCTTACACCCTCCCCCCATTATGGCTAAAAGAGGCAGTAGTCAATCTCTGATTCAGGTTTATGGAAAGCTAAGTCCAATTTGCTCACCATACTGTCGTTTGAGGTCCTCCTTGTTTTTCCACTTGGTTATTTCCTCCTCGGTCACCTCTTCCCGTGCTACGCTGCTCAGTTCATACACATCGATTTCATGTAACTTAGGCAACAAGTCTTTGACCCACTCATAGCGAATAGGACACACCATCCTCACGTACATTTTAGATGTGACCAGGACATCATGGAAGATGATCCAATCAGGTTGTGGTTCCTGGTCATGAAGCTAAAGGTAACGTTATTCACTTTTTTCAGATTACTATCTTGATTTTCTTTCAATAAATGTGCTCTACAGATTGACAGCAGAAGAACAGGAGCCCGAATTCAGATTCTTGCCACAAAATGGTTAACAGCGAAACCATTTTGTTTTGCTCTCCACCCCTCTTCCCTTTTGAAAAGTTACATTTAATCATTCATGTCTTCCGATGGCTTTTACTTTGGAATGCTGAAACATCCAATATTTAACCAGACTCATTCAGAACCTAGAATTGCTTTCAGTAATATTTCTCAATAATGTTTTTCATTTCTAGAGCTTTTAGGGGAGGATCTCCAAGTACTTCAGACACACAAATGGATTAATCCTCTTAAAAATCCTGTGAAGTAGGTTAATATTATCCCCATGTTGCAGATGGGAAAACTGAGATATATAACTTACTGACTTGCCCAAAGTTACCCAGAAAGTCAGTGAGAACCAGAAACCAAACTCAGATAACTATCCGAGTTCTGGATCATAGCCATTCGATCACGTTCCCTTCATAAACCAAACATTTTTATGGATTCTGATTCTGTGCAATTCCTCAAGGCTCGTGTCTTACAGTATTGAGGCTGTGTGCAATGTTTCATGTGGCCAGAAGCTAGCTTCTCTCTTACACCAGGAACAAACAAGACAAATATCGTCGAAAATTTGCATAACCTGTTTTATTTTTCTATTTACCTAAAAAAACACCCGCACAACCACTACAATTATTAGGGGACATAAATAACTTACGGCTGATGAAGGATGAATATGGACTATGCTACCATGTCCATCCATTGTGCAAAACGTCCTCCCTGCAGATCTAAAAGCATGGGGAACATTTTTATGCTCAGGTGTGGTTAGACCACATCACAATCTAAACACGTCAACAGCAGGACAGCAGAAAATGTTTTAGCACAGACAAAATAAATTTTCCAGAAATGAGTGTGAAAACTAGATGAGGATTAGAATTTCTCTTTACTATTGCCATATTAACTCTTTTCAGTCTCAATTGATGCAGTGACAAATATGGTTTTAGTTTTCCATCTTGCTGACAGATGATCATTGTAATATCTGCAAAGCCCTTTACAATTCTTAACTAAGCCTCCCAACAACCCTACAAGGTGGGTAATTAAGAATCATCCCCCCCCACATTTCAGATATGAGACTGACGCACCAAAAAGTTAAGCGATTTTGCCAAAAAAATCACATTGAGAGTCAGCGGCGGAGTTGGCCCTGGAAATTAAGACTCCTGGCTTCCAGTCCCGCACTCAGACACCTTCTCTGCTGCTGTCACAAGTGAAGTTGACCCTTTTAATGAACTGTGGTACAGTTCTGATACTCTGTTTTGTTTTATAATCATATACCAACAAATCTGTTCTATCCAATTTCCCAAACGCCTTACCTTCTGGCTACATTGGTGAAATATCCTGTGCACAGACATCTTCTTAGTATCTCATTTTTTGAGCCATCAAAACACTCTCTTGGGAAGTCTGACAGCTGCATACAGTACAGCACAAAATGGATTAGTGTCTTTGTTAAAGGAAAATTGGTCACACTTTTCCCCCTCAGGAGCTTAAACCTTTGTTTCACACTTCCGTTTTATACGTCCCTTCCTTTTGTCTTTTGCTACCATTACAGGACATATAGGGACAGGCGACAATGAGGGATGTAGTTAAATAAAACCTAAACAGATTAGTTTAGATTAGGACAAAGATGGCAGCCATCTAGTGAAGAATCCATACTGCAGTATACATCTAACACAGGCACTCGTGCAAAAACAAATGCCATTAATTTACATTAAAAGGAAATTTGTTCACCTGTTTAAGCTTACTGGTTATTTCCTGAAGTTGTGCTTCAACAGTAAAAGCAGATTTTAAAGCTCTGAAGTGGATCCAGTGTTTCTGGCACCAAGCTGCAGGAGACTTGCTGGGAATAGAGAGACTGGTGTTTTAAAGAGGCCTTTCGTAAGTGGAAAGCAACAAATTGATGCCTTTTTTTTTTTATTGTGGTCATACAAAGAAGGCAGACATACATATCCAGATATTTTGTAAATTCTGACAGCAGATTCCTTGTACTGTATATATATTACATTATGTAAACATCCTCACCTGCGCATGAGCACAGTAAATTTCTCTTCAGAAATGTAGAGAAGAAATGTACACTATCAACTCTGAGGTCTATCTTGTATGTATTGAAAATACCTACGTACCTTGATTTGCACTGTTCAAAGATGTTTAAAAGGGTTGCAAAATCATTGTATCCTCCTGCCTGAGAGGACAGTTCCTGGTGTCGGAGTTCTGCTTCCTTTTGTTTCTGAGGCTCACCTGAGGAAATACGAAGTTATATTTCACTTTAACAAATTCAATTTATTTGTCACTTCTACCTTTGTTTTCTATAATCTCTTTAAGGTGCATCTGAGTCTTGGCTCTTTATTTAGATTATTTTAATACTCACTTCTCTCCCCTCTCCCTCCACTCAGTTTTGTCTCTCCCACATCTGAGAACACACAGCTGCTATTAAAGCTCTGATTAAAACAGTCAGCCAACAATACAGATGTAGCTTTGATGCAACTGCTAAACTCTTTCCTTGGGAAAGGTTAGTGGGTATTGTTCTCTCTCATCACCAATTCTCTGTGGTTATGTATAAAGACAACGTGAAAAAATAGAGAAGCAACAGAGTTTTAAAAGTTTCTAGCAATCAAGTGAGCGGAAGATTTGATCATCTGAGCAGCAGAACCTCACGTTTCAAATGAGGCAGAAAAAACAAGGCCTGCTGCTGCTATTTGTGGGCAGTTTCATTTAACTTGTTGAACCTAATTTATGTCAGGCGATCCAAACACCATGGTGATGGATAGATTTTTTTAAAAAAAGAAATCAATAGTTTGGCATAAAACTCAACCCATGAGTATATAGGAATCTTCGTCTAACTGCAAGGAACATGCCACGCGATTGTAATCAATGTCAGAATTCTGACCTCAAATTTTGAGCCTAAAAAGGATCCCCTCCCCCAATTGGATCCCCCATTAAAGACAATTATGACTGCTTTGGGCCAACGCAGTATGCTGCACTCCTTAAGGCCAGAACCACACAAACATGCAGGTATTTAATTTCAAACACAAGTAGCTCCACTGCAGTCAGCAAGGGGACTCATACACTTAGCTTTAAGCACCCGAGTAAGCGTTTGCAGGATGTGAGCCTATGCCATAATCCCTTGTTTCCAAATTGACGGGTCCATTGTTTAACAGGCTCTGGAGCCCCTGCACTGGTTTGTTAGCTGGCTGAAGAGGACATGTGAACAGGCTGCAAAGGGAGCCGGAGGGTGACTGGGAAAGCAAAAGCAAGTCTATGAGTGCAAGAATAGCAGAGTACCATCCAACAACAAAAACCCTCTGACAGCTCACTTTCAAGTTGCTGACTGTCCGAACTGCCTTTTTCTGCTGTACCAACAAAACCGAGTTAATACATTACAGAGATAACCAGAAACGGACAATGAACAGGAGCAGAAAGGACAAAGGTCTCCCCAAGACTTTGCCAGACACACTTTTTTAAAAAGCGAGCGAGCTCGGTGCTAGTGAAAGGTCCTGACCTGAAAGTCCAGAAAGATTAGATCTTCGGTTTAGTCACAGAATTGGCATAGGTGCAGCAGCAATAGTTCATGCTCCCCCCACACTCACAATCCTGCCCCAGAGGGTTCACCTCTAGGGTGAGTTCATTCTTTTAATCTACTCAGTGCTTGCTCTCTCACTGCAGAGTGACCAAAAGTGGATCCAGGGAGCGTGCGCTGTGTGTTATTTTTTGTTACGATACTAGATCTGAGCTGCCAACTGCACTGGCATCTTTCAAGGTGACGCTCCCCATGCTGTGTTTATGTAACATGCTGGTATGCAGCCATGTCTCCCTCTAGTGGCTGGCCTAGTTGAGGGTACAAGCTTGCTCCCCGCTGACAGCTCATGGAGTCATTCTTTTTAGTTCAAGTGATAGGCGCTTGTCCTTCTTCTGCTGAAGATTCCCAGATGCTTCCCACTGATGACTGAAGCGAATGTATGCAATGAGCTGTGGCTTCACGTAACTAATGACATCAGGAATGGAAAACCAATGAAGACGTGAAAGACAAAATGCATAAGGAAATTAAAGACACCTTCTACAGACAGAGCAGTGCATGGTGACCAATCACCTCCTGGCAGAAATTCCACTCCGGATAGAATCCACAGCCTATACTGATCTGCTTCCGGAGAAAGGGCTTCTTACCAGGGCGTATGAAGACATTTTCCACAGATAACATCGCAGCTATGGGAAGCAACAGATCTTCGCAGTCAAGAGAAGCTGCCTTTATGACAGCACAGGTCAGGTTTGGAGGGAGAGGAAATTGCACCAGGAACTCTCCCAGTCTTGTCACGTCGCCTCTCCTTATTGGGAGGAAAAAATTCAAGCATCAGATTGAAGAGAATCTGAAAGTCCAGAACCTAGATACAAGAGCCAAGTAGCCAGGACACATCCCCAACAGAGCCTTCATTGGCTTTTATGCAAACACACATTTCCCAGAGGCCCAGGAGACAGAAGACTGGCAAACCAATACAGTACAGGAGCCTCTAACTTAAACTCTCCCTCAGCTTGCCGATGTCCTTCCCATCTGCACTATCAGTGGGGGTTTTGAGTGCATCAGGAAAGCAGGATTAGTCTGAAGAATTCTTTATTGGTGTGAAGAATTCGTAGAGGCTTAGGATAAGAAGTGTGCATACATCTGTCTTAAGTATTATATAGGCCCCACTATCATTGTGGGTTAAATATCTCTCACACTTTAGTGTATTTATCAACAGCCCTGGGGAGTGCTATTTTCCCCATTTTACAGATGGGGAAATGAAGCACAGAAAGACTAAGTGACTTCCCCAACATCACCCAGGGAAATCTGGAGCAGAGCAGGGAACTGAATTTAGGTCTCCTGAAACGCAGGTTAGTGCCCTAACCACTGGCCCATCCTTCCCGTTCGATCAGAACATTCTATTCAGATGGAAAAATATTTAAGTTCATGGGCAAACTGATATGTCTTCTACTGCTGAGGAAAGCAATCTAGCTTATGTTGCAACTCAACAGTAGTACAAAATTAAGTCACAAAATACTTTTTAAGTACCAAGGTTAAAAGGTAAAATGTTTGTTTCTGCCCTTTTCACCTGTCAATAGCATCACATTGGTAAAGTTGCTTAAGAGCCTCTAAAATATTCCTCTCTTCAGGACGGTCCAAATAGGGGAACCTACAAACAGAAAAGCAGACTAAATTCCACTGCTTGGGCTCAAGGTAGTTTGTTAAAGCTCTAAGTGTTTTATATTGCAGTACTCCTGGAATCCTTCAATACAGTCAACAATCAAGGGGAATGTGTGTGCACGCGTATTATGTACAATAGTTACGCATTTCTCTTTAATGAAAGAAATAGCTTCCAGATCCCAAAAGAGCTATGTCTACACACACACAAATACATTTATATTTACACACAAACATCCTGCACATGGGACACTGAAGTTCATTATTCCCTCAAGTTTTAGGCAAACAAACCTCAATATTGTTCCTCTGAAACATTAACAAAGGTTATTGTTATTTCGGGAGCTAGTTTTGACAAGCCCCCACAAAGTTATCTAGAGCCCAAGACACAGCCTGAGATTTTTAGGAGAATGACAGGAGAGCTGACATTGTGGAATTGTCCCATTTGCCCTGACACCTAATCCTGTTCTTGCTACCAATAGGCCATCGTCTGTTCTATTTTTTCTGATGCCAGTGTTCTCTAACATGCCTTGCCAAGATTCAGGAGGGAGATTGCAATTCCTTCCCCCATGGGTTACCTTATGACATCATGTACAGCAAGGCACTTCAAAGTCAAGATCACAGACGTAAGACTAGTTCTCTTAATCTCTGGGATCATGTGATCAGGCATGCACTGATCCCAGAATTCCTTGCTGTACACCCGGTAGCATTTTCCAGATGATGTCCTGCCAGCTCGGCCTGCTCTTTGCATTGCTTCACTCCTCCAAAAAGAAAGAAAAATAATATTGTGCACGTCATCGACTTAGCAAAGCACCCTATAATTATGATCAGTAACAGCAATCTGAGTGCCTTTGGATAAAGAATTGTGCAGGAATATTGAAATGGAATCCTGCTATGCAAAATGTAACAGCATGAAGAAATGGTCCTGTGCAGGGCAAAACTTCCTGAACTTCTGTGAATTAGTTGTGCTCAGTGTTAGAAAGATGATGTGTAAATCATTGTTCAAATTATAGATAATATATGGTGAGTTATTCCTCACTGCTCATGATTAAAATTAAAGTGCAACGCTCTACTAAAATGTTTTATTTACTGTCCCTTATGTTTCCTAACTATTGATTTAATATAGCTGCAAATGAAAGCTAAATGCGCTGCAGTGTCTCCAAGATCTCTCTGCTCTTCTTTATATCAGGAAAATTGCAGACAAGCTGTACATTCAAAGCAGCTTTCAAAGGCAATCTGAGGACTTTTCTCAAACCAGACAGCAAATTACCTTTCTTCTAACTTACTTTGAAATGGGAACCACCTCCAGTATGTCCAAGCCAACTCTGGGGTTATGATTTAACTGCTTCACGAATCCACTATCAACTACATATCTGGGGGGAAAAAAAACAAACAAACCAGTAAGAGGGACCTAGTCCAGGCAGTGGATTAGGTTCTTATCCTCAGACCACAGTAACATGTCAGATGAACACGGCTGGTCTGTAAACGTGGAAGACAGTTGCCCTCTGCTGGCCAATTACTGAACTACAATGGGATGGAACTTGAGGAAATTGCTCATTTAGGGCTCCTCTACACACAGAAATTACATTGACTTAACAGAAATAAAGTACTGGGTTTGGTTTCAAAATAAGAAAAAACGGATATTAAGAACTCGTAACCCTATTTAAGAGTGGCCAAGCAAAGGGGATGCATCAATTTCTTAATCAGTTTAATAACCATATTTCTGGTCTGCATAAAAAGAAGTCACTTACTGAAAAAGGGCATGTAATTACTCAACAGGATCAGAGCAACAGAAAGGGAAATACCAGATAAGGTTTTTCAAATCTAATGCAAGTTTGAGTCATTCCCTCAGTTGCAGCTTTTACCAAGGATAGGAAATAGGTACCTTATTCCATCAACTGTCAGAGATGTTGCAGCAACGTTTGTGGATATGACACATTTTCTAATGCCGGGAGGAGGTGGCAAAAATATTCTTCTCTGTTGATCTAAAGAGAAAAATAGGCCCATCGAATAACCCTTTATGTCAGGGTGCAAAAAAAAGTCAAATTCCATCTCCAGGAAAGACAAGATTACCCACTAAAAATGGAAAATTAAATTAAAAGATGGAGGTCTTTGGGTTGAAAGTAAAGCGTGAGCCGAGCCAGGAGATGAATTTCAAAACAAGCACTGCTTTAAAATATTTGTTGTGAATGACATCACTTTTTCTCTATTGTTAGTTCCCTAAGAAAGTCTCTAGCTTAACTGCTTTTAAGTAAAGCCCTTTTGGACAGCTCTTTTGCAAGAAATATACAGAGCAAGGGAATCAAGCAGGATGCCCGTTCTATATGGAAAGTTTAAGAAACATGCTAAGAATCAAACAATCTGAGGTCTCTGGTCTTAAATTGCAGTAAGATAATAGCACATTTCCCTCTGTCTTATTTAGAAGGAGATTTTCAAAGGCACAGATGGGAGATAGGCATCTAACTTTCCTTTGTGCTTTTGAAACTCTCCCCCTAGAGTCACATGTTTAGATTTAGATTGTAAACTCTTTGGGGCATGGCCCATCTTTCTGTTATGTGTTATTATATAGTACCAAGTACAATGGGGATCCTACACACTAGCACAATACAAATAATAAAACAATTGTAGCCTTCAAGCACCATCCTAGTACCTATAGTGCTATAAAAATAAATAACTCCTCTCTCATTCAACCCTCATTTTGTCCTTTTGGGAGGGAACAAAGTCTGCAACCTCCCTGCATGTCATCAACCAATATACTCCCTATAAATGTCTCCAGGCTATGAAATTGCTCCCCTACTCTTCTCATGTATATTTATTCTGCCTTTCAGCATTCTTACACATTTCACCCACACAATTAATATCAAATTCAAGATAATCTGAAAACACATCTGTCTGTTATAAGGGTCACAAAGCCTTCATTTCTGAACTCTTCAAAACTAGCATGTATCTTATTAGGCAGTGACATGCAGACTGACTTCTATATAGGGTAACACCACATTCTGTGCATCTTCTTTTGTATGTATAATCTTATTGGCAAGACTTTTTTTAAAGCTAATTTTTTATTAAGATTAATTAAAGCAACACAACTGAGGAATTAAGTCAAATCCTTTTTTTTAAACAGCTACCAAACATACTTTAATTGAAAATGTGTCTCATCTCCCCATAATAGAAATTATCCACAAATTGTATGTGAAGCTTTTGGAATGAGACTTCATTTTTAAAAGCAAATTCTGGACTGATAATGAGAAGGACTTTCTGCCCTGTTAGCCAGATAGAGCAGAGCAGAGTTAATGAACTTTGCAAGAGTCCCATCCAGTCCTCAGGTGGAGGGACAGTAGTTGTAACAGGACTCCTTCGGGCAAGCATTAGGGTCTACTTATAGCTAGGGACTCATCAGGCTTCTAGTTATGGCACGAGAATTTCCTCTGCTAGGAACAGAAGAATGCTACAGCTTTATAGGAGACATTACAAGTGTTTTTAGTACAGGACGCACGTGTCATTATGAAAAGGACAGGACTGACTATTTAATAGCTTTTTGCCAACTGCCATTATGAACCAGTACACAATACAGTACAATTCGTTTTTGTAAGACAAAACAAAGAATATCTTTTCCTACTGAGGCGACAGGGGGGATATCAGAGAGGCAGAAAGTCATTATCAGTGTTGAGGTTTGGCCAGACATCAGAGCCGACGTGTTCTTGTGAATACCACTATGACGTTTTTAATGACTGCAAGCAGTCAGAACTTTGGGCTTTGGTACAGACTGAATTTACTTTCCATGCTGGGGCCGTCATTCTGCACTGATTGGAGAGAAGAGCATCACCGTCTAAGCCACCACTGCTACTTCCAGGAGCACATGGATTTTAATTCAAGGTCTGATCAGGCCAGATTATGATTAGCTTGTGACAATGCTGCTTTATTAGTCTTTCCAAAAGGTAAGCAAATGGCTGGATTGTTTCCATTCAAAATCAAAATATTTGACCAGGATGTCACATACAACAATTAACTGCAGCTGACATCTGCATGAACTAAACATAGTGTTATGTTTAATTCAGTAAGTCTTACCTGTTGGCATTGACCCATAGAATGGTAAAATAAGCAAGCCTTCAACGGAACAATCTTGCACATCATAGCGGTAATCAATAGATTCTGCTTTCTGGAAAAGTAAGTCACAAGTTCTTTCTATCTCAGATTGACCTAAAGCAAAATATAGAAGCACTTAAAACAACTGTTTAGTTTCGACTTTGCCTTGTTAGTTTGCAACAGCTCTACACAAAGTTATCATTTACACGTATTATGGAGATGTCAGTACAACCACAAAGGTAAGGGAACATTTGTGCAACTTGTTAACTTAACTGGTCATTGCCAGACTTTTCAAATTAGGTTTCTGCTTAGGGTTTTTCTGCATAACTGCATTGGGTTAGGTATGTATTTTGTATCAGGGTTTTATTAATTTCAGCAACCTGAATTATAAATTAACAGACTTTTTGCCAGGGGGATTATTTAAGGTGTTTCTCTTTTCCAGAATAGACCACGGAAAACTTATACTGGAGTTCATCTTCTCCTGCATTAGAAAGAATTGATCAACATAATTATTTTGTTTATTTAAAGTCCCTACTGAAACCAGTGAGAGGTTCTGGTGCACAAGGAACGTAAAAATGGCCTTAGAAGGAAAGTGACACACCAATCAATTTGTTTTCTCTTCTCGCATCCCATAAAATAAGATTGCATACTCCTGCTTCATAGTAAGGCAAGCTGTGCAACTTGTGATACAGAATCTTTCTTTTAGAAAAGGCAGAAGAGTGGATGTACAACTAGACGTGGTTTATTTTCAACTTTTTGGCTAACACCACCTCTCTCAAGGGACTCTATCCTGCATTGGTAGAGGGTTGAACTGTGATTTTGCAGTTCTGCACTTATTCTGAAAGACTCTTGGTAGGGTTTATAAAGAAGCAGGGAGATAGTCAGGGCATGTTTCTCCTGACACATTAGGATAGGACAAATGTTGGGAGTTGAGACAACAAAAGTTAGAGGAATATAACCACTGTTGGAAAAGCTATCCAAACGATCCACTTTAGGGAAGCATTTTTGGAAGTGCCTAAGTGACTTAAAAACAATGTTCTGTTGACTTTCAGTGGGACTTGTGGTCCTAAGCAACTTAGGCATTTTTGAAAATCCCACCCACAATCTTTAAAATCACGATGTGTTTGCCACAGCCACTTTCTCTACAGTTGCCTGCCATGCCCTAGTTCAATTGTTCATTGCTGCACCTAGACACAGCCCTAATGCCCTCAATGCCCACTGGTCTGGGATGATCTGGGCATCCAGCAATAAGAATTTTTTCTGTTGGCAATGTCATCATTTGGCAAAGGATAGGTTTTGAAGGAAAAAGGAATTCTCACCAGTCAGAAAAACCAAGATGTCTCCTGCTGACTCATTCAAGTGGATATCCAGGGTCACTTTTACAGCCTGAAACAAGCAGCACTAAGAGGATTATCTACTGGAATTAGAGCCTCTCTCGCTCATCCCTTGTAACTGACAGTGTAAACCAACTTCCTCCCCCCTCTTTAAACCACAAAAACTAGGAAGCTTGAAAAACCAGCCTTGCATGAAGTGTTTAATACTTCATGCAGAGGTGAGCTCATCATACACCTAACAGAGAGAACACGGCAAACAGGCAAAGGAAAATAAGCAATACCTCTGTAACATAGGCAGAGCTTTCTGCATCCTTTGGGCCAAGCAAGCTACAGAATATCTCTTCGACAGGGTAATTCCTTCCTGGAATTTGCACCACGGCGCAGCCCCCAAAGAACTCTGAAAACTTGTCAACCTCCAGGGTGGCTGACATCACCACCACCTTCAGGGCTTTCCTTCTGTTGTGAGGCTTCTTCTGCTGGAATAGTTTCTTCAGCAAGCCAAATAAAATGTCCTGAAAGAAAGTTACTTTATCTTGGCATCTTAACTCTCCTGAGTACACAGCAAAAATGCCCACTGAAATACATGGGGAGGTGTTGATTTTACCACCCCAGAACCACTGGTAAGTGGGACAAGATTAAGCAATGTGCATTGGGGGCAAATGTGCCTAAAAAGTTTTTTTCCTTCCTGTAAATAGTCTGATTGCTCTCTAAAGTTTAGAAACAAAATGCTTAGTAGCCTTAAAGAAACCTACATTTTTCAACAGCTATGCAAAAGCAAGGTGAATCGACAGTTAAAAATACCTTCTCTCATTCTTAATTCTCCCTTCGGCTGCAGAAAGACAACTGTTTTCAAAGCAGTGTCAATACTTTGCTATTAGTTCCCTCACTGGAAAATGGCCCTTCGTGGTGTTTATGGTGCACTCAGAGGTGATGTCTCTTTCCTCAGTTGTGATGCAAAAAAAAAATCAAATGCAGGAAATTGAAGTAGGGAAAGGTGTGGGAAGAAATCACACCCACGGGCAAACTGTCAGAAGAATGTAAACCCTTCCCCCTCGTGCTCCTATCTCATCTCATCCCCCACCTAAGGAAAGACTTGTAAAGTGTAAATGTGCTTTGGTTTAATCCCTTTGACTTAATGCCAAAGTTTAACAGAACACTTGAATTTACTGGGCTAGAACATTGCTACCAATGGCATGGTTTCAGCTAGCATGTTTATTTTAAAAAATTGCCATCCACTTTGTGCAGTGGAACCTTGCTAGTTAACATTCATGCTGGAAAAATTGACAGCTTGATTGCTGTTTTTGAACAGAACCGTAGCTAACACTGCCAGGCATAGTGCTGACGGGGCCCTAAACAGTTAGATGTTGCCAATTCAGTAAATAAGAAGCTAGTTCATGCTGTGGTGAAGTCATAAGAATAAACCAGATGCACAGAAGATCACTGGCTTCACAGGAGAGTTTCAGTGCCAGCCAAAAGAGCTTGGGAACTTGCAACAGCCAAAGGAAGGAATAAGTAGATCACAACAGTGCAGAAAGTGACCCAAACTGAACAGGCTAACAGAAGAATTACAACCTCAAATAAGACAAACTGGAAACCTCAAGACATTCAAAGAGAAGAAAAAATCTATGCTACAGGGACCTTCTCTATCTGGATGGTGCAGATAAGGGAGGTAACATGTTTAATGGTTAGAAGAGTGGGCAAGGAGTCAGGACTCCAGGGTTCTCGTCTAACCTCTGATGCCAACTCACTGATAAATCACTATGGCTCAGTTCAAACCTTTCAGTTGCTCTTGTAAAATGTCATACAGGAAGGTCCTGAAGTTTAGTTATCATGTAAAGCATTTTGAGATCCTTAAATGAAAGATGCTATCAAGGGACAGAGTACAATCTCCTCTAGGAACTAAGGACCATCACAAGCCTCCCTACTTTCCACTCCAAGTGCATTTCTTTGATCTTGTCTTCTCTCACAAATACATAGCAATGTGTACTTTACTTTAAAAAAACCCTATCAAAACAAGACATGCCACTGCAAACACCACTCCCACTGGGGAATGAATGGGAAAACAAACTCATGACAGACGTTAGTCATATCACTTTATGCATGAAGGTTATGAGTGCAGCATAAGAACCTGTAAAGAACAAAACTACAAGTTTTGTTTTAGTGATACGGAATGATGCGGGTCAAATAAAGTAACACTCACTGTGCTTAAGCTCCGCTCATGGGCTTCATCCAGTATAATGATGCTGTATTTGGTAAGATGGAGGTCTGCCAGTATCTGTCTCAGTAAACAGCCATCAGTCATATACTTGATTGCAGTACCCTGAATAGTTTAACCATCCATTCAGTTATTGCCCTGCATATAGATTTCATTATATACAATCACTTATCAGGAGTGACTATGGATTGAAATTGATCATTTAGAATTATCTAGATTCAGTGAGAGACTGAGCACGCTCTAATTAATATGCTAAGCCACATCTACAAAAAGCACTTGCTAGGTTTTTTGAAATACTTTACAAATACACAAAGCCCATTATTTAAAACATTTATTAACTGCTTATATTTCTAATCTGTGCAGTTCTTTTCTTCTTTTCTAAATTGACAAATCTCAGCACCACCTCCTAATGACAGTCCAATAATTCTAATTACAAAATCATAATCAAGTATTTACCTACCATAAACATTCAAACTGTTTAAAAATCAACCCTCTTTATGTGAATTTGTGGGTTCTATGGAAATGCTTCAGGTGTAATGTGCTATGAAAACATGTACAATTATAAAATTCATTTGAGCCACATTTAATAAGAACCGCCATACTGGGTCAGATCAATTGTCCATCTAGCCCAGTATTCTGTCTTCAGACAGTGGTCAATGGCAGGTGCTTCAGAGGGAATGAACAGAACTGGAAATCACCAAGTAATCCATCCAGATTTCAGGCTGCTAAAGTAGCATTGCCACCAAAGATACACAGCAATGCGCATACAGAATGCGATTAAAACAGACCTCCTGGATGGCAGAAAGCAATTTTAGACAAACTAATCCACAAAAGAGATCATGAATGTCCCAACTTTGAAGCAAGCACTTTTATGTAACATGCTCGTAGCTCAAGGACAACCTCACTGAAAGGTACTTCCTCATAACTTTATTTTACATAGGGGGACCCAACTGAGGTCATGTTGGCAACTTGGCAGAATTCAAGGGCTGCAACGGATTTGTATTAAACTGAACCACTTGCAGTCACCTCGTTTAAAATGAAGATGTGCCTCACAGAGATTATGGGGTCCACAATGCAATGATTTAATCTTACTCCATTAAGAGAATACAGTAAAACCTCAGATTACAAACACTTTGGGAATAGAGGTTGTTCTGAACTTTAAACAAAACATTATGGTTAGTTTCTAACTGAATATGGACTTAATACAGCTTTGAAACTTTACTATGCAGAAGAAAAATGGTGCTTTCCCTTTATTTTTAGTAGTTTTTGTTTAATAGTACTGTATTGTATTTGTCTTTTTTTTTTTTTTTTTTTGGTCTCTGCTGTGCTTGATTGCATACTTCTGGTTCCAAATGAGGCATGTGGTTGACTGGTCAGTTCATAACTGTGGCGTTCATAACTCTGAGGTTCTAGCATATTTATGAATGTTATTTTAAAAAATAATCTCCAATCATACCTCAGAAGTGCAGTCATCAAAGCGAATCTGATAGCCCACTATGCTTCCAAGTGAAGAGTTCATCTCCTCAGCCACTCTCTGAGCCACAGACATAGTAGCTACTCGCCGTGGCTGAGTCACACCAATTACTCCATGCTTTGCAAAGCCTACAAAAGGCAAGGAAATTGCTTCAATCAATCAATTACCTTGGTGGTATGTTACCTGTTGCTAATACATTTTTAAGGCTTCATTGACTGTTACCTCCTCCTCCCCACACACACCAGTGAAGTTCAAGGCACATCATCTTTGTTCTAAGATTTTTTTTTTTAAATATATTTTTCCCTGAGCTATTTTGCTAATGATTTCTGGAGAGGGGAGAGACTAGCTTCTGCAAAAAGAAGGGACAAGAAACTAGAAAAATACTTAAATATTAAAAAGTATATGAAAAATATTGTCTAATTGAAGGGTTTTATGCTTCACCAATAAGACAACTAGCATTTTAAGGAGAAAATAAATACTTACCTTCTTCAAATAGATACTTAGGGAGCTGGGTAGTTTTGCCACTCCCTGTCTCTCCAGTCACAATAAGAAATGAATGGTCTCTGACAGCCTCAACTAGTTTCTTCCTGTATCTGTGAATAGGAAGGGCTCTGAAGCCTGACTTTCCTTTGTCCTTTTCCTTCGGGCAACTGCATTTTCTCTCCATTGGGGTGACAGCTTGAGAGGTCTCCTGTGATGCCGAGACAGACAAATAGCCAGTTATAATTACACGCACGTCTGATATTTCTATATTCCACATGAGCATCATACAGGGAAACACGGGGCCTCTCTCAGACTAACCCGAATGAAACTCAGGAGCTGGCAGGTGGTGGTGTCCGCCAGCTTCCCAAGGGTGACATGCAATCCCACTACGGCATTAACCCGGGCGCCCCACGGGAGAGGCCAACCCCCCTTAGGGTGCCTGGGGCGAACCCCGAACGCCGCCGCACTGGGTCTGTGGGGACAAGGCCCCCCCCAACCTGGCAGACGCGCGTTGGGACACCGTGTACGTGCCCCCCACATCCCACAGGCCCCACCGCCACGGGAGGGGGCCGGCCGAGGCGGGGACACCCCCAGCAACCGGGCAGCGAGGGGGCCGGGCCCTGACAGGCTCCCCAACCCCCCAACCAGGCCATGACACCCCGCCCAGCCCTTCCAGGCGCCATGACACTCCCCAGCCCCCCAGCAACCGGGGCAGGCGCCATGACACCCCCCCGCAAAGCCCCAGGAGCGGGACGCGGCGCCATTTTACCCTCCCCCCCCCCCGTCAGGGCTGCGAGGGGGCCACCGAGCCCCCCTTCCGCCCACCGTAGGGGGCGGGGCTTCCCCGTACCTGGCACGGCAGGTCGCTGCCGCGTGACTCCGGCGGAAGGCGGAGCCTGGCGCGCTCTGATGACGCTCCGCGTTGCCGTGGCAGCGGCCGGGGAGGCGGAGCGGGTTCCGGGAAGTTCTCAGACCCCGCCCCCTCCTCCCCAGGCCACGCCCATCCCCATCGCCTGGGCCCGTCCCCCCCCCCAGTGGCTCCGCCCCCTAGCAGCTGGGCACAGGTTCCCTGCCCCGAGGGGCCCCCCCTGCTGCCCCCCTTACATGCACCAAGGCCCTGAACCCCCCCAGTCCCTCCTGGCGCTGCTGGAGCACAAACCCCCCGGCCTGAGAGGGCCACACTTCACCCCCTTGTCATCCGTGCAAAGGGTGGTGCAAGACGGGGGTAAATGAGGCCCCCCCTTTTGTTTAGGCCCGCACCGCGGTCCCTACATCAAACCACGGCTGGTCATTCCAAACAAAAGAGTGTCACGGGTCACCCTTGAGGCTGGCGGCTGCATTTCCCTTGGCCTGGAGAACGTGGCTGCAGCCGCCCCTTTTAGTTGATTTATCCACAGTTCTTCACTGGCTTCCCTTTCTGGTTCTCATCCACTAGCCTACCGGCTGCCATGTTTGCTGCAAACCCTGTATGGCGCTGCTTACGTCGGAACAAGGAACGCTTTTTGTTTCAATAATAAAAGGTCGAGGGAGTGTTTGAGCTACCCGCCGGTGACCCTTTAATAGGGAAATCGTTCCCTAAGAACAATAAATTATCGCAATATAATTGGAAATATTACTATCCAGCATCAAACTTAACTACATTGTAAAGTGACATTAAATTTATGATGAGACAAAGATCATCTGGACAAAATCAAAAGCCTCCTTTGGCTTAATACAATTTAATACACATCTGACATTTTTATTTTGATTGAAGGACCTCTGCTCAATGTTTTTCTGGTTTTGATACTCTGGTGTGTAAAACCCAATATGGCCTGAAGGTGGCAAACTAGGTATACTTAACGATTATAAGATACAAAACAGAAATCCTAAAGTAAAAGATAAATGCAGTATTCCTGCTTCCATTGAAAGTAAGATTTCTGATATTTAAACAGTAAAATCAATAATCAAAGGATTAAATACGGTGAAGGACAAGGGTTTGGATAGCACTTCCTTTCATCAAGGCAGTTGTCAATATATCCACTATTGTTAGAAAGAATATGCAGAAATTGTATGAACATTCTAAGATTTAGTCTGTCTTTAGGAACGGTCTTTATGTACATTAAGAATGTTTCACCTCTCATTGGGATAAATAAGTGATGAATACCACAAGGTAAATTTGTCTTATCGTGTAAGCACAGAACTGGGAGCTAGAAACTCCTAGGTTCTAATCCTATATCTACCACTGACTACTCTTGCCATTGTGGGCAAGCAAATTAAGCTCTTTGCCTCAGTATCACCATCTGAAAAAAAATGTGGATAATATGTGCATATAATATTACCTACACAGCTCACAGGAAGTTGCAAAGACTGATTAGTTAATAATTGAAAAACATGTTCAAGATAGAATGTAATATATCACTTCCAAATATCATCATCATTAGACATGTCCAAACACACACACACACTTGTTATGATCAGTTCATCAGTGCTGTGAACCACTTGTATACAATGACAAAAACTCATCTATTAGCCAATAAAACACAAATTGCTCATCAACAGTTGACAAATCATTCACATACTGTTCTTTCTTGCATCTTTCATATTCCCATGTTTGATAACAGGATATTCAGACACTCAGCAACAATAAATTCTCCCTATCTACCTGAAAGCTTCTAGAGAAATTACCCAAGATGACTTTTATATTCATCTGGGAGCATGAAAAACATTCAGTTTTACATCTAAATTAGAATAATCAATATAGTTCTGTTCACTCAGGATACAGTGGAGGCTGTGACAATACACAGTGTACTATGACTTCATTTGATGAATATGTACCTAATTTATTATTATCTTAAAATGTGCTAATGTTATGTTGCTACTAGTAACTCACTTGGTTAATGGCATTCAAATTAACTGTTTTACTATTCCCCAGTGAGGACTAAAAACATCCCATCGCTGCATTTTCTTGGCACATTTTCAGAGATGGTAATTTATTAAGTGATATTCGTATGTACATGGTTTTTCTTCCTAACAGGTTTTATTTTAATCACACATGACTCACACTTTGTGCGCAGGCAGTTTTACACTGTAACAGTTTATGGAGCCAGGTGAGGTGATTTTTTTGTTTTGTTTTTTTCCCTCTAAGAGTAGGGATGGCATGTTTGGTTTTAATCACTCTTTGGCAGTCTTGAACTTTGTCCTTGCAGTAGATCGTGCCTTTTAATAAAAAATCTCTTCCTGCTTAAACATTAATGAATTACACCCCACGACTTCTTGAGATATTATCCAGTTTTCCAGATAGGGAAAACAGAGACAGATTAAGAGGTTTGCACTCAAAGTAAATTGGGAGAGCAGAGAATAAAATCCAGGAACCTTAGCTACAATTCCCTGCCCCAACCACTAACAACATGGCAACCCCATCGTTATAGCTGCTATGCTAATAAATGTGCTACGCGGGGTTGCACTGTTGCTTTTAGGTTTGCTAAAAAAAAAATATAAATTGCTCTTGGCCTAGGGATTAGGTTTAGACACCACTGCAAGTTTGCTCAGTGAAAGAGGACAATGCTACTCTGCCACCTACACATGCCGAATTATGCTGGACATGCAGGAGTGAATGTATTTTGCTGTCTGGTGAATACAGAAATAGTTGGGTATAGGAAACTTTTCAGTCCTTAATTGTATAAACCTGTTTTATCACAATCTTCCTAGAGGTGAACTCTGAATTCCTTGAAGAATTTCCCTTTCCTTGCTCCGGAAGAGATGGTCTGTTCCATGATGAACAGAGCATCTCTTGATGACTGGGGAGAAAACTTACATCTATTAATTACACTGAACAAGTGGAGACAGATAATCACTCTGAGCCTGGAATCTCCATGTGTGGGAGCTGTCAAGAAGAAAGATCCCCCAAGCTTTAATTGGTTTCAGACTAACTTAACATAAGCCTGTGTTGTACATAATCCAACTTCATTTCAGACAATCAATAGTTTTCCTTTTTCTGATGTCCATTATGTTAATACCCATTGTTGGTTTCACTAGCTTTGAGTCAGCAACATTATTCAAAAGATCTGTATTCCTACCTAGAGGATGTTGTTCCAGACACACTATTATTTGTTGGATTTTTCCAGGAGAATCACAGTTGAAAGTAAATGTCTCCTATACTCTAATTTTCACTGATTTCATCTTATAATAGTACTTAGCAGTTCTATAGAGTCTTCAAAGTAGGAATGTAAAGTGCTTTACAAACAGACAAATTTTGCCCCCAATCCCATTATGAGGTTACTAAATTTGTCTCCTTGTGCAGATGAGGAAATAGGGACATGGAGCTCATTCTTCAATCTTTGTATTGAGTAGACTGTGCTCAGGTGTTGAGACCCACTGAAGGCAAAGAGACTTAAGACAGTGCTCAGGAGGTCAGACTAGATGATCATACTGGTCCCTTCTGGCCTTAGAATCTATGAATCTAAGAGCGCTTCTCAGAATGAGTAATGGGTATAGAATCAGGCCCTCGTGCCCCAATCCTGCAAAGACTTTTCTTTAACTTTATGCAACTTCATAGTCCCACAGATACCAAGAATAATAGGGCTAAATTATTTTGAATCAAACTATAATGTATTGCTTTTCATATTAAACCTTGGCTCTGACATTCCTGCTGCAGTTAACATTTCACTATCGTACCATGCTGCCCTTACACGTGTGGCCGGATCATCCATTTTACTTTTACTACAGACTCAGACACACAACATACACAAATGTTTGCTGTGCTTGTTGGAGATGCCAGGTGCAAATTGTGACTAAAAAGGTCACAGGGGGGTTAATACTTGGGCTCAGCTGTTTACAAGCTCTCTCTCAATTGCAGAAATCTAGTAATGAGCAGATGGCTTGGGTGCTGAGTATTATAAACTGTATGACACTCTTTTGAAGCCACTGCCTATGAGGTATCATGAAGTCTTAGTGGCAAAAAGAAAAGTTTTCTGCAATCCTTAAAACATTCTTGATCTCTGTAACATATATACAGATGTATAGGGGCAAGGGCCCAAAGCAGCGTTCTCATAGACCACAGCAGTGCAGACCTTAGACGAGTCTAGATCTTAAAATCTTACAAAGATTCAGTCCTTAAGATTAAAACATTTCCTTGCCAGTCTCCTCTCAAAAGATCAGCCAGGGTAATTCAAAATAGGTGCTTGGTATATAAAAGTACACAGCGTACTGGAGGCTGTCTGGTCAGAAAAATCTATAATATTAGCCTTTTTAGATGCTGAAAAGGCATTTAATAAGGTCTTCTGTTTTTTTGAGTGTTTTTACCCTCATAACTTGCATATGTTTAGATTAGGGACACATTTTGTACAGTGGATTCAAAACCTAAAGCCTTTAATTAATGTCAGTAGCCACAGCTTCTCTATTATTTTCCTTGGAAAGAGGAACCAAATAAACTGTTTCCTTCTCTCCACTGCTGCACTTGCCCAGCCATTGAGCACCTAGCTATGTAATTTCAGAACCGTCCCATCCTTCAGGAAGTCCACCTTAAGCATTGCACAGTATGTTCTTTTCAAATCCTAGTTTTAATATACCTGCAGTAATGAAAGATATTAGGGAATTTTCAGGCCGCACCTCTGTTATAACTATTCATAGGCTTTGAAGATATCCCTGCATATCAGATCTCATCCCTTTTCTGATGTCAAGTTCAAATGTGCAAAAAAATCAGTAATTTACCTAGGCTTCCAATTCCCACTAGATTGCACCAGATCTGTGATTTAAACATATACCTGCTAACAAGAAAATAACTAGATAAGAAACACTCCTCATACAAGAGCTCTTATTTCTGGCCTATACAAAATCCTTGGGCCTGATTCTCCGTGACTCCAGTCCTGCAGTTGGTGCAGGGACAAGGAGAGGTACAAACGTGGCCCTAAATCCATCTTTGTTCTGCCTATATTCTGGGGAGCCAGAGGCCTGCTTGGTCTCTGGTGCAATTCAGAGGACCCTCAGGTATGCTGTAACTTACATGTTATTTCCCACTGCCCCTTATGGACTCTGAAAAGCAATGAACAATTGTAGGGCAGTATAGTCTGGCCACACTCAGTTAGCTGGGCACTTGGAGCAGGATTGGCATGGACCCCCACGTTGGCTATACGGGAGCCAGGGACACTGCTTGAGCATGAATTTATTCTAAAGGCCACTTATGCCCCTTTTAGGGCCTATTTCGGATATGTGAGTGGCCCCTTCCACCACACCTGCTACCCCATAGTGGAACAAACTTAAGAGTTTCTGGCAGCAAGACACGGTAAAGAAATCTCCGTAGAAAACTGGCAGGACACATTTGCCTCATGAAATGTGGGACAATTTCTGCTTTTAGTTACATTGGTGTAAATCTGATGAAAGTCCACTGAACTCTGTGGAGTCGCTGTAGATTCACACCAATGTAAATGACTGCAAAATTTCTCATTAGGCATTTATACCATTTGTCACTATGGTATTGGAGTGCCTTGGTCTCTGTCTCTCCATGTTATCAGACCTAATATACATTTCTAAATAGAATTCCCAGCAAATACTTCACGACTGCTTGACACACGCGCCTTCAATGGGGACATTCCGTCATTGTGTTTAGAACAGTCTAGATATTGCCAAGTTTTTGATAGAAATCTGTGATTGTTCATTCATATCTTATCATTAGGTTGATATTCTGCCTTTAGTACATGATCCCTCCTAAATGACATCACTCAAAGATGAAAAAAATCAGTGATTCTCCCTGAACTATAGTCCTGTGACATACATAACCTAAAAATTAACTGTCCAAGAATTCCCTGGACTGGACATTTTGATGTAAACATCTCTGTAGTCTATTAAGTAGGATATCTTCACATAGTGATGTTTTTGGCAGCAAAAAGGGTAAGTCAGAACACTGGCGTCCCTTCATTCAACAGACACAAGAGAAACTTCAAAATCACTTGGGGAAAGGACTATACGACCAACATTGCAACTTTTTTCCAGCAGACCTGAATGGGTGCTCAAGAGTCTGGATTCCACAGCCTTGTGACTAAAAGATCACCCACCTCTTTTCCACCACTTCCCTCCCCTGCCTTTGCTTTGAAGAAATTGCTAGGTGTATCTTAGTTAAGAAGACAGCTAATGCGTGATCTTCTAGTCTAATATAAGAATACATATGCCACCTATCAACATAGTGTGTGAGTACCTTAAAGCCATGCATTATTTCATCCTCATGACCCTTGTGAAATGAAACCTACATTTTACCTAGGGGGAACTGAGGCACATAGGGATTAAGTGACTTTCCCAAGGTCACAGAGAAAAACTTTGGCATAGTGGGGAACTGAACTAAGATTTCCTGAGTCTAGGGCCTTAATCACAAGTCACACCTGCACCTTAAGAGGAAGGTATAAGTAGTGCACTGTACTCTGGACAGAGGGCATTGTCAGTGACTGACAATATTATTATGGATTGGGCTTATTCTTCCAATCAAATACATTTAAAAAATGCCTGATCTCAGCAACATTTTTGTTCTTAATTTGTAACTTTCCATCACACGCACTGTGTAGCCAGGTAACAAAGCCCACCACCCTTTCCCTCTTTATTGCCATTATTTGCCATCGTGACCAACTCCCCAGGGTTACCCTGCACACTTAATAGGTCTGTCTGACCATCCAGCAACAAAAGGAGAGCACGTGGAAACCACACACACATCATGTTAATGACTTCGTCTCTTTCTGTGGCACTGAAAACCCCCCTGACCCTACATAATGCAGCCCTGTTATTCATGGGTCTTAAATTGTGTCTCTTCATGAATTTTAATGGGCAGTCCTTTTTCTTTCCACTAATCCTGCATTGCACTGGGAATCTTCATGAAGTGATCGCTCGCTTAACTCTTTCTTCCCTTCTGCATCTTAGCTGCTGTCCCTCAAGCCACTGTGTTTTGAGCTGTTGCCCTCCTCGTACAGAGCTGGTCTTGACAACTAGACAGCTGAAATTAAAGTGCCTTACAGGGCTTTGTCACGGGCGACTCAAGGCTTTGTACATCTTTGTTAAAAGAAGCAGGCCTGTCCAGTAGAACCCCTCTGAATAGCAGCTCATTCATTTTGCCCATGATTTGCCAAAGAAACAATTGTATCTCCTTGTTTCTTCTTTTCCTTGGGCAGGACCCTTTACCACCCCTGGGGATAGGTGGCACAATGTTTGGTACAGTACATATTGGTGGATCTATAATCCTATACATGTACGTGCTTCTTTTCCCATTTAAAGGGATCCACAGAAAAGATTTGGTCTTGTCAAAGGGGAATAAGCCCTTCAAGTAATCCCCCTTAGACTGTGCTTGTGGAATTTTCCACATGACTATTATTATTTAATAAATGAGAAGTTCTGTATGCAAGCAAAGTATTACTGTTATTTGTACAGTGACATAGGGGTGCACAGTGCTCTACAGCCAAGTATTTTATATGATACATTCTTAGAGTTTAAAGCCAGAAGGATTATTCGGTCACCTAGTCGGACTTCCTGTATATCACAGGCCAGAGAATTTCACCAGTTATCCTGTATTGAGCCAATAACTTTTGTTTGACTAGAGATTATCTCCACAAAAGGCATCTAGACTTGAATTACAGACACCAAGAGATGAAGACTCCACCACTCCCATGGGTAGTTCGTTCCCATGGTTAATCACCCATCTCTGCCCTGAGGCCCACCTCTACCAAAAGCCACTCTGCTATGAAATTCAGACCAACGCACCCTTGTTTCTTAAGACGCCAGCCTTATACATGATGAATGCTGAGATTTATAGTACAATGTTCAATTCATAGGACTTGTAGTGCTAGTTGTCTAAAGGGTAGAGCAAGGGAGACTACTAGGTTTCATTCCCGGCTCTGCCACTCACTGTACGGCTCTAGATAAATCAATCCACTGCTTTGTACCTCAGTTTTCCCATCTATAAAATTGATATATATGGGTGTTTTGAGCTTCATTACTATTTACCATTTGAATTACTGTACATCTAGGAGCCTTTGTCATGGACCAGGACCCCATTGTGTTAAATGCTGTGCAAACACAGAACCAAAAGATGGTCCCTGCCCAAGGAGCTTACAATCTAAGTATAAAAAAAAGAGATAACAGTTGGATACAGACAGATGGCGGAGTATAAGTAAATCATATGCCAATATTGGTCAGCATGATACGCAAATCCCCAACAGCCTAACTGTGGTTCGGATTTTTATGAGCATCATGGGAAAGGAGTTTTGAGGAGGGATTTGAAGGTGGATAATGATGTAGCTTTGTGGATATTTACTGAGTGTGCATCCCAAAAAGGAAGGGTTAACTAATGTTCGTGAAGCATGTTGAGATCCTCCAATGTAAGGGACTATATATAAGTCTGAAATATCGTTATATGCAAACAATTATTTTAAGCCACAGATCTTACTCCAGGGGAAGATTCTAGAAGAAGCAGAATTCCCAGTAGAACAAAAAAATCGCAGTTGTAAACTGAGTAGATGTTTAAACTTCACTGAGGAAACAAAACTTGGTGTTATCAGAAAAACTTTGTACCTATCCTTTAACTTAAAAGGACATAAAGAGGGTATAAGCAGATCTATTCTCTTCCACTCAGCATGAATGGGATTTGGCAGGACAGTTCCCATTAGCTCAGAACATGCCTATGAAATATTTAATACATTTTGTGTCATGTGGACTAGAAAACTAAGTGTGGAACTGTAAATGTCCCTGCCCAAGCCTTTATGTTAAGCAGCAAGTTTATGATGTGTCCCCAGATCCCACGTAAGCTAAAGATTTTTTTTTAATGGAACCTTTTATTATAACTGCATTTAGTTAATGTGCTGCCTTTGTTTAGAGAGGAGTTGCTTTTCATTCATTCTTAAGAGCTTTTATGGTCTTTCAGTGTGGATAAGCTCTTGACCATATTAAAACACATTATTCACTCAGCTCCAACTCTCTAGCTTAGCTGCAGATTTAATTATTCCCACTCTAAGGACCATATGTCACATTGTGTTTGGTCTGTATTGCATCCACTCTCACATGACACTCTGGGCCTATCTCGCTCTCAAGTGTATGGAAGCTAGAGGGTGCTTTTCATGTCACTGGATCGGGCCCTTAGATTGTATCTTTCAGATAAGGCTCCTGGTATATGGCACAAGTGAGCTATTGTACTGCTCCATGTACACACGGCCCATAAGAATAATTAATTATTATTTCCTTCTCAATTGTCACTGTCTTGGGGATTTGTGTCATGTATGTTTTGCAGTGGCTTCCTAGGGAGATAAGCAGTTGAGGCTCTATCCGCAGTACTTTGGAATTTTGAACATGATAGGCCTGTATTTGAAGAACATTTACCCCCTTTTAATATCTGGCTATTTTATTTTTTTTAAATAGTCCAGTTATTCTTGTAGGAAGGATCTTGATCCACCAGTGGGGTGCTTCTTTTTTGCCCTCGATATGAAGCTACCGATTGGATGAACACTAGCCATTTGTTTGAGTGGTAGCTCTTTGGGGGCACATCTAGATCTGCCCAGTTAAACAGACATCTTGAAATCTCTACCCCTAGAGACGGATCACCTCAGAAAGGGTAGCAGGGCCGCTGTCCCTTATTCTCGCAGGCAGCCTAAAGTAATTGGGTAACAAAATTACAGCAGCCTTCATCAGAGAGGATCTAGTAGAGACTATTATACCACTGGTAAAGTGCATCATGGTAATTGATCATGTGCAGTTTAATTATACTACTCCATATGGCAGAATCTGAGCTGATTATTAATAATGAGTCTTTTTAAAATTGCATTTAGTTTTCCCAGTTTGGTGGTTGCTGCATGTATTTAATTTCCTGTTGGATTCTTAGACCCTTACATTCTCTTTCATGGTTTACTACTGGCTAACCCTGTGTCTCTTGACATCCCGGTCTGGATTTAGAAGGGCACATTCTGGTTCACTTGTACTGTGAACAATATTTTTTAGTTGTTCTGACAAAAGCATATTTTTGCAGTAGGCACAAGATATTTCCTTGGCTTTCCAAAGTTGTGAGTGATAAACGAGTGTTATTCAAGAGGCTCATGTCTTTATTTAGACCAAAGGAGCCCAGGCATTGCATTTGATCTGACACAGACCTACAATGCTGGTTGTGATGAGCCAAATTTTTAGAACTGAGATAAAGGCCGCAGGTCCCATAAGGGATCAAGATGGAAACTATAGGTCCTAGCATCCAGTGCACCAAAGCCCCAGGTGAGCAAGCATTTAAACACCCTGGTGAATCAGGGCCCAGTGGCTGAACTTCCATATTCAAATGACAGTGATTGTCGTCTGTTCTATTTGACACAAACCAGGGACCCAATCCTGAAAGATGCTGATTAAGTTAAAAGTTTGGGCATGCCTGTGTGTTTGAATAACCTGATATGACTCAGGTCTTTCACCACCAACACAAGCATACTTCGGATAACATTAGCTTTTGTTAGAATGATTTCTGTGTCAATCCTAGTTAGATAAAAACTAAGTAGCCTGTTCTGTTTGGCACAAGGCACCTTGAACCCAGTGACACAGGGTTAAAGTTATCCCTAGCTACAGAGCTATTGATTAACGCTAACCACGACTGTGGGAAATCAAACAATATGTACCTAGTTCTCATATGGCCTTCATGACTATTATATCTAAGAGCCTATAGGGCCCGGCAGAAGGTACACAGCCTCTGTCATGGTGAGGTCCTTAGTGTGACCCTTGGGTTCCCAGCAAACTGCAAACACAGCCCTCGTTTAGACAAAGATCAAATGTTCCTGATGTAAGTCTCTTTGAAATGCATGGGCTCAAACCTTATTTTCTCCCAACTATGACAATGCTCTTTACTGTAAGAAATTCTCATTCAAGTTCCTCCTTCTCTGGTATAGCAGCTATCCTCCTGGACTTGGCATTTGGATTCTTTCTATCTTTGCCTAATGATATCACTCAATATGGGCTTTAAATATCTTTGTTATGGAGACAACATGGAGATGAATTGCTTTGTTGACAATTGTCTGAAATCTTTTTTCCTTCCCCTTTCTCTGCACTTCAAGATGTTTAATTGAGATGCAGTAGTGGATATATTCCAGTAAATTGATTCATAATGTCTTAAAAATGAAATTATTGATTGCTGGTATCCCATCCCTCTTGGAGTTGCACTTTGCCTTTTGTTCAGTACAGGGTGTGCACAGGTTTTTAAATCACTAGCCCACACATTGGGGATTCCAGAGCATTCTGTTCAAAAGTATTACAAAAATTTATCATCATGTTTTCTTTTCTTCAGCTACCACTGGCCTGTGTACAATTCATGGGATTTTTAAGTAAGCTTTTTGCAGCAGAGCCCTCCTTTCATCATTTCTCACAGTGATTACTAGAATTACTTTTTGGTCTCTCCTTCCAATGTATACTTTAGTCCCAATACTACGTCAAAATACAGTTTCTTGTGTCCTGGTCTGACCATAGAAAAAGGTATCCCATTTCGACTTTCCATTTGGATTAGAATTTATTTTAAAAGTAAGTTTTAAGTGAAGTCTTCCGAATAGAGAGAGCACAGAGAGAGGTACAGAGAGAGGCAGTGCTAATGCCCCTCCATTGTGCCCTGCCAAGGAACAAAACCCTGAGCTAAAAAGTCCAAGGCTAGCTATTGAGAGGGGAGTTCAGTTTCCATGGCCCTTTGCCAATACTACCAAGTCGTTGTCACTTCCGATGGTTGTTTTTGTGATGCAGATGTTTGCCCATTAGGAAATGAAGAGCGATCCATAAGTGAGTGACTTCATATCGAAGTACTTAGATTGTAAGCTCCTTGAGGCAGGGACTTTCTGCATTTGTGGAGTGCCTAGCACACTGGAACCTCTGATGTATGCCTGGGGCCCCTAGGGGCTACTGCAATATAAATAATAACAATTAGCAACCCCTTGAGCCATCTAGTCCTATTCCCCTACAGACAAAATTACTATATCTTAAAGATCCTAGCTCATTTAGTACAAAATGTAGTTACTTTTGTCTAACTGCTGTGTGGCTGTTCCGGCAGCTACTTTTATCTTTCTACCACAGGTCACAATACAAGTCCATCCACCATATTTATTACACACAAGTGCTATTGTGCTGATGACATTTTGTACTGTGTTAGCACTTACAGGCTCCCATCAGATATCAAGGCCTCACTGTACTGGTCACGATACACACATACATAGATGATAATAAAAAGGGACAGTCCCTCTCCTCCAGGAATTTGCATGCCTCCTTTGTTTCTGAAAATACTGCCCTGTGAAAACCAGGATTTCCTGTTTCTTAATTAGGCTGAGAAGCACAGTAGCCAGCCGTGGGAAAGTCCTACTAGGTTCTCACTTACACCAATATGAATCAGAAGTCTCTCCACTAACTCCAAGTGATGGTGCTCAGCTCCTTGCAGAATTGATGCCTTATTATTGATAATCTTCTTTGTTTCTAACACTATCTGGGCACTGCAGATCATATTGTCTAGGATGTTTTGTACTCAGTGATGAAATACAACGAGGGAGTAGTGAGCTATAGAACATGCATATGTCAGCAAGATGATTCTAGTAACAGGAGCAAAGACCTCTGGGTTTCAATCCACAGCTGTATGACAGGTATCTAACCTGTGATACTGAGAGTTTATAACCAGGGAGTCAGTATATTTATTTACAAACAGATGTCACTCTCATTTATATTTAAAATACAGATAATTGAAGCCCAAGTACTATAATCATTTTATTTGTTGTTTTCTACAATGACCCTTTAAATCTATAATAGAGACTCGTAAACAATTTAGCTATTTATACTTTTAATTAATGTGTTTTTCACATTTCTCTCTGACCTACCAAGGACATTAGGTGTAGCAGCGTGTGGGGAAGGGTGGTGCTGGAAGGGAAGTTGGATGGTTGGGGAGACTGTTGGTAACAAAATACAGAGGCTTTTGCTTCTCAGTCTCTGGTGTGATGATTGGGGGCTCAGTTGGTGAGAATGGCAGTTGTTAGCATCTCACAGCTGTTGAATAGCAGATGTGAAATGAGTAGAGGTTTTGGGGAGGGAGGAATGGCGAAAGGATGCCAGTTGCATTCCCACTGGGTAAGTGTCGTCATCACTAAAACCGCCATCATAATTGGCACCTTCCTTGGCATGCTCAGGAAAAAGGCCAAGGAATTACCTGCCCTCACTCCACTAGACCTAGTTCCTCCAGGTCCCAACAGTGGATTGATGCTGCAGGTGTGTCACGGGAGAATCTTTCACTGCAGCTGCCTGCGCTGTATCGTTTGTGTGAATCAAATGAGAAACCTGTCACTTTTTTACTTTTCACTCACAAACAGAGTTGAGTAGTTTACAAACCTGTATAGCAGGAGCCAAGGAGTCTGCATATATGATGATGAGAGATTGGGAAAGTGCAGGACTTTCTCTCCCGTATTATGATTCTGCCGCTGCTCCAAGTTGATTTCACTCTGGTTTCTGGCTCAGATCCTTTCGAGTCCATTACACATTAACCTAAATGGTTCCCTTATAATTGGAGCTTGAATGCAGACTCCTTGGCTCCTACAAAAAGCCTCGTCAAAAGACCTACTGGAAGGATTACACTACATCTCACACAGCTCTCTGTATCTGGTCTGTGAAGAGACTAGAGAAGGAACCAAGCTGCAAAGATCCCAATTTCCCTTCAATTCAGGGTCATTGGAGCTGAGGTTTGGTTCAGATTTTATGGCCCTGCCTACACTACCATTTTTTTTTACGGAGCTTGTAACCATTTAAATTAATAGATGTAAATGCTCTAAGGAGACAAAGTGGTTGCCCCACTCCACCCCAGGCCCCATCTTCTCCCCTGCCCAGGGGAGCTGAGCAGAGAGGGGGAAAAGGTGACGCAGTGAGGCTGGCCAGGGCCTGGGGTGGCGTAGGAGTGGAGTGTGGACGGGGCCACAGGCAGAAGAGGTCTGGGCTATTTTAAATTGCCCAGGCCATGGCCCCTGGTGGCTGCTCCCTCTGGTACCACACTGCGTATGCCGGAGTAATTGCCCTCCGTACCCTTCACGGTAGGCGGGCCTGTTCATAGCCCCTTATTGCGTTACCCCTTGACTTTGTCTGTGCAACCAGTTTGGCCAGTCTTTTACCTTCATAGGGTGGCCATCCACTCACATTCCCAGAATACAGGACATTCCAGTACTTCTGGGAATGGCGTGGGCTCGTCCCTGCCGGCATGACCCTGCCCTCAGCGGTCACACTGCACGAGGATGCCATGTTGAGGAGCACGCCGCTCTGCCCCCATTGGCGTGCACAGGCAGAGCGGAACACTCTTCCAAATGGCCTCCTTTGTCCAACACTAGACAAAACCGTGTCCAGTTTTGTCTCAGCACTAGATGGGAGTCAGGAGACAAACTGCCCAAGGAGAGGACTTCCCAGTTTAAAATTAGACAAAGGGCCTGTCTTCTCTTTCTCCATCACACATTCTAGGATATATTGCCCCATATACTGCTGACGCTACTCTGTCTGCATGTCCTCACAATCTAATGTAGTCATTCTCACAACAGCCCTGTGAGAGAGAGAGATATGATCCCCATTTTACAGACAGGGAACTGGGGCACGGGGTAAATTGAGTGATTTTCTCTGTCACACAGGACGTCTGTAGATGATCAGGAAATTTCACCCAGATCTGGACGCCCAGTCCAGTACTCTATCCATTAGTCCAACCGTCCTGCCCAACTGCTAACATACTTACATAGTACTGTGCAGCCACAATTCAATTCAGGTAAGTGGGTCAGATGAACATATCGGAACCAGGCTGCAAAGACATGGTAATACTTCTAGTGTAAACCAGTTTTTGTATGCAGAAATAGGGGGGCCAGCATGGAATTTGGCTCTAGATCCAAATAGGTCAGACTATATGATCATGCTGAGCCCTTCTGACCTTAAAGTCTATGAGTCTATGGAGAAGTTGGTAGTTCTCCAGTTCACCTTCCTGGCATGCAGGGCAATAGCATTTGGAAGATGACTGGCCTACATATCATGGAAAGAATGTTTTAAAAGATACTTCCTAATACTGAGATCTGCATACAAAAACCACAGTTATTTCTTTAAGAGACTTCACACTCATATCTCTGCCCACCTGCCATGACTTCCATCAGTACGAGAACATTTCCCCTTCAGAATTCCACCTATTACTCACATCAATGCCCATATGTATTGTTCGCCATCTGTCACTGTTACACTGTAATGGCAGGCAGTGAGGGGAAGACCCTTCATAGGTTTAACATTTCCAACTGGCTTCTAGTTAGGTGATATTGATGTAAAGTATCCATTTAACCCTTTTTCTCTAAAAGGAATATCTATTGAAATCCACGATTGAGGGTTTCTGAGATCTGGAGGTTTTTGCTACAGTGAAAGAGCTAATGTTAATATTGTATTGTCGTAGTGAGTTTTCAGAGTTAAACACTCTGCTGAGATAAGCTGGGGGCAATTCATGCCTCTCAGAACTATTGTTTCAGGCTGTTTGCAAACTCAGAGTGCTAGTGCTACCAGTAATAAACCGTCAGCAGTGTTTGTGGGCTGTGCCAGGAGCTTTTTGGCTGATGGCTTTCTAAAAACAAACAAAACAATGTTTCTCAAATAGTAAAATACGTTTCATTCCAATCAGGAAAGGCATAATTACATGTTCGCAGCCACTAAACATCTATAAATTCTTGATGATGGAAAACAATCAGACACAATCATTCAATTCCCCTACCTCGTCTATGTATTTTTCCAGTTATTCTTTACAACCAGAGCTCTTTCAAAAGTGCCCTCTCCCACTTCTCTTAGCACTGTGACCATTCTGGTCAAAGTCCATTCCTGCCTCATTAGCAGCCTGAAAACCATGGAGAGATTCCCATTGACTTCAAGGCAATTTGGATCAAGTCTTGGGGGTTAATGCCTCAATCAATGGGAAATTTATCATTAATATAGGTGGGAACAGGAGAGGGCCTATGACACTGATCTTGAGATGATGTAAGTCTGATGTACTAAAGATAAAGCCTGATCCTTCTTTATGAGTAAAGGTTGAAGGATGGGCCTCTAATTACGTTCCTGAATGCAGTTCAGATCTTAGATGCAGCAGTACGATCAGAGACAGAGTGTTAGAATGGAGAGAAGCCTATGGAAGGAGAGGCGTACATGCAGTATTTCATTCCAATGCATAATACATAATTACAGGCGCAAAACCAATGGGCCTGATTCTGCTCCTACTTATACTGGTGTAAAAGCAGTGTAACTCCATCAACTTAAATGGAGTTGCTCCTGATTTACACCAGCATAAGTGAGATCAGATTCAAGCCCACTATCTGATCCGTGATCTCCTAATGTATTTTGTCTGTTGCAAACATAGTGGATCCAAAACTCTTCTCCCTTACATAGGTGTAAATTAGGAGTAATTCAATCTAAGTCAATAGAGTTTAAGTGTAAGTGAGAGGAGAATCAGGCCCAATGGGTCCATTTTTGCTGACAGTTACATCAGCATAAATTCACACTAACTCCTGTGAAGCCAAATAAGTTACTCTGCCTTTGCACCCATGTGATAATAGAGCATAATTTAGCCCAGTCTTTTTATTTGCAGTTAATTATTTTCATATATAGATGTACAGAATGATTTCCTTTCTTGGGATCCAGCAATTTTGCTGCTAGCATCCATCATGTCAGGATATGCACTGTTAATTTGACAGGGAAAATGCTTGTGACATTCACAGTTTAGAGAAGCTGCTCTAATAGAAAAAAGAATTCCAGGTAAATTTTAGTCATTGGTTTAAGGCAGTTTCACTGCAGTTCTCCAAATCCCCTCTTTCCCTCTCCATCCTGCATCCTTGTGTCTCTGGAAACAATGGACCCAATTCTCTGTTGGTTGAAAATTGGGGGAACTCTCCTGAATCCAGAGGAGCTTTCCCAAAGAATCTGTCCCATCATGTTTTAGGATTAACCCATTTGCCAGCCACCCACACACAGTGTATTAGCTCTCATTTTGGACTAAGTTACCAAGCTCAAAGCACACTGAACTTAAACAGATAATCAATGTCCTACTGAGAGTCTAGCAAGATAGCCCATTCAGTAGGTAACGTGCAATGTGCTATAGTATGTATTTTAATGGGCAGTCCCTTCCATCTGCAGACACACTTTAGCGCGTCCCACAATACGAGACCCATTTTCACTCCTGGGTACAAGATCTAGAATGCAATGTGCTCGTTTGTCTCTATGCATGTTCCATCATTAAGTCCTCTCTCTACCACTGCATTGTCTAAAGTCACTCTGCCATGATGGTTGCATGGCTGAGGTATCAAGCCTCAACACATGACTTAAAACATACTCTCAACATTCTGGAAACCCAGGAGGGTTTTGTTTTATAAATAGATATTTTTACATGCTGAGTCCAACACACACGATAAATAAAATACATCAAATCAAAACCTGCTGAGGGAGCAAGGAAAATCCCCCAAGCAGAATGACCCTGAGAATCTATTGCAATCAGTACAAATGTCACATAGTAAGATAGCTGCCCCAGGAACGTGAGGATTGCTGTGCCAAGGCTCCGACATAGCTCTGTGTACCTTAGAGTTGATCTGTGAAACAGATGTTTCTTCAGGCACATTTCTTGCTAAGTTGTAAAACCCAACGCCCTGGGAGGTAAATTTTTCCAAAGCAGTATGTGGGTGTTACACACACACAGAGATCTCATTAAAAAAGGATGGGATCTGTCCCCAGGCCTCCACAACACTGCTATGAATCGTTAACCCTTCCAACTTTTGAAACTCCATTCAGTACTAATTCTTCTTGTGTCCTTATTCACACTCATTTTAACCCTCCTTCAGGGCAAACCCTTTTAATAATGAATGTCCTGAACCTTAATTTGCAAGGATGTGTGAAGACAGCTAACCAAGAATTGCCTATTTATATGAAGCATTTAAGGATCAGTACAGCACTTAAGCGCTAGCTTAACTTTAAGCATGAGTCATTCCAACTTAAAGTTAAGCATTTGCTCAAGTGCTTTACTTATATTAGGGCCCTGGTGCTCAGCACTTTCTCGTGTTGAGTCCTTGTTCAGCACTCATCACTCTGGTCTCTAAGCACAGAATCCTAACTTAAATAGTAATAAAACCACTGAGGGCTTAATTCTTGACTCACTTCAACGCTGGCTCAACTCCACTGACATTAGGGGAGCCACTCCTGATTTAGATCAGTGTAAATAAGATCAGAATCAGGACCTAAATTTGGAGGTTGGGATTCAGCCCCTGATCTGAAGAAGCTTCTGTGGGGGAGAACCGAGACTGTGGAATGAACTCCCTGGGAAACTGAGGGCCTCACAAACCTCATCACCTCTTTCCACTCCAATCACAAAAACACTTTTTTTTTAATCTTGCCTATCATAATATGAACACATAGTAAGCAACAGGTATATTTATTTAATAAAGTTTAAAAAAAAAACCAGCTACCAAAACATGACACTCCACTGCCCACACGTCTCCCTCTGGGGATAAGGAGAGCAAACACAGGCCACATGTATTGCTTAATGCACTGCTGGAAGGTGCTCAGATACAACAGAGATAAGCGCATTAGGAAAAAACGATGTAGAATAGAAAGAAGCCGCCCCACACTCTCAGTTTTAAACTGTCTTCCATACTCCAGGAGGTCCCCTACTCCCCCCACAAAGGATTGCACATTTTTAGCCAATGCGGTGCTTTCAAGCCTAAAAAATGCCACTGCACTCTGAAAAGTAAGCACACTAGGTCTGATTCTGATTTCAGTTGCATGGGGGTAACTCCTTTGACTTCAGGGGAGTTGCAAATTTACCCTGCGCTAAGAAAGAGACGAATCCTCTCCAGTTGCTTTGCTTGTTTTGTTTTTAAATAACCAGCCCTTCAAACTCAACCTGGGATCTGAAAGTGAAGCTGGCTTGCACGTCATCAACAAGAATGAGATTCCGCCTAGTTGGGGTATTCAGCTGTCACTGAGGGCAGAGTTTGATCCAGCAATAAGAATTTAGACCCAGATCCTCAAAACACTTAGGTGCCTAACTCCAAATGAATATTTAAACTGGCTTAACTATCAGCATCTGGATTTTATTGGCCTTTGGCTAGCACAGACCTAAGGATATATTTGCAATTACAGTTTGTTAGCAACCGAAGTAATATCACGGTAGGTTTAATTTTACTCTGTGGCACTTTAAACAATTAAGTGCTTTCTTCCCACTCATGAAGATGAAGAAGGATCATCTTCGTCAGAAGCAAGGAAAAGGCCCTGGAAAACAGGTCACCTTGCTCCAAGCCACAGTTAGACAAGGAAGAGAGGTAAATCAACAGAGCAAGTTGCAACCATCACTCTGAGGATATTAGCACTTACAGTCAGCTTGTGTCCTTCTCTTTAAGGTCTATTTGCTGCAGAGAGCTTCAGGGGATCTGTCATTAGGGCGCTATTTGTGTCAGTGGAAAGAAAGATGGTCTATGCGCGTAGATCTTGGGTGTACATAGTGATGTCCATTAAACCTAACATTTGTGTTTATTAAAGAACTTTTTGCAAGAGTCAGCCTGTTAAGTCAACCCCAGCGTAAGCCTGTGGGCAAACTCACCAGCCTGTGCACCAAAGACCTCTCCGGCCATGGGATTCCAGTCCTCAATTGACTCATAACATAAGTTGAACGTGTCCCTCATGCCCTTCCCCTCTAACCTTGGTCCTCTGCAGAACTAGCTACTACACTTGTTAATGATTCAAACTAGCACAGCCTCCATGACTGACTTACTGATTTTCCCTAAATGAATTCCTTCTGTCTAGAAATGTGATTTCCTCTATCTATTGTGAATTGATCTTTTCACCAAATCTTATTTGACAGCCCTACAATTTACTGTGCAATTAACATTTCTTGAATAAAAACAGTTTGCGATGCAGACACTAATTCTAGGAGTGAACTTTAGATTTCCATATTCGCTCTGACATTTCCTTGCCAAACAAAAGAAGATCCTCAAGGCAGCCTGGCATCTTTTCTTTTAATGTCACAAACAACAAAACAAATGCAGAAAATGGAGCTTTTTCCCCAAGAACAGGAATAATGGAACAATTCATTTGATGGAGATAAAATTTGTTGGGTTTTTTTTAAATAAAAATACTAAACTCTATATCACACTGAGATGCCAGTGGAATATTGCAGATAAGTGGAACTTCTCATGGAAGCAAAGCAAAAAAGAAACAAACCTAAAAACCAACCCAACAAAAAACAAAGCAGCACTGCTTTGTGTAGTGAAATGAAATGCTTTAAACTGAAAATCTTTCACTACTGAAGGAGCTAGTAAATGGTTAAAGAAGAAGATCAAACATAGCACACTAGACCGTGACTGAGGGGACCTCAGTTCTATTCCTGGTCCTGGTCCTGCCCCTGACTTACTGCATGACCTCGGGCTAGCCTGTTCACCTCTTTATAGCACTGTTTCCCCTCCCAGCCTTTGACAGTCTTGTCTATTTAGACTGCAGTCTCTGTGGGGGCAGGGACTGTCTCTCACTATGTGTTATAACACAGCATCGACCTCAGTTGGCGTTTCAAGGTGCTATCGTAATACAAATAATAAGTTCCATCAGTATCAATGGAGTCATACCTGTTTAGGCCTGCAGTGAGGTTGCGAATGAGATGCCTGCAGTGTAAACTGCAAGGAACTCGTTGCTGGCGGTGATTTGCACCTACATCTCTCATTGACATCAGCCGCAACTGCATGTATGGTCTGAGAGTGGCACAAGGCTCCTAATTCAATACAGCAGCCTTTGAGCGCTTTCCTCGCTGTGAGACAGCTCCCTCCCCCCATCCAATTAAGAGTATCTAAATGACTTTCTTAACCTGGACGATTTCCTTAATTATAACACACGTTGCAGTTTAATCAAGAAATCAATCTTTATACCACACCAAACCTGAGGGTGCCGAGCATCCATCCAACGAGCCTGCAGAACATGATTCACTCTTTGTTTTAAGGAGGTTTGTGTGCTGGGTCTCTTTGGCTTTGTCTACACTGCATTGTAACCCCAGGTCTATAGGACCTGGGCTTGTGGACTCAATCTTTCCAAGCCCACGCTAAGCATACATACTGCACTGGAAGCCTGGTCTTACAGTGCTGGGCTCAGTTCACACAGTCATGCTTACATGCTATGCTGCACTACGCAGACTTCTGACTCAGGCCTGCGGCTTGAGCTGTGTCCACACTGCAAAATGACAAGGCTTGGATCTGGATCTCTGACCCGCACACCTAGGACCTAGATCATGAATGCTTGCTGACAGGGCCCAAGCGTAATTTTTTCAGGCCCAGTACAAACTTGTAACACAGGCCCCCTCCCACACACATATCCATGGTGATTGCACCTGGGCCAGGCCCTCCGGGTCCGGGTAAAGTGTACCTTTTTCCCCCCATGTGTGGGCCCTGCTTGCTGACCAGATTTGTGTGAACAGAAGGAGGGTTTGAGCTCAAACCTGTGTCAGAGCCCAGGCTTAGTGTGCAATGTAGACATACCCTCTGGGGCTCAGGGCTCCATTCCCAGCACCATTAAAAACATGCTGTGTGGCTTTAGCCAAATCACTTCACCTCTCTGTGCTTCAGTTTCCACATCTGTTGAACATGGTCAATGATTTATACAGGTTAAATACTGATCATTATAATCAGCTAGTCCAACCTCCTGCATAACACGGGCCATAAGACAGGGGTGGGCGAACTTTGTGGTCTGTGGGCCACATCTGCATATAGAAATTGTATGGCAGGCCATAAAGAGGGGCGGGGCGGGACTGTGCGGTGAGAGTGGGAGTAGCCACTGCTATGCTGCAACCAGCAGTTGGGCCTGATTAAAAGCTCGGATGGGCTGTAGTTTGCCCACCCCTGCCATAGGGCTTCCCTGAATTAATTCCTGCTTCACGTCCAATAGCTATGGTTAAACTGCTAGAGTCTGTCTTTTAGAAAAGCAGCCAATCTTGATTTAAGGATTTTTCATGATGGAGAATCCACCATAACCGTTGGTAAGTTGTTTTAATGGTTAACTACCTTCGCTGTTAAAAATTTGTATCTTCTTTCTACTTTGAATTTGTCTAACTCCAACTTTTAGCCCTGCATCATGTTATACCTTTGTCTGCTAGACTGAAGAACCTCTATAAACATAGTATAACATGAACAGGAGCAGTTCAAACTTCCCAGTACATCATCCTATCAATGTGCGACAGGACCAGCCACAAGGAAGAAAGGGGAATCCAGTCTGCATGTCTGTTGAGACTGCCAACAAAGGTGGTAATTGTTATGATAGTCTATATGACATGTTCACCAGTGATTTAGCTATCTTAAACCAGAAGCTCGTTTCAGATAGGCTATCAAATAGCCTTCCGATGGTAACAACTTTTAGTTATTAGTAATTTGGCATAGATTCTGAAGTGAAAGGCTGTGTAACCCACTTCCAGTCCAACTAGACAATGCACTAAAATGAACTGGTTTTATTCGGGTGTGGTGTGCTGGCGTTGTAGGTTACTCACAAACACATTATGAAACTGCCTTCTCGATACACTTAACTCACAGATTCCCAGTACAAAAGGCTTTGCCTGATTTTGAGACTCAAGTTCTTTCTCTTTCATTAGCCACAAACAGAATTGATTAAAAGATCCAGGAACGTCCATTGTATCACTGCTTTTTCAGGATTATCCAATTCCTTTAACTCAGCAATCCTGCCTTTCCACACACCCGCACACTGCATTCCGTCTCATCTCCTGTTTTTGCCCCCTTGTTTTTTTTGTTTTTATGCAGAATAGAAGACATAACTGCCACAGAAGAGGTTGTACATTCTACATTTTCTCAGCATCTGACTCCTATTTATTTCCAAAGACTGTTCCCTGCTCTGGCAGCCCTGTTAGTTGGAAAAATTAGTATCCAACAAGATAACATCATTGGGTTAGGGCCCAGAGGCAGGTCACAACCAGACATTATGAAGGGGAGAAAGACACATTTACCAGGATGCACAGGAAGCAAACAAACATCTGCACAGAGAAACTGAGAGATTTATTGAGTGGTGGTTATTGTGCTTGCTTATATGTATGTGAAGGCAACTCCAACAACAACAATCACATAAATTAAAAACCACAAGTTCAAAACTGTACAGATTTCACCCTAGAACCCAGATCCTTCCTTATTAGAATGCCAGTAATCAAAGGAATTTGGGAACAATACAAAATCGAGCTAAGCCAAATTGGAGATCTCTGCAAAATGTTGCTAGCTCTTTGCTATCTCACCAGAGTTTGGGTTACGGGCTTTCATTCATTACTGTTTGTAAGGCGTTTTCAGACCCTGGATTGGAAGTTTCTATTAAAGAGCAAAATATTATTACCAGTACTTCTGTGGAAGTCAGAGTCATGCCTTTGCTTAATCCCATCAACACCCCTCATCTCCCCAAAGTAGCTTCAAGGTGGAATTCATTATGCCTTCTCTCCCTTCAGTACAGAAAAAAGCCTGTACCCTCTTCCTGCGTAACCTACCATGACTTTCATTCCCACTGCTCCAGAACCTGTTGCCCTATTCTCCTCTTGTTCCTTAGATTTTGCTTCGGTCATTCAACATGTTTCACCCATGTTGCATTTAGCTACACGCAGCCAGTCTCATGTTAAAAAATTCGCTGCAAAGACTGCATTGTGAGCTGTCCGTGCAAGAAGGGCTGGCCCAGAGTGCATCTTATGATTCAGCTAAGAATTTAACCTGGGAAAGGCTGGAAAATGAATTCTGATCGATATCAATAGAACATATGTGGATTCCAAACAGCAAGTGAACCACATCCCCAAGAGGTTAAATGACTTGCATCCACAGTGCAATCAATGATTCGCTGTCAATTCAACTGTTGCCCTGTTCCCTTCAGACTACAGAGGTTCATTGATAGGCCTCACCACACTCTTTTACACTAGCATGGCAGAGACACTTTCATGCTGGGAAATTGTTTGTCTCACCTTTTGCTGTCTGCAAGTGGGGGAAGCGCTTGAGCCAATCAAATTGTTTCACCATCCGCCCAACTAGACTTGTTTGGGTTTAAAGATCGATATGCATCCACGCCTCCTGGGTTATGCAATGGTCGTGAGACAAAGAACAACTCAGACAAGACAATCACCATCATGGTTTGTGAGTCACGTTATGATTTCCCACAGAGCCTGTCTCCAAGAGCAGAGGTAACCTCGCTGGTCCTTCCATGAGAAGAGGGGATCAGGCCACATGACTCACTATAGAGGGAGACACTTCCCCATTGTGGTGTCTTGAGTTAAGCAATTCTGCATCTGGTGTGTTTGCATGAGCTGTCTGAGAACATAGCAAAGTGGTAAGGGATGTGGGCAGGAACTTACAGTTCTAGCTCTGCCACTGACTTGCTGTGGAAACTTGAGCAAGACATTCAATTTCTATTTTAATTCCTCTTTCGGTGAAATGGGGACCATGCTTATCTATCGCACAGGGGTGCCATGAGCCTTTCTTCATAGGGCACCTCGGGATCCTTACACATAAGGCACTGGTGAAGTGCGGAGGACCAGTATTTACTGGTAGTAGCAGTGGAGATGAGTTACAACTTGACTGCACAGCTGGGAGGGAACAGACATGGATCCTGCAAAGCTCTAATAATTTATGGGATTTAAAGTGTGTGTGGGGGGAAGAGGAAATGTATTGGTCTTGCCAACCTAAATGGCTTTATTTTCTTCAGTCCCTGGTAGAAAGAGCAATCTTTCCTCCCTTTGTAGCCTACCCCAGGTCAAAAAACTGAAAAAGGGAAGAGAAAGAACAAGTGGCAGAGTGCAATGGCTACAGTCTTTCATCCCTGGGTACTATTACCCTGAAAGCATCCCTTCCTCTTATCCCATTGGCTCTCTTCCCACTTTGCCCTCTCAGTAATACAAAGGAAAGATTTACATTTAATGTCCACACATTGAAAATACAAATGACACATCAAAGGAATCATTCTTATTTTGGGAGTAAAAAAATAAAATACCAGATGGAATTTAACCCCTGTGGCTCTGATTTGGCAAAGAACTTAAGCATGTGCTTAACTTTAAGTCCCCATTGATCTTACTGGAGTTTAAGTGCATGCTTAAGTACTTTGCTTAACTTGGCATTTGGATTGGTCACTTTCTTATTCTTAAATTTAAGATTGAAATCAATCCAATGTATCAATGCAATCCTGTTTAATTTAGGCCCTGAAGAATGTTCTTTTAAGCACTGCTCTTTGGATTGATAGTGCAGCACAACACACACCAAGGGCTAAATTCTGCTTTCATTTGCATCTGTGCAACTCCATGGAATCAATATAATTCAGGACAGAAAGTGGGCTGCGAGTGATATTGACTAGGCCATGTTTTTTGGCTTTTTTTTTTAAAGGAGGAATTAATTAATTAAATGGAATTTGGAAACTATAAATACCGATGCAGAGCTCATTACTGGATCTAGTCTAAGTGATTTAATTAAGATCTCCGTGGATGTGCTCCAAGCCAATTGAGTATTTGCATCTTAATTTTAATATTTTTTTTACTTGTCTGATCTATTATGGCAGGCAACATTCAGTTCTCATATGTAAGCTTAATTCCTTTGTTTAGACTCTTATGCTGCAGGGAAAGTATTTGCATTTGCAGGCAAGCTGTTAGAGTCACAACGAAGCCTTCCAGAGACTTTACCTGCTGACACTGTTGCGCATAGACAAAAGCAGCTCTGTGTACATTCCATGACTCTATTAACCTGCATTTCTCTTGTAAAAATAACTATGTATAAATCACTGGTTTCCTGTCATCTGCTTTTAGAACAAACACCTTGCAAGGTTTCTGTCAGCCAAAGGAAAGAGCAGAGTGAGAATAAAATATCTAATTAAATATTAACCTTTCTTGTTTGTTCCCAGTTTACGGAACTGTAACAGCCATTATACTAAAGGCGGAGGCGATGAGATGTCAGCGCATTGCTGCCAAGACCCCTACTGATCTGAGGCATCTTTACAAACAAGAAAATATAATAGCCCTTCCTGCTCCCGTAGAAACATCACTGCTGCACTGCCAGGTGCTTTAAGGCAAGACATCGCAAGACAGACAGGAATTGCATGCGTCCAACATGAAATTCTCCCTCTGTTTCAGAAAGACTGACCGAGATGCAGTATTGACTGTTTAAATATATTAAAAGGTGGAGGGACTGAACCCTGACTATAGGTACTGGCTCATGTAAACATTTCTTGATGCTTTAGCCACTCTGTTTGTGTTTGTGAAGAGCCCTCCAGTAGCGTCCCTTGCTTCATCCATATCAGGAAAGAAATCAGGGGCCTCTTTTCTTTTAAAGGAACCAGAGTCACCTTGATCAGGAGAGGAGACTCCTTCGAGAAGCTACTGTGTTCAGAAATTAAAATACCTGAGCCCATTTACTGCTGCAACAGACAACTGCATTATTGCGGCTGCATGTTTCACTCAGTGGGGCCGATCCATTGGGTGCTCTCAGCTCCCTTTGACCTAGGCTTCCTTCATCATTGCCTTGTGCATCATTTACCTCAGTGCAAAGGGAGCGCAAAGAAGTCTATGACCGTACCGATCTGGTAGCGTTGGGCCCCCGCTTTGGACTGATGGAGATGACACTACAAGTTCCAACAGTGACTCTGCCCCCTATGTGCAAAGGGACCAGAGGACATTCTCTGACGAGGACGTGCAATGAGTGCCAATGACGCTCTTTGAATTAGCCTGTGCTACAATTTGTGCCAAGACGGCGGAGTTCTAGATTTTGTCCCAGGTTTTAGAAAAGGAACCTCTGCAACATCCAAAACTCTTCCTCCACTTCTTACAGTACTTAGCCCTGAGTAGTGATTTTCCCCTGCAAGTCTCTGGGTTTTTAAAGGTGTTGAGGCATTGCTTTGCTCAGCGTTGCTTAAGAGCCTAAATCTCATTTTCAAGAGTGATTTAGGCACGTAGCAGCCTAAATCCCAAATCCATTAGGTGTTCCACAGCAATACCTAAATACTTTTCAACATCTGGGCCTGAGTGTTTTACAGAAGGTGGGCGAACATCATCCTTCCCATTTGACAGGTGGAGAAACCGAGGGACGGATATAGTGATTTGTCCAAAGTCCCCCAACAGTCAGTGACAGATCTGGGAATGGAATTCAGCGGAGTACTCCATAACCTCCTTCTGTGTAAAATCGCCTGCCACATAAGGTATTTAAACTTACAGCATGGGCTGAGGCTACCTGTGGGACAGATACAAAGCCTGTTAAAATCAACAGGGAGGCTTTCTATCAGCTTCAATGACCTGTGGATGACTGAGTCACACAAGCAGATTGCAATTTATGTGACTGCACATGTTGTAATTAAAAAGGTAAATAGGCTAAACCTTCTCCGTTCTTTTGGAGCGTGAAATTCGTATTTTACTGCCCGTTCTTTTGATCTGCCAAAGCTGGAATCATTTTCTGATCTCTGGGAGACTCGTCTTGACTGGATTTTCCTTTCTGTATTCATATTTTTTACAACTGTCACTGTATTTATCCAGTGCTCAAGAATCTTATTAAAGTCCATTGTCAGAATCACACAGAACCAGTGTGAGGTCCCTTTAAGCCAGACGGATCCTTCTGGGGCTGGACACACCAGCTTTAAGGCTGTTTTGCATTGGCTGCTTGGCACAGTGCAGCCACAGGATGTAAAATACTTGGCCAAGATCCTCACTTAACATTGTGGTGTTACACCAGGGATGAATTGGCCTGGAGTGTTTCACGTTATTGCCAGACTATTCCTTTCATCTGAGAGGCAATCAGCATAGGCTAAAAATGTGGGTTCCTGGAACCAGACGCTATTATTTTAGGAAGACACATGCAACAGGGGCTAATTCAGCATTAAAATGGTTCTAGTCATAAATCCTTAGACTTTAAATTTGATTTAACTCCAATGTATTACCTGTAAAATAAGCAAGGTTTCAATTAACAAGTCAACAGGGTATGCCTTAGCACCTATTCATTTCTGTGGCAGGGGCATATAGAGTTTCCATATAAAGCAATTTAATAGAAAACGTACTTGGGAGTTATTATTACACCTCTAATGCCCTCTTTGTGCGCAAAATTCATTCCTGGCACAGGACTCTCCCGCTGATCATCACCATCTGTTTGCAAAGTTCACATAATCCATGTTCTTCTAAATACATGTAAGATGGACAAGGTCACGTTTCCTCTGGGCCAGGGTGAATGGAGGGTTTGAAGAGTAAAGATAAGGGGGGTGAGGGGTTTATCTGCACTTCCTACTTTACACCCTGAAACAAAAACGGAGTTTTCTCATTCCTGTCAAAGCTCCTTTAGGCTGTTCTGGCTGTGTGAAGAGGCCTTAAAGAGGACATAAAACCCAGAACAGTGAAAAAGGGCCTTATTGTAAATGAAAATCCAACTTCAAGCCATTCCTTCCTTCCTCTGGCATTTTGTGGTTGGGCTTCATCTCATGTTTCCTTGTGTTAACTTAGTTGTGCCCTCTCTTTCCTGTGGATCCTATGCTGGCTTCTTTACCCACGCCTGGAGGTGTGAAAGGCCCTAATTACAGTTCCACTGTTCAGAGAGTAGAGAAGCCATACCATGCAGGGGAGAATCTATCCCACCCATGCACCAGCGCTCTGCTTCATGGTGCCTTTCCCCACGGCTGCAGGGGCTGGTAAAGGGTCAGGGAAGTGACCACTGGATCTGTTGCTAAATTAGTGCCATAGGCCTTCCCTCCCCAACAGAGGGAGCAAAGAGGCCTAGCTACTACCACCACCTAAAGACCATAGTAGAGCAGGAATAGGAAGGATGATCTAACAGCGGCACTGGATTGGGACTCAATAGGCCTGCTTTCTACCTCTGGCACTGCCACAGATTTCCTGTGTGACCTTGGGCATGTCCGTTAATCTAGCCTGTACCTAAGTTCCCCATCTGTAAAATGAGAGAGCGCTCTCCTATTTCACAGGAGAGTTGAGAGATGCTTGGATATTATGGTGATGAGGACAAAGTAGATAGAATGGATGGGAACTCAGTCCCACCATGATGTTGGACTGAAGGAGGGAGGATCCCTTTACCATGTCTTTAGATCCTGTGTGCAACCAAACCAAGGGAGGAAGAGTGGTCTTGGGGTTAAGGCCCAGGAGTGGGAGGCAGAAGCTCTGAGTTCTGTACTCTGGACTTGGAAAGTGAGTCGTCTCTCTATTCCTCAGTTTCCCCAACTGCACAATAGAGATAATATTATTTCCCTACCTCATGGCAGGAAGTGAAGTGATTTGGAAAGCACATTGGGACCCCTGACAAGAAAGCGCAAGAGAAAAGAATTATTACCACCAGCTGATGTCACTCAGACACAAGAGCACAAAACCAGACAGATTGGGTCACACCAATGGTCTATCTAGCCCAGCATCCTGTCTTCCGACAGCGGCCAATGCCAGGTGCTTCAGAGGGAATGAACGGAACAGGCGATCATCGAGAGATCCATTGCCTGTGGTCCACTCCCAGCTTCTGGCAAACAGAGGCTAGGGATGCCCAGAGCATGGTGTTGCATCCCTGCCCATAGGCTCTTCTAAGCTTTGGAAAGGGGATCAAAGGAGGTTTAGAGAGAGAAGGGAAGGGATCTTCCGAATAGAACCACACAAAACCTCTCCACCTGCTTAAAGCAGGAAAAGGAGGGAAGACAGTATCATACCAACCACTGCTGTCTGAGACGGCTCCGGAATCCCAAAACTGACATGAATGTGGCAGTGACAGCAATGTTAATGAGCTAGCGAGAGCGATTTCAGCTAGAATGGTGCTGGCTATCGCCTCACCTCCCGGCTCGGGTTATTTTGATGAACGAGCCTGTGTTGCCTGGATTGCCTATTGATTTTTTTAAAAACCAGGTTTTCCTTTTTATTTCTCTTATTCTTCATTTCCAAACAGAGCGCGCGCGCGTGTGTGTGTGTGTGTGTGTGTGTGTGTGTGTGTGTGTGTGTGTGTGGCAGGGCAGGTAGAGCCTGCTCTCAGTTACACTGGGGTAAAAATCAGAGTAAATCCATTGAAATCAATGGAGTTACTCCAATTTACCCTGGTGTCGTTGAAAGCAGACCCTGGCCCATAGAGTTTAAACACTGAATTTTTATTCAAAAATTAAATGGAACACCAAGGCTCAGCTGTGTGTATCTCAACCCTATGCTGTTATTATTTTATAATTAATTGAATATCTAAAACCCAGGAGTATAGTAGAGTATGCTGCTTATCAATAGCTCAGAGCTTTGCATACTTGAAACTGTTTGATTGGTTCTGCTTTACAGATTGGCAGTGGGACTGTGGCATGATCTAGTGGGTAGGCCATTGAAGTGAATCAAGACAGCTGGGTTTTATTCCTTGCTCTGCTGGGGCCTCTAGGTGCTACTGCGGCATAACCATTAAACAACAAATACAAAGGTAATTCAGTGGGTAGCACAAACATGACAGTGCTAGGGGAGTATTTCGTTTTCAATAACAAAAGGGAATATCTGTAAGGAAGTATAACGATACAATGCAGACAGCAAGACGGGGCTGTTTGCGATAAACATTGCTTGGGTCCTGAGTTTCCAGTGAATGCTGTCCTGCCCCCGGTCTGATCAGCCCATGACGCAATGCTTCTGTTTCATTGGTTGTGCTGTCACTCAATAGCCTGCTGCTGAAATGCAATGAAAAAAGGGAACTCACTGAAACCTGGAATTAGCTTTATCCTGCTTGTGTAGTTTGAATTCAGTTTGAATAAGATCATGGTATTTTTCAACTTCGTCTCTGGGCTCCTCAATGCTATTATCCCCCAACCACAACACAACAAAAGGAACCGTATGTAGTGACTAACGCACAGGATGCCTGGTTCTATCGCTATCTCTGCCACCAACTTACTTGTGTACTCTGACTATCTGCACTGATCTGCTGGGTGTGAACATTCTGTGAGGAAATTCACAAATAATGTTGAACCCTCAGCACATTTGACTTTTTTTTTTCCATTTGGTTCATGGACAATTCTCAGTTTATTCAATTAATTTCACCTATTTGTGTGTGCTGTATAGCTGACCCACATGCTGGATGTGAAGTTGACTTTCCATGAAACTAGTGTGAACCTTTTAAGGCAGCGGTTCTCAATCTGTGGGTCGCGACCCCGGCGGGGGTCGAACGACCAAAACACAGGGGTCGCCTAAAGCCATCGGAAAATACATATTTCCGATGGCTTTAGCCGCTGAGAAGTCGCGCTACCATCTGTAGCAGCGCTATTCAGCTGGAACGCACACCGTTATGGATGCACGTTCCAAACTGAATGCCTGCACGCATGCATTGGCGCGAATGCATGGCGCGCGTGATTGGTTTGGGTCACCGCAATATGAGGAACTGTATTGCGGGGTCACGGCATTAGAAAGGTTGAGAACCACTGTTTTAAGGGGTAGTGCCAAGGACGATGTGCTAATTTCTCATAGTAAGTTACTGTCTATTTCAGCTATGTGTATAGATTTGTTTGGCCAACAAAGCTATGCCTCTCTTGGGTCTAAATTCTCCTTACATCAGTTCAACTCATTAATTTCAGTAGAGCAAGACCGGCAATCGGGAAAGAATTATACCCATTGTGTTTATAGAAAGCTTTCCTCTCTAATTAAATGCAAATAAGGGAAGCAGAGACGTGATACAGCAAAATTATTTCTTTTAAAGATGCAACTTATGTAACCACGATGCTTATGCAGTCAAGCACCATAAAGAAGGAACAGTGGGCCAGTCTCTGATCTCTGTTATGCCAGTGTAAATGCAAGAAAACTGAATTCAGTGGAATTACTCTGGCTTCAAACTGGGGTAAGAGAGCAGAATATGGTCTATATGCCTTCTTTGCATTCCCCAGTGATTAAAAGATGATGTTCTTAGGGGTGATTGAAAACTAATGCTGAGCTGAATCACCTTGTGGAGTTACCCAGATACTGCACATAGATAGTTGAGGTCAGAGAGGGAGGATGGTCTCAGGATTACAGCACTGGCCTGTGGCAAATCCCCAGCTCTGCCATAATCTAACAAAGTCAAGTGGGGAGTCTATTAATTATTATTATTTCTCTGTGCCTCAGTTCTCCGCCTATCACAAAGGGATAACACTCCTTCCTTTCTCCCATCTTTTATCAATTTAGATTGTAAGTGCTTTGGGACAGGCTCTTGCTGTGTGTTTATATAATACACATCACAATGGGGCGCACATCAGGATTGGAACCGTCCAGTGCTAATGGAGAGAACCCCCACGTGAAAGAATCCCAGACATGAGAGATGGAAAAGCCCTAGTACCTGCCCATCTGCCAGTGAAGAATTCATTTTGTCCACCTTTCAGCCAGTGCAACATAGAGCCCTACAGTCTGTCCTTCTGTCCTTCACGTGTGTACAGCATACAGCGACTAGAGGCCAAGTACGCATCCACCATTTCTTTATGCAGCCTGCTAAGGGTAAGAGAAGCCAAAGGGGGAGGAGACTTTGGGTAGATGCCAAATTTATACAAGGAGCAGCTAAAAATAAAAAGCTGAAGGCTAAAAATAAAGCATGATGGTAAAATGCTAAATCTCAGTGATCTTCCTGAAATCCTGAGGATTAACTTTCATCTCACTTTAAATCCAGGCAAAAATAGCCTTCTCCTTGCTAAAAGGTATAGCTGGACTTTGGGAATACAGATAATAATTCTGTTTTCCTACACAGGGTGACAAACATCCCTACAGACTCGCAACCTCCATGTGGGACGTCAGAGGTGGCGCCATGAGCTCCTTGGGTGTGTTAGATTAAGGACCGACAGAAGAATGGTACATCTCCGTTTGGTCAGATAATTCCTCTGACATAGCAGTTGAACCATGAGCCCCACCATAGAGACTGTGTGGCACAATCCGGTACATAAATGATCAGTGGATTGTCTCTCAACATATGCAAAAGAACCCACTTGGTACTAAAGTTGGACCAAAACCACCTCTCAGCTCTGGCCTGGGCACTGGGACATGTGCATGTGCCCAAGGATCAATGTCTTGTTACCATGCTGTACTGGAATGGAATCTAAAGTTTTGCTGCAGCAGTCTGTTCTTCTGTGTTGCCAATTCTCTTGATCTAAGCGAAAGTCTAATGTTAGTTGGGGTTTTTTTCTAAAGCCCCATCTCCTGGAGCCATCCGAATTCCTGAGAACATTAGCTTTCGTTTTTAAAATGCAGTACATTCTGAACCTCTGTGGTTGCAGAGGAGAGCTTGAAAATGTGATGTAAGCAAACCTGAAAGTCTCAGAAACTGGAACGCAAACAAGAACTCAGTTTTTTTTTTTTAATCTAATGATTTTTAAGCCAGTCCCATGACTTTCTGGGGGTCTGAAGCATGATTTTCAATGACTGGGGTTGGCAATGCTGATTTGTATTTCATACTCTGATTCGACATGGGTAAAAGCCATCATTGAAGTGCAATTTAAGTCCACAAGGCCTAGGCACTAGTTAAGTCCTCCTAAAGCGCTATGGCATTAATTGAGATTGAAGAGGTGGATAGGCTTTTTGCTTGCTCCTGTGCACAAGTTTGAATTTCACCTGTTAGCATGGAGGGTGGGGAGGAGGACTTACTACACAATAGCCTCTAACTCCACCCTTCTGGTTACTGGAACAAATCTGTCACTGGTGTAACTCCATTATCCAGGTCAAGGTATGTTGGCCTGGGGAAAAGCTTGCACTGTTTCTACTTTCATTGTACCTGATCTAATAAATCAGGGACCACAATTCTTAGGGGTCTCAATCCAGTACTTTCCATAGAAACTGAATTCACTTAAAAATAAGGTCAGCCACTGCCTAGGATCCTACATGGAACATAATCGCAAATCGCATAAGAAGTGCAGCCCAGGTGATTGGAACACTCATATAATCAGTGAAAGTCTTGCTCCTGCTGGGTGCCACGCACTCTGCCCCATTCAGCAGAGCCGTTAAACCCTTGCTTCACTTTAAGCAGGAGTAGCCCTGTTGTAGCACCTTCAGGATCAAGCCCTAGAAACCCAGGACAGGGTTTCTTGACAGTAGATCTTACTCACTGCAGCGAGTGTTTTGATTTTGACAGGATTATTTCCAGGCTAGAAAGATTTATCTTGTTCTGTACAATGTCCTCAGGTAGGGGGAGAAAAAGGTGACCAGAGATATCAGAGATTATGAGTTGGACAATTTTTAATAAGACTTAACAACATTGTCCTTCATCTTTATAGGGAAGAAACCAGCTGATTAGAATGAATTACTCATAGTTTGTAGTCATCCAAGAGTCAAAACTAATTACTCCAAATTTATTTATGTAAAAGGAACAAAAAAAGTGTTATTTGCCCAGAACTAGAGTTCATATAATATGCGTGGCACAGAAATCTCATGTGCAGGAGAGATCATGGGGACAGAGTAACTGGCGGTAACAGTCACTAGTTGCTTTATGTAATGGATGTTACAATAACACGCAACTGTGTAAAAGCCTGGGGGGAAAAAAAATCTAATTTCTCTGAATAATTTGGCAATTCTTTTATTGCCATTTGGCGCATTAGGGATAATGTTCTGGTGCCCTCATTAGGATGATAGTGCTCAGCTCCGAACTATCACTCAAAAGGCATCACAACACAAAGTGGGGACCTAGTGGTGAATGCAAAGACGTAACCAGTGTCTAAAAGCCAGCATGATGCATGCTACAGCTCAGGGATTGCAATCTGAACATGTCACAGATGTGGCATTAATAAGATCCACAGAACTACTTCTGGAAATGATCACAGGGGAACAATAGTTCTCGGCCTGTTTTAACACTTTAAACGTGGGAAAATATTAAGGGGAGGGGGACAGAGGTAAGAATCCCACACTCTCAGTGACAATATCAGTTTCTTTTTTCTCCCCACACTTTTTTTTGGAGAGAGAGGAAGGGGGCAGAAAATGATCTCTAGGCCTACTGAACTGGGCCGTATATGAAAATAAAGATCATCCAGTACTTCTATGTGATAGAAATCAGCCAGTCATATGTAATTACATACTTCTGAGATCCACAGCAAACTGAGATTATTTTCTAATGGGAGCACTGTTCTGAAGCATGTCCCCATCTAGCGACTGTTACACCTACTATATAACAGCCTACTACTGCTACCCACTGATGCAATAACTCTATTAGCTGAAGTGGGAGAAGTGTGCTTTGGTGCCAAAAGTCCTGAGGGCAAGCCCTACTCGTGACTTCCAGGGAAGAAATCTCAGGGAATTGACAATATTGCAGTCTTCACGTCTTCATCTGTCCAGTGCAGCATAGTTTCTTTAGCCTCTGGGGAAATCCTGTTTTTCACGGAAAAAGCAGCAGGGGCCACATAGTATAATTCTGTTTTCGTAAGCCAGCCTTCAGAAGGGTTCTATAATTACACCTGTTGTCCTACTGTGCTATTCCCATAGGCTCAATATAAGTTTATGATCCTAAACATCTTAATACAGGCATTGATTGATACAGTTGTCTGCCATCTTTGGGAAAGAACCAGAACACATAATAGCAGATTGCAGAGCCAGCCAATTAGCTCTCTCACTAGCAAAACACCCTACCTGACCTAGCTAGCTCCCAGTGATGTAGCAGTCGTCTTGCTGCTTTTACCTTATATATGTGGAGAAGTCAGAGAATTTCCTCATCCTTCAAGGTCTCCGAAACTGTCCTCACCATGGGACTGAACATCTCACGGCAGAAGACTAAGGTTCAAAACCTTGGAGCTGAACCACTAGAACCACTGGTGCAGGTGGGCTCAAATACTATGGAGGAATTGATGAGTTCATCTAACTAGGCTGCAAGCAGAGTTCAAATGGTTGCAGCAAACCAGCCATTCAATTAATAGGTCTCGCTGCCTCATGCATGAAATCTGTGCCTTGCTTATGAACGCAAAAATGTCTCTGCACTGAGACAAAGCTCAGCATCTAACAAGGCTGTGTACTACCTGTATTGCTGTACAGGTCAGAAACCTGGACCTTCTTACAGGCTGACACGGAGCAGCTAGAGGCATTCCACGTGCACGGCCAGTGCCAAATCCTGAGCACAAAATGATTTGACTTTGTCCAAAATGTCACGGTCTTGCAAATCTTCCTTCATTATATTCAAAAGCAGCGTTGTATGCTCTTCAGCCATGCCACCAGGACAGACATCAATAGCCCAGCACACTGTGCTCTCAAACTCTCCTTTGACACCAAAAAGGGTGTATGCTCTGACCCTACCTGCCGCCACGCTCGGGGCTGCCTCTGAGGTTTGTGGATTTGCAGGATTGAACCAGATCAGGAAACTTGATTACACAATGCTTGACGCAATGCCATCAACAATGGTCACTCTGGCTGATCCAATGGTCCTGGGTAGACTGTGCGTGTTTGGTGATCAGATGTGATGCCTTATAGTCACAGCAAACAAATATCAGAAGTGAGACAAAATCCACTGAGAATCCTCAGCTTTTAGGAGAGTCACACACCCAGATTCTCCTTTCCCTAAGCCAGTTAACTCCATTGAAGCCCATGATTTATAGCAGTATAAATGAGTGGAAAATCGGGCACATAGTTTTTGGCATCTCTATTTTATCCCTGATCTAAAGCCCACAGTGGTCAATGTGAATCCTTCCGCTGACTTCAATGGGTTTGGGATCAGGCCCTTTGCATAAAAGTGGATACAAACCCCAATGACACAGTTCTGCTCTGGGATTTGGTTTCATTCAGTAGAATTCTTGAGCCTTATGGCATTTCTTTGGGATACAGGACACACACACACCAGACACTTATGTTGCTGCACGAGGCCTGATCTGAAGTCCATGAAACAAGACTGAGGTAAAAGTTATGCATCTTTTCTTCACTTCTTCCCCCCTCCCTGTCTCCATCTAAACTCATTCTTTTATTTTTCATTCCTTCGTTGTTCTCCAAGCTTCTGCCAGCATCCTGCGGATTGTCCCTCCAACTCACCCGCAAGGGTCTCAGCAGCAACATTCTAATACCCCAGGAGGACCCGATGGAGGAGTTTTCCCTTCTACATTGCTGTTCCTTGATTGCGTAGGGGAAGTTGCAACCAAGAGGCGTTTTCCTCTCTTCAATGCCTCCTCCCTACACAGAGACCAGCCTCCACTTCTTCTGATTCCCAGCCCAGGCCACTTGACTGCATTGTCTCCCCTTCTTCCTACCTGCGGGGCAGAACGCAGCTGAGAGCCAACACAAAAAGCGAGCGAATGCTGCAAAAATGAATCTGCGTGGACGTTTGCTTAAGTTGTTTTTCAGGTAGTTGCCCAGCTCTGTAACAGAGGAACATGCTCCAACTTTCCTAGTGGAAGACTTCCAAAAACCACCATCTCAGCAGCTCTAGAGTCTCACACATGAAAGCATGAGGCTCAAGGTACCTACAAAGGACGCCACTTTCTGAGAACCCAAATCACAGGTAAATAATTTCCCTTTCCTGTTGCCTTCTTCTATATAAGTGACTTCTGTTTCATATTCTCCAGGCCTGCTGGGTCCAGGCTATCTGAAACAGTAGGGCTCTTAATGAGGAGATCTGCAACAACGTTCTGTTTCCTAAATTTAGATTTCAGTCTTCAGCCAGGGCAAAGAAGGTCTTGTTAAAGCAACAGTGACTCTTAACTTGCCCCAGGAACTTAAAGACTACCAAAATAACTGGTTCTTTCATAAAAATACATGTTAAAAAAGCATTCAGTAATGTTTTTATAACAATTTGCCCTGAAAGCTGAGGCTTTCTTCCTCCCTTAAAGCATGAAAATAGTAACACGTTACATTGTACTCAAGTTTATGTTAGGTGGTTAAAGAAACTCTACATATAAAGCTTAATTGAAGGTAATTTGCAGTTCCCAGCAAGGAAAGGATAGAGTGCAGATTTGACTTGGCTAAAAGGGCATAAATAACTGAGCAGCAAGACCAAGGGAAGTGGCAATAGATGTTATTGCAATCTATACCGTTATTACAATCTCACTTTAATAGGAACTCTCTCTCTCTATACATATATATAGAGAGAGACTAGTTCCTATTAGGGTGAGATTGTAATAACCCTGTATATTGCAATCACATTTATTGCCACTTCTCTTGGGTCTTGCTGCTCAGTTATTTATGTCCCTTAGCCAAGTCAAATCTGCCTTCACTATATTGCTGCTTCTGTGGCACTATTATGGTTTCGTATCTATCCAACATGCATCTCCTCCCTTGGTTGTACGCTAAAAAAAAAAAAGGACTACTGATTTTTTAACAAGTCTTCTTTAAATGTGCTTTTAATACCAAGAATGACCAGAGAGGTAAGCAAATATTTTTATAAGGAGGAAGTTATATTGTGTTTACATCTATGCCACTTGCTAAATAGCTGACTGGAATCAAGTTCCACCCTACCTAATATTTACCCAGCTGGGGAACAAGGCTGAGTAGTATTTATCAATGCATGAGTAAGTTATAGCTCAAGAAAAGCGTGCATTATAATATGCTCTATGGGAGGCATTCTGGCCCAGTGTATGAGTCATGTGACCGGGACTCAGGAGACCTGGGTTCTATTTCTGGTTTTGCCACTAGAATGCTTGGTGACCTTGGAGAAGTCACACTGCTCTGTGCCTCAGTTTCCCCATCTATAAAATGGGTATAACTCCCTCCTTTGTGATGTGTTTGGAGACCTACACATGAAGAGGGCTACATGCCATCCAGGTATTATAATATACTCATGTAACTGGGCTGAATTCTGCCCTCACTGACACATGTACAATTCGGTACCCATGTAGGTGAGGGCAGAAATGGGCAATTTATGATTCGCTGGTTCATCTTGGCTCAGAAAAGTCATAAAAAGGGAAAACTAGTTGAGACAAAAAAGTTTTTACCCTCCGTAGCACTATGTAATCCTGCCTTATTAGGCACAAGAGCCCAAATTCAGCAAAGCATTTAAAAAAAGGCCTGCTCCCGCTGAACTCAATGGGAAAGCTCCCTTTAGTTGAACAGAAGCAGGATCAGACCCAAGGTGTTTAAATCCATTGGGGGGCAGATATATTCTTTGTGTTTGTACAGCACCTAGCAGAATGGGGTCCTGGTCTATAATTGGGGCTCCTGGATTCTACCACAATACAAATATAAATCTTCATACTAACAATGTTCCGCAAAGCATTTAGGCATGTGTTTAACTTTCAGCACTTGCCTGGAGTGGAGCATGGACTCAAACATGTTGCTGAATAGACATGGACGGCTGAATTAGGGTCAAGATGCAGTGCAGAAAACAACACAGAGAAAGTGATTAATACTATAATGGATGGGAGCGAAAGACACCATTGCCCTGTGTTACCCATGGTTAGGGTTTATTCTGTTACCCATTCAATAGTTTCTTCCTGGGTATTTTGACAGTTAACTGAAGACCTTCTGTTGCAGTCTCTGAGCAAGCAGGCACAGTCAAATGGAGAAGCTACATTGTCTACATTTGCTCTTGCTAGGACTGCCACAGTACATAGGTAACAAACTAAAAATGAAGCGAGGGGAATGAAAAAAAAAACACCAGACTCATTACTTGGTGATGACTCACTTAGGATTTAATGAACAAATGCATTCTTGCAAATCGTGTATGTGCAATAGTTTATTTATGTCAGACATTTAAAACTGGACTTGGCAGGGCAGTACAAAATATTCTGCAGGGAAACGATTCTGCGTCTGATGAATGATGCTTTCCACTTTGTTGTCTGTCTTTCTATCTCTAGCTTCTAGCATGTAGTCTGGTGCAACTCCGAGTGAATGCATTGGACTGTGTTGCACAAAGTCTAGCTGATGCGTGACTTAAAACCCAAAAGGAACCATATCAAATAGACACTATGAAAAATATATAAATAGTTTTCATGTGGACTGAGTTCCAACTGAAAGCTGCTCAGCCTGAGAGCCCTGGAGATTAAAGTCAACTGTTCAGCTGCAACACAGACAGCAGAGCACGAGTTTCCCCAGTGCCGTGTCACCAAAGACTTTGCATCACCCTGATCTGGAAGGGGTCACATCTAGAGCTGTTCAGTCTGCTCTGCCTCTTCAGTCCTCTGTGCCTCTCCCTTATCTGCTGCTACTCCCCATTAGTGTCATTTGTGATGGTGACAGGTCTGTCCACTGAGAACCAGACTTGAGCTCATTCACTCACCTCACATCAATCACTGAACACCAGCTGGCAATAACTTTTTGTCACTTCAGCACTGGGCTAGATTTGAGCTGACTGTCTAGCTGTGAAAGGCCCTCATGCCAGACCCTTCTGCCATCCCGTCTGCGTGCTGGTGATCTGTGGCAGTGGCAACTCACAGGAGCATCTTGTTAAAAAGTTCTTGGCCCAAACTGAAGGGCGATTTGGGATGATGCAGATGGAGTCACTCCCTGTTCACTCTTGATACCTCTGAGTCAACTGCGTCCATCATTGCTCTGAAGAGAAAGGTTTTGCCTTGCGAATGCATCATCATCAGATAATTTTTTTTGAAACCATTGGACCCAACCCCTCTTACAGGGTATTCACCCCGCCACTGTCAGTTTAGATAATACATATTTAATACACTGTGCTCCATGTGCGCCGTGTCTTTGTCCAGAACAAAGCCTAAACGTTCCCATCAAATGAACGTATTAAATTCATTTACCAAATGCTACTGGCTAATATATTGCTTGCATTTCACTGCTGCCTATTGGCTGTATATGACCAGCCCACAGCTTCACTTAGGGATTCTAGTGACGTAGATAAACCTTGAGAGAAGACAGAAGCCTGAGGGGGAAAAAATATTACAGCCTGACATAATGTAGACATTCCTAAGGTTTAAAATGCCATAAAACATCTCCATGCATTGGATAAGCAATAAAGCTTGACAGGTTGTATTGCTTATAACAGAACACCACCTTGAAGCATGATGTTCCTGGGTAACAAAAAAATGAAGGATTTCACTGAGACCCATCGGTCCAAATGTTTGCAGATTGACCCAGTGAGCCTCTTGCTGAGCACTCCTTCATAACACACGGCAGTAGTATAGTGGATTACTACATGTGGCCGTGTCTCCCTCTAGTTTCTGGCCTCAGCAGCTATAAACAGCCTGCTTCTGAAAGTTAAAAGTTGTCCTTTAGCTCAAGAGGAAGGAGGGCTTGTGTTTTTTGGTGTAGATGCTCCCAGTTCAATCCCAGTTGATAACTGTGGCATCAAATTAACACTGCTGCTGCTGGATACATTCAGCTTCTGTGAAGCATGGGAAGACCAGTGAGAATATGCAACAAAATGCCTTCTTGTGGGAGACGGTGCATATTTACAGGAGGTTTAACTCCTAGTGGATTGGATACTTAGGATCCAACCCAGAATGTATAATAAATAGGATCATCTTCCATTTCTCCAGCCAAGTAGCATGCACAGGTGAATATGAATGAATGCACAGTGGTCCCTGTTGACGAACATTAGGTGCAGTCTCTTTAATCACAGATGTCAATGCAATGGAGCAATTATGCCGCATGGAGAAAGATCACCATTCACATTGGCTATCTGCATCACAAAGGGCAACTAAAACCAGATCCTGATTCAATTTCCTCTGCTGAACCAGGAAAACGGTGTCCTTAATCTAAATAATTTCCTTGGACTGTTGACACAGATGAGTCAAATCCACCCACAGTTACACAGCAGATTTAGGTGGGCAGTTTCTATTAGTATTAATGGGGCCATGTAATGCCTCTGCTCATCAGTCTGGGAATAGGCCTGAAGTTTTGCTTACCCCTGCCTCCTAAATGTGCAGAGATGCATGGAATTATAACTTACATTGACTAATGAGGGTTTGTGTAGCAAAATCCCCTGGAAAGTCTTTGAAAATTTAGGAGTAAGTGATATTTGTTATTAATTTGTTCAACAATATCACTGGGCATCAATATCTTTACCAACACACTTTAATTTTAACATAGAGCCCATCCTACGGGAAAAAAGATAATGATGCCTAATTTATTTAGCTTTGCAATCCTCATACCACTAGTTACAAGTCCCGGAGTTTAATAGCATCAGTAGAAGTCTTTGTACAGATAAACATGCAGCTGCTTTCTTGCTAACCCTAACAATCCATAAACCTACCACGCAGAAAATTTTCTCTGTGCAAATTGCATGCTTTGAAAATATTCCCTCCAGCCCCCCCTTCAAAGCTCAGAAGATTGAAATTTGTTGAAAGCACCTTTGATTTTCCTCAAATGTTATTGGTGGCTTTATTGCAACAGGCTTGTTTCCTCTCTGAAATTCATGGACTGTATCATTGTGACAGACAGGGCAGCTGGGGCTTTCAGAACCCTATAGCAGTCGTTCCTTATAAGGCATTAATTGCATCATTACGCGTTATTTAAAATGGTGTAATGAAGTTCCCTTCCCACCCCTACTTAAGTTCAGGCTCTAGAGCAAATGGAATTTTAAAAAGTTGAAAGATTAAAGTATACAGCAATTCTGAGCCCTTGACCAACATAGATTGGAGAAAAAGCAGGTATGACCCTGGTAAGTTTCAGTCACAAGTGTTTAATGTACATGGTCTGAAATTGACAATTAAGCAACAGAACAGGTCCAGATATTTACTTTAATTGTCACACTATCATCCCGTATTTCCCAGGGGATGGAACAGACAGACTAGTCCTGTGGTGGTCCGGGCAAAGAAACGGGGAAGCTGTGTGATTTCAAGATCACTCACTATCCCTAATATGCTGCCACTGCTTCAGGTAAAGCAGCAGTTGGCTCCTTGAAAGTCCCGTCCCCCCCGGCTCCCTGATGTAGCCAGCTCAGATGTGGAGCCTGCCTACACTTCTCTGCTCAGCTGTCAGACGTTTTAATGCGTGACCCTCACCTTGAGTAGCCGGCAGCCTTCTGGTGGGTGTGTAGTGGTAAAGGAGCAATGTGTCTTATGGCATCTAGCTGCTCGATCTCTAATGGTGCCTGACGTGTTAACAGTGCACAATGCCTCAGGAGACCAGGTGCGTGCTGCACTGTGGATGGGGAAGGGAAGCAAAAGTCAACTGGTGGGCAAATTGCTAGCTACTGCTTTCTTCCACTTGAAATTTCCTCTGTGGTTTTCCTCAAGCTGAGCTGCCGCTTGATTGAAAACTAAGTTCCTCAATCCTGAAGTGATCTGAGTGGAACCGTTACGGCTCTCCTAGGCATTATAAAGGCTACAGGCCTTTAGCCAGGGTTTTGTACACTGATATTACTATTGTGCAGGAAGAGTACCTGAAATCTTGGGAAGCAGCATTTTTATGGTTCAAAATTCAGCTGGTTCTGCTGTGAAACTAGCTAATATAATATCAGCTTCCCCTTCAAGAATGTAAGCACACTCCCCACCCCCCCATATCAGAAAGGAATGAACTGATTTAATTCCAAGTTTTATGAACCTAGTTGATCACAGAATGGGAACGTTGTCTACTTTGTCAGAACAGGGGACTAGAAGTTAGGAATAGAACCAGGTGCCCTAACGCTGCAACTGTCCTTGAGCAGGTCACGTCTCCTCTCTGTGACTTAGTTTTCCCCAATGGTCTTAATAAACACGTACTTTCTAAGGACTTAACTTTAACACCCATAAAGCACTTTGATGAAACAGATACAAGGTATCACCATCGAGATAACGGAGTTATAATACAGCTCATCTTAAAAATGGAGAATATAAAAGCATTGACAAATCACTAGAACCACTAGCTACACAGTAATACTGTAATGAATTGGCCTGTGTGGTTATGTAGCACCCATCTATCTACTGGATGGATTCAGAAAAATTCAACTGAATGTTATAGGCCCTATACAGTTGACAGGTAAAGGAAAGTCTCCTACAGCACAAGTGGTAAGAGCCAGTCCTTTTGGAGCATGATGATCTGTGCTCTATCCCTGCTCCTGCCATGAAATTCTAAGTGACCATGGAGTCCAGCTAAGAAAAAAAAAAACTATGCTGTCCACATGGTCATAGCAATATTGCAACACCTTGACATGAGAACTGTGCTGGGTGTGATATCAGGTATTGTATTAGGTGCTCTGTTTCAGGAAAGAACATAAATAGGAAGAACAGTTTCCTTAATGAATCAGAGTATGGCTTTATAAATCATGGAAATTCTTAGTCCACTTACATTTGGGGAGAAAAAAAAGCCCAAGAAAATCTTCCTAAAATATAAATTTATGTAAGAGATTTCCTTTAAGGAAAGAGAGATTAGATCACTTCTTCACCTTCCAGCCAGATCATTAAAAGGTAGTCACTGACTGTTTCCTGCACTAAATTGATTTTGCCTAAGGAAGGGAGAGTCAGTCTGAAGATCGCTTTTTCTGAAGCTGAGTCAGCTGTCAGAGCTCTGAGTTACACGCGTAACCATCGTTAGCATCAGTGTAAGTTACTGAGAAGAATCTCCAGTACATCAGTGAGAGAACTGAGCACAGCCTACAAGCCTGTTACATGGAGAGGGATGTATAGCAGGATCCTTAGAGCCTTACGATCATAGAACTGAATTCTGCTTCTGTGGGGGTTAGTGAATTCAGGCAACTCTTGGTTATTAGTAAAAGACCGAAAGAAAGGCCAAAACGGGAAGTCAGATTCATAGGGTATTTTTCTCAGAAATGTAAGTACCATGTATGAGACAGTTCTGATAAAATCAGTAACTATATCATTGCTAGCTCATCGTAGGTCTGGAGCTTTCTGCAGCAATAATTCAATTGACAACAAAGACCTTACACTGAAGGCAGAACTAATGTATCCAACTAAGACAGCTCTGGGTGCTTCACAGCAGATGTCTATCAGTCCTCCCGACACCACACAGAGACTCACAATCAGACATTTTTAAAAGGTCAACTACATTTTCCTGCAAGGTGACGCATAAAAAGAGCCAAACAGGGTTCCAATTGCCTGATTTCACCCGTCACATCAGTAGCAGCTACCTGGATTTCTGAATATAAAGACTTTGCACGCTATACAGGAAGAGCAAACACATCAAGGAAATTCAAAAGAGTTACCACCAGGAATCTGGGCACATTCTCACTCTTGATTTTGTAACATGGTAATCCCATCAAAATGTGGTTCTTTAATCCCACTACAAAAGGTACAGAGCGTCCAATCTTGGAGGTGCTTAATAATAACCACATCTAAAATTGCACATACATTTACCTCCCCTGTATTTTCCTGCGGGCCTGTTTTGTACAGCATTTGGTGTCATCATAAGGTTTCTGTGCTATTAAATAAGTGTTCTCGGTGCGAATATTCATTTGCAGCTGGTACCTTGTCATGAAGACTATTAAGTAACATAATAGATGGGCCCACTTATCAGGACTATATAATACTTTGCATTTCTATAGTGCTTTTCATCTAAAGTTCTCAAGGAAAAAAATAATGAAGCCTCCTGACACTCTTTGGATTTAGAAAATTATTATAGGTAAAATTTTCAGAAGTACATAAATGACGTTTGAGCATATTATTCCATTGAATGTCAATGAGATAAAAGAATTTGTGAAGAATGTTACCCGTCCTCCCCCTTATCAGATGGAGAAACGGGGGCCCAGAGAGGGTCAGTGACTTACCCAAGCTCATACAAAGCCAGTGGCAGAACAGAAAATGGCACCCAGGACCCCCAATCACATGCTCTAACCACCATACAGGCTGTCTTCCAAGAAAGATATATATTACTGTACCTATGGAACTGATAGAAAGAGGGCCTGCTACAACACGTTATTATCCAGGTCTAGAAATCTAGTTGGTCAGGTATATAGGTTGTTCCGTATTACTAAGCATATGATTTCAGAATCTTCTCAGTTCTTCTGTACCCTACAGTTTACACTCAGATTGTTCCCAATGAGACCTTTGTGAGAGAGTATTGTAGTCCTGGCTGCCACTGCATGGCCAATGCAGTGTGGACAGTCCTAGTCTCAGTCATTTTGTACATCCCATCTTCTATCTGATCTCTCTATAGGCTGATCCTAACGAGTCTCACAACACAGGGCTATCTCCTTAGGTTGTCTGATGAGTGTTCACAGCCCGGCTAATAGTCTGTGATGGGAACTGGCTAAAATGGTTTCAACTACTGTGAGAGAGAGTTAGCACCTGTGAAAGTTGCCAGCTCCACAGACGGTCTCCGTGGCACAAAGGCAGAGTCCTTATTGTTTCCCAACCTACTGCCCCGCCTAATCTGCACACAAACATCACAAGGTTTCCCAAGGTTTGATAACAGGGGCCAAATAAGATTCTCAGATATACTCTACCCAGACCTATGCAAATCCTCTTCATGGAGAGAGTTGGTCGTCTTCACTGAGGGTAGAACCTTTCAGAGCAGCTGGGCTTTTTCTAATAGAACAAAACAATTTCTGATCTATGGTAAATTTGGATCTGGTTACTTTGTGGGCTATTAGTTTAACATAACTTCTCAGAGCTGGGGAACCAAATGAGCAGCGATTGTGTTGGTAATGTTGTGTGCCATTTATTACTGTCATGGCAGCCAAGGATTAGAGGAAAGAATTGGAAATGGACATAAAAGGCTTTGCCAAGATGAAAAAGGTTGCATGTCATATTTCTTTGAATTTTTAAAGTGTGCTAATGACAGGGAACACTGGCTACCAGTGCAGAGAATAGAGAACCAATTCTTCACCTGTCGCCAAAAAGCGCTCGACTCAGCTAAGTATGGAGGGGACAGTGCTTTAATATAGGCTTCAGTTCGTTAATAATGATATACGGCCTAATCCTGAATCGCATCAATTGGAAATTATGGCAGCCAGCACCTTTAAGAATCCAGCTTCTTAAAGGAACAAATGACAGTCCAGGAGTTGATCCACAGCCCTGTGAATTCAGCAGGATGACTTGCACTGAGTTCAGAGGGACCAGGAACTTCTAGCATAGACAAAACCACATTGTGTTTGTCCGTGTTAGTCACACTGGTTCAACAGCAGTGAAGCCACCGGAAGAGTGTATGGTCCATTGGAGATAAGTCTCCAAGTCAGCTCCACCTCAGCCTTTACATTTGGTAAGTGCTGGTCACATCTGTCAGGGAGAGAGTACAGCGCTCTGCACTGCTCCCCTTGTGCTCTAACCATCACTGAAGAGAATACAAATCTTAGCATTATGGTAAATTGATCCCTGATCCTAGTGTTCCCAGGCCTAACAGGTCTTGTTCACTCCCCTTTTCAGCCATCTCTCATGCTAAGAAAAAAACAAAACAAAGAGGAAGCTCTGATTCACAGTTAATTAGGGGATCCTTGTCTCGTGGTGACAGATGCTGGTTCTATCGGTCCAAGTGGTCCTCGTCCTCCTTTAGATACATAAGGATTAAACAGACACTATGTAAACTGGTTACTTGAGCCTGACTGCATGGATGTACTTTCACTGGGCCATCGACTTGATGGGTAGAACAAAAACCATAATAAATGTCTCCATTCCTGTATCCTTGCCAAAGACTAATGGAGGAACAAGCAAAGGACTCAATCAATCCTGAAGGCTTGCAACATTTGTGGGGAAGTGTGTATATATATATGAACACATACACACCCTCACTCTACAAGGATTATTGTATCATTCCAAAGCCAAACATTACAAATCCAAGAAATTCAAAGTGGAGATTACATTTAAAAGAAATCCAAACATGTTAAGGTATGGAAATGCATCCAAAAAACCATAATTACAGCTTAATTTCTTCAACTATAGCTGAAACACAAGATTTTACGCACAATGAGTTTTAACTCTAGTACATGGGATGTTTGAAGAGTCTGCCTCATTCTCTTAAGATAATTTTAGATAAAGAAAAAAGACTGACACAGATGTTCAATATCTTAAAGGATACAGTTTTTAATTAATTTTAAGTGAAACTAATTAACCAATTTACTTGTAAATTCTCAGAAAGTTAATTCTGTGCCCACAGAGTAAGTGCTGTACATTTGGAACAGATATGCTATATTTTAATTAAAAAAAAAAAAAAAAAGAGGCTGAATGCCTTAAACCGAAAAACAGAACTGAAATTTAACTACAGAGTTACAACTGGTGACTATCACACACACACAGGTCTCCATTCTCTACAACCACAAATGCAGTGGAGCTGGTGTTCCCTCCCCCCCAACACACACTGAGGACTGGTGGATTTGACATTATGCTGATCCCCTGAGGAAAAGAATGGTAGGTCCTACACAAACAATAGTTATTAAAAATCACCAAAGTGGTCATGTACAAAAAAAATCCTAAAGAACTATGGTCCAGATCCACAAAAGGTATTTAGCCTCCTAACTTCCATTTGTTTCAATGGAAGTTAGGAGCCTAAATACCACTGTAGTTCTGGAGTGGTGTCTGGAGGATGTTCCCCATCAGATCAAAATTTCAGAGATACAATAGGTGCAATTTTGGCACTGAACAATTAGACTGGACCGCTATAATTTCAGATTAAAATTGTAAGAAGTCTCATCTCTGTATATACTACTGGATACCAGTAGATATAAACAAATGTTAAAAAGAGGACACTGCTGCTGGTTATTTCACAGATTGTGGGAGCTGAGCCAGGATGGACATACCCTGTCATTTAAAGTTATGGGTGTTCATTTCTGCAATGCTTAATATATGAGATTCCTTTCTTAATAGCCCCATTTATATAAAATTATCCATGTCCCCAATACATTAGAGAGAGAATTGTTTGAAGTAACACAATATAAAAGTCATTTGTAACATAGGAGCAGTCTCTGATACAAGAGAAAATTAATTGGTCGTGCAATCCAGGGGATCTGGGAATCAAAGCTTTTAACTGATTCTGCAACCACCAAAACAGCTGCAAGTACAACTAGGAGCTGCTAGTGCTTGTTCTCCCCCACCACTCACACTGAAAGCTTTTCCAACCCTTATTAGCTTCAATGTAGCAAATATATTATGTGTAGGGGAAGTGGGTCAGGAATGCTTGGAAGCCATGGGAAGGGAAGGACCTTAGCAAGCAGAGATAAAGAAGAGTACGGTGAACGCATGGATAATTTTGTGTTTTGCAGGTTGCAGGCTGAAGAATAACTTCCTCCACTGCTGAAGTCACTGGGTGAAATTCTATAGCTTGCGTTATGCAGGCGGTCAGACTAGATGGTCATTAATGGTCTCTTCTAGCCTATGAACATGCAAGAGAATGACAATCCCGACTCTTTGTTTCTAGGTCAATGATTTCAACCCCCCAGCGTCTCAGAACAAAATCCTAAATTCCAGTGAAGTACAACAGAAGTGGCAAACCCATGCCCTGTACAATTTAAGGGAGAAACACATTTCTATCACTCAACTGCACAGCATGACAGTCCCATTTACTAGCACATGTTAACAGGCTGTCTAGATAGGAATTCACAGCTTGGAAAGCCTAACCAGCAGGGCTTAAAAATGCACAATCCAAATTTAAATGACATGTTCATAAGTTATGGAGGAGGAATATTGGCCTCCAGATCGGATCAACACACTAACATTTGTATAAATAAGAGCATTGCATATATACACATGGTGCTTTATAGAGAGAATGAGGCACAGGATGAGATTCTGACATCAGGGACATCAGTGTAAATCCAGAATACCTCAATGAGATTTACACTGGAGTCCCCAAAATGAGAATCTGGTCCATGGTTCCTATTCTAAGGATCATATAATCTAGATGAATGTATTTTACGGACAGAAGGTACTAGTGTGAACATCTAGTCTGACTTCCTGCGTAACACAGGCCACAGACTTTCACTCAATAACTTGTGGATGAACTAGAGTCTCTCTCTTAGGAAGACATCCAATCTCAATCCAAAAATGTCAAGTGATGGAGAATCTACCACATCCCTTGGGAAGTTGTTCTAATGGTTGATGGCCTTTCCTAATAAAGATTTGTGCCTTCTAGGTTCCAAATCCCGCATCAGGATCTTCTCTCATGGATTCCTGAGCCCAGGGCGAGTTACACAGACTGCAATATCAAAGCTTAGCTATGTGAGGGCATGAGTAGGAAGAAGGAAGCTCCTGCATAGATGCTCTTAAAGAATGAAGTGAAGGCTCTATCTCAGCGGCAATGCCATTCTGGAAAAGGCTCCTTCCAAAGGTAAAACAATATGAAAAGTTGCTTTGAAAATTACTAGTACATGGAAGGAATAGCAGGAAGACACCATTGTTGTGGTATAGGCTTCAGAGAAAGGTGATCATGAGTAAAAAAAAAGTATCCTTCTGATGAGCACTATTAGTGCTTCCCCTGGAAACTCAATAATTTCTATAGTCTTCAGCAATCAGATGCCGTAGTAATGCTCATCTGTACCTGTGTTTCCAGCAGCTACATAGCATTAACTTTCCCATCAGTGACAATTTGGTGCAGCTTAATAAGTTGAGGAGTCGTGCATAAAGGCACCTTAGCCTTCAGTTACATTTACTTAATGAAGTGTTTGTTATCTTGTCTTCCAAGCATGAATTCTAATTAGATTAATTCTGTACATCATGAATAAATGCATTGTTAGTGGGGCCTTGGTATTTTATTCTCTCTGTCGAATGACTCTCCTTCCCAAGTATTAGATGCTAGGCATTTCAAACCAGATGGGATCTTGCCCTTCTGCTGGGGCTTCCATCCAAAGTTTCTCTACATGCTTCATACATCAAGGAATTAACCTGTATACATTTTCCATTCAGGGTGGCTAGGCCACTAAAGTTTGAATTTTATTTTGCCAAGCATTTTACCTCACACAATCAGTGATTCCTTTACAGGGAGAATAAAGCATCCACGAACAACCATTTGCCCTGCAATAGGCTGCTGTGGTCAGAACACAACAGCTTATTTCAGTGATATTTAATCATAAATAAAAGGGCAGATTGTAAAAAAGCATTGATGGAAAGTTTTCCAGTGGAAAACTGGATTTTAAACTAAATGAAAGCTTTCACAGAAAGCATCTATTTTCCTCTAAAGCTTTTTGGGTCTTTTTGCAGTGGGGGTTGGAGGAAGGAGGTAAAAAACAAAATTAAGTTTTTGGTAGTTTTCATCTAAAAAATTTTCCAGCCATTTTCAGTTTTTTTATGAAAAGTAAATTTTCTACGGAGAAAAGGAAAACACCCGCCATCCCATTTTCCAACCAGTTCTAAATACATGACATTTCAATAGCACTTTTCAGTTAAGATCTCAACATCACCCATATAGGGACATATGAGCACCCTCATTTTACAGATTGGGAAACTGAGTCAGGAAAAGATTAAGCCATTTCCTCACAGCCACAGAATGACTCAGTGGGAGAACTGACCATAGAACCCAAACTCCCACTGTCTGTTCTCCAAACACTAGACCCAGCTTTTTCCCATATAAACACCAAATGAAAGAGGTAGCTAAAGTGGGGGAGAGGTTGCTGGCAGACTGCCAGGAGGCAAACACTACCTTTCACTGAAAAACTACCACGCACAGTTCCCCACTCTGGGAGCGTGTGGGGGAAACCGATGCTGACACAATGTTTAAGGGAGAGCAGGGAGCCAATGCAGTGTACATAAACAGTCCCCATCCCAGACAGCTCCAATTCATCGAATGTAAAAGACATGGGGAGACACCCCCTCACTAATGTCTCTTTTTGTAAATATTTAATTAACATGGCTAACATGAGCAAGGCAGTTGCCGTAAGTGTTGCATTCATCTGCCTGTCCTGACGGCTAACCAGTGAAACTCTGTTAAACTGTCGTGTGTTCTTGCTGCAGGATGTTAGGAGCTGGTTGGCCTCTGACTGGGGAATGCTGCTCACAGGCAGCTGATAATTTAGGGCTGGACTCAGCAGAGTGAGATAAGTTTTACCTGTTTTACCCTTGGAAGTACAAAGCCATTCCCCTTTTCATTGCCTTCTCCTACTTTTTCCCTTAGCCTCTCAAGTGTTATTTTATGCACCAATAACCCAGAGAGCTGTTCAAAGGGGACACGGGCCATAAATATCATCCAGGTCTCTTCCATCACCTCACCTCCTCCTGACAAACAGCATCTGTTCAGCAGAAAGTGTCAGGAATCATTTCCATCTGCTTTCCCTCCTCCCCATCCCCACAGCTCCAGCCCCCTTCCTAAGAGGGGTCAGCTGTCTCCTTCCCCCTGGAGGGCCCACAACTCTACCAGATTTCTGCTGCATCCAGCACATTCCTATCCAGGGGCTAAGTGACTGGGAGCGGAGGACACACACCTCCCGCTGCTCTGCTAGTCGCAGAGGGAGTACTTCCCCTTGAATTCCCTAGTATGGAGCAGCACTCCCACCCCACACAACTTCATTACTCCTTCGATGGGGCAGGGAGAGCCCCCCCTCGTTTCAATCCACCAGAGTAGCCATGGTGGGGCAAGCAACAAGGTCAGACGACTAGGCAGTGGTGTTGTCTTTAAGGGCTGTAGCAAGCTGCTTTCCAGCAGAGATGGGCCTCAGCCAAAACCCCAGAGGCAGACAACCCCCAGTGCTGGCCTAGTTCCGATCCACAGGAGAGGGGGCTCCAAGGAGCTCCTGTGTGCCCAGCCAACAGGGCCTCCCTTTGTCTTTCCCGCTCTAGTTCTGCTTGGCTCTCTAGGATTCGCGGCAGTTTCGATACTCTTAGGGAGGGGCCGTACCATCCTTTTTCCTCCCCCTCCCTTTGAGGGCTTGTTTTGGTGATCAAACCCACAGGAGTCTCAACAAAACATTTCTGTGGATGGATTTATCCTGGCCCTTTCTGAAAGCGTGTGCATGCTGCCACAGTCTCATGGATAGAGCCACTGCCCTGGCAGGCAATCAGATGATCTGGGTTCTATTCCAGCGACCGGCTGGTGGATCTTGTGGAGATCACTTTATCTCTCACCCTTCGTCTGTCTTGTCTGCTTAGCTCAGAAAGTCTTTGGGCCAGGACTGTCTTACGGTGTATACAATGCAGAGCACAAGGGGACCCTGCTGCCAGTCAGGGCCTACAAGACCTACTGTAACACACATCAACCTATGAAGCTTTAGCTTGCCTTGCCTAAAAACCATGTGCAAGCTTTCCCACTACTCTGGCCACTACCTTGGGATGGTAACAAAGCTGAGGGATGTTTGGTTGGGTTTCAAGTTTCAAATTTTTTCCAGGCTGATGTACTCACAAGACAGGCCCAGCTTGCCCTGAGGGGGGTCTGCCACTGACCAGATAAACCAACTCTACGCCATGAGGAGTGGTTTTAAATTTATTATGTCAAATTAGGGATGGGCCGGAGCCACAAAGTTTGGCTACAGCCCCATGAGATCAGTCACGAAGTTTAGAGCCAGATGGGAATGTCACAGAAGTCTGGTGGTAGTGAGGGGTGGGACAGGATGCAATTGAATCTGGAGCTTTGCTTTAGGAAATACGGCTTGAGCCGGGCCAGGCTGGGTGTGCACGGAAAGAGTATGACAGAGGAGAACTATTGCCATGTGACCAGAACAGGTGCAGGAAACTGCCTAGCAATTGGGACAGCCCTCTGCCAGCGTCAGCCTTTTGAAAGGAGACTTCCTCACCGGGTCTGGTTTCACAGCCTGTGTGGAAGGAATTCACCAAGGGGGTCGAGGTGCCTTGAGCAGTAAAGATGTCATCAAAGTTGCCCGCTGCCCAAGTGGACATGAGAATAAGCTGCATGGCAACCTGCCCTCTAAGTTACATATCGTCTACGCGCAAGCCTCTTTCTACAGGACATGTATCTAGCTATGCCAGTGAGCTGTGGGAAGAACAGCCCGGCTTGCTATTTATACCCTAAGCAGAAACTTGGGTAAAAATAGCTCTGGCATTTTTTCAGTCTTAAAATTCCATTGTAAAACCTTTGGGTAAGAAAATCTCCCATCCCTGCCTAAACATATTCTTCCTTCCCTGCGGAGGAGATGAGAAATACAAGTGGAGGTGAACTCAGACAGCAAAGTTCCCATAGCCATAAAACCAGCATCTGGCCCACCCCAACCCCTTTGCATGACCTGATTAAGAGTCTAGTGAGAGTTAATGAACTCTGACAAAGGGGACAGATGTCAGCTTGCCGCACGGCTCTGAAATCTCTTTGTAAGTTAATGCTATTACACTTTTTGTTTTCCAAGACAGTAAAAAAAAAAGTGATTAAAGGGAGGGGGCAGTAAGATCAATTGCAAATAGACTATCCCACCACAATCATAGCCATCCAAATTGGCCTTTTACAAAGCAGCTTTCTTTATCTGCCTTACATACCTGGATGATTGTAGCGACTCTCCTGCCCTCTAAACTTTTATAAGCCAGTTCCATCTGTGAAATGGTTCAGCTGAAGCCCAGACCACAGAGATATGCCCCCCACCCCCAAATATCCAGCCCCACAGTGACCACTGAAGGTGAAAAACAGAAATCCTACCTACCCTGTTAATAAAGACTAAAGAACACAGGACTATAGAAACTCAGTGGGAAGTGTTGCCTAGCGGTGTGAACAAAGGGCTGAGACCAGGACTCTTGGGTTCGGTTTCTAGCTCTGCTACCAGCTGGTGACACATTGGGAAAAATTACAACTGCTCTGTGTCTTAGCTTACCCATCTGTAAAATGGATCTAATAATAATGCCTACTTTGGGGGTAGGGTAGATTGTCAGGCTTAGTCCCTAAATGTTTGTAAAGCACTTTGAGATCATGGATGGAAAGAACTAAAGCATGACAAAGGATTAGGATTATTAATAATTGAGAGGCAGCGTTGGAGAGGGAAGAATCAAACTCCTGAGGTCTCAAAACCAGAGACGGGATCAACAAGCCAGATGTGAAATGCGAATATCACCCAGCTCTAGGAAAGGTCCAATCTGGATTTTAGCATAGCTGCTTGGGTCCCTCTGTTTTAAACGATGCAAAAGACTACATCCCAGGCGCAGGGCAAGAGCCAGTCCTCCTTAGTGGCCTGTGGTTGGTGAGCTTGTTCCCAAGCTAGGAGTACAGGCCACAGGCAGTGCTGTATTTATAGCCTGGGATTGCCTTTTTTTTTTTTAATTGTCATTTGTGGCTCAGAGGGAAGAGCTGCCTCACTGCCGAGTCTTGTTTCTCTCCTACCAGCCTCTTAGTCACTGATAAAAGGTTCCCTTGTTCCAAGGGCACCAGAGGAAGGGATTTCTGTTCATCATCATCATCTAGGTTTTAAAGCAAGCGATCAGGAAACCAACCCAATTATGCCTTCCTTCGCGCAGGGGAGGGAGGGGATTCTTCTCTGTCCAGCCCCCACTCATACCCCCCTGATCGCTTGTTCCTGGACTGTAGGCCAACCTGGCAAGAGCTGCAGCCTCTCTCCAAAGCCTGATCTGTCTCTGTCTGAGTCAGCTTATCTGCACTTCACTATTAATAGAGTGCTTTGGCTTGCTGTACTCCCAGTATAATTGCAGTTTAATAATACATCTAACATGAGAGAGGGAGATAACCCCACTGTACTGCACATACAGTACAATATTCCCTGCAGCTTGTAGCACGTCTCCCTCCTTCCTCTCCCACCCTGACAAACTGGAGACCAGCACAGGTTTCTATGAGCCCTTGCTCCTAAGCTCCAGGACTGCGGAGCTGCAGACAGGTAACAAAGGCGTCCCCAGTGAAAGGGCTCACTTTTCATTTACTGTCAACTGTATGTCAAGGCCATTTCTTGGCTCCAGAGTTTTCCCAATCGCAATTCAATACAATCAAACGGCTGACATGGGATTTCGGGTTCTCCCGCCTGCTCTCAGTTTGTAAGCTGCCTCATTCGGACCCACTCCTGCTTTTCTGCACATAGCCAGGTTGCGATGAGAATTGGATCCAGATTGCAAATTTCATTGCACATGAGGGCAAATACCGAGCAGCTAGTCTCACTATAGGAGAATGGAATGGACTGAAGAAAGCATGTCCAGGCTTTGCCTAGCTAGGGACTGCATTAGCAACTTGCCCTAACAACTAAGATACAGCAGTGAATTTGCAGACAACAGCTGCTCCTATCTTAGGTAGAGGTGCCTCTCTCTGCCTTGGGGCTTTGTACTTCCACATCCCAGCACCCTCCAAGCTCCAGCATGAAATGAATGCTCTGTCTTGATTTGAGCAGCCTGCTCTGCATTGGCCATATTAAAGACAAGCATAGCCACAAGTCATCCTGGCAAACTCCATGGATCATGAGTTTAGCCTCCCTGGGGCTGGATTTTGGGACATTCCAGATGCTCACTGCTACATCCCCACTGTGAACATGAGCACCACAGGCCAGTCAGTGGCCAGTCCTAGAGAAAAGCCAAACCAATGAGCAACACAGTCTGCCACAATTAGCGTAAACTGGCACAGCCCACATGCTTTGCCATCAAACGTTTTGCCCCCACGGCTTTAATAATTTGCATTTCCTTGTCAGCCTGCACTGGAAGTTCTCAACAGGCTCTCCAAACACAAATGAGTTAAGCACCACAACCGCCTGCGAAGTCAGTAAATATCACGGGGGGAAACTAAGGCAGAGAGTTTAAGTTCCATTCCCAGGGTCAGGTAGTATGTTTATAAATGAGCTGGGAACAGAACCCAGGTCTCCCGATGCCCAGTCTTCCGTTGAGGCTATCATCCCTTTCCAACGTCAAATGCTAAAGCAGCGGTAGGAGGGAACTAGGCGTGTGCTAGCTATGCTGCCGTCTGGTCTTGCTCTCGGGCTGTGAGAGGCAACTTCACTGGGAGAGGAGTGCCCATGAGAGAGAGCGTTACCATGGTGCCTGTCACGGGGCCCATGGATCCCAACAGCACAGACAGGGAGCCTCAGGCACGGCCACGCAGGCTAGCGACCAGAGGCAGAGGTGGCCCTTGCGTGCAGGGGCTGGGTGGCCCAGCAGGCAGTGGAGCAGGAAGGGGGAGGGCCACCACTGGGGGGCAGGCGGCAGCCAGGGTTGAAGGCCTAGACCCTCCCTGCTCTATCAGGCCCCGGCCCAGGGCCCTATCAGTGACTTGGGGTGGTCGCTGTGACAACAGGGGTCTGGCCACATCACACAAGAGTCATAAGTGGCCTCTCCCCTGGGCCACGTCCTACCCGGATTCCTGAGGCCTCCGTCTCAGCATCCCCTAGGGCCCAACTCCTGCAGCGACCTGCAGGCCAGGCTACCGCGGGGCCTCTGAAGCCGCCGCCAGACATCTTCCTTGCTCAGCATCCCCCTCAGTGAGCGGGGCTGCACCCCTTTATACTGCTGCCCCAGCTGGATCATGCCCAGCAGGCAGGGTGGGGTGGGGCATCTGCTGCCAGGCGTATTGGCTTAACCCCTTCATCTCCAGTGTGGGGCAAGTATACCCCATCCCAGTGCCCAGCTCGTGTGTGTCGTTACGTGGCACTTCTCCTTTTCTCCACAGATGCTAAGCGCCTGAGACAAGACAGCCAGAAAGGCTCCCCCCGCACCACAAGATCAGTACTGTGCAAAACACGCCGCCCAAATCTTCCAAAAAGTTACTCTGGCCACCTGGGACAGGGCAGCTCCTTCTTGGGGCACCCTTCCGTACCTGAATTAGTTTCCCCTTTCTAGGTAGAGCCCCCAGTAATTCCATGAACGCTTTCCTCGAGTAAATAGCCTTTTGCAGGGCTAATTTATTACAAAAAGTCCCCCAGCCATAAAGCAGGTTCCCTCAGCACAATGCAAACCTTATATTCTCTCGTTCAAGTCCCAAGAGTCCATCAACACAGGAAGTAGAGCTCCAGCATCTCTCACTGCACACCGGCTGCTTGGAACAGCTCCAGCATCTCACCATGCCTCAGCTGCCCAGTATAACCCCAGCTTCGCTCACCACACTCTACCCCAGCCCCTCTAGCTGGGGTGATTCTCCACTGTTTCCTTCGCAGGTACAATTTTACTCTTGCCTGGAGACATCAGCCGGCTCACCCCTACGTCATTCAGCCCTGGCTCCATGGCTTAGGGAAGTTTGAAGGAGACCCTATGACTGCCTTTCTCCCTTTCGCTCTCACCAGCCTGAGATGGCTCCACTAGGGAACTTACTTCTCCTTCCTTCAGGGGCATCCCCTCCCTGAAGCTCTGCTCTTCTTCCGAGCTCTCTCCGCTCTGGGTTCTGACCCTGGCTGCCCCATGAAGACAGCCCCACCCGCCTCATTACACCAACTAGGGTCCACCCACACTCAGGAGTGCTGGGCCTGACTTCATTTACGGGGCCAGTTACGATGTTTCAATGCCCAACTTGAGAAAAGGCTTGATTTTCAGGAAGTGCTAAGGCCCGACTGCGTCATTAGCAGCAAGTGATGTGGCAGGCAGGCCGAGTTGTAAGAAAGGTCTTTACTGAACATGCACAGAAGCCAGGGTTACACGCTAAGAGGCCTATGTTTGTTCAGTAGCAGCCTGGCCACCGCGTCTCTTATTACTAATGAAAGAAGCAGGTCCGTGTTCCAGGTTTCACACAGGAGTGCATCCCTCCAGAAACCTCCTCCTCTTTCTTTAATCCCACTCCTCATACTACATTGCTGAACAAACATTCATGCATTCGGCTGCCTCTCACAACCGACCTTCCATCTAGCGTGACTCCTGGGCTGAACATGCATCAGCGGATTTAACAGTGGCGTTGCACGGGAACGCAGCCAGGGAAGATCTGCAAGGGTGGCCAGAGCCCACGTCCTTAGCACTCCAGCAGAGAATCCAAGTTTTGGTGCTGCACTTACGGACGGGTTTATTTAGAGTGTGGTTATGAGGCAGAGTCAACTTAGGCGAAAACCAACATTAATAATTTCATTGCCCGTTTCCATTTTATTTATAGGCATTTAAAAAAAAAAAGTTATTTGTGGGTTTTCCTGCAGCACCCATCATTGCAGGATCTGAGCACCTCTGAAACAGTAACGGATCTAGCTGCACAACCCCCCCTTGTGAAGAAGTGATGTGTTAGCCCCTTTTTACAGAAGGGAAGACTGAAGAGATCTGGGTTCAATTCTGGCTCTGACACAGACAGGGGGCTGGAACAATATATATAGTGGGGGTGCTTAGAACCATTGAACCAAACAGTAAACGCTGTATATGATAGAAACCACTTCAAGCTGGGAGGTGCGGCAGCACCTCCAGAACCTATGGCCACAGACCCCCCCATGTGACCTTGAGGTAGTCACGTCACCCCACCATGCCTCAGCTGCCCATCTGTAAAATAAGGAGATCGATCCTTCCTATATTTGTCTATTTAGATTGCAAACTCCATGGGGCAGGGACTGGCTCTTACTATGTGTGTTTTGTTAGGTGACTGCGCCTAGCACAATCTCAGTTAGGGCCTCTGGGTGCTACTATTATGTACATAAAATAAAAATGAACTGTGAGGGGGGGAATCTCTGAAGAGGAGTGAACTTAAATCCCTTTCCCTCTGACCCCCCAACTTAGCAGACAGAGAATAACGACAGTGACATTTGCAGAAATTACGACCTCATGCTTTCATTTCAGGGACAGAGCAAAGTTTGCAGTGGAGACACCATTGGTTTAAACCACCCAGAAGGGGTTTAGAGGCATTTTGGAACCACAGATGCATATTCTCATTTGATTTTACTGATGGCTTTTAGGAATGCTAAAAACAAGGGCTTTTTGGATAGAGAAACTGAGAGGGGTGGTATTTATTTTTTTAAATCATCTGGAAAATATTGTCTGAGAGAGAGAGAGAAAAATAATTCATTTTCCCCTTGATATAAGTGAACATAACTTGCAGTGGCAACCGTCGTTGCTCTACTCCTATTTACTACCAGGCTTATCACTCTACTTTTCAGATACCTAAGGGGCTGAGGAAGAAGGTCTGCATTAACAACGGTGGGGATTGAGGATACGTTGGAAAAGAGTTTGAAATCAGCACATATGACATAGACAGACTGACAGTTCTCTTGGTGCCAAAGTGAAAGGAAACTCTGCTAGGGGAACTATTAGAAGAAGGACCATGTAAAGTAAAATACTGCCAGGAGGGATAAAGTGAAAACAAACTCTGAACTCACGTGAAATGTTGATTCTCCCTGAGCTCAGTCAGCTCCATTTGACCCTGTACTCCAGATGACCCAGGGCACTTCTACACTGGAGAGTTAGCTTGGGTGGTTGGCACCCATGTTAGCCTACCCCCACTGCGAGTGGCCAGACAACAAAGCCGTGCCCGAGTTCTGGTGCCCTCACGGCTGCTGTACTCCCTGGGTGTGTTGCTTGGAAGGCTGGGGAGGATGACCCATGGATCTTTGTGCTGAGGGGCTCTATGATTCATTCCCGAGGATTGTGGGAGGACTTGTCAGTCCTTCTGGGCACCTGTGGGGAATTGTGGGAAGGCAGTGGAGACTGGAGGACTAGCAGCACTTTAGCCTGGTTATCAGTGCAAAGGAGCTTCCCTCTATGCTGTAACCCCAGCAGTTCCAGCCAGCCTGGATTTAAAGAACCACCAACTCTGGTGAGAGGGTTTGTGCTGTGCTTGGAGGGTACCAGGGGCAGGACAGTGGCTGATTAAGAGCCTGAGTGAATTCTGCAGTAACGACAGAACCCAGTTCTATGCCCTTTGTATGCTGCAGGCAAACATGTTAGTCCCGTGAGAACATGGGATCTAGAGTTTTTGCTTGGTGTGTTTAGGTCAGCAGGTTTCTTTCTCCATCCACTCCCTAGGAGTCTTACTGGGTGGTGTGAGATAGGGTTTGTACATTTATAACAGGCTACTTTTGGCTTTTGGGAACTGCAAAACTCCAGATTTTTTGGCTAGAAAACATGAGATTTCCCCACTCTCCCATCTCCCCCTTACGGCTGCTTTAAACCTGAAGTGAATGAAATGAGACTGGACCTTCGAAACCAGGGACTATGGGAATGTAGCTTTTCACGATAAAAGTTAGTCACCATGCGGGCAGCTGCTGGTGTCTCTTTCTGTGTCCTTCTGTGTCTCGGTATGTCCAGCACTAGCAGCAACACATAAAATCCTGCTAGGTCTAAAACTTAAATAACGGCCCCCTTATTTATCCATCCAGACATATCTATTGTGGTCCTGCCCAAAGGCTCCAACTGAGGTCAGGACCCAATTGTGCTAGGAACTATGTACAGACACATAGTAAGAGATGGTCCCTGCCCCCAAACTGATCATAATCTAAACAGATGAGACAAGTAAACAGTGGGAGGCAGCCGCACAGAGAAATGATTTTCCCAAGATCACATTTCAGGTCAGTGGCAGAGCTGGGTTAATACCAGGATATTAACATTCCTGATCAGACTCCTTGTGACACTCCAAGGCTGCAGGCTTTATAGTCTTCCATCATATTAGCTGTCTCTAGGAGCATGTGCCCAGATGGCTTCTGCAAAGTGTGGTTGGATGCATCAGCCTTTCATTTGTTCACTATAATTTATTGCCTGGTAACCGTAACCAAATAGCACCAGCTGATTGTAGGAGGGAAACCCAGTCTCTCCCTCCACCATATATACAGACACTCTCTCCCTTTCTCACTCTGATATCCATGGGAGAGAGGCACTGTTGTGGAGCTGGCCTTTTAATGCAGTAATTACTTGCCTTGACAACAGATGGAAACATGGATAAAGCAAACAGAGTTTTTCAGCTTCTAGACTAACTCATCAAGTCAGCTTCAGTGGATTGTAGCAACAAGTCTTATTACAGAATGGAGGCTGAAGCCAGGTCTATGCTAAAGAGAGGATAGGGGCATAACTTCAGTGCCATCGCTAGGCCGGCAAAATCCCAAAGGAGGTTTTTCCGTTGCTATAGGAACACCACCTTCCTAAGCAATAATAGTTCAATTGATAAAATTATTCTTCCATCAACCTAGCTGTGTCTACAGCAGGTGCTACAACATAGCAACACCATGGATTTTTTTACACCCTTGCCCTGAGCGCTGTAACTACGTCAACCTAAACTTTAACTAAAGAGCAGGCCTGAAAAATAGAGCTTCTAATATATGTCCAGTGTTGGGTCACAGGTTACTGCTCAACACCCAAAGGATAGGGATCATATTAATTGAAGATATCACCTTATTTAAGCCTTTGCAGGCCCCAGTCTGGGTAGCAAAGGATTGAGAGGGACACTGAGCTCATTGACACTTAGTTTTCATGCATTTGGTGTCAGGGATTTATATAATACATGGAATCCATCATGATGGTCCCGTCAAGCCAAATGCATAGCATGGCCAAAATCAGAATTTGGATTACATTGGCTTTGTTGGGCAGATGATGTGTCATATGGACCTCTCTGCTAGATGAGCCCATTTGCTCAGGCTGAACGACGTCTGCTGTGTTTGCATGGCTGTGTCTACACCAGCTCCCTCCTGCTGCAGCAGTTTCCAAGGTAGGGCAGCGTTTCAGAGCAGATTCTTCAGCCCTCCTCCTCCGCCGAACCCTGCTCCCCCAACTATCGGACCAATCCTCTTTAGCTAGCTGAGCTCAGGGTGAGCTTTTGCACATCATGGCCTGCAGGCCCCCTCTCTCTTCCTGGAGCTCATTGTGAGATCAGGACATTCAGCACCTTGCAGGAGTAGGTCCTCAACTTCTTCCTTTCATGCTAAAGTCTGGGGACTTAGAGACAGACCCCAGACATTCAGATGGAGAGTCCAGTTAAAGTGACACTATAGTACACCTAAGGCAGTCTACTGTATAGCGTTCAAGAGAGAATCCCATGTCATTTTCAGTGGTGGGGGGTGGAACAGTTGCATCAGCACTTTCAAAACAAGCTAAAATGAAGTGCTGCTCTAAATCTAATCAGATACAGTTTCAAATGCATTTTAGAACTGAGGTCAGCAAGAATCAGATACATTTTATAATGCTCATCCTGCTCCACAGAAGCAATTTTGGCCTTTAAATTAGCAGCACTAAATCAGCTGAGAAAGTTGACAGGTTGTGGTATCACCTAGTGAGAGGGATGACTCATAAAAATGCTACAATGTGTGTTTGAGATAAACATGGTCCTTCAATTATTCAAAGGCATTGCTCTAAATTTTAATATTTTAAAAACTCTCATAGTGTGCCTTCTTTTTCTCTAAATCACAAGCCCAGAGTATTCAGTCTCTGGTGCTGATCTCACAGCCACTTTCCTACCACCATCACCTCTGCTTTTGGTGCATGTGTGTTGACCCTAGGAAAATGCCTCTCTTTTCAGTTCTCTCTCTGATCTCCTCCCACACCTTTCCTGGTGGACAGCTCTTTACCCTGCTACTGACAGTCCATTCTCACAGCTGGTTTGGCCGTGTTTGGACTTGAATCCACTTTTGCTTTAGATTAATGTTGGTTATTGAGCTGGACTGGAGACATTTCCTCTAACCCAAGCTTACTTGACTGCAGTCAGGTCCTGCACTAAGCTCTCCGGGGAAGGGACTGTCTTTTTACTCTGTATTTGTACTGTGCCTAGCACCATGCGGTCTTGGTCCATGACTGGGCTCCTAGGCGCTGTGATAATACCAATAATGGTATCTTTCTAAGCCACATAGAGAACAGGCCCTACTTCTGCTTCATTTTGGCCTCAGAACTTTTCACCCTCTCTAATCCCTCTGCAGCATAACAGTTCTAGGGGAGACCCCGTCACCTTCTGCCCTTTCCCCGACCTTCCTGCTGTCTCTCTCCCTTTGCTGAGGGCTTCCTGCTGTGTTCCAGAATGGCTAGCCTCTTCCCCACTCCCTCCTCACGGGTATTATGTGCCAGCGTCTCCCCACCATGTCAGAACAGCCTTTCCCACCTGCCTTCCTGGACAACTGCGTAGCTTCCTCCATGGCTCTTTTGGGTGTCCCAGTCCCCCTCAGCTCCCTCTGACATATAAACCACATCCTGATCTAGCCTAGTATCCCTCCCCTCCAGTCCGTCCTTTCCTTCCTTTTTGATTCTCTGAGACCCCTCAGCAGCCTTTCTTCCCCAGCAACCCTCCAGACTAGCTTACTTCCTTCCTTGCTCCCACTGCGCTTCTCTCATCTCCACAGTGACCTCCTCAAAGCATCCCTGTCCCAGCTGAGACATATGCTTCTTAAGCCAGAAACATGGCCTTATTCTCATCAGGCTGGTCCTCTAACGGGAATGGGTACTCCCTGCCTGATCATGGCTGCTGCTGGAAGGGCCTGTCAGGAGATGGTGTAAGGTGTAATGTCCCCACCCTTTCATTTTTCACCCACTGGGGATGACGTAGGGTCTCAGTACCCCACATTTTCTGGCTGGCGAGGAAGCCAGACCCAGTACACAGGTGTCCTCTGTCTCTATGGAAACTGCTTTAAGCTCGGGTGCCCGGGGGAGGGTTGGTTCACCCTGTTGTCAGGGAAACGCAAAGCTACCAGGAGCCAAGTAAAAATACAGGTTTTCTGCAGATGGAAGGAGAGAAAGAGAGAGAGAGGAAAGGTGCTGCATCTGGGCCTGTGGTAAACAGCCTTAAGCCCACAGCAAAGAGGGGCTGTCAGGTGAGGTTAAACAAAGATACAAACAAACAAGCCAGGTTCCATTGCTGGCTCTGCTACTGGTTTCCTGTGTGACCTTGGGTGAGTCACTTCCCCAATCTGTGCCTCCATTTCCCCATCAGTAAAACAGGGATAACGCTGTCTTACAAAACACAGCAAATTAAGGGTAACATGTCAGCCTCAAGTCTGCATTTCCTGGCTCTTGTCAATTTAAGCTAAACCATTAATTTTATTTTAACTCTTTGTGTGTGTGTGTGTGTGGTTATTATGGAGTCATTAAAATAACACTTGTAAATTAATGAGCTGTTACAAATAGCAGATGTCCTGTCCCCTGCCTATATGGTGTGAGAATGGTACCGTGTTTGAAATGGTTTTTATAGCTGAAGCTGCTCCTGCTCTAAGAGCCAGATAGGAATGACAAGCTCTCTAACCAGTTACGTATATTAAAGAACTGCCCTTCAGTTTAATATCTTAAGTGCAGCTGGAAAGAAAACAACAGCCCCAAAACACAGGGACAATATTCCTTTCTCATTCTTATGCTAGATGATTTTTGTTAGAGGGCAGTTTCCCCCAAGAGCTTTATCTCTGGAGGGTTAATACACAAGGTCATTTTCAAGGGAAAAAAGATTATCAGTCCAACTGGGGAAAAAAGTGTTTAGTGGGACACCCAAGAGATATATTACAGTATCTGAGAGCCTGATTGTAACAGGATCTCCCCAAAGCCTGCCTCTGCCTCAGTTTACCCACCATCCCATAAGCCAGCAAGCCAACAAAGTTCCACCAGTGCCCGTATTTCTCTCTCTTTTCTGAGAGATTGATGCATTTATTGCTCAAACGCAGACACAATCCAGTATCCTTCAAGTCAGGCAAACCAGGTCCTGCAGCCTGGCCCCTCCAGGGATTGCTGCTTCCTTGGCTCCTGGACCCTGATCCCAGTGAATTCCACCTGCTGAAATCATTATGTGCTGAGGGAACCTGGCACCTCGCAAGACCTAGCTCTAACATGATCAAATATTTATTCAGGGCTAGAATGGGACATTGTAATATGGCCTGAGCAAAGGGTGGCACTTAGCTGCACCACTTCACGAGCACAAGACATTTTCTCCCTGGTTCCCCCCTTACTCCAAGTGTAAGGCTAAATGATGTGCAATCCATGCCAAGGGGGTGTGATTTCTAAAGCACACTAATGTGGTGTGCATGACTTGGTCTGTGTAAACCCTGCTACTATGCACTAGGAGTTCTTTAGTGTGCTTTTAATATGTAGAAACCATGCTGCCAGCTTGGCTGTGCTGGCCAGAGGCACATCCTTGGACCTCCCTGCTCACATCCTGTCTCCCTGCCCAGGCTGGGGAGTAGCAGCTTCTTTTCCCCTTTGCTATGATCTGCAGTACAGCTAGTCCTCTTCTCTGCCCATTGTGGTAAGGGTGTGGTCACAATCTTGAGCTAGATGAGAATATTAGCCATGGTCTAAGGTGCAAAGTTTGGCTCCAGATCTGAGTTTCACCAGAGCCTGGAGGCAATGGGATCCGAGCCCCTCATTAAAGAATACATATAACAAGATGAATTTGCAAAAAGCACATTTAGGATAAATACCATTTAGTGACTCATGGTCTCCCTAAGGGTGAATGGAACTTACCAAGTTGTCCATATCCTTCCAGTCACACATTTAAAGGAGAGCTGCGTTTCTTGAATCCTGCTTTGAGGAGCAGCACCAGCATATTTTGCAGTGACAGAGCATCACAGATCCTACAGATGAGTAAATGTGCTCCATATGAAACTGCTGTAGGAGAGGAAGGATGATCCAGTGGTTAGGGCACCAGGCTTGGGACTCAGGAAACCTGGTCTGCTACAGACTTCCTGTGTGACACCAGGCAAGTTACCTAAGGGCCCAAAGATGCAGCCACCCAGTAGGATTTTCAAAAGTACCTAGACACCTAACTCTCAACGATTTGGGAATGAATGACTTTTTAACAGAAGGCTTTCACCCTTAGAAACAGTAGAATTGGGCCCATATGAGCTTTTTTGGCCACGTCAGCATTGCACTGATATCCACATTGGCTTTTCAGAAGGACCCACAACAGGTCTAATGCTGGGAGCTGCTGGATGCAGAAAATCTAGCCTCTAGCTGTGAGTGCTGAACATTACATAATTCACCCTTGAGCTCTTTCTTGAGTGTATCTGTCCCTAAACTCCCAAACTCCTGTGCAGCCCAGTGCAGAACAGGGAAAGGATTGTCTGAGGACTGACCAGAGTTCCAGGAGTCAGGAATGTTTTCTCCAGGGGTGAGAGCTTCAGCTGGTGTGACAGATCCATTGACTTCAGTGGAACTACAACAATTTACACAAATTTAGGAATTACATCTAGGACACTAAACTTTTTGGGGAGGGAGTAGAGGAGGGAGTATGGGGAAGTCAAATTAATTAATTCCAATTACAGATCATTCTGAGATGCCAATCCTACAGTCTTTACTCAGGTAAAATTCCCATCTAAGTCCTCCTTCACATACAATTCAGCCAAAATAATTTTATTTAAAAAAAAGAGAGATTTGGGACCCTGTAAGCATCAGCCCAAGTGAATTTGCCTTTTGGTGTTTGAAAGCTCAGCATTTATTTCACCAGATCCCATTAACTACACTAATGCTTCATGCGTGTCCAGATGAAACGATTATGACAGACTGCTGATAATGGCTTTGTATTTGTTAAATATTTCCTCTCTCAACTTAAAACCAGCTGCACCTGGGTATGATAGGGACACAACCAAGTTGTCCAGGCTTGAAAGTTAGGTATTTGTTAATCGAAAAGAAGAGCAGGGAGGGATTTAACAAATCTCATGTGAGTCGAAACCTTTCAAGAGGAATTTTTTTTTTTAATTTCAATGAAAGGAACAAAGAACAGCCATCCACAAGTGACTGAAAATCACAAAGTAGGGTGGCCATCTGAGTGTCACCATTGAGATTTAAAAAGTGAACAGATATCAAGGGGAGTTTAGGGTGAGCAAAGCCTGGAGGATCAGGCCTCCCAAGACAGAAAGACGCCTTGAATCAGAAAGCATAAGAAGAGGAGGCTAAAACCCTGCCCCACAGGATGTGGGAGACAAAATAAGGAAAAGTTAAGGAAAGGTTCAATCTTGAGCTCTGATCCTGGATTAGGATTCACCCAGGCAAACCCATGCTCCTGTATGGAGCCCCTTGGATGGCTGTGTAGGTCCAATTCCAGGATCAGGTCCTTATAATGCAAAATATTCAACATGGACTGTGGAGCACCATTTAAAATGAGGGGTCATAGATTTCACCTTGCCTTCTTCCCCTTTCAGGTGCTCTCCCCACCCAGAAGCAGGCTGACTGTGCTGGCCCATGAGGCCCTTTATCACCCCCTCCAAATCTGAGTTAGTGGCGTAGTGACCTGGCATGTAGGATCACAGTGCGACTCAGGTTTGTCCCAGCTAAAAAGTGGTTAGGCAAGTGCCTGAGGGACCACACCTTGGCTCCATAGTCTGTGATCTTTGGGACAGGAACTGTGTCTACCTCTGTGTTTGCACAATCCAAGTACAGAGGCCTTGATCCTGCTTAGGGCCTATTAGTTCCTACCATTACAATAACAGAATAAAAACAAAATAATAATGGTGGAAGGCACAGTGTGTAGTGAACAGGCATAGAAGTCAGGAGATCTAGGTTCTAATTCTGCCAGTAACCAGCTGGGTGATCTCCAGTAAATCACTTCATCTCTATGTGCCTGTTTCCCCCTCCCAATCTTTGTCTGTCTCATCGCATTAGATTGTAAACGCCGTGGGGCAGGGATTATGTTTGTCAAGCCCCTGGGACAACAGGCACCTTAACTGGTGCAATAATAATACAAATAACAATAATGTGATTTGGGTATTTTCAAACTTACAGGTCAACTGAATTCCGTCCCCTTTGGTCAGTTTCCACTTTGTTCATGGTCCTAGGGACGAAAACAGAAAAGTAGGTCCACGCTTTTAATATTTGAAAACTTTATTTTCTCAAATGAGCACCAACACATATTGTAAATCTGACAAACAGTGTGTCTCCCTCTAATACTGAAGAACTATGTACAATGTACAAAGACACAAAGAGGTGAAGACAAATTATCTAAAAACAAACAATTGCATTTATTATCAAAGCAAAATGACCTGAAAGAGTATGCCAAAAAAATAAACCAAATCAAAGAAATAAAAGCATACACGTTTTGTAAACACAAGAGCATCAATAGACAGGCTGGTATCAGAAATATCGTCTCTTCATTTTGTCAGTGGGAAAGCATTCCCATTTCCTTATGAAAAACAAAACAGAGGATGTGTACAGTTCGTAACGACGAGAATAGCTTATTGGTGATTGTACCTTACACAACATCATTCTGCTTGCATTTTAATGTAAATTTTTTAGTTTTTAAATTAAATGTTATTTTGTTTCCCCTCCTGTTTGTTCTTTTAAAACAGGATTCTTCCAAATCAGTGCATAACATTTTTGTTTCTGAATATTCCATTTCTCAGGCCTTTCACCTAGCAAGGAGCGCTCTTACATGTTAGCCAAGCTATGTCTTGCAAATCTGTTTACCCAACAGGGTGCTTGTCTGAGAACTGGTTTGTATAGAAACGTGATGCTTCTTCCAAAGTGAGGAAGTGCAATGAAATGCATGATTAATACACTCACATATCAATTAGGAAACTGCATAAAGAGAAAATTCTTAGCTGATCATCACAAGAACCACAGATTTAATTTGCAGGGTTTTTTTTTTTTTAAATGTTTGCACCAAAAAGAGAAAATGAAAGAGTGTGCAACAGTTACTCAGCACTGCAAACAGCTCCTCACTCAGCAAAACACAGTCTAATTATTTGTGCTGTTGGTCCACTTTGAGACAAACAAGACCACCAATGAAATAAAAACTAAGGAGGAGAGAGGAGTGAAAAAAAGACAAAGGGGAGAGGGGAAAGAACTTTACTGCAAGAGATGTAAACTTTTTCTTGATTTCACTATGGAGCAGCCAGGTTTATTTATATTGAAAAAAAAGGGAAAACTAGGATCCACATCCAAACATATTTGCAAAAGCAAATTAGTCAGAATTCCTGATTAGTTAGAATTCTCCATCCTCTGCCCCCACTACCCCAAGCAACTGGAAATAAAGATTCTGAGGTTGCAACTTAAATTCACTTCCATGTTCTAAATCTTAGTTATTTATTTCATTCTAGCCAATACTGGGGCAAGAGAACATTTCAGGTCCAGAACCTGCAATGAGATCTACTTACACAGACCCAACTCCCACACAGCTCACACAGAACCCCATTGACTTTAATGGAACTTCATGTAGGAGTTAAGGTCTTCCCATGTGGATCCAATTGCAAGTCAGGGGCCTCAGGCACTGACTGTAGAAGGTACTGAGGCATGTGCATAACGTTAAATACACATACATTCCCAGGTACTTACAGTTACACACGTGCTTCAGTACCTTTCTGATTTGGGGGCCTCTGTTTGTAACCTGGCAATGGCTGGTGTGGGAGGTAATTTCTGCTGGATGGAACTAGAGATTATTCTCCCCTTTTCTGCCTTGTCCAGATGAAAAGTGTAGTGGCTTAAGAAAAGAGCATATATTTAGGGTTGTTGTTTCCCTTTAAGCGTATTTTCCGAACAAAGACAGCGGAAACAATATAATTTAAAAATAAAACAAAAAAAGTGCTCTCAGGGACAGGTTCTGAGAAAACAGCACCAAATATATTATTTTTTTAAAAATTAAATATTATTTACAAAAGTATATTTCACAAGATAATGCTTATGTTCTGTATATATTATCATCTGAATATTTATTACAGGGTCACGATTCCACACAAGACAATCGGCCTGAGCAAAACATTTAAAACCTACCAAAGTTTAGCTTTGGGGTACACTGAGTGTGATGTAATCTCAGGGGTGCCCAGAATTTGCATTGCCCAAGGGCCTTGGTGGCCACATGCTGGAAACTAGGGCTGGGGGGGACAGAAAATGGAGCAAAGCTTGCAGTTGTTCTCATCTTTGCTGAGGCTGTGTCCTATAGAGACTGCAAATCCCCGCATGCAGTGCTCCTCTGTGATCTGGACATTGCATGCTGGGACATACTGACTCTCTGGACTGCACCTCTATCTTGGAAATGAAGGGCATGGCTTGCCCACCCTTTGATGGAACTAACTGGCTACAGTTAACTGTCTCGACCAATGGGATGCAAGTGGTGTGGTTCTTTGGCTATGTTATGAATATATTGTTTTGCAAGTAATTAACTGAGAATGCCCTGATTATTATACACACCCACTAGTCTATAGATTTTGTCACTCTGTTTTGTTTTCAACTCCCAATACTATCATATGTCTTAATACAGCAGGTCACAGATGAGCTAACAGTGGACTTAATATCATAAGAACACTTTAGGTTTAGATGACACATAATGGAGAACAAATATTAAATGAGCCTAGCAGTCCATTTTTACTTATCTCTTTATACAGTGTATAAAAATCAACCTACAGTCAACTATGTTGTGTGTGGGGGAGGAGGGGATCTGGGCTCAGATCCCCAACTGATTTAAACTGATGTAGTACCATGGAAGTCAATAGAACTAAGTCGATTTACATTAATTGAGGATCAGGCCACAAATATTCAAATGTACAGTGGTCGCCATAAAAATGCAATTTATGTAAATTGTTACTGCATGTTGCTGTCTGAGATATCACTTCTTGTTCTAAGTACACAAAGAATAAAAAGTGTTGTGTCTGACACCACTCCATGGTAATCCCCCTTATTTGTAAGAAGTGGTATGGGATTTTGCACTAATGGTGCAAAATATTACAATTTACAGTGATGATACTGCGGTATTTGAAACTAGTACTACAGAATACTGGAGGATTATTATATTTGCGTTTTTTATTGGCAATCACGGTACTGCATACAATTATACTCCTTCAGGGAAGACTAGCAGAATCTAGGTATGGCTCTGCTCTGTATCCCATCTGCACACAAAGTGTTGTGGGTTATCCCTTATTCTCCCATTTCAGATCAGATCCCTTTAAAGACTGTGTTTTCAGGGAAAGAGAAGAGCTTTTCCAAGAAAGCAAATGACTCCTTACTGGCCAAAACCAACAAAACATTCAGCGGAAAGGACAATGAAGGGAAGACCAGTGCCAGAATCAATAAGCTAATGGGTACTGAGGAATTCTTTTTGTTGAAGGTAGTGGTGATGGAGGGGGATGAGGCTGATGGAAGTAGAGCCTAGCAGAAGTCAAAGATGAAATGGTCTTGTTATTCAGATACATCAGGCTGGGTGAAGGCAGAAGCCACCTCCCAACACACTGCCAAAGAAGGCATTCAATACATGCCTTCCAGAAGCAACACTCAGTCTCCATCTTCCTACTTCCAGGCAACAACCAAATGTTACCAGTGATACCACGTGCACAACAATCATCTAGTGAGAAGCAAAGGAAACCCCCACTTTTCACATGGGCTGTTCAGGTTATGTTTTAATCACTGTACCCAAGATGGAAATCTAATCCCACTTCCCACTAGCTTTTCTCTCGGATCTCTCCTCAACTTAATAGCAAATGGGATTTTGAGAGCCTCCCAACTCTGCTAACCTGACCATTGGAAAAAAAGGTGACATTAGGTTATAATCATCAGAAGGTTCAATTTAATAAGGAGCTACAAATTCCTGCATGTTATTTTTCCTCACTGAATTGAGAGAGATTTCTCCCAGAGGATTAACCTACTTTGAAAGAATTCCATAAACAAAAAGAATTACCTTGGATGAATAATTCTAATTCTGTTAAATAGTCTTGTGTTCTGCATCAGATACTGACTGGACTGTCGTAGAGCAAGCTTCACATTGTCTGTTATGTGTACGGTACCTTCTTTCATACACATTCTCCCTCTCCCCCACACCAACAACATAAAGATGGTCCATAAAATTAATTTAAAAAAAATTAAAGTAGGACTTGTCCATTGCAGTTAGATGTCAAAACCGCTCCTCCCCCTACAACTCCGAGGCCTAAATCATTTGGGGGATGCTAAGTTTCATTCTTCCAGAGCATGAAACAGGATTTTTAAAACACCAGGGGTCGCGATTGAGGGGATACATCAGGGCTTGAAATATCCACTTGTGAAACATGATATTAACAACCACAAGAGCCACTTATTGTCCCGACACACCTCTGGTGGGTTCAAAGAGTGGAGTCAATGGCTGGTGTCTGAAATTTTAGTATCTATAAAGATCCTAATAAAGCATTTTCCCATTGCACATAGAATGACTGGATTGTAAGTTGTAACATTACCCATGGTGAAAGATTTCCCCTAATGGCACACAGTAAGGATTGGAAAATTAAGATGCACCATATGTTTCTGAGTTTGTCTACACCACCCCCCATATATTCCTAGCACATGCCTTGTTCTCACATATCTGTCATATCTTCTAAAATGCAGCACCAACCCCCTGTACATTACATGATTTGTAATCAATAAACCTCTTCTCTCAGTTGCCCAGGGTCAGAATTTTGTTTCCCCAGCAATGCTGAGGTCATTGTAGCCATGCTCTGATGGGATGGTTTGCCCATCTGCTATGAAACAGGAGGAGGCATAAGGAGAAGGAGAGAGCTTGGGAAATCTCTCTAGCCATCAAGCTCCGCAACGAGAAGTTCACAAAAGGCAACTGTGATTAGTATGAAACAACCTATCAAAAGATGAAATTGGACATCCATTTCAGGAATTAGCTAGCAGGTGGGCTTTTGGTTACAACTTGTGCTCAGCTGGCTTAATCTGGATCTCTGCCTCTGGAACAGCAGGTTCAAGATTCAGAGAGAACGCAGTCATGAGGTATATTTCTGTCCATAGTTTCAAGCCTTGGTTACCAGGACTTAAAGGAAAAGCACAGTTCTGAGCCTGCTTACTTCCCCTCCTGCCACCACCCCCTTCTTCTCTCCTGCTGCCCAAAACTCTGGTCTCCCTCCCGCACCGAGACCCTCTGATAACATGCCACCAAAGAACCAGCTTCAGTTTATACTTAGACATTCATAAACATGGAATGCTGTCAGGCATTTGGTGCATTCTCTTAGCCAATGCCAGAACATAGAGAGAAGCAGCCAGGGTCAACTCACAAACAGATAAAAAGCAAAGAGACAGAGAGACAAAAATTTAGAGGCCAGTCACCAATAAAGATGGAGAAGGGTGTGAAAATGCTCCCAGATGGCAGAGCCTCTAAATGCATGGAACCAAGCGTTCAGTCACTCTCTCACTCTTGGATATAATGTTCAGTTGGATGGCATTCTCTTACACGCTGGTTTGGCTGGGTTCCTCCTATTCAATCCCAGCCGTTATCCTTGATCATGTGAGCGAGTTCAATGATGTATTTGCCTTCTTTATACTTCTGGCTGCTCTCGAAAGCGTGTTCCTAAATGTAAGAGAGAAGGTGGAGTTAGAGGGAGACTGGAGAGATAAGAAAAGAAAGTGCAGTCTAGTGAATAGACCAGGTGCCTGGGAGTCATGAGTCATGCATTCTAGTCTCAGCTCTGGGGCAGAGAGCACAGGAATACGAGATCCAGCTGACTTTCAGGAACCTTTGTTTTCAGGAATCCTAGACTCTGGTCCCACTGACACCACTGGTTCGCTGCTCCCTGGACTTCAGTGAGTCACGTAACCTCTCCCTGCCCCCCATTAGAGCATTTCCATAGTCTATATTACACCTTGATAGAGAGAATACTTGTGGGCCACTCTCGTCCTAATTGCATAACATCCCTAGAGCAGCTAAAATAATTGCTTATATGAAAAAATAACATTAGGAATGCATCTAATTCATTTTAGCTGTCCTTAATGTGATTCACCAGTTGGAAACAAGGAGGAGAAATCAGGGTCATGTGACCAAGCATCCCTCTGCAGGGCATCAGCAAGCGCTCTACGGACCACAGTATGGGAATCACACAATTAGTCAACTAGAATACATCTACATTGCAGCTGGGAGTGTGCCTCCAGCCCAAATAGACAGACACGTACGAGCTCCACTTGAGCTAGTGTGCTAAAATAGCAGCGTGGACATTGGGGCATGAGCAGTGCCTACGCATAGTACGAGATGGCCTCTGCCACAAAGAGCTTACAGCCTAAATACTTAAGACAGACAAAAGGTGCAAGATAAAACAGAGCCACAGAGAGGGGACCCAGTAGGTCAGAGAGCCAAGAATAGAACCCAGGTTTCTGACTCCCACTCCAGAGCTCTCCCTCATTATACACACACCTTCAAAAAGGGATAGTGATAAATGCATCTGCAAGAACAATAAATGATACTCACATATTTCCAACCCAGTGTGGTTTTGCAGTTTTCACAGTAAATGTCTGCAACTGCGTGTAATCCTGTTAGTAACACCCGTTCCTCTGCAGGGCCGCAACCCACGTTAACTCTGGGAGGGAAGGGAAGAGAAAGATATGGTTCCTATCAGTGAATTGCTTCCTTCTTTGCACACTGGTAAGATACTGCAAGAATCTTTGCAGTGATTTTGTTGCAATACTGGAAAATATAAACTGGAATCTCTAATAATAAATACTATAGCTATTCTAAAAATAGAACTTTCCTTTTGCATGAAATTTTCACATTTAAAATTAATGTTCTGTTCCAAATCAGAATGAAGAGATGAAATATTGAAAGTTTTCATTCAATGAAAAATTCCTACACACACCAAACTGGAGAATTTCAATGTTTTCTATTGAAATGAAATAATTTGACTTTTCAGAATGAAATTTTCATTTCAAATTGACACATGAAATGAGATTTTTCATTTTGATTTTCATGAATGGAAAACTGGAATTTTTTGCTGAAATCAACATATTCTCAAAGAAAATGCTGATTTCCAGAAAACATTTTTCTAAAGGAAATTCTTTTCAGTCAATTTTTTTTGGCAGCTCTAAAAAAACCACTAGTATTTAACACTTATAGATCTCTTTATATTTATAAAGCTTTGACTGATTGGTCTTCAGTACACCTCCTGAGAAGTGTGACTCAAAATTACTTCTGGTACCTACCATTTCTCTATTCCATGATAAAAACCCAGCCTCCCAGCCCCTTATCTGAAACCTAAAGGCAAAGTCAAGTCTAAATTAGTGCTGTTTCCCTCCAGTCACTTCAAAGCAATGATGCAAGCTCGTAAGTCACTGCCTTTCTGTCACAAAAAAGGCAACTCCTGCTTATTTTATCCTCAGGGCGATCTATATTTGTACCCCAAAAGATGCAGCGATGACATTTATGAAGTGACACTCACACTGAATTGAAGAGGTATGCTCGCCCTTGGCTTCCTTGAAAGGACTGAAAGGCAAGAAAACAGAAATCAGTCGATTGATAGGAAGCCGCCCTATCCAGGAACGGTCCCCCGATATCAATGTTATTGACTTCAAACGGTAGTTAAAGCAACAGTTAGTGGAGTTCTGAGAAGTGCGCATTATTACAACATTAGCAGCAATCGTGGCGTTCCCAATGCCTGGCCATGTAATATTCACAGTGACAAAGGAGCATTTTGCAATGAAAGGCTGGGCAGTACGGACTACCTCTGACTAGGACAGTCCAATAACATTGCTTCCAAGCATCTAAGGCTCCATTTGTGTCTGGTCTGCAACATTCCCCTGCGACAATGCCTCGCTGACAGAAGCTGCTGTTGTGGAGCAATGCTACCTGCATTTTCAATGTGTTTTATAAGCACCTGTTGAATTAAGGATTTTGAACTTCTGCACTGTTCTCCCTCCTAACAACTGTTAGCCTGAAGGAGGTGGTGTGAAGTAGCTGTGGACTGGGGAAGGAGCCGGGTGCTAAAGAGTTCCAATCCCACCTCTTCTGTGTCACTTAGCCTCGCTGTACCTCACTTTATTACGAGCCTTGTGATATTTGGTGGTTTTCTGAAAGCCTTATCTCCTGGATCCATGTGAGAATCTCAGCTTCCCGCCCCCTAAAAAAAAAAGTTTCTAGCTCTCATGGTTGTGGAGAAAAGCTTGAAAATGGGAACCCTGAAAGCTCTAACACCAGAAGGCAAATAACCCCACCCTCACCAAAATTTATTATATTTTTAAATCTTATGACTTTTAAGCTAATCTCCTGATTTGGGGGGAGGGGCGAGACCTGATTTTTGAACGTGCATAGGAATGGGCAATACTGGTGTTGTGTAGTCGATACAATGACAACGACAAGATGACGACTCTGTTTATAGATGACACGCCCACCCAGCGAAAAAAAAGGTGTAGCATCCAGAACCCTGCCGCCAAGAGGCACTTGCATGTTTTTTGGTTATGACTGCTTTATTTGCAGGCCAAAGAGAAAAAGCAGGCTTGGGTGGGTGGAGCCAATACAGAGAGATAACTAAGAGGGACGAATGGATGAAGGCTACTTTACCAGCAGGGAAGCTTTCAAGGTTTAAATGAATTTTATCCATCCAACCATGTGTTTCATTCAGAGGGCTCTGAACAGGTGTTGCAGAGGGGCTGGTTTCAACTGACAAAGAAGGGATCACTTGGGAAGTCTCCATGGAGACACTTCCATGCACAAAGTCTTGTTCTTCCATGAAGCTGCTCCCAGGAATCCACTCAGCAAGATGTGTGACAGGGCATAGCAAATGCAGAAGTGTCCACTGTCCCCCAGAGAGCACGGCCACAACACAGCTTCAGCGCCTTATTCCACACTGTACTCTTCATGCCATATAATTTACCCTAACGCAATGTGGCCCTGTCTCCCTCTAGTGGAGAAGCCACATATAAAGATTTACGAGTGTTGATGCATTCAAGCTAACAGTCCAGTCCTTTAGCTTAGACACTAACAGTAGATGCTTTCAGATGCACGGTTGCCAAATTCAATCCCTACAGATGACCCCAACCACAAGGGTCATTATATTCAGTTTAAGGGAGGCTACACCTGCACGTAGAAAATGCAGCACATGCCATGTTTGAAAACCGAGTAATTGGAAACATCCATTTGATCCAAGAGGTATTTCTTCTCTGCACAAGTGTAGCTGTAAGTGTTGGGGGCACGCAGCTCTTTAATGAGCTTATCCAGAGAGATCCCCTGCTTCACATGTCCTATCCATTTCAAATACAGAAAGGAAAAAACATTTCCTGAACAATATATGAGATTAAAATTCATTAAAGCCTGAGTTTACCCATCTGGACAAAAGCACACATTCAGCCCCCTATGGCTGTAGCTCACTGTATTTCTTGGCACAAAGCTACTTTTAAGCCGCAGCATCATGGGACCCGAGGAAAGAACTGTGCCTACAAGCATGCGGCAAGAGCCTCCCAGTCACTGATAGGAGAGCATGTGTGCAAAACCAATGCTGTGGGGCAAGCTGACAAAACGCCACATCCAGGATGAGAGCCGCTTGAGAGGCTCAGCTGGCAGCGATAGCTCGGCCAGCTATGGAGGGGCTGCCTGCCAAGATGATTAAAAAAGAAGTCCCAGATTAACTGCCATCTTTGGGGAAAAGAAGTCTCTGGGCTTGGAGAAGATGCCTGAGGCACCTCTGGGCTCTCTGGCATAAGCCATGGATCCTGTGCATTGAGAAATGCCTCATTCCCCAGGAAGCAAATTAAATAGGACACATGGCTCAAGCGTGCTTGTGAAATTGTATTTATTGGAGCAGCTTCCTCAAATCTCTCCCCAGCACTGATGTCCTGTATTATTGTGATTATCAGCTGTATGATACCACACAATCCAACTGTATCTGGGCTTGACAGTGCTACAGAATATTTGATGCTCTGGGCCTCTATGCCACTGTAGGGTAAATAAAGACAGGATTCTGTAAGCCAATGGCCTTCATGCCAAGGCCGTCTCTCCCCTTTGGAAGGAATGAAACGGCTGGCTCTGTATTGTGCTCTACGATGACATGTGCAAAATCTGAAGCATTTATTCTCCAGGTTGCAAGGGCTGCACCCTTCAATGGGTTTGAATGGATGGATTCTGGGTGGGTGATGTGGATCAAGCAGGGTGGATCCTCAGGGACATAGACACCTGCCACTAATCAAAGCAGAATGAGGGTAGCTAAAACTCACTAACCTTCCACTCCCTCCCAGTAAATAGTTTTCCATAAACTCCAAAGTGACTGAGTTTGCCAACAACAACAGCCATAGGAGCAGAGTTTTTCTGGAGCAGAAATAGCAGTTTCCATTATTGCTGGCTATCAGTCAGTCTTTCATAAAGAACAAAACCAAACTCTTAAGCTTTGCCTCAGGGGCTCCCTGAAGACTATTCTAAGCCAACTGCTAGAGGATTGTGGTGTCCTCTGGTTGGGGACCCTTCTTCAACCTCAGGCCAAGGCTCCAGGGCATGGTCATAGAATCATAGAAGATTAGGGTTGGAACGGACTACAAGAGGTCATCTAGTCCAACCTCCTGCTCAAAGCAGGACCAATCCCAACTAAATCATCCCAGCTAGGACTTTGTCAAGCCACACCTTAAAAACCTCCAAGGATGGAAATTCCACCATCTCCCTAGGTAACCCATTCCAGTGCTTCACCACCCTCCTAGTGAAAAAAGGTTTTTCTAATACCCAACCTAGACCTCCCCCATTGCAACTTGAGACCATTGCTCCTAGTTCTGTCATCTATTACCACCGAGAATAGCCTAGCTCCATCCTCCCTGAAACCCCCTTTCAGGTAGCTAAAGACTGCTATCAAATCTCTCCTCATTCTTCTCGTCTGCAGACTAAACAAGCCTAGTTCCCTCAGCCTCTCCGCATAAGTCTTGTGCTCCAGACCCCTAATCATTTTTGTTGCCCACCGCTGGACTCTCCAATTTATCCACATCCTTTCTGTAGTGGGGGTCCCAAAACTGGACACAAAACTGGTCCAGATGGGATCCTGAAAATCTCTGGGCTTTGATTCTGAAGAACCACTATTGTCTCAGTGGCATCCCTACCTTACACACAGCCCCAAATGAAGCACTCATCCCCACGATGGAAGCATAGCCAGTAACACTCCAGATGGTCAACATAGCGCACCTATGCGAAGGGTCTTCACCAGCTTGAAAAGGTCACCAAGGATAACCAACTTCACCAACTATCAACCAGGATTTTCCCACTTCACTTCTAGCCACGAGTTTCAACTCTCATGCGAGTGCGCTGCCTTCACTGCCCACCCACAGACACCAATAGCAGTCTGCAGCTGTTGCCTAAGGATGCTGCTGTCACTGAAGAGCGCTGTCTTTACCACCAGCCTGTGACGACTACACAATGCTGTCACCTTCAAAGTTGCCCAGCTGGAGTTTTCCCACATTTGGTGCTGCTGATGCTGTTTTTCAAGAAACACCCCCACCCGAGTGGATTTTGCAAATGCAGATGAAGGGGAAGTGGTGGAAAGGAAACTCAGGTAAGTCATATTTTGGGTTTGTATCCTCAACACATTCCCTTTAAAAATCAAACAAAACCCAGTGGGGTGGCCAGGGCCTCCTCTTTCTAGTGCATCTTTAGGAGGACTTATGTGCTGCAGTAATCATGAAGCCACAGGAAAATTATCACATCCTAACCTGGGCACAAGTGTCCTGCACAATCCTCCCGAACTCTTCTGCAAACATATTTGCTTTGCATCAAGTAGTGGCATCCATAACGTGGCTAGTTTCCATGTTGTGCATTTTTCAAGGCAGATTTTGTGACATGAATTCAAATAAAAAATATACTCTCTCTCTCTGTATAAAAATCCAGACTTCTTGCCCTCTAAAATAACAGCTCCTGGCACATACTTTCCAATCCAACTCAAAGAAATGGAAAGGATTTTTTGTTTCCCATTGAAAGGCCAAGCAATTATTTTTCTCCCTGTTGCTAATTTAGGAAGTTTGGCTAGAAACACATCCCGCCACACTTGCAACAGAACTCTCCGTCCCTGCTCCTCTCCCCCCCCAATGTCTAGACTTTTTGGTTAGGAGGGAAAGATGAGAAAATATAGTCAAGATGAAGATCATATAGAAGTATTCAAATCTCTTTCTGCATCTGGGAGTTCCATTCGGCATGTAGACATCTAAAATGGGTATCCAGGTAGTGCCCTAAACAGGTGATTTGAATATCCCATGAAGAATCCTGAGCCAATCAAATCAGCATTCAGGCATCATCAAGGGCAAAGTTCCTATCGTGCCAAAACACCCTGTCATTCAGCTTCTCTCTCACTAAGGAGCGCTAAATTCCTCACCCTCTTTCTACTAGAAATGGGGTCAACAGCTGAATCCAGGTTTCAAAAAACCACGAGCTTGGGAGTATTCCAGTCTGTGCTTTTGTTTTGGTCCACTGGCTAAATTCTGAACAGGATTTAAAATGTCCGAATTTCTGCCATTCTGACTGGACTTACATATGCTGAGAAATAGGTGCTGCTCGAGCAAGACTTCCCTGAGCAGAGCAATAGTGCATGGGACAAATGTAGCTTAAAATAGGAGAAGGGCTGTTCATCTGCTTTTCCCACCATCTTGTCCAAAGTTCTGTTTGCTTACCACTTCAATCACCTCCTTATTATACCTATCCAATCTTTTCCTGTCACTGAATCCTGGATGCATGGAGGGATTCTTTCATTTGTAGTTAGCACTGCAGCAGCAACCTATGAAATCGGAATGTGAACCAAATACACACACACCCCTTCCACCTTCTCTATTAGCAAGGATTTCCCTTACACTCACTCAGCAGTTCCACACATTGAACAGATGACAGAATTAACCTCCCAAAGTTTTTGTGATGGAGCTAGACAATAGGGCAAAATGTAAACAGAGCTGGCTGGAATTAACTGGAAAACTGAGAAGCAGCTGCCAGACACTGCCCCCATGATCCCTGAAGACCACATCAGGAAAGAACATGTGTACCTACACCAAGCAAGCAGCCTACACAACCCAAAGAATCAAAGATGAAAAGGTAATTGGTCCCATTGAAGTCCAAGAGGAGAGGAATCTGCATTGTGACCCCATGAGTTGGCTCCATGAAAGCGATAATTACTCTCATTGCAAGAACAAGTTCAGGATTAGAAGGACCAATGTTTGTGTTTGAGCTCTAAGAAAATCCACATGACCTGAGTGTGATGGGATGAGTAAGTGAGGGGAGGAGCCAGGTGATCACAGCCACTTAAATGGACGACAGTTTTATTACACCCTGTGATTTATTACGCCACACACCTACAATGGAATGGACATGAGCAACACATCTCGAAGAACAACAGTTACAAGGTAAGTAACCGTCTTATTTGTTTCACTTATGAACATCAGGGACCCTTTGAACCTAGGAGCTCCCAATGTTCCTTTCTCTCCCTGCTCATTTCACAAGTCTATCTTGACAGGGCGTAATAAATCATAGGGCTGGTTTTGGTGCCCCCTGGAGTCTCATGCATATGCCACAGTATGAGGTGCTGCCAGCTCTACGCCCCCTCAGTTCCTTCTTGCTGCCGGGGGGGTTAGCCGTGGAATGGACATGAGCGACACATCTCAAAGAGCAACAATTACAAGGTAAGTAACCGTCTTTTCTTCAAGTGTTTGCTCATGTCCATTCTGTTGTAAATGACTCTCAAGCAATACCTTGGAGGTGGGCTGGAGTTATGGATGAGCTGCCCGCAGCACCACTCTGCCAAAGCCCACATCATCCCGTGCCTGCTGGATGATGGCATAGTGGGACATGAAGGTGTGAACAGACAACCAGGTGGCAACCCTGCAGATGCCTTGCACAGGCACCCTCGCTAGGAAGGCTGTAGATGAAGCTTGAGCTCTGGTTGAGTGGGCTGTAATTATCCCCGGAAGTGGCACCTTTGCCTGCTCACTATGCCATCATCCAGCGGGGGGGATCACTAGTCCAGCAGCATGCTCAACCAGTGGTGGCATGACCAGGCCGGTGCAATTAAGATAACGTCCGCCTTGTCCCTCTTGATTTTCAGCAGGACTTTGTGAAGGAGAGGAATGGGCAGAAACGCATACATGAAGCTCCCCGACCAATGCAGCAGGTATGCATCAGAGCAACCCAGCCTCCAGACCGTGGAGGGAGCAGAACTGTGCACATTTCTTGTTCCATGCTGATGCGAACAGGTCCACCTGGGGAGAGCACCACCGTTGGAAAAACAGAGAGACCACACCTGGATGCAGCAATCAGTAGTGGTGGGGTAAGAAGGACCTGCTGAGGCGGTCCGCCTCATTGTTCCTCACTCCCGGGAGGTGAGAGACTATTATGTGAAAACTGTGCCCCACCATCAGGTCCCACAGACAACTGGCTTCCTTGCAAAGGGCTGAGGAACAGCCTCCCCCTTGCCTGTTGATGTAATACATGGCCGCTGTATTCTCTGTCAGTACCTGCACCACCTTGCCCGCAATAAAGTGGAGGAACACTCCACATGCTAGTCGAATAGCCTGTAACTCACTCACGTTGATGTGCATGCACCTCTCCTCCCTCGACCAGACCTTTTGTGTGCCGAGGTTGGCGCTGATATGGGCCCCCCACCCTAAGTCCGAGGTGTCCGATACCAGGGTGAACAAGGTGACTAGCTCTTTGAATGGTACACGCTCAACACTGCCCAGGGCTCTGCCACCAGTCTAGTGTGGCCAGGATCTGGACGTGGAACTGTGACCACCAGGTCCAGGGAATGTCTGCTCAGGGTATAATCCGAGGCCAGCCATGACTGAAGTGGTCTGAGTCCTAGATGAGCCAGCCTCACCATGTAAATGCAGGCCGCCATGTGGCCTAACAACTGCAGACAGTGCCTGGCTGTTTTCGTCAGGCAGAGGTGCAGGCAAGCAATGATGGCAGACATCACCTCAAAGAGTGGCTGGGGTAGGAATGCTCTGTCTTGCGATGCGTCCAGGACCGCCTCGATGAACTTTATCCAACTGTTTTTTACCATGTATATGTATAGTGCCTTGCACAACGAGGCCCCAATCTTGATTGTGGCTTCCAGGTGCCCATAGCTAATAAAACCTAGCTCTGCTTTTAGAAAAAAATCTACAAGAGATGAGTATCATCTGAGAGAAAAATCTACAAAAGAAAAAAGTATCATCTCCATCACAGATGGAGAAACAGAGAGACGTGAAGTGGCTTGCCCAGTGTCACCCAGCAAGCCAGGGGGTTGGCCAGGATGAGAACCCAGGTCATTGGAGGCTTTGTCCAATGCTCGTTCAAGCTACCCCCCTAAAGAATTGATTTAGGTTCAAGTATTGCATTCATCACCCGTACCCACACAATAAATTAGGCTAATATTCAGCATTTAGGTGATACTTTCGTTCTTCAAGGGGCTTTCACAAAAACAGCTTTGCTGATTTAAACTTTCTGAACGCAATGTGGTTCCAAGTTTCACATCAGGCACCAGCTTGTTCTTGAAACATTGTATTTGGAGTTTTTTTCAGGGAAAATGTGGACTTGTTAAAAAATAAAGTAAAATTATTCCCATCACAGTCAAAGGGTGAACAAATCCAATAGCAAACTGCCTGCTTTGGTCTCTAATGATAATATTTGATTTTAGGGGCTCTGTTATAATAAATGGGGAGCAGAATCTGCCATACGCACATCTTATAGATAGGAGTGCACACAAAGTATTGCAGGAAGATTTTATTTTCCACATCCATATGCCTTTAATATCTATCCCAGCTGAAGGCTTCCTAATGCAGAACTCCAGTCAGTTCTCTTTGCAGCAAATGTGACTGAATCTGTTAACTGGAAACACCCAGACTGTTCTATCTGCTGCACAGAAGATGGGTCTAAATGTGAATTCCAATGCAAATTTATTCCCAGGGCTTTCCACGTTACCCTGTTAAGACTGGCAGCAATGGGTGTTTGCTGCTAACTAAAAGTCTTTGATTAGCCCCGCAGAGAAACTCAATTACCCTAGAAACATTTAGCCAATTTCAGATAGGAAAGGTCAACTCAGATGAAGGATTTGATCCCATCAGAGCACAGAGAATGATTCAGATCTATTTTTAATCAGAGCCCCCAATTCTAACTCCAGACAAGCAGTCGATTGTTTATTCCAAGACAGCAAATCACATCAGTTTTCTTTACATAACCTGTTTTTTAAAAGATATCTAGCTCAGTTCAGTTCTCGTATACCTGATATTTCTATCGCACCGAGTTACACGCACGTGTGGACTATATGCCATCTCATTCATGGTGGCCCAATTTGGCTCACTAGTAGGCTTTTCTGAGCTCTAATATTTACTGTTTATACTACCATCAAGCCCAAGTATTAAAAAAAATGAGTCAGGCACCCAAAGGGTGGGGGAAAAAACCCCAACCAAAACACAAATAATGAGCTTGGCTTAAAAACCATGAGATGTTTTTAAAGCAAGAAAATATAGGGTACTTTATATGTGCCTTCTGGTGTCTTTGCTTTCAGGGTGCTGCACTTGCATCATGTGTTGGAGCTTTTTCTCTCCAATCATGAGGGCTAGACACTTGCTATTTTATATATTTTTAAGCATCAATCTTTTGATTCTAGCAGCTAAGGCACTTAAGGAACATACCAAATATCATGAGACTCACTATAAAATTGCAAGAATTGGCAACACTGTCTGTATTACGGGAACACCTAGAAGCCACAACTAAGATCAGGACCCTATTGTGTTGAGTGAGGTATGGATATGTAGTACTACAAGGAGAAAGGAAGTATTAACATTCCCGTTTTACAGATGGCTAAGAGAGGCCTGGTCACCTTGAATTCAATGGAGGTCTTTCCAATTATGTCAGTGCTATCGGAAGAACAGATTTTCAAAGGTGCTGGACTCTCATTGATTTCAGTTCAAGTTAGGTGCTTAAACACCTATAACAATCTGGCCCTCAGTGACTGACCCAAAGTCATATAGGAAGTCTTTAGCTGAGCAAGGCAATGAACCCAGAGTTCCTGTGTCTCAGCTCTATGCCTTTCTCACAACATATGCACCACAAGCCCTAAAGGTTTATTTTTACCAATCTGTGCTGCAGTTTGGTAACAACCTTGGCCAAGTCACCATTTAAACAAGAATCAGTGGCATTTTTCTGGTTAACTAAAGACAGAGATCGAAGAGAAACGTGTAAAGGACCTTTCAGCTTTACATTAGGCAACTTCTGCATGGATTGTTTGCAAATGTGAGTTTTAAAAACGCCTTTGGCCACCTTATTTTCAGTAAGCAAACAATAGTGCTGATTCCTGGATTTAACTCAGATATAGTGCTGGAGTTGATACAGGGTTAGTGAGTAAAATCTTCATGCAGTTTAACCTATGGCCAGACCTTGCTTGCTGGATTAGAATACAGATTGACTCCTATCCTGCTGGTATTCCCGCCCCCCGCCCCCTCCACGCACACACGCTCCTTGTTTCTAAACATTAATATTTCTATCTCCCCGTTTCTATCCTAAAGCAGAAGCACTGACCGTTGGATGTGCACAATTATGCCTGTTCCAAACTGGATTCATGTACTGCAGAAACAAACAGAGCCAATTAGCTGATCAACAGCAGGACAGAGCCTGAGCTTGTGTGTGTCACTACAACACGAGAGGGTGCAGTAAAGGGATGTTCCAACAGCAACACAGTTCTATCAAACAGATTTATTTACTTTCCTTACCCCCGTCTCTCTTCTTTTCCCAGCCCCAACTCTTATCTGCTGATAACCCACCTACTAAGCAGCATCACTCAAAGCTCAACCTGAAGGGCATCTTTCAGGCCCCATTGACTGAAAAGGCAAAAATGATCTGAGGACAGTATTTCCATACATTTATAGCAGCCAGAATGCTTAGCAATAGCACTGGGTACATGATGATTTAGGAGTTTATTTGTGAGTTATTAACTTGAACTTTAAATGGAAAGAAAGATGGGAAAATATAACTCCGAAACGTGCTGTGGGCGCTGGAATTCTGTGCTGTGGAATTAAATGGCTTTTGCCAGTCTGTGCTAGTTCCTCTCAACTCTTTCCTGAGGAAGTACAAGTTTAATGAGCTAGTCTCTAAATCACGACTGACTGCAGAATCCTCTCCAGCTTCTATTAATTCCACTCATCCTCCAGAACATTACAGACCGTGAATGGTCAAATGAAACTCTGAGGCAATTCTGCTCTGTCTATGCTATACTAGATCAGGGCGACTAGTTACAAAACTATTCCACCTTGTAGTGTAGACGTGACCTAACTCTGGTTTAACTGTGTTCCTGAGTTTCCCCGTTGGTCTTTAATGGTATCGGAGCCCCAGTACAGATGTGGAATTACAGTGAGTTGGCCAAATTTATCTTTGGGTTAATTAAATTACTTCAGTTTGGCCTATCTAATTAATTCCTCTGTCAGCTTCAATTGGCTGCAATAGTCTATGCTACTGTGCAACATTAAACACTTTCACATCAGAAACAGCTGCATTTCAGGTATGAATTAAATTATCCTTCTGGGGTTTGTGTCTCAGTTTGCAACATGCCACTTCTGTTATCCTTTGCAATGAAAGGCACGATGTAGTAGAGAAATGGGTTACTTGGTTATTAATTTATTCCATTAGCCAGCAGCTGCAAGTGCCAGTTAAACCACTTAGTTCCATCCACACCCAAATGGCCCTGGACTTGCTTTAGAAGCTCAGTTGGGTAGAGTTATGCTGCTGATAAACACCTTTTGTCCAAACAGGAAATGTCTCAGCACTTTCCCTGCACAGGATAGGTGGAGAGAGACAGAGGGCAAACACCATACAAAAGGTCTATCCACACCCACAAAGACCTTCTGGGATGTCACTTCTGAGGGAGAAAAAGTTCCCTTCCAGCAAATGGAATATTTAGATAGGTCTCTCAGCCAGGTATGCTGAAATGGAGAATGCCACCGCGTATTACCCAGCATATCGTAACAAATCGATGGCCTCCTAAGAACTTCCCAGTTGTCCTATACTGCATCTGATTCTGTGCAATACAGGGCAGCAGTACACACATACACTAGCCATTTCATTAACAATGTATTGATAAGATCACAACCACAGCCTCTCTTTTCTCCATGCCAACTTCACCTCCATAGCCTCTCTTTCACTGGAGGAATAATTTTGCACCAACTAGATCTCTATTCCTCTTCTCATTCTGCCACTTAATGGAAGATGCCTAAAAGCTTAAGAGTAGGACTCCCAAAGGGGTCTTGGGGCATTAGTTCCTCAGCTGATGCTGAAAGGCAATCAAAGCCAGGGCCCTAGCCATTTTAGGCCCCTTTGTAAATCACAGTCGAAGGACCTATTAGGACTCAGCCAGCCTTTGTCTGCAGGTTTGGAGATGCACTACTGCTAAATCCAAGCATTCAAGAATCCTGAGTCTGGCCTCAAAAAGATCGGATTGGCTTTAAAAATCATGAGATAAAAAAAAAGAAATTAAATTTGGATTTTTTTTTTAAAACTTGCCTTCTCGTATTTGATCTTTCAGGGAACAAATGGATTTAGGCAGATACGGATCAGATCAGAGAAGAGCCATAAAATGCTGCCCTGTGCTGTTTACTGGGATGGCCGAGTCAGAAAGACGTATCAGCATAACAAGAAGGTGACACACATGCGGCATTGGGGCTGCTTTGCTTTCAGCCAACCAGGCTGTACAATTGATTTAAGTGGGTCAGTGTCCAGGAGCAATTCCACCATTACCAAATCAGTTCACATGTCAGTCTGATCACCCATTAACGTCAGGGGGATGTGGCTTTTTTACAAAGGTTGATTTTATAGTGTCCGAGCAGTTTTTAGAGAGGCAATGGGAGAGCACGTCAGAGGCTTTGGGATTAGCGAATGTCAGTGACTGGGGAAATGCCAACGGTCAGGCAGTTTTCCGTGCATGCACAATTAACACTACTCTGCAAAGCTGAAAGCTGGGGAAGGCTCCGTGCAGTGTTTCAAAACTCAAAAGTAGATACATATCAACCTGTTCCCAATCCCCCCTCTCATGATTTTATCATGAGGTTTGGTGATCTCGTGTTGTCATTAAAGCTCCAACTCCTGGGGTCAGATGATGTGTTAAAAAATCAGGGGGTGTTGTTTTCTTTTTTAAATAGAAAAGTAAGTTTTTAGCCTTTGCTTGCAGAGAAAAGCTTGAAAAGACAAATTCTATAGGCTCAAAAAAACAGCAAGCAGATTAAAAAAAAACCCAACCCAGATTTATTTATTTAGTAAAACTTTCCTACTTTTTCTCAGCCTGACTCATAATGCTTGAAGCTGGCACTACTGTTGCTTCAGAACCTGGTTTTATCTGCCAAAGGGATGAAAATACTCAAGGAAATTAAACAGATGCAATTTTTTAAAATGATGCAGCCAAGTTGAATAGAGGCACATGACACCAGAGCAGCTTTAAGATAATTCACATAGCTCACATGCAACCAGAGGAGACCACTGCCTTTGAAGATGTTAGCTGTGCTTGCTATACATAGTCAGGCTTCAGTGGGATGGCAATTTAGCACTAAGTCACCTCAGCCCTATTAATGGATTCAATTCTTTTCCTGTTGAATATGTTCTTCTTATGCTGACAGATGCACTTTCCCCCCCATCTCCAGGTGGGGGAGAACAGAGTGCTTTAGGGTTACTGCTGCACAGCTGGCCAGCTTAGGTAAAACTTCTTCCTGTCTTGGAGAGTAAAAGGAAATCCAGGCTTTTCTAACAAGCTGCATCAATCTTCTGGGCAGTGTTTGTGCATCGGCACAAATCAGTTAAAGAACAAACAAAAGAGAACACCACAAAGGCTATTTATGATCATGTGAGAACAAAGCGGTTGACATATGGCCTACATTCCCTGCTTCACTTCCCATACCCATGTTTTAAGTTTTATTAGCCAAGCAACTGTACCAGCAGCTCTGTGTTTAGTGAGGGCACCACATCTCCTTGTACACTGGGAAGCAGAGGCCTGCTCAGGCCTAATTTTAAAGCCTGACCCAAACTCTACCTGAGCCCAAAAGCATCAAGTCATTTTCCAGCCTGATCCAACACTTCCCCCCTCTCCCTGTCAGTACCCTGCATTGTCCCTGGGCTCAGCCTGATAAGGACTACTTCCTCCCGAATGTTCATGCCTCCACAGCACACACTGTGCAGCAAGGTAGCTGCAGCTGGCAGGAGCAGTGCCTGCAGCCATTCCATGCCAACTCCGTGTCTGAGAGGAGGTGATCAGAGACAACTTGACCTGAGCCACAGAGGACTGGGCTGTTTTCAGACCTTAACTGACCAAGCCATTTGTAGCCTTGCATCCTATCTGCTTCAGGTTGGATTGCAAGGCTCTGCTGGGAAGGCTGAAGGTTAATCAGCTTCAAAACAGAGCTAGCGGGAGGGAGCATAACCCAGCACTCAGCTTGTCCAAGCTATGCTGTGTCACACAGGCCAAATGAGTTGACTGTCCTGTGTCTCAATTTATCCACCAGTGAAATGGGAAAGCCTGTTATGAGGCAATCCCTTCATGTCTGCAAAGCTCATCGACATACTCGTATAGGAAGTGCCGTATTGAAAAGGGGTATTGTTACTGTCTAGCTTCACTTCTTAAAGTTAGAGTATAAGGTCTGTGTTAACCCTCTGCCTCATTATGAATGGTGGAGAGGCATTATTATTAGGGCTGGATGTGGTAGGTGCTGTATAAACACTGGTAGACAGCCTCTGCCCCAAAAAGCGTACAGTCTGAACCAACAAGATGAACAAAGGGTGGGAGGGGAAAAAGACACAGAGGAGTGAAGTGACCTCCCCCCACGGTGACAGCTGGGAACAGAACCCACGTCTCCCACTGCCTGCTCTAGTGCCCTAGATGACGCGGCCTCCTGCATTAAACCAGATTATAGAATTCTGCCATTTAACCCTCCCACTACATGAGCTGAGATTCTAGCACAGTCGATGAGAGCTACAGTTGGCTCAGCACCTCTGACAAGCAAGCCATTGGTGTCAGAATTAAAAGGCAATGATGGAAGGCTCAGGACGTAAGAAGGGCACTTTGAAAAGATTCACAATAAATAAAGTGAAAGTGCAGGATCTGGAAAAATAAAATACAACAGAAAGCTGTTTCTAGCTGGACACAAAGAGTAATGAACAATGCCTTTTATTTTAGCAAGTCTACAATTGCTGCAGCAGCAGCTGGTCGTCCCCCCCCCCCGCCTCCCCATTTTGTGTGCTGCTGTTTTCCTGTAGGTTGGTGCTAGCTCAGAGTGTTCAACAACGGAGTCACTTAAAAAGCGACCTAGTGAGGGCAGGGCCCTTCCCCCCTATTTTAATTACTGCTACACTATAGATTTTTAAGATAAACACCGGGCAGAGCTGGAATGGTAGATGGAAACTGCTAATACAACACAGTTATTTAATTATTGCCTTAATAGTAACTGTCCATATGGTATTAATGGAACATTGTATTCTGTTAAGGCAGCCAGGCGGTTCCTAACAGCAACAATGTGGCAATATCTATGAAGTGCAGAGAGTGTCTTTTCTGCAATAACTGAGCTGTTCATTGGATCCAATAGAGTGGGGGATTGCCCTTCTGACAAGATCCAGGACAATAAACTAAGGCATTCAAAACCACCAACACCTTACCCTAATGAAGGGAAGAGGGTTACACAAAATGTATTTCCCTCTGCTTAGTCTATCATGATGCCTATATTTGTATGTATCCATGGACACATGGATTTATTACTTTTTCTACTTAAAAACTGACATCCTCCCCTTGTTCTGGAACGACTTTCTTAGATTAGATTTCTTAGAGTAGATGAGCCCTCACACTCTAACCCTTAGAGAGTGCTCTGTAACTGGGATTGGAATCTAGGAATGCTGATTTCAGATCCCTGCTAATTCGTTCATCCAAATCTATTTTTGTCTTCTTTAGTGCCAGTTAGTTACAAATGGAAAGCTCATTGATGATTTGCAATTCCAGTTTTCAGGGAAAGACGGGCTCTGCTTCAGCCTCCCTCTTTAACTGCATATTCTAGCCTAGCAGCTGGGCTTTAGCAGTAAAACCAGTTTATTTTAAGGGAGGGGACATAGGAGGGGTTTTCCCCTCTATTGTTGTGTTCCAATTCTGTCTGTTTCAACTCCATGGCTAAGGGATTTGACATGATCGTCTAGTTCAGATCTGTAGCAGCTGATGGTCCTTGCCTAGCATGCAGCAGATGGACTCGTTTCCAAGCCTGTTCAACAATATGCAAAACTATAGGAGCCAGGCTGCTGAGCAGATTTGTACACTGCAGGCCAGAAATAACAAGCAGTCCTAGGGATGCAATATCCTCTCCTTATAGCATTTTCTGTTACCCGAAGGGAGAATGCAGCAGAAAAGTCTCCTCCTGGGGCTTTAGGATCATCTCCCCTTGAGAACACATTAATGGTAGTGGGAGGACTGTCCATTCATTGTGTTTCCTTAATACAATAAAGATCTAGGATTGGGGCCTACTTATGAGGCCAGGAGAAGTGTCCCCCACACTGTAAGTGTACAAGCCATGTGATTTTTTTTTAAACCTCTGCATGATCAATGTGGAGGGCAGCTCTCCTTGCTATCACACTCCTCAACCCAGTCAGCAATTCGTCCTCTTGGTATTAGAAGAAGCAAAAAACACCAGAGAGGCTCAGAGCGGAGGAACTCTAGTCTTTAGAGTATGCAGCAGATGCAGCAAAAAAACCCAAAACAAAATCAAACCCCCTAACAAAAAAAACAAAACAAAAATCAAAAAATCAAAACCAAAACCACAGATGATTCACCACCCTGCAGCCATGGCAGCTCCTTGGATAATAAATGGGAACAATATTTTATTTATGCCCAGGTCATTAATTCTAAGGTGGAGGAAGCTGCAGATCATGGGAAAGCTATTTCCATAAAGAGAGCAACAAGTCAGAAAATTCATGCTTCCCCAATTGCCCTCTTCCCCAAGAATTTTAAACCATGTTGACTTACCATCTTTAAAAAAAAAAAAATGAATAGCACAAGATGGTTTAAAATCACCATGCATGTAATTGCAATATAAACAGAATTATACAGGGAGATACTAATTACTCTGGCCTCTTCCAAGAGCTGAGTAAAAAAAATAATAGGCCTCATCCTGAGCACCATCAACTTCCAGTAAGGTCCCTGAAAGTAGAAGGCGCTCAGCAACTCCCAGGACCAGCTCCCAAAGAAGCAATTCCAGCACAGCGCACCATGGGACGCGAGATCTAATTTAGGTGGTTGTGCCGCTTAGCACTTATTACTCACATTTATTACACAGCTCAGATTTCACATTCTGTCTCTTCCAGGAAGACGCATTTTGTTTTCTTCGTTTTTTAAATAAAGAATTCTTTGTACGGGCAAGAGGTGCCAGAACTACAGCCCTGGAGACTGATGTCCTCTGCTTAGGTGCAGAACCACCAACACAACTCCACTCCACAGGTGCTAAAACTAGGTGTGATGCCACACCCCCCGACTTGAAGTGGTTTCCATCATATACAGGGCTTACAGTTTGGTTCAATGGTTCTCCGCACACCCACTATAAAAACTGTTCTAGCACCCCTGCTCCACCCTGACCGCCTCCTGGGGAGGAGTTAGAGGGTAATGTACATCTCTGTGGCCTATTCAGTCTTTGGATTGAAGATGGTCAAGATGGTGAATAAAGGTGGTCCAAATTAATGCCAGTTGTGATGTGGACATCTGTCCTGCTACGAACTGGAGTGAGATCCACCAATCTCATTTCACATAAAACAAAAAGTCAAGCAATACTACATATATCTTACTATACAAACTTTTAGTTAATGTCACTATAAACACAGGCTCAAAAAACGATTACTTTCTAGAAAACAGTTTCCTTGTTTGTTGCTCATATAGTCTGGGCTCTTTTAAGCCTACCAAATAAATGCAAAGCTCTACACACGTAATGAAAATAATGGGTAGAAATGGAATGAAATCAAGGAGACAACATTAACTGGAGGGCAACTGAAAACTGTCATCAAAATTGTCAAACCTGGGTGCCTAAGGGGGTCAAAGTAGAAAAAATAAGTGAACATGAGTTCCCACAGTGATACGGTGGCAAATGCAACCTTTGGTTGTATAAAGAGGGGAATAGTGAGGAGGAACAGGAAGGTAGTTTAACTTGTTGTGAGACAGATACTGGAATTGTGTGTGCAGCTATGGTGTGCACATTTTAAAAAGGATGTTGAACAACTGGAGAGAGTGCGGAGAAAAGCCATAAACATGATTTGTAGTATGGAAAATAATGTCTCACAGTGAGATACTTAGAAAGCTCAAACTGTTTAACTTATCAAAAAGAAGATCAAGAGGTGACTTGATTAGTTTCAGTACTGTTTTCCAAGGGGTGATGGAGAAGTCATACAGGGTATTAAAGGGCTCTTTAAATCTATCAGAAGAGGCATAACAAGTACCAATGACTGAAATTAATAGCATATGAGGGGAGTCATTAAAAGGGCCATTCAATCAGCAATCTCACGGCTCCAGACACCACTGGTCTAGGCCAAGGCTTCTCGCTCAGTGAAGACAGCAGTCAAGCATGTGCACAGATGAGGGACGTACAGAGTCCCAAGTTCTGTTACTAAGGATCCCTTCTGCAGCCCAGTTACATGTATGAAAACCAGGTAGCACATATTGCAGCTTTCTAATTTCTCCCTAAATCCTTTACTCTGGATCAGTGGTTCTCAACCTATTTACCACTGTGGGTCATAAAGGTGTTATGTGGGCCGCATCCACACAGTAGATATACTATCTATATGGCCTAAGGATTTCACATGGGTTGCAGCAGTGTGCACTGATTGGGCCACAGGTTGAGAACCACTGTCTGGATGGTTCACCACTCCAGATACAGCTCCCTATGCCAAAAAGGAATCCTTCATGAGGAATCCAGTGCAAATATCAAAGAGGAAACTAAACTTCTTAAGCAATCCTTAAGCCAATTTCAAAGAATATTTCACTGTATAGTATTTAGCACTTGGATCACAATACTCCATGAAAAAGAAGCTGTAGGAAGCCCACAAAACATTCCCTAAATAATTCCATAATCAAGCACATTTCTGTTGGATTATGGCTCTACAACAAAAAATGGTTGTGTCTCAGACACAAGAATTGCTATGTTTAGCTTGGTTTTTCAGCTCTTGGTTTTGATCTGCATTACACTAGATAACAGATACAAATTAATTCCAACAGAAAAGACTCATAAGCTAAACTGGGATTCCACCAATGCAACTGGTGGTGCTAGAAACAAAATAGAAAGCAGCACCCTGCTGCAAGCTGGAGATGCAGAAAAGTTATATAATTTACACTATTGAAGTCCATTCCATAGCTTGTAACCCACAGCTCACTCAACTATAATGCAAAAGTCACCCTTTCCAATGAGTTTCCCCTCAATCAAGGAGACTAGAGGGATTTCCCTAGCATCTGGTTTTCAATTACGGATCATATTTTCCATAAAAAGATCTGAAAACTTTACAAATTGTGTGCCTGGGGAGGAGAAAAATGAAGAAACCGCTGTGTAATATCATCTACATTTTTCTCCCTTTTTAGCAAATGTCAGACATTTGACTAGACTTTCTAAACTGCAGCTCTATGGCAGATTTATTATTTATATTACAGTAGCATTCAGTAGCCCCAGAGGAGATTGGGGCCCCACTGTACAAATCCCTGCCCTGAAAAAGCTTAGAATTTAAGCAGACAAGAGAAGTATTATGAGCCCCCTTTACAGCTGGGGAAACCAGGAAAAGAGATCAACGGACTTTCCCACAATCGTACATGGAATCTGTTGCAGAGACAAGCATTAGACCCAGCTCTCCTCAGTCTCAGTCCAGTGTCTTAACCACATGCTTAGAACGAGCAATGAAACCAAAGCATGTGCTAAATCTGGCATGTTTTTAAATGAAGCATTGCTATGAGGAAATGAGAATATTAGACATGCAGAACCTCCATTCATGTTAACTGAGACACCTAAAGAACATGCAAAGGAAACTAGTTACTCCCTCCACCCAACCCATCTGATCACCTTATATTTCCTTAACCGCGAATAACTTTCATGGCAAGACATTCAAATCCATTCTTAGAACCTAATTATAAACCAGACATTTTATTAAACCACTTTCTCCCTCTGACTATGGAAGAAAAGGCTGGGTAAGCAGGCAACATTTGGGTAATTTATTTCATGGAACAGCTCTGGAGTTTGCAAAAGCATCTGCAGCAGTTCTTTTTCTTTAAATAGCAATGTGATTAAGAAGCTGTCAGACCACCTGAAGCTTACAAGGTTTCCCTTTTAATAATCTGCCATGCCAAAACCTACTGGTCAAATAACATGCAATCCCCAGTTTTGGCAAAACCCTGTAAACTCAGATTAAGTTAACAATGATGATGAAGAGGGGAAACTATGGATTAAAACAAAACAATACTGAGATTCAATTCCAGCTTCAGCTTCAGTCGAACAGCATTAGCTAATTCTGGATGAAATTCAATAAGGACAAATTCAAAGTACTCCACTTAGGAAGGCACAATCTGTTGCACACTACAAAATGGGAAAGGACTGCTTAGGTAGAAGTACTGTGGAAAGGGATCTGGTGGTTACAGTGGATCTCAAGCTAAATAGGAGTCAACAGTGCAACTGTTACAAAAAAGCAAACATCATTCTGAGATGTATTAGCAGGATTGTTGTAAGCAGGACACAAATAGTAATTCTTCTGCTCTGCACTGATTAGGCCTCCACTGGAATATTGTGTCCAGTTCTGTGCACTATGTTTCAGGAAAGATGTGGACAAATTGGAGCAAGTCTAGAGAAGAGCAACAAAAATGATTAAAGGTCTAGAAAACATGACCTCTGAGGGAAGACTGAAAAAACTGGGTTTGTTTAATCTGGAGAAGAGAAGACTGACCGGGGACATGATCATAGTTTTCAAGTACATAAAAGGTTGGTACAAGGAGGAGGGAGAAAAATTGTTCTCTTTAACCTCTGAGGATGGACAAGAAGCAATGGGCTTAAATTGCAGCAAGGATGGTTTAGATTGGACATTATGAGAAACTTCATAACTGTTAGGGTAGTTAAGCACTGGAACAAATTACCGTGGAATCTCCATCGTTGGAGATTTTTAAGAGCAGGTTAGACAAACTCCCATCAGGGATGGTCTAGATAATATTTAGTCCTGCCTTGGGTGTATAGGACTGGACTAGTTGACCTCTTGATGTCCCTCTCAGTCCTGTGTTTCTATGATTTTATGAATGCTGCAATTTGTATATGTCCAAAGGAGCTAAAAGTCTGTGGGATTCAAAGCAGCACAGCTTTCGTGGTCTCTGTGCAATCTGGGGAAAGAGGAACAGAAGAATTAATTCCACTGAGCCCAAAAAATGGCACCCAGCCATTACATAAAAGCCCGTTTTCTGGGGAAGGTTTTCAGTGATGACACATTTGGGTCATTTTGGTTGAAGTTATATGGTCAGGTTCAAAATCATCCATATCTTCCATGACCCTAACACTGCAGATTAGTTAGAAAGGGTTTATAAGTCACATTTATCTTTAATTGTATGCTGCTTCTTTCTTACACCATCCTGGGTTTGCATGAGGAAGACAAGCAGGTCAGTTTCACAATCTGCTTCTCACATGCAAACATAAAAGGATATGAAGATAGGGCTGCAAAAGGGTATGTTTAAATCCAAACCAAAAAAAGATTTGTCACAGTTCAGGACAACTGCACATGTATTCCTCCTCTGTAGTTCAGTAAGGGCACCCACCCTCAGGCGACAGCTGGGAAGCTGGAAGCCTTTCTTGGGTGAAGATGTCTCTCTTCCCCTCCTGGGGAAATGCAGTTTTAACAAAGAGAAAATAGCTTTAGGCACTGGGCACAGTGAGACTTTCATACCAGAATTTTTTCCAGGTTGCACAGTTCCCTGCCTACACCATCATATGCCCAGCAATGCAAACTGCCTCACCAGGCCTGCTTTGCTTTCCTTCCTCAGAAGCTATAAACAGCATGATTACCTACAGTTAAGTTACCACACAGCTCTTTCTAAGAAAGCACATTTATTCTTAAGGTAAAAGCATTACACGAAAACATAAAATACAATGGAAGAACCTACACACCTGCCAATAAGCTTACCAGAGATCACTCCAACTCCCATAAGGACTCTGCCAGGTGAGCAATCCTTCAAATCCCACCAAGCAGTTTTTCCGTGATCACAGGTCCACCACAGCTGTTAGCTCAGAACAAGCACCCTCATGAATGCGTCAGTGTCTTGTTTATACAACTTGGTTCTTTGACCCTGGGAATAGGTAATTTGTAGACAATGGGTTTCCCTGCTTTGCTTCAACAACATGGGTCCAGCAATGGGCATTTGCATTGCCCTCCACCCAAGAATTTCTTAGGAAACCACTTAACTAAACATTCCTTCTGCTCTGGACTATTGTTTAAAAGAGTCCTTTGAAGCTCATAACACTTCCCAGGCTTACATTAGTCACGTCTTCCCCTGAAAGATGTTACATACAATCCCACAATAATATATAAACATTCACATTTTAATACCATAAGCTCCTAAAATATTTAAACTTAATTCAATAAGGTTTGTCCAGGACATTGCAGGAAATTACCACATCTGTCACAACTTAGTTTTAATTTTCACTGGAAAGTTTCTACTCTTATTGCAAGTTCTTTGGGGTAGGGACATTGCTTTGGTGTGTGTGTACAGCACCTAGCACAATGGGTCCTGGCCCATGACTACAGCTCCTAGATGCTACTGCAATATAAATAACAATTACAAAATTTTATATAAATTTATGATTTTTTAAAATAAATAAAACCCTTTTGGGTTTAAGTCATCTGACCCTTTAAGGCTCCATCAGTTATTTCAGTAAAGGCCCAGATTAAGAAGATAAGTTTAAACATGAATTTATACCATAGACCACAGTGGGAACATTGGGGAAGAGAAAATAATTTTAATGAATATATTTGCACATGATTAAATACAGGCAGGCTTATTACAGCTCCCATTGCTCCATGTGTCTGTACTTTAGCAGTCAGCATTCCTGGGTAGCTGTTATACGCCTTCATGACTTGAGCACTGATCCCAAGCAGATGAGATCTGTTCCCACAGTAGCACCAGCATCAGCTTTGCTGGAAGCTGTTCACCTGCAAAGCTGGCTGGCTGCACTGCATAATGGAGATGACTAGGATGAGGAAAGACAGAGCAATGAGAGGAAAAAAACAGCAGCCGAAAGGGTGAAAACACTGGGTATATCTAGCACCGTACTTTTCCAAGACCGGGAACCTGTTGTGCCAATAGAAAGAGAGAGCCCAAACCCTGATCCCTGGAACAAGATTAGCACAAGCACTTACCCCCCTTTTCCAGCAGAGAATTTTGCAAGCCTCACCCTGAAATCCAGTTCTCATGATGTAACTGAAAGCTCAGGATCTCCATTCACAAATCCACCAGCTCTGAAGGCCAAAGGCCACTTCAACAGGTGACAACCATTTTAAAAAAAAGGACAAATGCTGCGTGAGTCCCCACCTTCCGCTCCTGAGAGATGCATTTTAAACCTCCCAACTGCCTTAAAACACTGCCTTGTTAAGTGAAGATAGATTCAAGTAGTTGGGCACAGAGAGGGAATAAATGGGGAGGATGCAGAGACCCTGCACCACTTTAAGAATCAGAAAAAAAGGTGTGTTGGACAGTACAGTGTGTGTGTGTGGGGGGGGAAATGTCTCTGGATTAGCTTCCTTTTCCATGTAACATATTTATAGCAAGTTTATTCATAATACTTAACATTTCTACAGAGCTTTACATACTAATTCATCCTCACAACATCCATATGTAGTATGAAGATACAACTCCCATCTTACAGATACAGAAAACGGAAGCACAGAGAGAATAAGTCACTTGTCTCAGGTCACAAAGCAATAGAGCTGGTCTTAGGACCTAGAATTCCTGATTCCTAGTCCTGTGCTCTAACGATTATACCAAGCTGCATGTATTTATATTTCAAAAGCCTTGAAGGTGGCCCTCAGAAATGAGCAGTCAGGGCTTCCCATGGATACCTAGGATCTATCCTTTATAACCATGCCCACTGCTGCAGTATCCAACATTCTCCTCAAGATTAAACAACAGGTCATAACAAGCAGCCAGGCCTATGTTTTCTCCCCATTTCCCCTGAAGCCATGAGGGCTTTGTATTTTACTCCTTCACTTTCCCTTCTAGCCTTCACCTCCCTTTCCTCCTCCTTGTTGTGTCTAAGTGTGTCCTTGGGAAGGCTAAGGCAATGAAGTGATTTTTTCGCTTTTCCCTGTGGGCCAACGGGTTTGTGGCCATTCTAGTAAGGGACTCTAGCAACACTGGCTGTGAAGCCCAGTCTCCTGCACACGAGAGATTTCTTCTTGTGGCTGACAGCTGTATGGTCACCAAAGATATTACTCTTGAGGAAGATCATCATGGTCACAGAATGAGAGGAACCCTCCAAACTGCTCAGGGAAGGCCTTGAGAATTAGGACAAAAAGAGTTTAAATTAAAGCTGGGATCCTACAGGGAGCCTGTATAGTGAGCAGAGCTAGGGTCACATTCTCTAGCTGGTTGGTGTAGGTGAGGCTAGCTGTTCTGGACTAAGACGACTTCTTGTCAATGCTGCAGTGCTCATACGTCCTTTGTGTTAGTCGTCCTGCAGGGAGGTCACATCACAAAGAGATGGAGCACCATGTCCCACTCAACATGCAGCAGGATGGGAACTCCTCACCTAGCCAGTCTCAGGTAGAAGGGGGCATTTTTCACAGCTGTACCTATTTGAGCATCTAACATCAACAAGAACCAGACAGACTTCCATGGCTGTCAAGGATTTTGACAAGCCAGGGACTGACTCCCTCAGCACAAGATAATGCATCTAAGCATTTCTGTGCACATAGGTAATAAGAGGGCACCGTGGGCTTTCTGGCACTCTAAACATAATATGCAAAGCACCTACATATCATGACATCTAGGTTTGTCCGTTTCTCAAGGCTGCGCTGTTCCAAGTGGCTGAACTGGTTTAAGGTCCCGCCGAAAGCCCATACTGCAATTTCCTTCCTGTCTCAGCCAATAAATCTTGTGGTGTGTCTGCTTTTTCTGAACCCAAACTTTATGAGCTGAATAAACTTTATGGAATGCTTGGCTGCCAAAGCAGCCAAGACCTGGAAACTTGATGCCTGACCCCAGCAATGCACAATGGGCTGATAGCCGCTCTGAGAAGGGCTAGCAGCAGTTCCTACACTTTAGAAAGAAATCTCTCATGGGCTCATTTCCACTCCCAGCGCCCCATCACTCAGATCTCCTATTGCTTGGCTCTTAAAGCTGTTTTATTTTTAAATTCAACTGGCCATCAGGACCCTTCCCCATGGTGATTGACAGACTAGAGCGTGGGCTTAGAGCCATCCGATCATCCCATGGCTTTTCCATTCTGAATGGCCACATTCTCTTGTTAAGTGGCCTGAAAAGCTGCAGCAATTTGAGCTCAAATTCAGCAAGTGTTTGAGATGCTATCTTATATTTTAAAACAAGCTAGAGTGGAATTCCCTTAAAATAGGGGCCACCCAAACATTTCTGTGGTGTGGACCAATTGTAATAGAGTGGCTTGTGGACACCTCCCTTTCAATTCACAACTATGCAACATCCCCGTGGCTACTTTAGCAAGCGCTTACATGGAAAAGCGGTATCAGGAAGAGATTTAATGTATTTCTAGACAACTATTAATCCAATTTTGCAGCAAGAAACAAAAGGGGAAGAGAGGCAGCGTCATGGGACGAGACATGAACTCTCCACAGATCCCCAGCAAGTGCTGCACAGGCCACAGTTTGAGAACCTGTGCTCTAAAGCTCGCTTATTGATCAAATAAAAACAAAAAGATCAAGTTGCAAGAGCCATCCCAGTAAGACCCATTTTCAAAGTTCAAATTGCAATGCGAATAAATCCACACATTTCCACAAGCAATGAGAAAGGAGCTTAATCGGGCTGCCAGCCTAGTACATTTCTCAGATTACATTAGCGATATTTCCTCCCTGGGAAGGCTCAACCTGAACATCTGCAGGGTGAGACTCTGCACGTACCTTGGAAATGAGTTCATCATGATTGGCAAGGTGGGCCCTGCAGTGAATACAGCTATAGGTTCTGTGGCATGAAGGCAGATAAGCCTGGAAAGTCTTGGACCTTGTCATCTTCACCATTGGAGCCACTGAATGCTGCGTGAACTCCGGGGTAGCCCAGGAGGCGCTCCCGCAAGAAGGGTCGCACGGGAAACAGCGGAAGACGCAGGTAAAGGCCGTGGTTTGGCAGGTGATGTGTGTGCGGCAGGCTCCACACACTGGTGATGGCTTCAAAGGAAGAGATTCCAATAGAGGGGAAGGGTGGATTCACATGGACCTATGTTTAGAAACGAAAGAATAAATAATATAGCTAATAGCGTTAAATTCACACCAGACAAACACACCTGACACACAGACACTATCTGGGAAGAAGACTTCCAGCAACAGTAGAGTTTGGATAATCGTCTATTGTTAAAGCACAGGGACTATAGAGGAGTCAGAAGAAGGCTACAGTAAGGGAGACTTAGTTCTATTCCAGGCTCTGTCCCTGACCTCCTTTCAGATCTTGGTCAACTCACTTCTCTCTCCATCTCTTCCTATCTAAAGGTACTTATCTAGCTCCCATTACCATAATAGCTGAGCACCTAACAGTTTAATATGTTTATCATCAGAACAGCCCTGTGAGGTACAGAAGTGCTATTACACCAGTTTTACAGATGGGGCACTGAGATACCAAGAGATTAATTGACTTGCTTAAGGTCACACAGGAAGCCTGTGGGACAGTGGGGATTTAAACTTAAATTTCCCAAATCCCAGGCAAATGCTCTATCCACTGGACAATCCTTCTCTTTCTACCCCCGTTTCCCATGTGTAAATGGAGAATTAATAAAATGTACTCACCTTGTACATATTGTAAGTTCCAAAGATGGAAACCACTATATAAAGTGCAAGATATTATTCTAGCCCCTGAAAAGTCAGGTAGTGGCCATGCCTAGGCAATTGCTAGGCATGTTATCTATCTCTGTGAAAACCCTGTTTCTACTATCCAATGCATTTAACGTAGCCAGCTCATAGCACAAGATCTTTCAGCAATGCCTACGTTTATGTCATACAGTATATAAAAAGGGATTCTTTGCACCTTTAAATGGTGGAAAGAACACACTGTATGGAGGAAGCAGCCCTCCACAAAAAATGACGTGTGTTTTAGAAATTAATCATGGAATCTGGCTGCTCTTCCCAAGAGGATTTTTCCTTTCCATAAAACATGTGATTTTGTTGTTCTGCTCTTGAATTTGCACTTTGTGGGTCAGACAACTACTGCAAGGTTTATTTATTTATTTCTTATAATAAGCTGATTTGTAATGGAAATTCCTGCGTGAACAAAACAAAGTGGCACAAGAGATTGTCTCTACATTGACAGTAGTAACTCGCCTGAAGCATAACTGATTATCTTCCAGGTCAGCATAGTGACCCAGGCTGGATTTATTCAGCTGAGCTGTTAAAATGGCTCAGTATAGTAGCACACTACACCAGTTCTGCTACTGCTCAAATGGACGTATTGTGCTACATCAATAACCAAATACATGGCAGGGTGTTTGGCATAGAGTCTCGCTCGACCTGGACTATTCTAGGCAGCTGCATCTTTCTCTTACGCTTATATAAATGGTGAATTGTCTGAACAGCGTGTAGAGAAATCATGAAGCTATTCAGAAAGCAGAAGTAGAGGCTTCAGTAGGAATGATGTAAAACAGGGGGGTACCCAGGTTAGGTGATCTCTTGTGTTCCCTATAGCTCTGCCTAGTGTTGGCGATAGGTTAAAGCAGGTCAATGCAATGGGGCAATTCCCTTGGAGGGGAACGGAGAAGCCAGTTAAACAGTTAAAATGATCAACCCACAAAGCCAATCAGCATAACCACTGATTGCTAGAGAGCCCTGCCTGGGCCCATGTTCAGGACAATCTGTAAAAGTGACCACCTCTTTTAGACATGTATTTTCAAAATACGTAGGCGCCTAAATAACTGCTGATAACAGGAATTAAGTACCTGAGTCACTTAGGCACTTCTGAAAATTGTATCCACCACAGTTTTGCAGCCATTGCCCACACCTAAAGGCAGAGCATTTTACCTGCAACCCTTATCGTAAATAAATGCCACAATCATCTAATAACTATGCAAGGGAAGTTCTAAGAAATTCACCAATGTATGATAAATGCAACATATGGCAGGGCCCAAAAATCATGATTTCATAGGATTGGGGAGTGCCCAGAGATAGGTATTTATTGATAAGAAATCAGTTAGGAAACTAACCAGAAAGGTGGCCTCTTTGGATAGCATCATTTCTTCTTGTACTCCCTGAAACATTTTTCTCCTCCCCTCCAGAAGGCAGGCCCCTCACACAGAGCTGCCCAGAAAGTAAGTAAGTAAGTAAGAGAGAGACTGTATTCTTCTTTATCCCACAAACTGCTGATGAGGCATATTTATCATCATAATATTCAGCACGTAATAGCACTTTGCAAACATGAACTAATCAAATTAGTCTTTTCACATTAAAAATAAAGGGATCCTGATGAGAATTGTCCTGACACAGAGATGCAGCTTTCAAATCCCCTAGTACGTGATCCAGCTCCCATTGAAGTCATTGGGAGTCTTTCCCTTGGCATCACTGGCAGTAGGATCAGGTGACAGTGGCTTTGCAGACCACTGACTTTCCCAATGCTGTATGCAGACTCACAGCACTGAATTTCAGCAGGCAACAAGACCTGTCTTTTGTCAGAAATCAGAGAAACGAGAGCCATGTGCGTGCACCTAAGGACTTTGAAGACAGACTGGGTTGGAGAGCGTGGGAGAGCACTGAGTTCTCCAGTGAAAAGTGCTCCAGGGGTTGTATGATCGAACCTGAATTCAGGATTAAGATTATATGATGACAAGAGACAGACAGGGGGATCTGTTCTTTGCTCCCTATTCCTTTGATGCAGACAAGTGCAACATGTCCTGATTTTCCTCAATTAACTGAGCACCAGCATTCATGATCATAAGACAACAGAACCACCCCAAAATTCCAAACTCCGGATTCAGTATTTAATATACTATATCCTAACTAACGGATCTTGGAGCCCAGAATGTGTGAGCCATGCACCTTGCCATCCAAAAGCAGGAGACTAAATGTGCTCTTGCTTGGGCCAAAGGCAATTGGATTCCAAGGCAAAGAACCAAACCCTGTCAGAAAGGAACAGATTAAAGTGAAAAGGCCAGCTGGAGGAAAGAGACAGAGGAAAAGACTGGCAAGTGCTAGTGCTTTACCTTATTTCCAAGGTTTATACAGCAGCTGTCTGGCTTCTCATCCGGATTGCTTTTAAAATCATGCATGTAAAAGACAGTGTAACTTTATCTCTTACTTCCCTTTTTCAAGGATAGTGGGGAATAGGCTAACGGCTGTTTTGTCCATCTCTCTCCCTTTCCCTAACGCCAAGCCAGATCTCATTTCTGACTGAACCCCTAACACAGCAGCACTGGCTCCGTACTGCAGCACTACAGTCAGAAAAAAAGCAGCCAGTGGAGTGTCTCAGCCAAAAGGGATGCATAAACGACGTCTAGACAAAGCCTAGAGGAAACAGTGACAATGATCTCCTCTGATACTCGCCTACTCTTCCTACCCAGGGTCACTGAGCAATTAGAACAGGGAGGTGTCACAGGTGACTGGCACCTTTAAGGGGATACTGGCCCAGGCATAGCTGATCCATAATTACTTAGCTGCTTCCCAGTCTGAGGGGGCTGGACTAAGGAAGGTCAGGTGACAGTAATGGACACCTGGGCCTTGTAAGAGGGCTAAGAAAGCTCAGTTTGGAGAATGGAGCCACAGGGAACAGGCAAGCTCCTGTAGAAGACCCTGAGAACAGTACTCTAGGAGGACCAGCCTGGGAGCAAAGTACTCTATCCCAGAAACAGGGCCTGGGAACAGGATCCAGACAGTGGGCTGAAGAGAAGCCCCAAATGGCAGAACAAACTAAAGAGTCCCAACAAACAAGAGTTTTCACTTTTGCTACCCCGGAAGGGGTTACATTTTTTTCCCCCATCACTTGGCCGGAGGGCTAAAGCCACATCTTCAGCACCGACACCATGTGGAGAACTGAGGGGACCCATCTCAGGGAAGAAAACTGAGGCAGGGAGTACTAACAGTGCCATTTTTGAACAGCTGGGGGTGCTATGGGAAAGCCATGACCTCTGAGAGGAGGAGACACTGAAATGGAGTTAGTCTAATGGAGGAGGGGAAGCAATAAAAATAGTTAGCCCTTATAAGCCCTTTCCACATCAAAGCATGTTATGCTTATAATTTATCAGCTCTCACAACATGCCTGAGGTGGTTAAGTATAGTCTCCATTTCATAGATGGGGGAGCAAGAACAAAGAGTTTAAGTGAGCTAATATCTGATCAAGGGGCAGAAATTCCTAGTTCCAGTATTGTGCTCTCATGACTAGCCCATTAGCTCTACTGAATAGAAGAGAGAATGTTTACTATTTGTGAGCAAAGATCCTGGTCATCTGCTAGGATTGTAAAATGGCTTTTAAAAGCCTCAGTCATCCCTGAATATGGTAGCAGTGCAGAACCTCTGCAGGCATGGCTAACTTTAAATATATATTTTAGGTATGTTTATTTATACATGCACAAAAAGGTTCAGAATACAACACTGCTACCAACCTATGGACCTGTCACCATTAAAACCGAGGAGAGTGCAGCCAAGAGAGCCTCTGTCTTTTCAGCCCAGGAAAGCACTGTCACAAAGTTCTAGGAACCTCAGAGTACCTCTACACTACAAAGAGAAACCCACAGTGCTGCCTCTCAGAGCCCAGCTCAATTGATTCCAGCTTGCGGGGCTATAAATAGCAGTGTAGATATTCCCATTCTGGCTGAAGCCCGGGCTCTGAAACCTAGCAAGGGGGTGGAGGTTCTCAGCCTGGGCTCCAGCCTGAGCCGAACCATCTACACTACTATATCTAGCCATGCAGCCCAAATCTTGTGAGTCCAAGTCAAATGGCCTGGGCTCCAAGACACAATGCCGCAGGATTTTTCTTTGCAGCGTAGACATATCCTAAATTCCCCTAAAATGTCACCTCAAAATTTGTGGAATAGAAAACTATATTCGCAATACACCACACCCACTATCACCACCGTTCTTTTCTTCTTCAAGCCCAGCTGGGCTGTAATGAGTCAAATACTGTTAACAACACATCACGGCAACCTCACTCACTCCAGTGCAGGACAAAAACAAATTCATGATCCCAGGCCATGTTGGTTGCCACACAATCTAGCACTATTCATCTTCCTTGCTGATGGCATTTACTGTCTCTGCTATTGACTGGTCTTTATTCCATTAACACCTTTTTGTAAGAAAAAGCCATTATTATTTTAACAATAAAACAAATACAGGCAGAAAGGTGCACACACACGATGGTCACTGCCAGCCACCTCAGTGTCCATTCTACCAGGTTGAGACCACAGTAACTAGGAGTCTACATCCTTCCTATAAATCAAGACTTAGAGCCAAATTCATTCATGAGATAGCTCATTGAAATCAGTGGAGCTGGAATTTGAATCTGGCATTTAAATAATCTGGGGAAAAATAGGTTAGAAAAAACTAGTGGGTGGGAAATTCTGTAGTGTAACCCTGCAGCACCCCTTTCCTGTAGCTAACCATCAATGAGATAATTGCTGGAATATGATATATGTGTGCGTTTTACATGCATGTGTCCCTTTTTTAGGGGCATACTGTATAATCCTCCAGGAATAATCAGTTAATGGCATCTCTCTAGGGGGCTAAAACATGACAGATGTTTTGCTGAGCAGACTTTGATGTTTATCCAAGAGCACTCATGCCTCCACATACACCACAAACCCCCTCATGAGGTTGTTCAACCATATAAGAAATACAGTCATGGTTGGGACCCAAAAAGGAGCAACAGTAAGTCCATCCCAAGCACTTGCATCCTTTTAGTCGCATGCAATATAATGTTGCCGCTTGCAGCATTCCACACACAACAGCTGAAAACGTAAGTCTAGAAAACTGAAGTCCAGTTTCTCTTAAAACCCACATCTACTGCAGTTAAGGGGTCAACCCTTTTTAATTTCGTTCTGAGGAAGAAAACATAGCATGGAGACTTTTTTGAGAGGATGAAGATGATAAGAAATGCTAATCAATTAAATACCTTATGGGACAGAGAATGCTTGGATACAGAGTATTTAAAAAAAACCTGTCAATTTGGAAACCGGAGACTCCCTTCTTGGGTATCTCCACTCATGAATATATCAAGGAGCTAGTGATGTACCTGCTCCCTGGGTGTAATTCCAGTGCAGGGAATCCAACTTTGAAGAGCTCTTTGTTTCATGAAGGTCATGGACTGTAGCCACCAGGCTCTCACTTATGGTTCTCTTTGACTGCTTGAGGTCACTCAACTTGTCATGGATATTTAGGTTGTGTAGCCACAGGAAGGAAGCTATTTTAGTTCTGATTTGTGCACTGCCACTTAAAAGAGGAAGGATGACTTCTAGTGAAGGCACTAGTCTGGGACTCAGAAAATCTACGTTGAGTCCCAGCTCTGCCACTATCTTTCTTTGTAACCTTGGGCAAGTCACTTAACAGACAGGTTTTCAAAAGGCAGTGAGCACCCAGCACTGCAAAAAAAACAAGTCAAGGTGAACTAGAGATGTTCACTATGGGAGGAGGGGGAGAAATCAGGTCATTTATCTGCCTGGGCCTGGAAAATGGGGATAAAAATACTACTTTTGTCTATCTTGTCTATTCAGATGGTCTTTGGAGCTGGAAGCATGTCTCACCAAGTGTACGTACAGCACCTAGCACAATGGGAGCCCTTCTCTCAGGACCACTGTAATATAAATAACTTTGAACAACATCTAGTAGCAAAATGATTGTTTACACCATAGCTAGCCAGTCATAGCTTCTTTCCAAAAAAGCAGTCTTGTATGTAGCTATCAGCCACCAAATCATCTGCATACATAGCATTAGAGTTTTTGACACTTGATTCTAGTATTTGGGTTTACTTCACCATCAAGGCAATGTAACATGATGAGAATTCAGGCAGCAAGAGGCTTGTAATTCAGATTTCTCCAGTGTTCATTTGTGATGGAAAAGACTGTACAGTAACAAGTTTGTCATTGACAAGCAGAATGTACATGCAACTGTGCATGTACATTTTATTCTGAGGGTGGATAATTAGGAGATTCCCCTTATCTCCAGCATCTAAGTCAGATTTATTTTTTTGGCAAACACGCAGGTTAGTTAGGGATGGGCCCCCTACCTATGTTTGTATTCTTTTTGGGGAAGTGCTATGGTAATTGGTCAGTTTTAAGGCAACTCTTGTAGTAAAACTTAGCAATTATATGGCACTTTCCATTTCAAAGCTCTTTAACATTAGTTAATGTAAACCACCACCCATTCCAGATAGAGCAAAACAATACTATACTCCCCTGATTTAACACTAACATATGACAGTACCAGACATTCACATTTTATGGTATACCTGTGAAAGTTATAATAATAGACTCTGCCAGAATCATGGCTCAAAATGGGACAGAATCTCAGTATCTCTATGAACTAGTGGTTTTATCTGGAGGTTGCCATCTTTTGCTCAAGAATCTGAATCTTCATTTTAAAAAAATTAAGGTTTAAATCTTATGGATGCAACGAACGCCTTCAAAATATGAACCAGATTTAAACTGGATGCAGCAGCATCTGCCTGAGTCTGCAGATGACTGAAACCATAGTTCGGAGAGGTGTGAACTGCCCCTAGCATGAATTCTAATAATGATCAGTTAAACATCAACCTTTTTATTTAATTGCTGATCCAAACATTTGTTTCTCTCCCTCTCCTCAGCTCCAAGGGCACAATCACAACACAAACAATAAAGTCCAAATACATGGCAGATAGGCATCAACCGCTCTCCTGCTCGAGACAAACTGCATCCGCTTTAGTTCTCTGGATTTACCTTAGCAAGCCATTTCACTTCTCTGGACCTCAGTTCTTCCATCTTTATAATGGGGATATTACCACACACCTTTGTAAAGTGCTTTGAGATCCTCTAATTAAAGGTGCCGTATAAAAGCACATGATCTTTTACAGCAATTACCAGCTTTGCTCAGCAACCACTAGATGGCACTATAAAAGGCTTTGGAAATCAACAATTAAAGATTATTTATACAGGGCCCTAGTGAATCAGGGAAAGGCAAAATGCCAACTTTGTTGCACCTGCCACACTCCACATACCACAGCCAGCTTATCCAGAAAAGCAGCAGAGATTATTATTCTGTTCAGGAGCCATCGGTACTAAATCTGTCACTGCCATTATATTAATCATATTTTAAAGTATCTTTTACAGGGCAGTATGCCAGTCTGTGATGTATTACAAGTCTTCCCATCAAAACAAGACTCTGCACATGCTCCAACCATTCAGTTCCTCTCTAAGGAGAGATCTTCTGTGCAGACAGTTTAGAAGTTGTATTTAAAAACTAAGGTGGCAATTTAAAGGGATATTGACACATTAGAAATATTTTGTTTTTATAGTTGTTACTTAGTTATTAACTCCTGAGATTGTTAAAACAAATAATTGAAAAAATCTAATTTATTTTTCATCATTTATGTAGTTGCTTTCCTTTCTACACTTCAACCTGCTTGGAAGATTAAAATAGACTAGTCAGTTTACTTTTGTTTATAGACAAATTTCCACTCCATTTCGCTTTCAGGTTCTCATTAGCACAACATTTGGGCTGGATTTCAGCACTCTCTACATAAAAAGTCCTTTAAATTGAATTAAATGTCAGAATTTATATTGAGGGAACACTTGTAAGTAATTATAAAGGATTAATATATGTTGTATGCATATTATGCACAAGTAGTAGGTATAATTTTTGGTTAAATTTAAAACCTCATGAGCGAGTGTTATAAAGATGGTTATAAGTAACTGCTGGATTCTATAAACAATTTATAAAATGATTAATAATTGTTTTAATAAATAAATTATTATATTAAATTATAATAATTATTATAATAAATTAACCCATCCTCTATGGATGTACACTTTATTATGGACACTGTGTGTGGGGTATGTGTGTGTCTATATATATGGCTTTGTACAAATATTCAACAACCTCTATATTTTAGGCCTAACCTCCTTAACAGTGTCCCATCAATCAGCAACCAAATTTTGAGGTGACATCTTCATTTTAAAAAGTAGGTGCTTATATGGCTTCTGTTCGCTGTAGCACCTTAGTACCTCTCAAACATTTTATCTTCAAAACATGTGTGTGTGACAGTGTTATCCCCCATTTTACAGATGAGGAAACTAAGGCACAGACAGATTCAAGTGTCTTACTGTCCATTGCACAGGAAGTCGGCAGCTGAATCCCCATTTCCCAGTCCAGTGCCTTAATCACAAGCCTATCCTTCCCTGCCTCACTGCATTCAAGAACTAATGCACGGTTGAAAATCAAACTGGATATTTTTTAATATGGCCACTGAATTGAAAAAAAAAAAAAAAAAAAAAAAAGGTACTTTGGAGCTCTTCAATTCCCCTTTTGCAAGTTGAGCGCAATACAAAAGACATGACATTGAAAACATAAGTCATCTTACAGGACTGGCCTAGAACCTAGTTGCCTTCCTTGGATTTGATTCTGCAGCCTTACTTACATGAGTAAGGGCTAGCAAGACTCATCCCTTTACCAAAAGGCCATTCAACAGCTTCTTTTCAGTCTCCGAGGAGCTGTCAGGCAGTGGCATCTTTGCAATGCAGAGATGTCAGTGCTACTGCTAACGCATGACAGGGAGAGCAAGCATTATAGCTACAGGGTGCCCACCTTTGTAGGCCAGTCTCATCATGTCTGAGGCTAGAATTCAATAACCAGTTATGACAGATAACAGTGTGGGTTGCCAAACTGCAGGAGAAAACTGAACATGCAGCAGAGGTGCATGGCTGGCTGGGAGAAGGGATCTGAAACAAACCAGCATTTGCTTTTGCTCCTACCAGCAAAACCTGCTTGGGCTATAAATAAATAAAAACTGCAGCAAGAACTAAAACAAACACACACACCACCCCCTTAAAACAACCTAACAGCTTGTGTAATGTTATACTAGCCCTTAATCTGAACTGGCTAAACTTGACAAAAACTTCAGTAGACTAAAGTGAGACAGTAAGCAACCTCTCAAAGGTGTAGTAACAAGATACAATTCCTCATCACTTACCTATATTGCTGCCCCAGCTAAATTGCATGTCAAACCTGTAATTAAAACACAGGAGTCACAGCATCAGGACAGAGTAACATTCTCAAGTTATTATTTAAAATTGGTATGTAGCACCATTGGGTGTATATGGCATTCGAAACAGTGAACAAAGACACAGGCCCTGCCTGAATGATTTTACAATCTAGGTTATGACTTGAAACAAGGACACCAAGGAAGAGTTCTTCTCTTCCAATACAACTGACCATTTGCTGCAGACATTGAAACATTTTTTTAATGTAGTTCCAATTTTTCTTTCCCCTTTGTTTTACCAGTGAAATAACCTCAGTTTTCAAATTGTCTTATCCCATTACGTTTCTTCTGTGTTTCTCCAGTATCTGAATGTGAATCCTTCCCATGCCATCAAATGTTGTTTAGGTCATACATGAGGGCTCCACCATTCCTGTCTATCCTGGGCCACTCTTTGCACATCCTCTGCGTTAAGTCCCATAAATTTCAATCATCACTGTTTGTGCGTTCCTCCAGCTGCCCAATCGTGTGCCTGCCGTGGCAGATACTCTGGCTTCATCCTTAACATGTCCCAGATAGTTCCATCTTCTTTTCTCAATAATTTTAAAGATAAGGAGTTGTTTAACTTTCTGATGAATCTCATCATTTATTATTCCATTTAATATCTAGTATTTTCCTGAGGCATTTGCTTTCAAAGGCATTTAGATGTCCATTTGTACCTTTGGTGGATTTCCAGCTTTTGCATCCATATGTTATGCTAGAAATAATATTTGTGTTGAAGATTGGTAGTTTGGTCTTTAAATTGTAGATTTTTGATGATCAAATCTTGTTTAAGCTGCCACTTTGCCAATTCTTGAGATTATTTCCTTTTGAATATCCCCACTGGCTTGCATGTTGCTGCCAAGGTATGTGAATTGACTCAACTCTTGTATGCCTTCCCCTTCTTACATAATGCTTGAGTTGGGAGTTGCTGGAATTCTCTTTAGATTCATTTTTTTTATTAGCTACTTATTAACCCTGTCTTTTTTTATTTTTATTTTTAAGCAATGGTGGACAGTCTTTTAGTCTTTGCTTGCATGTTTATTGAGCTGTCACTTAAGAAGAGCTACATCACCTACAAAATCTAAATCTTGTAAGGAGGCATTGCTGTTAAGCCACGCAATACCTGTTTGTATCCATCTACTTTTTTCCTCATAAGTCAATGGCAATACCAAACAGAAGAGTTGAAAGAATGTATCCTTGTTTGACACTAGTGTTTATGTTAAACCACTCACTCACTCAGCTGTGCCTTTATTTTAACAGAATAATTTGCAGCTTGATATAGAGCCTTGATTATGTTAATTATTTTTGTTGGCATACTATAGCACTTCAAGAAACTTCATTTTCCTACCTGGTAAATGACCTGCCCCCTAAACTGGAGTGTTTTAAGATTACCAGGACACACTAATCAATCAAGCTTATATCTATTAAAAACTAAACTGATTTTATATCTGTTGATGTTCTGTAAGCTGCACCTTTAATAAGATAAAATGTTCACCCAAAATTGTACTCTCAGGTAATTGCAGAAAGAAAACACTTTTCATTAGGTCAAAGGGAGCGTTCATAGTAAAGAGCTGTTTGGATACCAACATAATAATTCAATAGCATGTATACTTTGCCACATCTACAGAAATCCTTTAACTGAAGAGTATTAATAGATTAAGTCCCACAAACACCCCTCTGACGTAAGTAAGAATTATTATTTCCACTGTATACAGCTGGTCAAAACTTCTCTGAAGGGCAAAAACAGACATCCTTGGCTTCTGTATTTTCACTGATATGTTTGGTCTGACAAGAATAGCATGGACCTATAGAAATCATTAATACTGCAGTAAAAGAGAATCGAAAAACTCCATACATTTTTGGGACGCTTAGTTGACCTGCCTCTCCTCCTCTGCAAGTGCTGTTATTATAAAACAGGAGATTTTATAAAAAGATCATCACTGGTATAAAGTGTAGTCCAGTTATGAGAGGAGATTGTAAGCCAGAATTCCTGGGTTCCATACCCATACATGCCAGTGACTCGTGCCACGTAACTTTGGACAAATCACTGCTCTGTGCGCTAGTTTATTCATGAGTGAATGGGGATAATATTATTTACCTACAATACAGTTGTGAAATAAGGCATAATCAATGTTTATTAAGTGCCTCAAGATTGTTGTGTGGAAGATGTGGGAGGGCAAAGTATTAATTATGTTATTTCCTGGAGATGTAAGTGGCAAAGCCTGTCTGGTGACACTTGAACTTCCTGAAGTGAAGTCACCCCCAGTTTCAGGAAGAGGCAAACAAGACACTGCAGAGAGAAAAGAAGAAAGTTGCCAGACTCACTTATCCCACGATGAATGCCTTCATGAACTCCCCATGATGGGTGCCTTCAGACTCAGAGGTCATATCTAGTAGTTCACCAGGGAAACAACTTTGTAATCTCTATCCCCACACAAGAGAGCTGATTACAGTTTTTCTTCCACTAGCGAGACAGAGAGGGCACCAGATCCTCAGCTGGTGTAAAAGTCATCGTAGCTCCACTGAAGTCAATGGAGACATGCTGATTTATACCAGCTGCGAATTTGGCCCAAAGAGGTGAGAAAAACCTTATGAATGCAACAGATCCAGAAGAATCTCATCTTTGTATTCCAGTCTCTTCCACTGAGAAAGGGAACAGCCTCGGCAGAAGAGAGGATCTCTGGAAGGAAGAAGTAACTTTTACCCTGAGCTTTTAAGATTGTGAGATCTTTTGTGATTATGTCTCAGAAAATAGATAAGGGGAAAAAAAGGAAATCTGATGGGACAAATCTTCAGGCCTCCAACATGAGGAAGAAAATAACTTGAACATCCTGATACTGCTTTTGAGCAGTGGGTGGGCTCTGTTAACCCTAGCCATAACTTCATAGGCCTACACAAAGGACATAGAGCCTCACGGCTGACAGCCAATGGAGATCCTGCTTAAACTCAAGTAATCAAGGCCTGGTACTCATCTCCCATGCCACATGGGTAGTTTTCTGCCACTTCCTTTGTGACTGGAGAAGCTTCCATGGGTATGATGGAAGGCAGTGCCCAATGTGACAGCAAGGAAGGAATGGCTTTTTCCTCTTCCCCAATCTTTGTCGAGAACCAGAACGGGGCTATGGAATAGTCTCCACTTTCCAATATGCTTGCCAGGGTCTTCATCCGTGTGATGAATTAATTTAATGAAATGATTTTAGTAACACACATTCAGTGATTGATAGTGAAATACAACACCACCTTTGAGAACGTAGGTTTACAGGTAGTGCTGATGCCTTTGTCAATAAGAGTCTCACTATCTCAGTTCCCTGCTGCCCCCCCCCAGCTCACAAAAAGAGGAAATCAATGACATAACTCTACATCCAAAAGGAGCCAAGAGGCAATTCAACTACACATCCAGTTCTGCCATTGCTACTCAGATCCTGACATTCTATAGCTGAGGTCTATCCCCTGGAAGTGAGCCCTAATAGGCAAACCAAAAACAATACAGAATCAAACTCTATTGTCCAAGCCATTTTCACTGAGGCAGAGAAGTGAAAGACTTCACCTTTACTTCCTCCCGGTTGCCCCCAGAGCTTAGTCTGGTTTCCCCAAGTACTTAGAGCTCCGCTTAATTGGTCTATCTGTTGGGACAGGAATACTTCAGCTGATTCAATGGGAATGGAAAAAGAGCCTTAACTGTCCTTTGCACTTATCTTTGAATATCTCAGTTGCTAGGCACTTATACTAAGGAAGCCAGGGACCTTGGCCCCACCAATACTCGTAAAACCCTAAGCCAAGCAAACAGAGGCCTTCTGCTATGGAGGGGAAACAAATTAAGATGCCCCTAAAGCAGAAGCCTCTTTTAGATCATTCGTTCTTTGGTATCTACTATTTGCAGAGTCCTAGCACAGCCAGGCTACAACCTGTTCAAGACCTCTAGGCGCTACTTAATATAAATATTAAATACAATAATCATGAAAATGGCATAGAAGAATGTTACCATTGGGAGAAACTACCAAGCGATTGAAGAGTGCAACAGCGGGAGACTAGTGATATTACCGCCACTCCCCATTTACCTATTCTCCACTGGATGGGATCACTAAATATATTTTCTGTACTTCTCTCTCTCACACAAAACCCCATCTCTTAAACCAGAACATTTGAAAGCCTCTGTGGTTCCAAACAAACATAAACCCAACTGCTAAAATCAAAATCCCAGTTTGGTCCCCAGCTTCTCCTATCATCTCAATCCTTTCTGTCTTGGATCAAAAACTGAAGCTTGTCCAGAGTAACAAAAGGCAGGGGAGTTCTGGCTCTGATGCATCATGCACCAGGATCCCATCAAAACATTTCTGGAGGGGGGAGCTGCTCCACACCTAAACAAGGGTAATATCTGTGAGGACTGTGCAATTGATCCCAGTTACCTGAGGGGGTTGGTTTTAGAAGCTGCCATGCTACAAACGACAAAAAAAACTGCTTACACTGTGCAGAAAACTGCATGTGTGGAAATGACAGTCCCCTCTCCCTACACTTTCTCCTGCCTTGTGATCTTTCCTTTGCACCACAAGGCAATGATTTCATCTCCTCCAAAGCAAGCAGAACCGCAGCCTACAGCCTGAGTGGGGAGAGGCCCAGTCTCCAGGGGCCCACTGGCAGTGTTAGTAAACAGACTCAGTCACATGGCATTTAGCGCTGAATGGCAGCTCACCCTTTTGGATGTCCTGGCAGCCATGTGAAAGGAAGCTCCCCAGAGGAGCGGCTGTGTCTGGCCTTGGAATCACGTCCCTTCCACTCTCCACTCCCTTCCACAAAATAATTTCTCCATTTCAGGCTTCGCTTTAATTCATTTCAAGATTTCAGATTCCCAGCCCAGCTTTGTGCTATGCATTCAATTGCTATCGCCATTAGCTTAATTCATAACTATTCTCCTCTGCCTAAGTACTGTACTTACACGAACACATCATCTGCGTCTGACTACTTATACAGCAGTGTAACTGTCAGATTCAGACAAGTGCATTTCCCCAAAATAAAACTGTTAGAAGAGGAAAAGGTGAAGACACCCACCTCAACAAGTGTTAAGCAGGCAAATAAGGAGTGCACTTTCTGCCCTTTCAAGCTCTCATGCCTGTTATCTTCACATCCCCAAACTCTCCTCCGGCCCCTTTAGCACAATCCCTGCTTTGCAAAGCCTGGCGTGCCTGACACCAACCCCCCAGTGAAATGCACCAGGCAGAGGATATTTGGTGGGAGTGCCAGAGAGAGAGGGGCTCAGAACGCGGATGGTGCAGGTTTCCAAATGCGGGGGGTCCTGGAGAAAGCAGGACGTGCCGGTACCTCTCCTCCCAATTAAAGAGGGGGGTTCAATTCTGAACGGATGCAAACCTTCTCGCTCCTCCACCACCGCCACCCCCCAAAACCAGTGCAACAGGCTCCTACGGAGGTGCCTTCACCTGGAGACATTCATTCCAGGGGACAAAGAGAATCGGATTCAAGTGAAGGGAGAGAATTAAAGGTGCCCATCCCAACACTGCAGGGTCCAGTCGCAGCAGGTGGGCTGTCACGATCTCCCCCCCCACCTCAGCCCAGGCCGCCTCGGCCTCTGGGTGCAGATCCAGCCTTGGGCAGAGCGCGCCCCTTGCCCCGCGATCTCTCCCCCCCAATCGCACTGTCCGGGGAGCCGAGATGGTTTATTGCGCATGTTTCTGTGGCTAAGGTGACAGATTTGCAGAGCGTCCTGCTACAGAGCCCTAGCCTCCCCCCGCGCCCCCAACCCTTCCCACGCCCCTTTCTCCGGCTTAGAGCGCTCCCCCGAGCGCCCCCCAGTTACTGACCAGCCCCAGCGCAGCAGCTCTCGGGCTTCCCCAGTGCAGACGGAGCGCAGCGCTGGGGACCAAGCAAGCTCCTCCTCCCCAGGCAGCTCTGCGCTGTGCAGCTGCCTCCCCCTTATAGCTGCTCAGTCGAGCCTGCTGGGCCTGACTGCCAGCCGGCAGCGCCTATGCTCACCAGCTGGCACATAGCAACATCCAGACGGTTGGCTGGGGGCAAGCCCAACCCCTTTTGGGGGGGCCAATCAAGCAGCAGAACCAGGAGTATTTCCCTCCCCCGCACTGGCCCCAAGCCCTAGGTTGCAGGGAGCAGACAACAGCTGGGGAGCAGCCAGCCAATGGGAAAGACGCTGGCCCTGCCAGCGTGGGAGCTGGGAGGGAGGATAACAAACAGATGCGTTTTCTTTTAAAGCTACAGGGCTGCAGTAGGCGCATCTTCACCTTGCAACCAGGGGCAACTGCTTGCACGGTGCATCAGGAGACCCCCAGGGCAGTAGAGGTAGCCGCCTGGGGGGCAAGGAAATAATACACTGCCCCTCTTGCTCCCAAGCAAAGCAATAGGCCATGAAACTGGAAAGGATCTGCCAGCAGGTGTAGACGAGCATCCCGCTCAGAACCAGGGTTCACTGAGGACATTGGGAAGGCAAGGGGCCCCAGGAGAACACCAGAACATAAGAAATGACATCCAGAACATGCTGAGAACTAAGCTTCATACTATGTAATTGCCAATGTCTATTTGGCACTATGGTCTAATTCTCAAGTGGGTGGTAGATTTATGCCACCGCTGTATGGAGCAACCTCCTTTCACCTAGGGTTCTGCCAGGCTGCAAATTGGAAGATTCAGGGCACCATGATCAGGCTGTTCTCTAGAGTATTATGCAACAGGTTTGTAGTCAGATTAGTTTTAATAACCATACTTTGCATTGCTATAGCACCTTCCATCAGAGAGTCTCAAAAGACCCTTTACCACTAATACTACAACTAGCATTTAAATGGCACTTTTCATCCACAAATCACCAAGCACTTTCCAAAGATGGGTAAAGCATATATCATCATCCTCTTCACACAGATGGGGAAACCGAAGCATTGAGAATGTAAGTCACACAGCAAATGTATTGCAGAGCCAGGAATCAATGTTCCCATACCTGAATTGTAGCCATAAAATCGTACTCTCCTAACCCAAGTGATAAGGCATCCAGCAATTCCCCTGGGAGAAACTATTCCACCAATTAATCTCTCTTGTGGTTAGAAAGTTTCCTCCTGTTGTTCAGCCTAAATAGGAAAAGTGTGGGTAGCAGTTATAGGGCAGATGCTAGACAGTGAAATTTTAAATATGAATTTTAATTTATCTAAAAAAATCCACATTCCTGAATTTCTATTAAAATCTCTCCTGACATCCAATGAGAAGCTTAACTGCATTTCTGGGACATCTTTACTCTAGTGCTTATCTTTTCAAGTTGGAGAAGCAAGTCCCTTGTCCCAGGTACCTGGTCTCACCAGAGATTTATTTTCTGAAAGTACTAAAGGTTGGGAAAGTTAGAGGTGGCACTTGCCACTGCATTATTACAGCTAAGACTTAGAGAATGAATCCTTCCATGTTAGAAAGGACTGATAACTACAGGGTAACTAAATAACTACACTGTCTATTGTTCATTATCTCCATAATATTTTGGTGACAACAATAAACTGATAGCAGTGACAAAGGATTAAATATGTTGTGTATATACAGAGGAAGAGAGTGTAGGTACACAGTATGTACATACCATTGCTGGCTGGGATGTGGCACCCAACATTTTCAGACCATTGCTGGCTGGGATGTGGCACCCAACATTTTCCCTTGAATTTAATTGAGATTTGGACACTTCACTCTCAAGTTCCTTTGAAAAACTCATCCCAAAAGCTTATGGCCATTGATTTTGTCTGCCACAATTTTTGACTGCCCAACCTGAAATACCTTAAAGGGGCCTGATTTTTCAGAAAGCAGGAAATCAGAACTTTCTGAAAATCAGACCCCTTTAAGGTGTTTCAGGCTAGAGCTCCCAACCTCACTAATCACTTTTGAAAATCTAGGCCTGTGCCAAGGATTTACAGTCAAACCCTGAAGAATTACAGCAATGAACGATTATAATAGTCACTTTCTAATATACAAGGTTGTGGTTTTAAATACCAAAGCAATTAATCAACATTAGGAATAATGATCTTACATTTATAGAAATACTTTACACCGTGGCCACTTTAACCTTCACTTCTGAGGCTAAATGCAGCAGCTGTCTAAATAGCCATAAAGCAACTACAACATAATTTAAGGCAGGAAGTGAAAGGGATAACATTTAAAATTACATAGGGAATTTGCGTGGACAGAAAATATTTACCTAAGGTGAAATTTGGACACCAGTTAATTCAACTTCTATGAAAAATGCCATTGGATTGTTAATCATCATCTATAGTCAGGATCTTGGGTTTACATTTCATCTGAAAGACAGACAATCTCCAGTAGAACATTGCTCCTAATTGCCACCAATCTCATTTCCTGAAGTTGTTCCTTGGCACTTTTGCTCCCAAGTACTGACCAGGTCCAATCTGGCATTGAGATCTTGCAATATAGCAGCACAAGGTGGGATGTCCGTGGTGTGTGTGGTTTTTTGTTTTTAAATAGACGTGAACCTGAGCGTCTAACCCAGGAAAAAAGTGGGTGGGCAAAAATTAAATAATCTACCTAAAGCACTGTAATTAGTTAGAAAGGTAGGCACTATCCATAGCTTAAAATAGTCCCCAGAAATAATGCTTCCTGCAGCACATATTTTTCAGGTGACTTCAGTTAAAGAACGCTTATGGATAGGACACTTTCAGAATGCTGATAGAAGATGATGCAGCACTGGCTATAACACCAATTGACAATGTAGTATGTGCCGTTTTATAGCTAATGGATAAAGTTACACAGCAGATGTATTACATCGGAATGTATTTTTCTTTGTTTTATTCAATTTAGTGCTTATCATTTTACAAGTATATTCTCTTCTATACTCTTAGATAGTTCATAAAAAGATTTCAGGAGATTCCAGGCTTGGAATCCCACTAGCATTGAAAGAACCATCTGACATTAGTCATGAAATATATGATCCTTTATTACTAATTATCAGGGAAAATGTCTATTCCCTGCATTAGCTACACAGAGGATAATACAGGCTAAATAAAGAAACTGCAAAGAAAATAACTAAATTAGTTTGCATAGTGTACTCCTATTGGTTAGAGTTATGAAAGTTACCTTGGGTTGTTCTCAGACAGTCCTCATTTCACAGCAGTAAAATATAACCCTCTGATAACACCACTGTGAAACAGGACTATTGTGCCAGCTAGCAGTGGGATTCTGTAACATGAATTTCTCAAGAAGGCATTTCTCTAGGTTTTTGTTACTGCTACAAATATCCTGGTCGTTAAACAAATGATTAATAAGAGATGCAAATATCACACTAGTTAGCAGTGACAAAGCTCAATACACTTGCAACAAAACCATATACAGCAAATTAAAAGGGATATTGTCATGCTAGGTCCAAAGTCAGGCCTGTGGCTAGCCTGCCATGAAGGTGACTCTCTTTGGGGAAAAACTGACTTTATAAAAAGTAATTTTGGTCATCTTAAAACTCAGCAGCAAGAGACAAAACACACCAAAATACCTGACTTTTAGTGCAACTTACTGTAAACAGAGTAGCGTTAAGTGCAACATGAGTGACATCAGAGCCAGCCAGTGCTAATGTGCATGAAGTGGTAAAGCATTTATCTGAATTTTAAATCACCAGTGTCTCCCAAATGAGTAAACTACACAACATCCAGAGTTGAAATTGCCAGAGAGAATTTAAATAGACACATCATTTACAGAGGCTGGTTTGCAACCGAGGACCTCATGTTAAATTTAAAAAAAAAACCAAACCTAAGGTGTCAGTGTGTTGCACATCAGAATTTATGGAGTCTGTTCATCAGAAAAGATGTTAGTCAACAAGGTAAAAAGAATAAGGAAGGGGTATCTTGAGAAGCACAATGTTGTAACAAAGATGGGGCTGGAATAGTGGCTAATATGAGTTACATTGGTGTGAATCTAAAACAATGCTATTAAAATTAATGGATTTATTGCACAGGGTTTAAAGTCAAGGAAGAGCTGGGTCCCATTTATTCAAAAACACAAAATTGCCACCAACTGTAATTATTAAAACTTTAAAATGTGTAAAATGTAATTTAATTTTTATCACTAATACTATTTTACTTTAGGAATTTCAGTCATCTTGAACAATAAAAATTGACTAGTCAGGTTCATTTTGTTTTAGTCACTTTCAGATTGTGGATCTGAGCCACAAAGTTTGGGTTGCAAACCATGCAAAATAAAAAAATTATTGATTATTTTTAAATGTCATATACATTTCTACTGGTATTAGGTTGTGAGAAATATATTTTCTTTAAGCAAAACCAGAATTCTGGGTCTGGTACCTGATAGCGTCTTTCCATTTGATACAGCCTAGCAATAGTTTTTTCTTCTCATTCTTTGCAAATACTCAGAGCCTTGAAAATGTGGCATACATCAGTTTTCTTTTCCTCTCTATTCTGAATGGATCTGAAATTGATATAGTTAGTGTCTAATTTCAGCTTAGACTAAAAAGCTTTTCTTGTTGACCAAGCATCACATACTGATGTCAGCAAAGCAGATCTGGGGATAATCTTTCCCATTTCACTGTTGCTGCAGAGACAGAAGGGACAAGGAAAGTATGCTGGGAGTCCTTATGGTTTCTGAATTTCTTAATAATGCATTAGAATGGAAAACAGATTTAAATTCTGAAGGACTTTGGCTAGGGAACTGCTTAACATCCCAGTTTTGCAGGACTCCTGAATTCTGTTTGTAACTGATTTGTAATGTGACCATGGAGGCAAGTCATTTAACCTGCCTTTGCCTCAGTTTCCTCCTCTGTAAAGTGGGGATGATAATGCCATCTTTCTCAGAGACACTGTAAGACACCCCTTTTAAAATCACTTTCAGATACTCAAATGAAAGGTGATATACATTAGTAATAATGATTCTAAATCTGTCCACTTCCTCCCCCCTTCTTCCCAGTCATATAGTGTCACCATTTTTGGTTCCACAACATAATTTAAAACTTCTAGAAGAATGGGAAGTTATCTGATTGTTTGATACTAAGATCCTCAGTGGTTTCCCCTTTAAGTATTTTGTTTCTTGTTTTATGTAGCAGCATTCTGCTTTTTACAACTAGAAACTGGAATAACTGCAGTCAATCACATTAAAACCATCATCCAACTTAAGTGGCCCTAGAACTTTGGCAAAGTATAGAGCTCAGGATCTGAAATCTGGAGGCACATTTTCTATCCCTGCATTGCAGTTTCTGCATCATTTCCCTAGAATCAGCTCCCATGCTGGGGAGGCCTGGTCTGAGTATATGGAACTATACTTAAAAGATACATGAAAAACAATAAAAGGGTTCTGATGACCTCTTGTGGCAAATTTGAGCTAGGACAAGAAGATACAAGCCCAGGCTCCACTAGGGGGCAGATTGCTAGCAGAATGCATTTCTGGTGAATGCAGTGACAACCAAAACATGCATTATTAAGCTATATCTAATCAAAGTACCATTAATATATTCCTTGATGTTGTAGTCTAAAAGGCATCCCTTCAATGGATTTCAAGTTTCTTTAACTTCATAAAATGAGAATAAAGCCTGGAAAGCCTGTTGCTGTTTTCTTAGGACATGCTTTTCCTGTTATTAGTAGATAGTACAGACTGGTGACAAAGTTCGTTCTAGGCTACAAACTTATAGCCACCAATGTTTGAAAGTAAGACATATCTATATTAGAAAACTTGCATCTTCCACTTAAATCTATTTAAATACAATTTAGTTATGCCTTAATGTAGATGTAATTAGACAGGTTTAAGTAGAGTTTACACTTATGTAGTTTCACTCAGTATATTACCAGATTAAAACAAAACAGTTTAAGTGCAAATATGTTAGGGGTGTTCACCAATGTAGATAGATCCATTTTGGTTGCATCAGTGAAACAAAATCTACAGTGGTGAAAAAAACCTGTTTGTATGCCAGCCAGCCAGCAGTTCAGAGAAATTATTCACACACAGCCAAACAGGCAAGTATTCCAGCTTTTTAAAATGTAAAATGAATTACCCTGGGGAGTTTAAATTTGCATACTGGAGGTAAGTGAATTTAAATACATTGAAGACGTCTCTAATAGAATACACACTTCTTACAGGGTCAGCGAGGATGCTCAGTTCAATGGTTAGAGCTGGCAATCAGGACTCCTGGCTTTTACCTTAAATATAACACTACAATAGTCCAAAATCTCAGTTAGATTTGTGGTGCTCAGTGATTTGAGATTGTAATTTTAAAATAATTTTACTATAAAATATTGCAAATGTAAACTTGAGTTCAGATAAGCCATCGATTCACTGTAACACCTTGGACTAGATGCTCACTTTCTCCATCTGTAAAATGGCCAGACAGGGCAACAGGTAGTACAGCCTGTACTGCACACATTTTTCATCTGCAGTTTGCTCCCATTGGATGTACAGAAAAAGAACACAAATATTGAGCTTACATGACTACAAATAAGATGTACATCATCTTAAGGAAAGGACCACCTGCATGTCAAGTCAATGGAATGTGATTTCGTTACTTAGACTGTCTCATTCCAATCCATTAATGTGTGTAGTGGATAAAGTCCACTCGACCTGGGGTTTCTTGTAAAAAAGATGCCTGCTTATCACTTCAGAGTTTCAATTGCCTTAGAGGTAGAAAGTTTCTATGTGTTGGAGGCTGTTCATGCATAATTTTCAGGTGCATAATTCACACAAATTGCTCCTTAGGTGATTCTTTGGTGACCTCGTAGCAGTAAAACATCCTCTTGGGATCACAAAGCTGGGTCATTGTAATTCCCTCTTTACAGGATTCCTCAATCACTCACAGCTTGTTTGGAATGCAATGCATTTGCTGATGGATTGCAACTGAGATTACACACCTGACTTTTGCTCTTTTCTGTCAATAAAGCAATGGGTTGATGCTACACTGCTGCTGCTGGTTTTTAAAGCTCTCAATAGAGTAGACCCATTATATTAGAAGTGCCTATTCATCAAGCCTCATCTATGCCCATGCATCAGATCTCACCGTCATATCTCAGGTTGATAGGCAATAGGCAATTTCCAACTTTATTATGTGGGGCCCTAGGATGGCTAACTATCTCCCCTTGAGATGTTAGTTTCTCTGGTCCCACATTTTTTTTAAAAATTGCAATTTTTTCATCCATCCATCCATCCATCGTGTTTGTTTTTTAATTTGAATACTGCTGACCAATTAAGAGGCTATATTATCCTTCCCCTATCCCCCATCTTAGAAAGTCCTATCGTCAATAACAAGCATTTTGTACCCTATAGGTCACATTTTAATGTGGCCTATGTACACAAATTTATTCTCCACTTATCTAGAGTTCTGTGGTCCTGGGGATGTTAGCAGAATGCAACATCTTATTTCATACCTTTGTTTTTAATATATTAATCCCTTTTTTAAAGAATCCAAGTATACACAATGGTACCATTTATAGATTTTATAACAGGCTTCAGTCATATTACAGAACCATGTTTGAACCCTGCTGGGGATGGTGAGATGGAGAGTTTTGTATACCATTCAACACATTAGCATTGAGTATGAGAACCAGTTCCTAAAAATAAAAAAAATCAGTGAAAGACTTTGCAAATCTTTCACTCCAATGAAACTCAAACAGGTTGATTTTGCAAGTACAGAACAAAGTATTAACTTTTTTGGAAGGGCAGGTTGCTCGAAGACTTTGTCCTGTTATCTTTTCCATTTTGCAGAAAATTAACCAGTTCACTTTCCCACAGATATATAGAGAACCATGTATCAAAGCAATGTGGAGAAATGGACTGAGCACCAACGGAAGCCAGAAACCCCCAATGACTAATTCTGGCTCTGACAACAGTTTGCTGTGTGGTTTTAGACAAGTTGCTTAATCTTTCTTGTCTCGGTTTTCCTATTTGCAAAAGGAAGAGAGCACCTCTCTCAAAGGAGCATTCTAAGACGTAGTTCTTGTAGTTCAATTAGTGCAACCTCCTTGGGTCGACACTTATTTCAGTGTAAGAGTGTCATATCCATGTAGCTTGAGTAGACAAGGGATTGGACTGTTTTAACTAAATTGGTTTCTAAAAATCATATAAACTGGTACAATTTTGTTACATATACAAGACTTCAGTGGGCAAAGTCAATTGAGTAATACTGCCTAATGCAACCGAATATGTGCCTAGCATCTTGGACAAGTACATATTTGGGGCATCTAGCTCCTCCTGTTGCTCGTGTCGTTGTGGCTATGCTATTTTTAGCATGCTAGCTTGATCAGTGCTAGCACAAGTACGTCTCCTCAGGTTGGGAATTATGCCCCCTGCTCAAAGTGTAGATATCCCTAAGAAGGTGCTATTGTTATATGGTCATTTTACCAACTGCAGCCCTAGACTTCATTGAACAAACATAAAATACCATGGATGCAGTTCTATCCTTCCTCCCTCAGCTCCTCTGTACCTTTTTATTTTAAACACCCTTTTACTGTATTTTGTCCAAAACTAACCTGCAAGTTCTTCGGGTCAAGAATCCTCTCTATTGTCAGGTGTCCAGCACATCCGTGGGTACTGTAAAATAATAAGAACAAAAAGTAACCAAATTGCTCATTTACAGAATACTACATGCAACCATTCTATTGCTTCAATTTATCTGTAACAGCCTTGAACATTAACCTATTGCAAATTATTTACAACAGATACCTTCAGCACTGATGTGTCTGGTGTCCCTGAACATTTGACTGGTACAGAAGCAAAGAAAGCCATATGTTGGAAGCCATATTAGCTAAGTACCGAGGAATTAAGAGATATTTTTCTATCCCAAACACAAATAGTGGAAAAGTCAGTAGGTGTTTTTAGGAATGGAAAGCATCACAAGTCAGTATAAAAATGAAAGGTTTATTCATATTTTAGTAAGACTTCATCTGACACACTTTTTCCTGGCAGTTTAAGAACTACTTCAACTGGAAAACAAAATAGCAAATATTTTAAATATAGGACCACTAAAACTATAGTTTCGTAAATTTCAGTACACAAACAGAAGTAAATGGCTTAGCTTTCTATTGACCTGGCTATTCCCCAAAACCAGCTTCTTAGAAGAAATGATATTTTACTAAATTAAAGTGTCAGACAGCTTTTCCTGCTAACCAGAGTTTGATCACTCTCTTTTCCATGGAAATGTAGACAAAACAAAACAAAAAAAAAACGTGCTTTAGAAATGGCCTTTATGTTTATTGGTCTACCACAATCATTACTTTTAAAAAATTAATTCATGACATTAGGTGAAAACAAGCAGATACAATCCAGCAGCACACATATCCATCTTAGTAAATGTTACTTTTAAGCACAGAAATATACATTTGAACCAACCTTTTCCATTACTCAATACCACTCATTTGAAATGGCTTCAAGAAGTTTTTAAGTGTACCATACGTTGTAAGCAACAGTGGTGCTGACAGAAGGGAACAGCCTGCTTCTGCACAAAAATAGCTGCAGACCAAGTGGTATTGCATTACACAAAGGAAGCATGTACTTTAACCTTAACTTCTTAGAACACTCTTTAGCCTTTTTAGAAGCAGGTTTATGTTACAAATCTGGAATTTGTTACCCCTTCCGAAATGATAAATTCAACCCCAAGGTTTCTGTATTAGGAAGACCACGCACCACATATTCGGAGTGAAGGCAGAGTATGCCAGTCTCTCCCACCCCAGCAATTTAGCATTTAAATTTTCCAGCAAGAAATGAAATGGAAATAAAGTGCTGCCCCAAAGCATGTGGGTAAATATCCTTCCCATCACCTTGCCTCATAAAAGCTATTGAATGCTCTGATGCCTCAAATAGCCAGATTTGAGATTAGATACAGATTAGATACAGCCCTGTAAATTTAAGATTTCACCTGAAGTGAAAAGATTTAAAACTTAAAATCCACAGTTCAATGTTATTCAAAGGATTTCACCCTGCAGGGCAGGTGGAATTGTAATGCTCCAGGACTATTGAACCACCAACCTGCTGTCCCGGTGGGAGAAAGTGCATGGGCATGAGAGCATGCTCCAATGAAGACCCTCTTCGGCCAAATTTAGAGCTATGCTGAAATTGTATAGAATCTCTTTATTGAAATTGTGGCTGCAAATGGGTTAGCTGTCATTAGGAGCATCATTTCAACTTATAAGCACTTAGTTGGTTCACACTTTAGGACTATCAGTACATCATTTATCATAATTTTGGGACAGTTCTATTACTAGAGTGAGGGAAAGTATTCATCACCTGTAGGAAGACATGTTGCAATTAACCAAGTATCCTAAAGAGGTTACAAAAAGGCACCTCTGCAGAGGATACAGTAAAAGCAGTTTACAGAAGCTACATTGCAAAATCATGTTTCAAGCTATCAAGTTACCTGCAACTTCTCATTTAAAGTGCAAGTCAAATAGAAAATGTTAAATGAAGAAAGTTAAGCTGAAACCAAAAAAAAATTTTTTTAAAGGCAGTCATGTCACAGTTACAAATAGCTTCTCTAGCTTTCAGCCTATTGGACCAAAATCCTCAGAGACAGTAGTTTGTGCGCACAGAGAATGGGACAATTGCATTCCCCCCCCCAGAAATTTATATACAAAATCCTCCACATCTGCAAAACTGCTACATGCTGTGATTTAGATTAATAAGCCTAATATATATATATAAATAGGTCAGAACAGATGCTCAAATGGGCATGGCACACGAGACCATCCTGTTGCTTTGTTTTGAAAGCCTGACCTATTACATTACTGCATGTCACTTTACAAATGTGTGTGACCCTAATTATGGCCTAATTCTGATAAAACAATCAATCACTGCTCTAGATCAAGTCATCAGCCATAATGTTACACCTTTTTGTACAAAAAAAGTATTAAATATTTCTTATAGCCACTAGTGAGGCAAATTCACAAGCTACTGTAATTTAAAAATTGAAACCCATAATTTCTACAAGTGAATTTAATAAGAGCTAGAAAGTGGCTATTATACAAACTGTAGGCCTCATCCTCAAGTGCTCAGCACCAATCAGACATAAATGGAAGTTGCATAGGCCCTGTGTGTCTCAGATTCAGGTCCAACATGTTCACAAATGTAGCTATTTACTAAGCCTACTTAATATGCACCACCACCATAGTTAACTTTAAAATGCTTAATCTATAGTTAATGCTGGATGCTGTTTCAGTAATTTGGAAAAACAGTTCCTTGCCAGGCACATTCCATCGGGTTAAGAAATTAGATTCTTGTCCTGGGGACTATCACTGTTATTCCTCTTGCTCAGTGACATTCCAAACAAGAGTTTTACCTACCTTAAACACAACACAACACTGCAGTGTCAGAGTAGTTTGAGTTAACACATGGGTGGAAGTCTTGTGTGAAAGGGCATAATTTAGTTTGGGAAATGGAAATGTCATTTAATGCCTAAATCAGTCTTATATGGCTGCTTTTGGAGACAGGATATTGAACTAGGTGAACCACAGATCTAAGCCAATATGGATATTCTTATGTTCCTTTGTAACGTGCCCTGCATCTATTTGCTTTGCTTCCATGTATACCTGTAGCACAGTAGAGGTCAGAGAAGCTATGCTTGGCCAATTTGAGATGGCTAGGAACATTTTAGAATACAGTAAAACCTTGACATACGAGCGACTCAACTTACGAGTTTTTTGAGATGCGAGACGTCGCGCGGTCGATTTTTTGCTTTGAGATGCGAGCCAATATTTGAGTTACGAGTGAGCTTACGCCACCCGCCGCCACTAGGAGGAAGCGTGCGCACGTTCAGTTCACGTGTTTATCTTGCCGTGCTTGCATCTTTGTCGTATCGACGTTGCTTGTTTGATTATTTTCCTCATTTATTTTGGATAATTTCCTTGTTTTAACCATGGGTCCTAAGAACGTGAGTGCCAAGATCGGTGCTGAGAAGAAGAAAAGGATGATGTCCATGGATATAAAGCACGAAATCATCGAAAAACATGAGCGAGGTGTGCGTGTTGTTGACTTGGCGAGGGAGTACGATCGTGGTACTTCTACGATCTGTACGATTTTGAAGCAGAAGGAGTCAATAAAGGCTGTAACGCCAGCCAAGGGCGTTACGATCATTTCGAAGCTCCGGACCTCTGTCCATGAAGAGATGGAGAAGTTGTTGTTGGTGTGGTTGACGGAGAAGCAGCTCGCAGGAGATACCGTGACCGAGAGCATCATCTGTGAGAAGGCACGAGACATTTACGGGGATTTGGTGAAGCAGACGGCGGGAACATCAACAGACAAAGCATTGGAAGAGTCATTCAAAGCCAGTCGGGGATGGTTTGATAATTTTAAAAAGAGGACTGGCATTCACTCCGTCGTCAGGCATGGTGAGGCAGCAAGTTCGGATACGAAGGCAGCTGAGGATTTCATTGCGATGTTTGCCAACCTGGTAGAAACCGAAGGATACATCCCCCAGCAAGTCTTCAACTGTGACGAGACAGGGCTCTTCTGGAAGAAGATGCCGAGGAGGACGTATATAACGGAAGAGGAGAAGAGCATGCCAGGCCACAAACCTATGAAGGATAGGTTGACCCTTGCACTGTGCGCAAATGCGAGTGGCGACTGCAAAATCAAGCCGCTACTCGTATATCACTCAGAAAACCCCAGAGCCTTTAAGTCTCATAAGATTCTTAAAGAAAAACTGCAGGTTATGTGGAGGGCAAACCCAAAGGCGTGGGTCACCAGGGAGTTCTTTATGCAGTGGGTAAACCTGGTCTTTGGTCCTGCCGTCAAGAAGTACCTCGTGGAAAATAACCTTCCCCTGCAAGCCCTTCTCGTCCTTGACAATGCTCCCGCGCACCCACCAAACCTCGTAGATGACATCCTGGAGGAATTCAAATTTATCAAGGTCCGCTACCTTCCACCCAACACCACCCCTATCCTGCAGCCCATGGACCAGCAGGTCATTTCCAATTTCAAAAAACTATTCACCAAGCACCTGTTCCGGCGCTGCTTTGAGGTTACGGAGAGCACAAACCTCACCCTTAGAGAGTTTTGGAAGGAACACTATAACATTGTGACCTGCCTCAGAATTATTGACATGGCCTGGCAGGGTGTCACAAGGACCTTAAACTCTGCATGGAAGAAGCTGTGGCCTGAGGCTGTGTCCAAAAGGGACTTCGAAGGGTTCGAGCCGGAAATGTTAGTGGTGGAGGAGATTGTATCCCTCGGAAAGTCCATGGGCCTGGAAGTGAATGAAGGAGACACTGACGACCTCATCGAGAAGCACAATGAGGAACTGACGACAGAGGAATTAAAGGAGCTACAGCAGCAGCAGCATACGGAGGTTTTGCAGGAAATTAACGTGGGGGAGCCAGAGGAGGAGGAGGTTATCCGTACAAGTGAGATTAAGAGAATCTTGGGAATGTGGGAGAAAATTACCGAGCTCATTGAAAAGAAACACCCTGAAAAAGTTGCAACAGGTCGTGCGTTTGCGCTGTGTAACGACACTTGCCTCACTCATTTTCGTAACATTTTGAAAGGGAGGAAGAAACAAACCTCCTTGGACAGGTTTTTATTGAAACGCCCTGCAAGGGAAAGGGAGGAACGTGTGCCGAAAAAGGCAAAAGTCAGTGAAGAAGAAGAAGAAGAAGATGATTAAGTGAAGTAGGGAAAAGAAAAAAAAAAAGTAGCATTTAAGTTTAGCGATAAAGTGTAGCATAGTGTGTAAGTTAAATTTAGCAATAAATTGTAGCATTAAGTGTGTAGCGAGTAAGTTAAGTGATAGAGCACGAAATGAAAAACTCCCCCAACCTCCTCCACCAATCTCCTCCACCTCCGCCAGCATCTTTGTCTGACCTTCAAGATAAATACTGTACACTTAATAAAACCAGTTTATTTCTTTACATTCTCTTTTATTATGTATTATTATTTTTTTATACATTATTTGTTGTTTATAAAGTACATTTTTCTTATTTAAAAACATGTAAAAAAAATTGGGGTGGTTTTTGGGGGGCGGGAACGGATTAATAGCATTTCAGTTAATTTCAATGGGGAAAATTGCTTTGACATACGAGCAAATTAAGTTACGAGCTCAGTCACAGAACGAATTAAACTCGTAAGTCAAGGTACTACTGTATATGTAGCCATTGATGCACTCCTCATGTCATCCCAACTTGCTTTGGAATTATTTGTTAGATACATACATATTCAAAAGTTAATCCAGTGCTCAAAGTGGCGGGGGTGTCAAAGATTTGGCAATTTATTTATTACATCTAGTTCGGTTGCTGAAAAGTGTACTTTGAGCACTGCTTTACCAAAGCTGCTGCTCCCAGATTGTGACCACTTTAAGAAATGACCAAAATACTACTTTCAACTCATCACTTACATAGTTTGTTTCCTTGGTACTTTTTCTGCTTGCAAATCACGTGCCAGTTCTGCGTGGTTACAAAATCTGAATGAGTGTATGATGAAGACAAACTCTGATCTAATGTCTTCCTGCATTAGGCCAGCAGCCTTCACTGTAGTAGACTATGATCATTCTAACTCCCTACTCTTCAAACCTAGAGTCAGGGAGTATGCATGTTCTTGCCCTAATTGCGTGAGGTGCTGAATACCCTTGGATGGATGGTACTAACATATATTACAATTCAAGAGGACCAGAGAGAATTCACAGTTTCTTCAGCATGGAAAAAATGGTGATGATTAAAAAAGGCACACAAACTTAGGCACATTTGCACTCTAAGTTTTGGAATGTCTGCTACTAGTGGTTAGGTGGTAGGGATCTTCACACTTGACCTCTCTGGCTCTAACACTATCACACAATCTCATCTTCATTAAAAAGTTAATATCTATGGTAACATTTTAAGAGTTTTATTACATAATTTGTAGATTGTATCTCTCTCCTTCCTCCAATGTGTGTGTCTGAAGAATGTTAAATAACCAAGTTTCAAACTAGTCTGGTATTTTAGGAGTGTCTGCGGCCTCTTCTGCACAGGAGCCTGCTTTAAGCATTCATGAAGCAACGGTACTAACCGGATTCTGAAGCACAGTTCTGAAGTTACTATCAAGCCCAGTCAGTCCCAAGACAGCGATAACACAGGCAGCGAGATGAGCATATTAAGACAGTGCTTAGTGGGTGAAACATTACTACTCAGCCATGTTCAGTATCTGCAGCCTCTCAGACAAGGAGAGGCAGCAGATCACCAACATTCATTGCACTGCATTTCAAAAGTATAGTAACATGATCCCAGAAATCAGTCATTATTTAAGGCAAGGAAATTAGAATGAATGATTATTCAGATTAGATCTTTTTGAGCAAACATGTTTTAATGTGTCACATTTTGTAAGTCTTAACCTGTATTTAAAAAGAACAAAAGAAGACATCGCTTCATAGTTCTGCACCAGCAGCAGGAGAGGCCTGCGACAATTTTTGCAAATTAAAAGTACATGAAGTATTTTGCTGCATCTTCATACATAAGATACCTCTGTCACAAAAAAGAGAATGCACTAAACAGACAAATGTTTAAAATGAAAAATACCCAAAAATATCCCCTCTGATGGCCTAATACAGAGCACATTTTCCTGGACAACAGTGAAAGATCAAATGCTCTTCTGTACAAGAAATCTGGTATTTAAACCTTTACACTGATTTCCAGAGTATTCAAAACAATGGTTTAATAGAACAAACATTTCTGTATTTCTGTAGTTACCTAGGTCAGTAAATGCTTTGTTATAGCAATAAACAGAATATCAAAGCCTTAACAAGTACTGTGCAACAGTAGTTCAAAATCTCATTCAGCCAGCATCTTCTGGAGTCCTCTGTGTACTCAGGGTAATCAAACTTTGGCTCTTAGCAAAGGAAAGTGAATGAATTAAATGTATTTTCCAGCTCTGACCCCTCACTAATCTTGAACTCCAACAAATTTCAGAGACCACCAACAGATTTATGGATTATCAAGACACAGGCCATGTACAAACACTGCAGTCACAAGTGGTGTTTAAATGTGAGAATTTTAGTGGTCATAGTGTGTGCTGAGGCCCTGAAAAAGAGTTAAAGATTTCCAACACCACTGCCACAAGAGTGTTGAAGATGACCTGAAATGATGGAACCTACATTTTGTTAAATTAAATTTTCTATTATATGATTTTAATTACTGCACTGCTGAACTCAATATAAAATTATAAAGCAGAACTGTTCATCCATGTTGGGAAGAGGGAAATTTGAGACTCGTGCTATGAGAAAACAACTGAGAAGTCTAAAAGCCATAAATGCTATGTTTACAAAGCTTAGAACATTTCCCAATTTCAAATAACTTGTTTGGCTTTAAAGTGTAGGTGATAAATGGTATTATTCTCCAACAACTGAGGGTTTTTGTTTTTTTTTTAAATTCAGCATGCATGTTGGAAACATGGAAGCAATGGATCAAGAGAAGGAAAAATGAAACACAAGATGAAAATGAAGGAAAATGAAGGAAAAATGAAACACAAGAAAAGGATCTTTCCTGTGAACACAGGTTTGCCCAGAAATTAAACTCTAGTAGGCAGCATGTGCAGTAGGCTCAGAAGCAGGATGGTGAGGGTTGTTTATTTCCCATATGCAACAAAACAGGTGTTCTGCAGTCCTCCATTTCTGCTACAAAGCAATACAGCTAACAACTCTCCTGACCACATGCAATTATCTGGCTAAAACATAACCGGTCTGGACAAAGAACTATAAGCTTAGCATGTAGCAAGTTACTGAAAATGCATATTTTTCATCTCAATTGTTAGAACATTACTTCTATTTTGTTCTTTTTCACTGAGATGCCACAAGACAGATTATATTAAGACAAAATTAGATCCACATCTATTTAAATCTAGCTACATATTTGCCACTATCACTAGTGTGGGTTCACTTAAAACTTCTACAGAAGGGATTTCTTCCAGGGAATATATTCCTCAGAATACAATCATCATTTAGTAGTTGTTACACAGGGGTGATTATAGTGCACCTGTGAATGTTCATCCATCCAGACAAGCTTAAAATTCTAACACTTTATCTTAGAAAGCAGGCCTGCTTGTGCACTAGAACAGCTAACAGGCTCCAGGATTTCTGCTTTGTGGCACAAGATGTGGGGTAGGAGGCTGAGGAGGGAATCAAGATATCCCTTAAAGATTTGAGGAGGCAGGGAAATGATTCTTATTTTAAGTTGTTCCTTCATTTAAATGTTTTTTAAAAAGTTTTGGAAGTATATTATTCCTGCATCTGACTAAATCTTATTATTGAATGAGGTCACAGTCTCAGAGCTGAAGTCCCTCAAAAGAGGTAAGGAGCAGATATTAATGTAGACATGTCTAATATCATGTGTCATGTCTAATGACTAAATGACTGAGCCTTTTACAGGTCATTCCATACATACAGACCACATCAGCTGAAAACAACAATGCTAAAGCAGTAGTGCCAAAAAACACACAAGAAAAAAAATCACCAGCTCCATTATTTTGTTAGACATGCACATGCAACTCCTGCTGGTGATAATGGGAAGAAAGTATGCAGTTCTAGGGCAACCTCCTGGCTTTTCCTAATAACATTACTTAATCTGTGTGCATGTTTAAATATTATGCATATTGAATTTACTACTTTTGGTTAGGAAAAAAGACCCCCTTAAAGATGAGACAGACCTAATACAAACTGATTGTCAAGATAATATGTATTGTGAGGTGGTGTTCTGGATTTTTTATTTTTTGTTTTCAAGAGGCAGGATAAGTAAACAAATATGTTTAATGGACTTTTACACAAGTATTGATCCAGTGGTTCATAACACACATTAAGTGTATACTTGTCTTGGTGAATTATTTTTAACGGCTGTTTTCTTCATTGTCCCCAAGTCCCCAGACCAATTTTAGGTCTCATCTTTAGTCCCTCACATTAAAGATGATTTCCAATCCATCAACCCAAAGGATGAGATTGTGCATTAACATCCAAGTCAAGCAATTCATTCCTGTGCTAAATCTTTATGCAGATATATTCAACAAAATTGGTGCAGAGAGTCCGATTAAAGTATCTCAGAATTCCTCTACTATCGACATTCCTCCCCAGAGGCCCTTGGCTCACATTATGCATCAACAGAATGCCAGAGTTCAATTTTAAAAATATCTTCAAGCCCTTTTGGAACTGCAGGAGCTAAAAAACAACCCTAAAAACATCAGCTTTCTCTTTGAAAAAATTATTTTAAACACAGAACTGAATTCTGTTTTCCTCAGTAAATGGTGAGTGCAACTCTCCTTTTCTGGAAAATTGGCTAATGAATTGCCAAGGTAGCACCGTGGGCATTATCTACCAAGTAAGCTACACTTGCTCTGTTATTCATTCCGGATTAGCCCTAATGTACCTTCTAGCCAGAGCTACAGTGCTCTGACGGTGGTAAAGATTATCCAGAAATATCTTTAGTTATACTGAGAAAAGAATCGTTTTTTTATCTTTAGGTTAAACTTGAAAGGTGCTATTAGTTTGCTAAGCTAATTAATGAAGATATACAAATATATGCAATTTATACAAGTCTGGAAACTACCTTTTTCAATTTTATAGCAGTAAAATCGGTTTATAATTTCAGATTTAGACAATAAATTGCAGCCTTTGTCAGCAATAAGTAACTCTTGTTTTAAAAAGAGTTGAACAAAAATATGACCATTCTAGAACCCAAGCCTTCTTTAGATTCTAAAACTAAATACTATGATTTATTGACTGAACTTGACATTATTGTTACACCAAAAAAGGATCCAATTACAGCTGGAGACTAATCCCAACATTCTCATTAATAAAAGTAATTAAGTAAACCTATCTTGGTCTAAGGACTTAGTTTTGAACAAAATACAGTACTATCAATTACTACCTTTACTGACTACCCTTTGCCGAGTAATCTGTCCAGATATCCACAGATCCAACTTCTTACTTTTCCTGTGTGCTAGTTACTTTTCCTCGATGCAGATTACCTGGAAATCAACAGCCAACTCAATCAATGAGGTTGATACAATGATGCAATGCCAGCTATTAATCTCTACCCAAGAGCATTTGATTGGAATAGTTTTCAAATGCTCTCTCTTGATGTCTGGCTATAGGAACTTGGGGCCCGGTAAAATACTGCATATTATTTACAGGTACCCTTATCCATGACCTTCTTTCTATACATCACTATTAGCATAGTGTACTCTTGCTAAACAATCTAATTACAAATGTAAACTATGCAATTAAAATTTTAAATAAATAAAGGTATACAATCTCTACATCATGTAATGATTTAAGAATGAGGTAATATAACCCATCTGGTTCCATCTTTCACCATTGGGTAAGTGATTTATGCATACAGTGCTGAAAAATTCTGATGAAGGAATCAAATCCTTGGCTCACTCTGTCCACTTTGTAGGTCTTCCTTGATCTTTTCCCCCTTTATGCTGAATAATTGTGTAAAAACTCCTTAAGCTTTGTTGGATAGTCTGTCATCACTCCAGTTGCTCCCAAATCAAATGCTCTCTTGTATTCTTGTTCTTCATTTAGTACCCAAATATACACCTAAAGACAAAAGTACAGAACAGAGATCATTTAGGAAGTCATCAAAATTAAAGAAAATGTGTGCAAAAATTAAGGAACGAAAATTATGATCTAAATTGTTTCATATTAATGAAAAGGGAAGCTAGATATATCCAAGATTCTTACATCATAACCTCAAGGTCATACATAAAAACAGATACCTGACTGCAAATCTTGGAAAAGAAATTTTCTACTGAAACACAAACTTTAACTTCTAATGGTCTACAGAAGAACATACATCTCTCTGTTCAGATGTTCCCAATTAGCAAAATTATTATTAGCTAATGCAAAGTTAATAAAGGGACAAATCATTTAGCAGGTTTTGTAAAGGTTTTTTTTTTTTAAATTTAAATCTAATATGAAGAGAAATGTCTATTTAAATCAATAAAGGGTTTTCAGTTAAAAGGGCTTTCCCCAAGCATCTAAATATTTCCTTACAGTGCATGTGTAAAGAGACTACAAAATAGAACATGAAATCTATAAACCTGACTATTAACAGAATAGTGTTCAATAATCTATCTTGACTTGTGATGAACAAGGTACAGAAAGTACATATCAATGGTGAAAAATTAGTTAGATTTAAAAAAATCTATTCCAAATCGGATAATCTCAAATGTTCTCAGTAGCAAAAGTAAGGAAGTGAATTTATTTAAAATGCGTTTATTTTCATAAAGACCTTTTAAATAAATACTGTAGGGGAAAATACTCCATGCCCCATCTCCACTCTCTGCATGGCGCCTTATGAAAGTCATTTGATCTGGAAATCTTTTCATATTAAAATGTTATAAACAAGTAGGTAGTGAAAAGTAAACTACAAATATTAATTAGTAATCAGATGCAAGGTTTCACTTACTCCACTGCAACTTTTATAAATACCATAAGAATTTTAATAAAAATGATGCCTACAGTAAAACTGTACACACAGAGAACCCCTTAAGTATTTATGAAGACATGGCTGGTCTAAGTCTACCTGCCTTCAGTTCCTAGCCTCAGGTCTCATTTAGGAACCAGGGTAGTGGAAATGGGAATATGGGGCCAAACTTTTAAGAATATTTAAAAAATGCTATATAACTACAAAACAGCTTGACTTCTAGTTTTATCACACTGTACCTGAATGCCTCGAGCAGTGAGGTGATCGAATAATGCCTTCCTCATTAATAACCTGCAACAGGGAGGAAAAAAAATTTTTTTTTTTTACAGTGCCCAAAACTCTATAGGATATTGTGAAATGGCCACAAGAAACAAGGGCCCAGATTTTGAACCCACTCACACCCATGTAAATTGAGAACACCGCCACTAAAGCAAATGGAGTAATTCAGGATTATTTTATGGCTCTAAAGGAGGCAAGAATCTGCCTAATGCAGGTGTTCCTTGATGCATATTTTACTGTATAAATGTACATGTAATATGAAACATTAACCTACAAAAGATATTCCCTCATGTGCTGCCGGAGATTCATATGGTTAATTACCTCAAATATAAGAGATACCAAAATTTGACAATATACAAAATATGGTTAATTTCACAGTAGTAACTGTCCTAGTCACTTGAGGCAATAATCACAGTGTATATAGAAAAAGAAGTGCACCAGAGTAATACTAAAGTCTTACACATCAGCAAGCCAGATAACAAATTTTTGGCTTCTCGTCATCTTCTCTGGTTCTTTCAACCTAAAAAAAGAAAAAGGAACTTAAATTTATCTCAGCACAGAAAAGTGCCATTTCAGATTATGTTCATGCAAAGGAAGTGCACTGGATCAGTCTTGTACATGACAGGGAAGCTGATTTGAAATCACAAGAGCATGGGAAGAGGAGTCTTCCTCTGGCTCTGACTTGGATTGTGTCACAAAGGAGAAATATGTTACTTTGGGTGGAAGGCAGGAGAGATGGAGACCTAGAGGCAATTTAAGCTAATGGTCTGGGCAAAGGTATGAGAAATCAAGAGATCCTTAGATCTAATACAAGCTCTGATAATTATATGCTTTTTGGCCTTCATTGGCTCACTTCAACCCTGTGTCAGTTTCCACAACTGATAAAAGGTAGGTGGCTGGTGTCAGAATAAGTTCCTTTTAGAGCACTGAAGAAAGTATCAGTGCATAAATGCTAGATACTACTATTAAACTAGCATCAGGATAAGCTGTGTCTGCAAAAACAGCTGCTTCTCTCTGTAAACAGGAAATGCGCTGAGTACAAGTAGTTGAACATAAACACATCCCACCACAAATTACTACAAAAATTCAAGGTTGTAAAGTACAAATTTTTTAACTAAAGAATAGAAACTTAGCAAGACTTTTACTTAGATATACACAAAAAAAGCATTCAAACTAACAAATGAGAGAATAAATGAATCTTAGGCCTGGTCTACGCTAGAGAGTTTTGTCGACAAGAGTCACCTTTTGTCAACAAAACAGTCCTGGGGTACACACTACAATGACCCTTTTGTTGACAAAATAAAACCACCTAGACAAGAGGAGCAGAGCCTTTTTCGTCAAAGTTTTTGCAAAAAAGCATGCAAGCAGACACTGCCCTTAGGTTATATTGCTGAAAATAGCCTCCTGATTATCCCAGAATGTCATCCTGAGACCGCTCTGGTAAACAGTTTGAGCTCAGCTGCCCTACAGCCAGCCATCCGCCTCTCCCCTTTCAAAGCCCCAGGAAGTTTTCAAGTTAACTCACTGTGGAGAGCTCACTCCACAATGCTGTCCTGCCTGCCCTAAACTACAGGGGAGAGGTGTAACTACTGATGTGCAGTGCAGAGCCAGTGAGGCAAGTGGGGGCTGTGTCCCTCTCCCCCAGGGGTGTACTGGACGTCTCTGCTGAGTGGGGTGGGGGAACCAGGGATGCCAGCTATGAGCTGTCTGTATAGCAGTTTCTGCCTTGGGATTGGCTGCTTCCAGCTGCTGCTGTCTGAACTTAAAGAGAGAGCGATGAGTGCAGACACACTCACTGTCCCCAATACACAATGTATGTCTGTCTCTCTCCGTGTGTTGAGCGCGCGCGCGCGTGTGTGACAGAAAGTGCGGCTGACATGGCAGTTTAAAAGTAGCTGTCAGGCTAGTAGGATGCCCATGGAACAATGGGATTCAGAAACCATCATGTAATGCTGTGCCTGTCCCATGAGGCACTGCAGACCATTCCCAAAGCACCCTGCGAGCAGTTGCACAGTGGGATAGCTACCCACAGTGCACTGCTCCCTTTGTTGACAAAAGAGCTGATAGTGTGAATGCACTCTATTGACAGAAAAAGACAATGAAGACACGCAACAGTGATTTAATTACACTGGTGGCTGTATGCCGGCAAAACTTTTGTCAACAAAACTTCCTAGTGTAGACAAGGTCTTAGTCTGTTTTGGTAGAAATACTCTCTCACCATAGATATCATCATACATTTATATGGTGCCTTTCACCAAAAGCAGTTTATCCAATAATTAAATTAAATACAGGAATTATTTCTCTCACCTCTGAAAGGCAGACACCTCTGGATGTCACCTGACACCGAAGGATGAAATAGTTTTAATAGCACACAGCAACGCTACACAAACATTTCGGACAAGAGGGGAAGCACATCAGAAACCAATTACCCAAACTGGCCTCAACACCAAAGTCAACCCCTTTATTCTTGATAGAAGTGGGATAGAATCTTTAGCTGTTTAAATGGGATCTTTAACCCATAAAGTCAGGACTCTAATTCCCCTCTCCCCCCATAATCTGAAGAGACAGCACTTCACACAGAGCTGTTTCCTTATGACATACTAGAGCACTGACTAAATATTGATTCAAAGGGAACAATGCCACATACTAGATCACTAATACCACTTACTTCAGCATTCAGATTTCACTGTAAGTCTCCCATACAAGTACTACCACAAATTGACCCTATTCAGCTTGAGGAATGTTCTAGATCAGTGCCCAAGACTACATGCCCATCTTATTGCTTTGCTGTCATTTTCCTTTAATGACAACCTAATGAGTGTGTACATCACTTACTTCAGGATGATTGAAGGCATAGGAATCTCTAAGAATTCCTCCTTGATGGGAATGAATGGCAGCAGACCAGTGTAAAACAAGCCAACAAGTAGCAGGACACGTTGCATACAGAAAAGGATAGGAATATCGGCATTCTGTAAAGACATGTAGAAAAATAATGCAAGTTATTTATCAGATGCTGAAACACTTGCATTGAAACAATCTTTAGTGAATCGACGTGTTGTAAAGTTCAACACTTGTAATTAAAGACATAAATTGCCAACTGTCCTGAGTTGGCTGGGCCTGTCCTTGATTTTGCAGTCCCAGCTAACTTTCAAACAATTGAAAAAGGCAGTAGCTGCCACAAGATCAAGCTGGGTGAAGGGAGGCTTTCAAGAGAGTGAGCCACTGCCTGTGGTCTCCATCCCCTGCTTCTGTAATCTGGTAAAATTCTGGGGGAAACCAGGACAAGCAGACATTAAGCACTTCCTGTCTCTAATACTGTATTTCCATTACCATCGAAGCTGCTTATGCCAGAGGGGCGCTGTCCAGCTTCAGAGCACAGATGAGCTGAGCACTCTCCCAGAAAACCAAAAGGGCAGAATCCAAGAACCAAAGGGTGCCTACTGAGTGTGGTTCTGACTGATTCCAGGGCAGTCACCAGCCTGAGGAAGAAGGCTGCAGACAAGAGAAACCAGCTACCACTCTAGCAATATCCAGCTTAGATGTGACTAGGAAATAAAGGCAGTCAGAAAATAAAAGATTTAGAGGAACAGAAGAGACAAAAATTCAGAGGACAGAAGTGAGAAAGGTAAGAATAGTCCCTTACTGCTTCCCCCTCAATCCACTGCATGGATTGATTTCTCTGTCCACCCCACCAATTTTGTCCTCCCCTCCCCCCATATTATTATCCTGTATGACAGATGTACCCAGTACTACTACTGTGCAGTCGGTAAACCTTGCCAAAAATACCAGACAAGCCAGCAGTTATCTACACACAAGAGTTGTACCACTAACTGTAAATTGGTAGAACTCCAACTCTCCCACTGCAGACACAATCATACCAGTATTAAAGGTGCTTGTAACTGGTATAGCTATAGTACAGGAAGAGAAATAAGCTGTATCAGTATAAAGCACCTTTACATCAGCATAAGGGATTGTCTGTACGAAAACTTAGTGCATGGCAAACTGGGTGTAAATCAAACCCGTTGCACATTAAGTACCACGGTGGACCCTGCTGCCACGCACTATAGGTACCTTAGTGGACTGTGAGATTATGGAGAAAGAGCAGTAGATTAATGTGCACTACAGAGCTTTTAGGGCACATCATCAGGGTTCACATGGATAATTAGTGCACAGCAGGCTAGCGCAATGTAGATTTACACTCCACCTTGCCATGCACTAAATGTTTGAATAGACAAATTAACTGCATGCACATAAGGGAAGTTGTCAAATTGAACTACTTCAGAAGAAAAATTATACCCCCAACCAAAGTAGTTAATTTGGTGCAAAACCATGTAGATCAAGCCTAAGAGTCCCTCCCAGAAACAGTTTATGGCTTAAAGGCATAAAATCCAGGACATTACAGTCCAGAACAGAACAGCACACAGAGTTGTAGGGAGGCCTTATTGCTTGAATGTTTTATCACAAAGCAGGTGGGTCTTCAGGAAATCTCTGAAGGAGAGTGGGTGCATTCCACTCAAATTTGGTGAGACCTAGCAGCACAAATTAAAGACTAATAAGAGAGCATGGAATCAGGAGAGAACTTTAGTAGGATCAGAAAAGCAGGATGGGAAGTGGGAAGAGATGGAGGAGTAGAGAGCCTTGAAAGTGAGGAGGAGAATAGTCAACTTGATGGGGAAAGACAGCAGAAGTCAGGGAATGGGTCAGAGAAAGATGTGAAAGTAGAATGTGTGTGTGTCTTACTCTCAAGCATCAATTAAATACATTCATATGTATGAAAATTAAGTTATTTAAAAAATTAAAGATAAAAAAGTAAGTGTCAATATTTTACTTAATTTACATCTTAATGTGTGGAAAAGCTGTACCATATTGGTGCCAGTTTTGACCACATGTAAAAACCAGGGTAAATGGCTAAATACTCTGATTTATACAGTATTTTTATGTAAATGCTATTACCACATATTAACAAACAGACTGAGTGGAGAGACTCATTATTAACTAGGGCATAGTTATTTTGTGGTGCTTACCTCTTTATGACACTTCTCCACAATCTCATAATTGACATTGCCCCACACTGTCAAATGTTCCCGTTTGTATTGGCTCACCAACTCTGAAACCTGTGATGAGTAAGAAAAAAACAAAATAAAAAGATTACTAACCTTCTATAACTACTGTTATTCGAGATGTGTTGCTCATGTCCTTTCCAAGTAGGTATGTGCACGCCGCATAGTACAGTTGCCAGAAGGTTTTCTCCTAGTGGTATCCGTTGGGTCGGCTCTGGTACCCTCTGGAGTTGTGCCATTATAGTGCCGCATATAGGGCCCTGCCGATCTCTGCCTCTTCAGTTCCTTCTTGCCAGCTGACTCAGACAAAGGGATAAGCGGGTGGGTCTTAGAATGGACATGAGTAATGCATCTCAAAGAATAGTTGTGGAAGGTTAGTAACCGTATTTTCAAGTGCTTGCTCATGTCGATTCCAAGTACATGCCTCCAAAGCAGATCCATAGGAGAAGGGGTTAGAGCTCATTGACCTGCAGATTGCAGCACCACTCTGCCAAAGGCAGTAACGTCTCTGACTTGCTATGCAATAGCATAGTGTGGTGCAAAGGTGTGAATAGACGATCATGCCATGGCTCTAAAAATGTCCTGGATTGGGACCTGAGCCAGGAATGCTGCCAAGGACAGCTGCGCCTTTGTGGAGTGAGTTGCCAGTGCTGGGGCTAGTACCTTTGCCAAGTCATAACACAGCTGGATACAGGATGTGATCCATGACAAGTTTCTTTGGGATGATACCGGAAGGTCTTTCACCCTGTCTGCTACTGCCACAAAGAGCTGAGTTGTTTTCCTAAATGGCTTTGTCCTTTTGATATGTAACACCAAGGCCCACCTGATGTCCAGAGAATGGTGCCTCCGCTCTCGACTGTTGATGTGTGGCTTTGGGTAGAAAACTGGGAGGAATACATCCTGGTTTGTGTGGAATTGAGAGACCACCTTCAGAAGGAAAGCTGGGTGAGGGTTTAGCTGAACCTTGTCTTTGTAGAAATTTGTGTAAGGAGGCTCAGACATGGGGGCCTTGAGTTCAGAAACCCTCCTGGTTGAAGTTATAGCCACCAGAAAGGCTACCTTACAGGAGAGACAGAACAGCAAGCCTGTCACTAGGGGTTCAAACAGAGGCCCCATCAGTCTTGATAGCACAAGGCTGAGGTCCCATTGGGGAACTGGCTGACATGTTTGAGGGTATAACCTGCCCAGACCTTTGAGGAAATGCCTGACAATGGGGTTACCAAAGACCGATCAGCCTGTAACCCAGGAATGAAATGCCAAGATCGTGGCCAGGTGGACCGTAATTGAGAACACTGATAGCCCTTGCTGCTTTAGATGTAACAGGCAGTTCAAGATGAAAGGTACTGGTAACTGCATAGGCAGAGTGCCCTTCTGCATCGGGCAGATCAAAAATCTCTTCCATCTAGTTAAGTGGCGCTTGGGGGAGGGTTTTCAGCTGCCAAGGAGGACCTCTCTAGCTGGCTCTGAGCAGGTTAGCACCAGAGTTCATCCATGGAGCTTCCATGCTGTGAGTTGGAGACTCGAGGTTGGGATGTTGAAGGCAGCTGTGGTCCTGGGTGTTCAGGTCTGGAACCAGAGGCAGGCTGATCATAACTTCCACTGACACATTGCGGAATGTGGTGTACCAATGTTGATATGGCCCAGGCTAGGCATAGACTTTCTGCAGGCCCTGCACGGTTTAAAGCCAGGGGATTTAGGTTTGCCCCAGTCCTGGGAAAGGGGATGAAGGGGAGGGGAGTAACCCCGATAAATGGTGTCCTAACTACTCTACTTATACTAATCTATAGACAACACTAATTTCTTAACTATTTGCAGGTAGTGGTTTGAAAGTTGACTGGGGAAGGGCTTGCCAAAGCAAAACAAGACTGATGTTCCAGAGACTGTCACAGGCGGCAAGAAGAAACTGAAGAGGTGGGGAGTCGGCACCCACACATGGCACCATGAGGCTGTGACTCTAGGGGGCACCAGAGCCGACCCAACAAATACCACTAGGGAAATCCTTCTGGCAACTGTGCACATGGCATGCACACACCTACTTGGAATCAACACGAACAAGCACTCAAAGAAGAACCTGGCATTTATTCATTGATACCACCCATTTGGGATATGTTTATTCAAGATCACTTGCAGAATTATTCAACTCAAACTCAATGTACTACAAATTTACAGCAGAGTTCCTTCAGAAAAACCAGTTGTTCATACTCTCTCTCGTCACCGTAACACAGCCACTTCTAGGACAGGATGCAGCTGATGTTCATCACAGCATTTTAGGACAAGAGATGATAAATATGGAGACATGGTGAGTATTTGCATCTATAAATAGAACCCCTTTAGGGAACCTGTACTTTGGTCACTTAGGACATGCAGGGGCACTAGGTATAGTTTGAGTAGGAAGGAGTTAGGTGGTCTGATTAGGTTTGGAAGGTTAGTGGGGATCACTTGCACCTGTAGGGAGTCTGATGAGTTGTTAAAGTAATTAGCTCAAGAGCTGGATAGCTCAGAGAAGAAAGTAAGCAGCATAAAAGGCTGAGTCAGAGAGCAGGAGGGAGGCAACTTTCTATCTGCTGCTACATTGTGTTGTACCTGGAGCATAAAGTAAGAAATAACAATCAAGACACTTGGTGAAGGTACCCTGGGGGAGTGTGCGCACTACTTAAACACCAAGATGGCTTACCAGCCAGTCATATAATGGGTTTCTCTCTTCTATGAAGTGCTATGTTATCATTAACTAAACAGCATATAGTGTCACAGTATCTAGGTGCCAGTGTCCACAAATATCAGGACCTCCATTTTGCATCTCTTTTGAAAAATGCCTCTAGCAACATAGTTTCCCCTTCCTATTGCTCTGCTGAGACACAGGTTAAGTCCTGACTCAGGGGAACACCACCTTCTACTGAATCACTAGTTCTGTTTCCTATCCAAGTACATATAAGATGTGACTGTTGCACAATCTGATTCAATTGCAACTCAAGGTGGTATAGCTTTGGGCAGCAAGTACTGTGTTGGCACCTTTTTAATCAGCATGTTGTTGTTCACTTTGATGTCAATATTGACTGGAGTATTTGGAAACGCCTCAAACACCTCCTTCAGCAGTGGAATGCGATTGTCTTCACCCTCACACTGGCATTCTGGGAAAGCAAATGGAGGTATGTCACTGCTGTGGTTAGTATCTCAGTATTCTGTAGATAAAAGCAAAACTATAAGAGCACTCAACATTTTGATTGAAGGCTAGAGTGGGTTTGGAGGACACATCCTATCACAAACAGTTCTATGAATTGGCTGTCAATTAGCAGAACTCCAATGGACAGAATTCATTAGAACTTAGAACAAAAATTAGTGATCATCATCAATATTTCAATGCCTGCCCTGTTCAAATCCTAAACTAACGGTCATGGCAAATGTACCCTCAATTTACAACACAACTCCAAGATTCTAAATTTAATGGTTCAAGATAAGGTCATGAGCTGGAAAGAGAAAACCTTCCAATTTTTTTTTCATATCAGGGATCATAAATCAACAATCTTAAAAAATCACAGGGGAATAGGAAAGTGGATGTACCTATTGCATACAGGTAACTGTACAGGAAAATATCTCTTGCCAAGTAGAAATCTTCAATCAAATCACTATCCGCTGATTTGGAAAATATCAATCTGTCCTTAGTAATCAAAAGAGCTTTAAAAATGTTTTTTAATCAAGACAGATGATTAAAACAATCTTTCATTCCATTTGCCAAAATAAGAACTATGTTGTTGTTAACATGTGGAAAAACATTGTAAATTATGTCACAATTTAAAATGATAGGTTTACCTACAAGGAAACAAAGATTACCTTTCTGAAACGAGACATCCAATTTGCAGAGATATGGTGGCAGTTCCTTAAAAAACAAATATATTTATGTATTTATGCTAATATTCAATAATAATTGTTTTCCTTGAAACAAATGGAGCATAACAAATTTCAAGCCATACACCAGGGCAATGCGGTAGATCTAATTTACCTCGACTTCAGTAAGGCGTTTGACACGGTTCCGCATGGGGAACTGTTAGTTAAATTGGAAAAGATGGGGATGAATGTGAAAGTTGTAAGGTGGATAAGGAACTGGTTAAAAGGGAGACTACAGCGGGTCGTGCTGAAGGGTGAACTGTCAGGCTGGAAGGAGGTTACTAGCGGAGTCCCTCAAGGATCGGTTCTTGGACCGACCTTATTTAACCTTTTTATAACTGATCTTGACACAAAGAGCGAGAATGTGTTAATAAAATTTGCGGATGATACGAAGCTGGGGGGTATTGCTAACACGGAGAAGGACCGGGATGCTATTCAGGAAGATCTGGACTACCTTCTACACTGGAGCAATAGTAATCGGATGAAATATAATAGTGAAAAGTGCAAGGTCATGCACTTAGGGATTAATAATAAGAATTTTACATATACGTTGGGGATGCATCAGTTGGAAACGACGGAGGAGGAGAAGGACCTTGGGGTATTGGTTGATAACAGGATGACTATGAGCCGCCAATGTGATACGGCTGTTAAAAAAGCAAATGCGGTTTTAGGATGCATCAGGCGAGGTATTTCCAGCAAGGAGAAGGAGGTGTTAGTGCCGTTATATACGGCGCTGGTGAGACCCCACCTGGAATATTGTGTGCAGTTCTGGTGTCCCATGTTTAAGAAGGATGAATTCAAACTGGAACAGGTTCAGAGACGGGCTACTAGGATGATCCGAGGAATGGAAAATCTGCCTTATGAAAGGAGACTCAAAGAGCTTGGCTTGTTTAGCCTGGCCAAAAGAAGGCTCCGGGGGGATATGCTTGCTCTATATAAATATATCAGGGGGATTAACGTTAGGGAGGGAGAGGAATTATTTAAGTTTAGTACTATTATAGGCACGAGGACGAATGGGTACAAATTGGATATTAGGAAATTTAGACTAGAAATTAGACGAAGGTTTCTAACCATTAGGGGAGTGAAGTTCTGGAATAGCCTTCCGAGGGAAGTAGTGGGGGCAAATGACTTATCTGGCTTTAAGACTAAGCTTGATAAGTATATGGAGGGGATGTTATGATGGGATAGTTTAATTTGAGCAATTGATTTTGGATTATCGGCAGATAAGTCTGCTCAATGGTCTGTGGGAATGCTGGATGGGATGGGAACTGAGTTACTGCAGAGAAATCTTTTTTGGGTGCTGGCTGGTGAGTCTTGCCCACGTGCTCAGGGTTTAGCTGATCGCCATATTTGGGGTCGGGAAGGAATTTTCCTCCGGGGCGGATTGGCAGGGGCCACGGAGGTTTTTCGCCTTCCTCTGCAGCATGGGGCATGAGTCGCTTGCTGGTGGATTCCCTGCAGCTTGAGGTCTTCAAATCTCACTTTTGAGGATTTCAATAACTCAGTCATGGGTTCGGGGTTGTTATAAATGTGTATGGGTAGGGTTTTGTGGCCTGCCTTGTGCGGGAGGTCAGACTAGATGATCATATTGGTCCCTTCTGACCTATGAGTCTATGAGTCTATATAAACATTAATTATCTTGAAAAAATAAAATTAACATTTTGTATATATTTATAAGGACTTTGTATCTGGCATAAAAATGACTTTGAGAGTTGTTTGCACAATGATGCAAAGCAGAGGAAATATTCTTAGAACAACCCTAATAGCGAGTGAATAAACCAAAGAACAATTTTGAAATTTTTATCTAAGACTTTGGTAATTTTATTAAAATGTTAGTGATAAATGACAGATCTGCAAGAGATGTATTTAAAAAAAAAATCGCTCAATACTTAGATATTGCTATGATAGGCATTCTACAAATGTAAGACATGCACTTTGGAAACCACAAGTGCAGTGTCCTTTTCTTCCCTTCCTTTTCCCAGCCTAGTGTCTTAACAAAAGCAACATACATCTGTTCCTTATTTTTTAACCATTAGATTTTTTGGGGCTTTTTTGTTTGTTTTCTTGAACTTACCGAGTACTTGAGGTCAGATATACTGACGTCAACTCCAGTCGATCTCTTCAGGTTCTCGTCATGTGATACCACTACTTGTTCATCTTTCGTCAGGTGACAGTCTAGCTCCAACATATCTGTCCCCACATTAACTGCACTGCAACAAGCCAGAAAGCAGTCTTGAATCACATGTTTCTGAACCATACTTTTTGGAATGTACAAATAATTTATGGACACAAACTTTTATCCAGTGAACTTGGTCCTGGTGAAACCAGACGACTTGAAATTATTTTTATATTTTTTTAATACACGCGCATGCACGCACACACACAGAGAGACAGACTTTGGAGCTGGGGCATAGCCAAGTTATATAACTTGGACAGGACCAGTGTCAAAATCAATGTCAAAGCTGGGATTGGAACTTGGAAGCGTCTTATTCTCTGGCCTCTGTGTAGATCATGTATTTTTCCCCTTTTTGCTGTCTAAGCCTCAATACACCATATTTTGTTAATTTCTCTCAACCCAGAGGGACCACCTTAAGGGTGACAGGGTATTTCATTCTCCATGGTCACTGTTTAATAATTTTGGCATCTGACACTTCCTAGCTTCAGCATATTTACTGTTGGGAAAATTAAAAATTTACTCTCTTTAATGAGAATTACTTGAACTTCACAGGATTTTCTTTTAAATTAAAGATTTTTTTTAAAGTGTTAATTTTTTTTCTTTAAATAACAAATGACAAAAAAGACAGCTAAAGAAATACTGAACACGTCAGTACTGTGATTCTTTTATTTTAAAAAAAAGTGTCTGATTTAAGTTAGCAGGGAATGGATGGTTCATGGAATTAGCAAAGAGACATGCAGCCTTACACCTTTTGGATACTGGCCCAAATGCATCTCCTGTTAATACGGAACAAAAGCTGTTACCATCTGATGACTCCCAGGTGAGAGATCACCAAATTCCTCAATCAAGTTACTAATGGACAGGAGCCCATACTACAGAAGCTGATTTTATAATTGGTACATTTGATAGTCTCAGCTGAGAGATAAAGGACCAAATGAGCCCAGGAGATTAAATTCCCTCTGTATTCATATAGTGGGTGCCTCCAGGAAAAGGCTGATGTACATTTTGCGTGTGGAGGGAAAGCTGGAAGAATGGAGAAGCTCTGATGAGCACTGAATTAAAAAAAAAAAAGTTTATTGAATTTTACACATCTGTTTATGTTTACAGTTTTATTTCACTTAAATTGAAAAAATCCAGAATTAGACTTGAGACATTAATTTCTACATTTAAAATCAATTAGAGTAGGGCTGTGTCTACACTGACGATGGCAAATTTGCTGTTCCCTTTGACGCAGTGCAGTGTGGATGCTGCGCAGAGTAGACACCATGAAGTCGACGGGATATACACAAGTGATTTACATCACTTGTGTATCTCCCGTCAACTGCTCCCAAATCCCTAGATTGGGCAGGAGTAATTTGCAATATATTATTAAAGTTTATAAATTAAGCCTCTGAAACCAGTTTGTAAAAAGAGTCAATCATTAACTTTTAAAGCTGTAAATATCACTCACCTGGAAGATATGACCTCATTTTACCAGCATCAACGAGGAGTCAAATGTTAAGTAGTGACAAGAACACACATTATGTAATGCCTCTTCAAGGACTTAAAATTACTAGGGATTTGGATACAGTTAGGATTCTAATCTGTTTCTTGCTTTGTGAGTCAGACTGACAAGGAAGGTGTACTGCTTGGCATGTTACATATACACACAAAAACATTACTTTATTGACCTCATTTATTTTTCTTTATTAAGCAAGCATTCAAACCTCCAATCTAAGCATTCTCCACCTCATAGACTTTAAAGTCAGAAGGGACCATTATGATCATCTATTCTGCACAACACAGGCTACAGAACCTCACCCACTCAACTTGTGTAATAGACCCCAGCCTATGACTGAGTTATTGAAGTCCTCAGATCATGGTTTAAAGACTTCAAAATACAGAGAATCCACCAGCAAGTGACCCCATGCCCTATGCTGCAGAGGAAGGTGAAAAACCTCGAGGGCCTTTGCCAAATTGCCCCGGGGGAAAATTCCTTCCCAACCCCAAATATGGTGATCAGCTAAACTCTGAGCATGTGGGCAAGACTTACCAGCCAGACATCTGGAAAAAAATTCTCTGCAGTAACTCAGAACCCAAGCCATCTAACATCCCTTCACAGGCCATTTGGTATATTTGCTGCTTGTGGTCAAATAATTAAAAACAAAATCACTAATAAGAATCCCGGTTTAGGTTTTCAGAGCGGTGCAGAGGACTTTGCCACATATCTTCCATTCTACTGTTTAGATGATCACAACCCTAGTATCAAAACCACTCTGAACTCTCAACATGGTGAAGGTAAGGCACAGAAGTATTCTTTTTAAAAAACTGAATATAAATAAATTTAAAATATTAAACTCAAACTGGGCACTAGTCTCCAATGAGAACTGTATTCTTCATGTATCAACATAAAAAGACAACCAGGAGATTAAGTTACACCAGTCAGCTAAAGTTTGAAAATCTTTTGGTTAAAACAGTAGAATGTTTTTCTTAGCTGTTTCACAAGGAACCAAACATTTACCACTATGCTTTGATTTCAGCATTTTGGGCCAGATCCAAAGTTCATTCAAGTCAATGGGGAGACTTTTCATTTACTTCAATCAGGCCTCTTATGATTTAAGCATAACAAATATATGCAACACCACAAACAAACATTGTAGTATATTGCCATAAGGCTGTTTAACATGATTTCTGATCTAGCTGTGATGATGATCAAGAACCAGGAATGTGTCAAAATTAAAACCAGTCTGCTAATAGCAACCATTCAGTATCAATAATTAAATGCAAGAAGAGAAGAAAATAAAGTATCAAGAATACTTTGATATTCTGCTTCTTTCAGGTGACTGATTCCCTGAAAAAAAAAAGTCTCTAGCTATATTACCAAACAGTGGTTAAGTTCGTGTTGTGTGTGTGTACACATACACACAGAGAGAGTGAGTGTGTTACTAAATAAGACTGTTTTAGATATTTGCTCCTTTTGTACTTACTGACGAAAAGCTGCCATTGTGTTTTCCAAATTCTCTCCAGCACCTGTGAAAACATCAGGACAAATTTTTAAAAAAGACATCTTTTTACTCTACCCTGAGGGAAATTATACCAATGAACATAAATAATTCAACAGGCAAAAATGTCAGCATTGTGAGGGAATGTAGTCTGGAAGAATGAGCCAGGAATCCTGAGTTCAGTTCTAGAGACAGGATTCCTGAATTCTAATCCTCACTGACACTGACTTCTTATATTATTTTAGGCAACTCACGGCACAACTTTGTGCCTCTGCTTTCCAATCTGTAAAACAGGGCTAATACTAACCCCATGGAAATGTTGTAAGTCTTAGTGTTAGTATAACATTTTGAACACAGAAGGAACTAAAGTGCTTATTGAGTATTATATAAATTAGAGACCCCCAGACTGGGAACCTGCCAGAGGCCCATAGATAACTGATATAAACTAGAGCAGACTATTTAATGTACAGAATACAGAGATGTGGTCCACAAAGACTATTGCTCCCAAGACAGTGCCCTGCCTTGCGCTTGTACCTCTATATCAAAAAATGCAACTGAAGGTCATTTTGTAGGATCCCCTAGACTGCATTTTACCTGCTCATTAGAGATGATCTGCAATTCACAAACAAGGCATTTAGAAAACTACGTACTTCAGACTATTTTTCAAATTGCATTATAGTGATGTCAACAGCACAGATTAAATGAACCAGAAACTTAATTATCTACAACAGCACACCTACCACAAAACAAATCTGCTTCAGATGAGAGAATTTGACTGATATCAGTCGAGACCTGGCTTAACTTCCACTGCTAGTACTAAGAATAATGAATCTTGTATGACTACTTGACAAATTCTGCAGATTAATTAAAACATTGCTAAACTTATTGAAAACGCTATCATAAATCCCAGCTACAGGGTTTAAGCCTAACCTATGGCCCTTTCAAATGAGTTAAGTATGGGCTGTGGAGGAGATAATTTCAGATTCCAGGAGGGAATGGTGCAAACTGCAGCCTTTAGAAACTGAGTTGAAAACATCATCCCAAGAGATGGCAATCCAATAGTGTAACACCCACCAACACAATAGTCCAGATACAAAAATTTCATGACACCTGTTTAAGTTAACTGGTGTAGCTTGTGTTTAGACAAGGCCCTCCTCACTTCTCTGTAGTGAAATTCTGTGAACTAATGGGATTATTGGCAGTGGGACCCCCAGACTGATAGGTTGGAAGGCAACAAGTGTACTATGGCTGGACTGACAAGAACATGAGAGACTGATGACAAGCTACAGATACAAGTTGATTATTTTCTGATTTCATATCTCAGATATGTGTTTATCCACCTAAATTACTTTTAATAAAGTGACTATCTGCCTTCATAGAATAATAGAGATGCAGGGCTGTTAGGGACTTGAAGAAGTCATCAAGGCCAGCCCCCTGCACTGAGGCAGGACCATGTAAACCAGACCATCCCTGACAGGTTTGCCCAAGCTGTTATTAAAAACCTCCAGGGATGGAGATTCCAAAACCTCTCTCGGAAGCCTACTCCGAAGTGTAACTAACCTTAGTTAGACAATTTCTCCCAGTACCTAACTGAAATCTCCCTTGCTGAAGATAAAACCCATTATGTCTTGTCCTACCTTCAGTGGACTTGGAGAACAATTGATCAGTCCTCTTTATAACAGCCATTAACATATTTGAAGACTGTTGTCAGATTCCCCATCAATCTTCTTTTCTCGTAAACTGTAACATGTTCAGTTTTTTTTAACCTTTCCTCAACCTTTCCTCATAGGTCAGGTTTTCTAAGCCTTTTATATCATCACTGTTCAGAAATTTTACACCTTATTTTGTTCTGATATTTACACAGAGCTAATTCAAGAGCTATAAATGAAATTCATCCCCAAAAGAGAGGTAACAAAAGGGGACGTGGAGTCTAAGGCCTTGCCTATATTCAAAGTTGCACCAGTTTAATTTAAACTAATTTATTGATTTACTTAAACTACAACAAGGCTGTGTGTGGACACATTAAATTTAATGTAAACATGGCTTATATCAATATTGCTTAACTCAATTCCTCAGATAGGGTATAGCCACACAGGGCCTTAGTGATGAGGACAAGAACTTTGAACTATCTTTAACTGCAGCTTACTATCCATTGTAGGAACACAGTCCATAGGTCCAAAATGCAAAGTGAATACAAAGGCAAAAATCAAATTAATCTTCACTGGCAGCATCCTGACATCTCTAGGCAGGAAGTCCATAAATAAGGCTTTAAATGATTTGCGTGACAAGCCGCATGGCACAGAGAGTGGTGAGACAAATAGGTTGGCAGCAGACAATCATGCTTGTGGTCCTTTTGGGGAACAGAAAGTTGGCTGAAGATTCCAAAGGCGTTGGAATGAACACAGAACCGGACAACCAAAGGAGGTATCTAAACTAGATTGGAGCTTTATTGCAAAGTCTGCTGCAAACCAGATTCCTAGAACAGTGGTTTCTACCAGTTGATGTCAGCTGTTTATGTAGTGAGCAAAGAGAATATTACAATAGTCTAAATGGGATAAAACAAAAGCATTGGCAACAAACAAAAACAACAAGAAAAATGAGAGCTGCCCTCTGGCAACATATCTAAAGTGACCAGGGATTGTCCACAGCAGAAAGAGAGGAATCAGATGTCAGCTGAGGGCACGATTCCTCCTAAGGTTTCAAGCATATGAGAAGGCTACACAGATGCTATGACAGATAGAAAATTAAAACTTTTTCTAGATCACCGTAGTATTATCTTTTTTGCTTGAATTCTATTTTAAGACATTTATACTCTAAGCCTTATAAGGTTAGCAAGCAGGACAAAGGTACACAGAGGCCAAAGTAAAGGACATTGTGCAAGAACTTAAACAGCAGAAAGAACATTAAAAATGTGCATCTCGGGAGTGTAAGAATTACATTTAAGATTATGCTGACGGGTCATATTACCCAGTGGAAGCAAGTACCGTTTAATGAGAAGAAATTCCTATGACACATCTAGCACACACAAAGTACCTAAGTGCTCTGCACCAGGAGTTCTCAGAAAAATGAAGTTTAATCAGACAATCCTGACAAAGATCAGTTTAAAAAAAAAGTTCTCTCTGCCAGGGCCAATAAAGATTTTACCTTGAATCCTTTAATTGAAAGAGCCTAAGGCAAATATTTTTTCATCTCACTCTTTAACTCTGGCTTACTTGGTATATCAGGTATGTAGCCAAAGAGCCAAACAAATGCAAAGACTTTCTTCCCTGGCATACTTGGAATTGAGCCAAAGTGACCATATCTGGGAGATTCTCATTTCACATTCTACTTTTGGGAACATCAGTGAAGGGCAGAAGAGGGCCACATATAGCCAGTAGATGAAGGTAGTTAGGAGATGACAGAATTCTATAAAAACATATATGAAATAAGACGGCTTCCCTTCCCCAACTTCGTACACATAATAATCTCGGTACAAATCCCCAGTGACCACAAGAAAATATTGTTTATCATCAATTAAAAACATATGAACTGGATGTCTATTTGCAATGAATTGGCTGCTTTCAAAAGGGGTTGCTACTCAGTCTGCAGAGCCTGTATGGATAGGCACAGAATTCTAGCATAAAATATAAGAAAGGGCTCAGTTACTGATCTTTCAGATTTATCATTTTAAAATGTAGACAAATGGAAGATTATCTACAATTAATGGACAAGGACTTCTATGCAGGTGCTGTAAACTGAGAGAGAGAAAAACCCTCCTTGCTAAAGCCAAGGTTGTGGTGTTTTTTCAAGAGTTAGCGTTTGATCAGCCATCTCAGTGCAAAGAAATTCATACAGGTTAAGAGACATCTTGATTTCTGAATCTCGTAGGGGTAACACCGTAAGGGCCTGACAATACATCCAAAGCAGTAGACTGAAGCCGTTCTATTTTGCAAAACACTATATTATACATTGAACTCACTTCCCACAATATCAGTCTTTCATGGTGAACTAAAAGCTGTTGCCGTATCCTGGACTTTGTACTATTACTACTCCAGTTGCACTACACAGCATATACACTGTCCTTCATTCAGGTAAAGGTTGTTGGCATACATGCCTAACAGATCATTTGCGGTCCATCGAACGGTTCTCTTGTAAAGCTGCGGATTGATGCCAACACCTAGGTCAATCAACCGGCGGGCTGTATATTAACATACCATGAAAAACACAGGGTGTGCAAAGCTACCTGGGCCCCAGCACCAATCAGAAATGTAGATTTTGTAAAATTTGGCCAATGTTTCCATTATTTTAGTAGGACCCAGAAGCCTGACCCCCTCCCAACGCCTCGCTCTGGCCACTAGGTCACACTGCCCACAAAGCAAACAGGTAGAGTCAGCCTTGGCCCGGGTCGAGAGGGGGGGTGGGAATCACCCAAACGTGGATCCCGCGCAAAGGCGCCCTGAGAGATTCGCTGGGCGTCGCAGGTTCGGTTCCACGCCGAAACCAAAGGGGCAATTGGGGGGGCAGGTAAAAACGGGGTGCGGGGGGGAAGCGGAGCGAGGCGCCAGTGTGAACTGACGTCTCACGAAGCCGGGGCACAGAGGGCGGCCGTTCCCCGCCGAGCCCGGGGGGGGGGAGGGGGAGGCAGAGGAGCGACGCGTGCCACCGTCGCAGCGCGAGCCTCGGCGCAGGTGTCAACCAGCCCTTCGCGGCCCGGCTCGCGCCCTAGGGGGGGAGGGGGAGGCCCAACGGCTCCCGCCAAAACAATGCCTGGGCCGTCGGCGGAGTGAATCCCCCCAACCGTCGGGCCGCGTGAGGTAACCCCTCAGCGCCTGAACGCCCCCCCCCTCACGGTTAAGGCGGGAAACGCCCCATTCCCAGTCGCCTCAGGAGCCGCGCGCGCGGGTCCCGAGCGCCCCCCCCCCAAGCGTCTCACCGCCGCGGTGGGAGATGTGCCGGCAGCGGAAGCGCTGCCGCTTGGGCCGGTGCAGCAGCGCCGGGCACTTGAGCAGCAGCGCCGAGGTGAGCAGGTACCCGCCCAGCGTGGAGAGCAGACACAGGGCAACCGCCATCCCGCCCGCGCCCGGCGAGCCGCCGGCCGGCACTGCCCGCTGCGGCTCCGGGGACTGGGACAGGCCCGCCCCGCGCGCAGCCGCAGCCGCCCCCAACCGCCGGGCGGGGAGCGGCGCAGGCGCAGACGGGGCGGGGAAGGGCCTGGGCGCCCAGCCCCCTCCCCCCGGGTTATGAGGGGAAATCATCACCCACCGCCCATTTTGTCAGCCCCCCACTGCACCCTCGGGGGGGCTAACCCCTCAGCCCCCCAATACACACTCAGAGGGGGGTTAACCCCTCACCCCCCTGAGATCATTCCCTGCCCCCCCAGAAAAGGGAAATTAACCTCACCCCCACCCTAGCTGAGGGGACCAGCCCTCCAGAAGGTGGATTAATCACCTCCCCCAGATGGGGCTTAAGCCCCAGCCTCTGTCTCCCCTGAGAGGGCTCTTCCCCCCCCCCAAAGAATTAACTTC
>ML675623.1:16903720-17061430 GCA_007922155.1 Mesoclemmys tuberculata
CCCCCCCCCCCAGCCTCGAACCCCCTCCTGCTTCCTCTAGTGGATTAGGCAGAGCTTCTAGGGGGGCAGATGCTCTAATCTCTCTACAAATGTGTTCTTGTACATAAGTGTGCCTGTCACAAATGATATTTGTACAGGCATTTTACAAGTGCCACAAGCTGTTTTGGTTTCCAGCTCAATTTTCCTCTTCTTCCAGTAACAGTCTAAACATGTCAGTAGGCAAATTTCTTCCCTCTTACTGGTGTTTCTCTATTAAATTGCCCTAAGCAGCAACTTGGACAATTTAATAATTTGGCTCCTGATTGCATCTTCTACTCCAGAATCTCAAAACACTTCCTAAACTTTCATGCATTAAGTCACACAGCACTCCCTTGAGACTGAGGGAATATCATCCACATCTGATAGATCAGAAAACGGGGCAGACACTTTAATAAATTACTTAACATAAAGAAATAATTGGAAGGGTAAAGAACCCACTTCTCACAATTCCAGTTCTGTGCTTTAACCACCAAAGAATGCAAACTGGGATTCTAACTCTTTGGTATGTGCTTCTAGGTTTTATTTGTTTTTTAATCTTTAAACTTGTTTAAGAATGGGTTTCAGTTTTCAGCATTTTGGTTTTTATTTTTAAGCACACCAAACCTTGACTCAGGAGTAGAAGCAGATTTCTTATAGCTACAGCACTGGATAGATAATTTTCAAAAACAAGATGTGGTTCTCTGACCACAACTGTAGGCATGTTTTAAAGAATATTTTAAAATATTTTTAAAAAATAGCCTGACCTCACTGAACAGAGTTCTTAACTGATGGAATTGAGACAACTCCAAATATAACAAAAGATATCTGTAATTACATTTTATAAACTCAAAGTTTCTGTTAACATCACACTAAAAGATGCATGTTTTTTATTTAAAAAGCCGGGTTAGACATGCAGAAAATGGTTCTCATCTCAGTTTCCATCTGACAAATAAAAGACTTGATTCCAAGAAGGGGTAAATTTAATATAAATTTCTAAATATGTATTAGGGACATGCTGCTGACTCATCAAAACATATATGTACACAGGCTCATACATATAAAGATAAAGCAGCTCCTTTTAATTTCCTACATATGAAAACTGAATAGGTAAAAAGAGAAAGTTCACATGTTCCTTTCTCCATTTTGATAGTCAGATCTTTATTCTGAATCTGGACCCTATTCACTTTACATGCAGTGGTTTCTCTATACCAGCAGTGATTACTATATAAGGACCAACAGTCAGGAATCAAAATCCATCATTTGGATTGAGAAAACAAGTCACCATTAACAAAGACCAGAATAACTCTTATTGCGTAATGGCTTTTAGTATTCCTCGAACAACCTTATAACTCATTAATTGCTGGTTTTCTTTTGGAGGAAAACAGGGTCCACGGTCTGTTACATAAGCGTAAGGGAATCGCAGGACCCACAGTCCATCAGGCGGGAGGGTTATTTCCTGTTTCTCAGGGTAAAATATAGGGCAAGGTGGAGGTCCTGGTTGAACCTGAAAAAAAAAAAACAACACAGAGTAGGAAATATATTAAGTGCTTCAAAAGATAAAACTAACTATTAGAATAAAACCATCTCAAATAACTAAATCCACATTGGTCTATTAAGTCTCTACTAAAATGAAGTTTGAAGCTACTTTAGCACATTCTAGAAAACAGTAATTAAATGCTGTTCTTGCCAGAAAGGAAATAAGTCTCAAACCCCAGTGTGATCAAGATGATGAATTTAAGATAGCAGATTTGGCATCATATCACTAAGGCCCTAACACTACCAATACCCCCCAAATAAAAATCCCTACATTATTTAAGGATCCTGTTACATTTCTGTAGAGCAGACATGACTAAACTGTTTCAACTGTGATCTCAAATTGTTCTACCACCTTAGATTTTTCAGGACTGTAGTATGATTAAAGAGCATTTAAAATACTGTTTGGCGTCAACTGCACCAGAAGGCTGAGATATGTCTTAACCATGTCAAAAACTGATGTCTTGTAATTGTTTCTTTCAACATATTAGATTTTCACAGGATAGACAAGGGCCTTAGAAATCATATCACTTACTGGCATAAGTATCACTAGCTGATTTAGCATTTTCCATGCCATTTCATCCACTTTCACCCCTGAACGGGAATTTTGAAATACCACCATTAGGGCCTGATCTTGCAGTACATACACAGGCAAAACTCATGGAAGTGAACTGTGAGCCTGAACGGTTAGACTGCAAAATTGTATCTTAACCACTAAAGTGAAGTTACTGCATTTTGTGTTTATAATTGGTGTCACTTCACTGCTGTGTGCGTCTTTAATCATCACTCCTCCTTGAACTTGCACTACACTGTTTTGTGTTTTATGTGGGTCTTTTTAAGGTCTCCTCTAACACAGGTTCTGTTTGCTTTGTGGGAATAGAACACTGGAAGTGACCTCTTGAGTCAGTGAGTCTAGACCCTTGCTATCATCTGCAATCCAGTCATAAGATCCTGTTCTTAAAAACTTATCAAGCACCATCTTAAAATTAAGTAGGTTGTTTGCCCCCACTACTCTTATTGGAAGGCTGTTCTAGAACCTCACTCCTCTGACTGGAAACATTCTAGATTTCTAACCTACAGCTCAAATAGCTCTTCTCCATCTCTGATGGATACTTCCGAATGTATTTATAGACAGCAATCATACGTCCCCTCAGCTTTCACTTTACTAGGCTAACCAAGACATCTTTCAGTCTCCTCATAAGATAAGCTCCGCATTCCCCAGATCGTTCTAGTAACGCTGTCCTATTCCAGTTTAATCTTTCTTGAACAGGGGTGTATGAATGATCCCAGAACACTTTTAGGGGAGTAGATAGATGATTTCTCCCCACAACTGATGTATAACATTGTGTGCTGGCATTTCAGTGGTGTTGTATTACATACATTAGGTACCAACACATGAACATTTCTGCCCTATTTTACAAAGCGCTATATAAATGGTAAGATTATTCCATGACAGAATACTATAGGGAAGGATATGATTCTGTCACAGATGTCATAGATTCCATGATTTCCAGGACGTTTTCTGGGACAGCGTTGGAGCAGCTGTCAGGCCGGGAGCTGCTGCCCAACAGCTGACCAGTACCCAGCCCAGAAACACAGGCTTAGATTGGGTCAGCCCCCCTGTGGCTGGAGCAGCTGCAAGCCCCGGCAGCTGTTTCTCCCCTCTCCCCCAGGGTATTTTTAGTAAAAATCAAGGTTGCAGGCTTCCATGAATTTTTGTTTATTGCCCGTGATATGTTCCTGACTTATACTAAAAATACCCATGACAGAAACTTAACCTTAACTATAGGAAAGCACATCTTGTTCATAAGTCATTGCTTTAAAAAAAATATATATATTTTATATATATATATATATATAAAAAAATAAAAGGACATAAGTTGGCACATATATCAATTTTAAAGATCAATTTCCTTTTCCCAGCATCTAAAAATAGATTAAAATTACATATTTTTCACTCCTCCAGATTCTCCTTGTCCCCAGAGTTCAGAGAACAATTGAAGATAAAAATCCATTTTAGCTGTGAATCATCATTTTGATTTGTAGACATGTTCACGATTAATTCTTATGTTCCCATTGCTCAGTAGTTATTTTTAAAAAGACAAAGATTATTCTGATGAATTTTCTGTGGCCTACTTATTTAAAATGTCTTTTCAACCTATAGGAACCCTAGTATGTCATCTCTGATAATCTGCATTAAGAAAGTTGTGTGACTTTAGCATGTGTCACTCTAACAGCCTTGGAGACTGAAGAAATGTGTTTACAGAACATGCACAGTATTTGCACCATTACAAGCTTCCCCACACCACCATTGTACTCAAACCTTACCTGTGGGGACTCTCTCTAGAGAATGAGAAGGGACATTCAGTCCTTGGCTGAACATATCAAGAAGCATGCCCAACGCAGTGGTAGTTTACAGGATCTGTCTGCTGAGAATTACTGAACTAAAGCTGGCCTGTATGAAATGGGTTTGGTGGCAACAGTAACTTTTGGCCAGTACCAGTTTCGATTGACTTAAAGATCATCATTTAAATCCTGGTTCAGGTTGGAGGGAACTTCTTGGATCACCCACCCTCTCTCCCCGCACACAATGATGAAGGATCCTTTTTAATTTCTTACCTGTGGAGTCAGTGTTATCTGCAGCGGAGCATCTGGCACCACGACAAAGAGTCTTATAAACTGAGCATAATATGGTTTAAGTCCTCGTCCCTGAGTTGATGAGAGGATGTATAAGGGCATATCAGAATTAAGGGCTTTTATAGCTGATTCCTTTGGCCCACCTCCCATCACTTTCATGACTTTATCAGGCCCTGAACACATGAACCTCCGACCACGTGCATCTTCATATTCAAATCCAACGAAGGCTCGAGCTATGTCATCCCTCCGCCTTCCTCTTCCCATTACAACTGCATTTCGTTTCCCAGGAACAGCTTTATTAGGAGCAGGCCAGGAATTAGTGTCTAGATCTCCCTCATCTTCAGCTCTTGTCCTGATGACTATGTCCCAAGGCATTAAGTAGTTTGTTCCTGGGATGAAGCCCTGTTGGTCTAAGCCTGTGTGGAAGTTATAAGCCTTAGCAGGGCCAAGTTTGACCAGTGACCAGCTAGAGAATTTGGGAAGAAGGCCTTTAGGGCAATTAGAATGGAGCATGCCAGGGAGATACTCAACAGTGGATGCCTGGCGATCAACCAAGCTTGGCCTCTTCTCGCTTTTAGACTCTGCAGCTTGCCCATGAGCCTCTGCATTGTCTCCTCCACCCTGAGGATCCGCTGGGTAGGTGCCCAGGCTATCCATCGACTGACCCAGACTAAGGGCTAAGCTCAGGCTGGTGCTCTCTCCCTGGGTTTGAGGTTCTTTTTCTTTAATTTTCTCAATTTCTCCTTCTGGAGGGGCAGGTGAGGAATCATTCTTTGCTGGTGCTGGATCAGGTGTACTCGGCTGAAATATTGGGAAGTTGATGTGGTCCAGTTTCCCACAACATTTCTCTTCCAGCAGCTGTGAATGATGGAACACAGTTAACTTGCCATCTGTAGTCTCAATGTTCACATAGCTCAGATTCACAAAACTAACTGAATGCAGTTTAATATATTAAGCTATAGCATTAACAAGTCAATGCAACCTAGCCCCCATAAAACATTCAGAGGTTCTGTTTGGTGAAATGGGAAGCAGAGCTCTTCTGAATGAAATGAATACTATGCACATAAGCATTATGCTTAGGCCTGGTCCACACACTGGTTTTTATTTTACTAGCATAACTATTTTGGTTAGTTAGTTTTGGAATATGATTTTCTACACAAATCGTTAAAAATCAGTGCAATCCCTAGTGAGGATACAGTATTCTTGGTATAAAGGCACCTTACACCTTCCCTTATAAGCTACACCTTGATACAATTATTGCTGAGCCCCCGCCTGGAAGGTAACGAGTTGCACTGCTTTAACTATCCTAGTATAGTCAACGTGGTACAAATCTGTGATGGTAGAAAAGCCCATACTTTGCTGCTTTCATGGAAAATTGATAGGTTGTTCACAAGCTGTTCAGATGGCTTGGGTCTGATCTTGCAAGGTACGGAGTACTCAACTGCTGTTAAGGCAACAGGAGTAAAAGCTGGTTGGGTCTTACAGGAGAAGGATAAGAAAAAATACTTAAATAGTTTAAACTTCCCTTCTATCTGCTCTCTTTCTCCCATGCCACCCTTTTCACTTAAGTCTCTCCTGTAGACAGAAGACCCACCTCTCGTCCTTCAAATCCCTCTTTAAAATGCAGTCATGCAAAGACCATTTAAAAAAAAAAAAGGCTTTGCAGTACTCCCAGCTGTAATTTTCATTGGAACACCAGGTACTAGTTGTGTCTTAACTATTTTGTCTGTCTCGGAACTAGGCTCATATTCTGAAGCTAGAAGGGACTTTTATGATCATCTAGCCTCACCTCTTGCATAACACAGACCATAGAACTTCACCCAGTAATTCCTGCATCAAGCCTATAACTTCCATTTCAGATATAAAAAAGATATCCCGTCTTGATTTACAGCTTTCAAGTGATGGAGGATCCACCACATCCCCAGGCAAATTATTCCCACAGTTTGTTACCCTTGCTATTAAAAATGTGCACCTTATTTTGAGTCTGAATTTGTCTGGCTTCAACTTCCAATCACTTTTTCCTCTCCCCCTCCATAGGTATTTATAGACCACCACCAATTCATCACTTAATTTTCTCTTTGGACTCCCCAGGATAAGCTATGCCTTCTTCGTAAAGCACAAGCACAGCTGTGGGTTAATACATACGGATATTTCCTTTTGAATAAAAAATTGCAAGCTAATGATTACCTGATAGAAGTCATAATTGGCTGCTTTGATATCAAAGGGATCATCCCGGGGTGCTTGTTTTCTTCCACAGTTACAGGCACCAGTGGAGCGAGCCCGGCTGTTGTGATATAACACTGGAGGATTTCTATCTGGCTCTGTTTTTTCCCCTGAAAAAGTAACAAGATTAATTTATGTTTGTTTCACCCCATCTGCAGAGCTGCTTGTTAATTTGACTACCTTCAATCCTCTTCTGCAATAATCCCTTCATACTTTCCCCTCATCCCCAAGTTACTTTCCAACAATGTCAATTTATCATGCAAATTTCCTCTTTCCTGTGTTTGTTATACAACTAGTTATAAAAGCTGTGTACACACTATGCTGGCCTTCCTTGCCAATTGCTTGTTGTGCAGGATGTGGAGCTTCTATGTAATAATTTATGATTATATGTAGTTTTCTCTCTAATCTAGCTGAGTTCAACAGTCTGGCTTGGGGATGACGGTTGGAAGTCCCCCACAGGGTGATCCAAGCAGAGGAAACTGGAATAAAGAAGTCTGGATGGATAAGAAGATGGTTGGTCCCTGAAGGACAGGAGAAAGTGAGGCACAGACTTCTGGGGAATAGACTGAACTCCAATCCCTAGAAACAAAGAGATCAAGGATAAGATAGGACTACCTAAGCCTTTAAGTAAGACAAGTATGCATATAGACCTTTTATTGTTTTGAAACCCTTTTTTCTGGCTATGCCTTGTTCCTACCACTGAGATAAAACAATACTTGGTTTTGAAGAGGCTGTTTTGGGTCACTGTGTTAATCACAGAGGGGTAGCTGTGTTAGTCTGTATGCAGCAAACACAATGAGAGTCCTGTAGCACCTTAAAGACTAATTTCTGCTGGCATAAGCTTTTGTGGGCTGCAACCCACTTCATCATATGCATGACATCAGGTGCATCTGATGATGTGGACTGCAGCCCATGAAAGCTTATGCCTGCAGAAATTTGTTAGTCTTTAAGGTGCTACAGGACTCTTGTTGTGTTAATCACAGAAAGTTACAGATGGTGGGAAATGGATAGCACAAAGGACTGATAATAGGATATGGAACCTTTAACCTCCAGATTACTGGTTCTAATAACATGTTACAATCATCTGATTACTGTTTTCTGTCCACTGTGAAATTAGTTTGATGGTCCTATCCCACGTATATACAACATCTTCACAACTGGTAGTCTGGACAGACACATAACAAGAACTGAGCAGACCATGGAAACTCAACCATTTTCAATTCCTTGGAGTGGTCACTCCCAATCAGAATTAGGCAAATTAACAGGAGAAAACAGGGAAAGGATGCAATACCACCTTCGCTATAACTATCCCTTCAATAAATAGATAAATGGAATCTTGTCTAGATCCATCAATCCTGCACCTTTCATAAACATTAAAATTAGACAAAAGATCAATTTTATAGTCTATGAGCCATGATACTTAACGGTATCTCTCTTAAAATAAAACCAGTTTTAAAATGTGATGGTCAGTCAGATAGGAAAACATTTTATGGCTTAAAACTTGTAAAGGTAAACTGCAAAAGGATCTGAACACAACTCAGTTTAGTTACCTGATTTGGGGAGTAAGTGAAATTTATGCACGCAGTGCTGATCAGTTAAACTTCGTTCCTCACACAGCTGATGCCCGTTGCTCCAGAACTTGTAACAGTCTTCGTGAAGTTGCATGGCATACTTGTGAAAGGCTGGTCCCCGAGCATGTTGGCTGTACACACGTAAGGCTTGCGCCAGCTGATTCTTATGAACTGTCATGGTGTAGTTATGGGGCAGGTTGGACTGGTAGGCACTGTGAGCCATGGGGAGAGCCTTTTGGCAACGGTTTTCAGAAAACTTGGTGTCTATATCTAGGTACCCTTCCAAGACTTTGATGCTGCCCATAATTTTGGAGGTCAGTTCCCCAGTGAGGGAAGCTGGGTCATCATCTTTCCCCTCAATGGCCACTTCATATAATTTCAGAGCTGCAGCAACCCACTTCTGATAAGTAGGAAGTTCAAAGTGAGAGGGCTGAGGGTTTCTCCCCACGCTGTCATCGAAGCCTTTCTTGCTTAGCACCAGCTCCACGTGCTGCCACAGGAACTCCTTGAGGGTGCAGTCCACCAGCTGCCCAGAGGAGCTGGAGCTGCTACTGCTACTCTCAACATGGAAGGATAGCTGCTGCCTGCCATGCCTCATCATCTGGTATCTCCTGGGCCCCGCCAAGGTGGGTGCCAGCAAAGAATCCGTCTCTTTCGTGGTGCAATTGCTCCTGAGCTGCTCCAGCAGCATGGCCACAGGATCCTCTCCATCCTGAGCCCCACCGGCCACGATGTAGACAAAGGCCTGGTTAGCGGGCACAGTGAAAAGGCAGTTGATGCTCTGGTTGGTCAGCACCCGACTCTTACGGAAGATGCGGTAGATCTGGTCCTCCAAGGCATGCTGCAGCCTCCTCTTGGGCGAATGTTTCTTGGGGGGAGGCTTCTCCAGCTGGCTGCAGAGGTCCTGCCCCCTGCTCGGTAGGGGGTCCACCTTCAGGGCCCCATTAAGTTGGAAGAGGAAGAGAAGGCGGGGCGGGCACGGCCTGCAGTTGAGTTTCCACTCCTTGCCGACCGGGCAGTCCTTGATGGCGGCTTTGAGGGAAGGCAGCACCTTCTGCCTCAGCCCGTCCAGGGCCCGGAAGACGCGGTCGTAGGTGATGTCGAAGGAGCAGGTGGGGTGCACCAGCAGCAGGATGTGGCACACGGAGAAGAGGTAGAGAAGGCTCAGGCAGTGCAGCTTCTCCTGGTGCTTCCAGAACTCATGGGCCTCGGCGTGGGGCAGCGGGGTGCCCGGCGGCTGGCCGAGCCCCGAGCCCCTGGCCTCGAGGTCCCTGCAGGCCTGCAGCAGCTGCGGGGTGTCGCAGATGGAGGTGAGCACCAGGTACAGCACCTTGCTCTCCGGGCTGTAATAGGTCTGCAGCTGGTTGTAGTCCTGGGCCTCGGGCTCCCCTTCCCCGCCCGGCCCCGCGCTCTCCCGCTGGAAGAGGGGGAAGACCTGCCGGTCGCACACGGTGCTCACCAGCGCCGCCTTCTCGCAGCACAGCTGCAGGGCCGTCTTGCCGAAGACGCCCACCACGCACACCTCCCGCTCCTGCTCCTTCTCGCCGGCGGCCGCGGCGCCCTTCCCGCCCTCGCCCTCGCCCTCGCCCTCCTCCGCCCCGCGCAGCAGCAGCTCCCGCAGGCCCACCGGCGCGCTCATCGCCGCGCGAGGAGGGCCGGGACGGCTCTGGAGCATGCGCCACGGCGGAGCATGCGCGGTAAGAGGCCAGACGCCGAGGGGCTGACTGCGCACGCTCGCCGCTGCCCTCGCTTTGCCCGCACGCTCTGCGCCAGGAGCACGTGGGCTAGGAGGCGAGGATGGGGAAAGCGCTAAAGCAGGGAAGAGGAGGTTCAAGGGGCAGATGGGTGGTGCCCTATGCAACAGCGGCGCCCCGCCGAAAGAGGCTAGACCAGGAGACTTGCATCCAGCAACTCTCCTTCAAAGCAGGAGCCTCACAACCCAGAGGAAATATGTCCCTGGGGAGGCCAACTTCCCCAACCAGCCTGCAAACAATCGTCTAGCACCATAAGCCTTTCAGGCCCCATCTAAACTTACCTTCCGGATTTGGTGGCAGTGGATGGGAGATACACAAGTGGTGTAAATCACTTGCGTGTCTCCCCTTGACTTCGCTGCGTTGCGTTCCCTTCAACGCAGCGCTACGCCACTTATCGGGGTGGTGCTCCTACGTCGACTGCTGGATCGACTGAGCGGGTCTACACAGACCGCTCAGTCAATCCCGAGACATTGAATTGATAGCGGCGAATTTGCAGCCATCAGCGTAGACCCAGCCCCACTGAGCAGTGGTTGACCTTTCTAGGTGATAGAACAGAACAAGGGGACTGATGGATCTTTCTACTGCAACTAGCAGAAGCTAGATCAAGTGGAATTTTAGAAGAAGGAATTTCCACTTCTTCCACCTCATTCCCCCTTAAAACTTTGCATAATCAATCAAAAGGAAATAAACTCCAGCCTATTAACATTCATGTTTATTTTTTTTTATATAAAAAATTATCAGGGCTGTTTTAGTGGCTTAATTTCAACTTAAAATTGTAGCTGTTTTAGAAATATACAGTATACAGAGGCTGGATACTACTGAGGTTTACGTAGTTAATACAATAGGAAATGTGTAATCAAAGGTGGAAAATATGCAGTGTAAACATGTAATAACTATAATAAATAAGACTGAATATTAGCAGGAGTTGTTTAAGGTGGCTTATGGTAATGACATTCTTGTTTAGGAACCAACAACATTCATTCCATTCCTATAACACCAATTAGGTCCTCTGAGCTTTCCATTTTGAAGCACTTCATTAATATTAGTTAATTATCACAACCTCCCTGTGTGGTCAGTATCATAAGTCCAATGTTGCATATGGGGAAATTGAGACACATTTAGTGACCCTGCTGAAGGTCACACAGGAAGTCAGTGGGAGAGCCAGGAATTTAGGAGTTCCTCACTTTCAGTCCTCTGCTCTGAGCACTAAACAATGCTATCTCAAATTGGGTATATCTATATAAACACAAACCAAAAGGGTACATGCTGGAAAACTGGAATTATACTTTCTTATTGAGCCACATAACTATTATTTATAAAAACTTTTGCAAACTTATTTGTTACTGGAGTCCTAAATCACTTCCTCTTTTGAATTTTTTTTCTCTCCAACATTACAAATACTGCCAAAGTCATCTTTAAAAAAAAATGTAAATTAAATTTAAATTACTTCCTAGTACATATGCATCTATATCACAAAAGAACAACACTTTTTTGGAAGTTACAGCAGAAGTCAAGGTTACAAAGGACCAAAGAGACTTCATTCTCTTCTCATCCTTTGAAGAGGTACCTCTGTCTCAAGATTGAGGCATATTAGAAGGACATTCTGGGGAAGGCTGTACTTCTGTGGATAGAAGACATCCCATCCTGGGGACCATCAAAATGGCATTTTTTATGTCTGCTAAACTTACTTAAAATAACAAATTAATTACCCCTTAGTAATATAAAATTGGGCTTAGACAAGTAGCTACCTGACCCTCAACTGACATAAAAATATTGCAGCTCAGGTTTAGTTCTGTTCATCAAAGCTGCTTGCAGTATGTAACCGAGCTGGAGAGGGAGTCTTTGGGTGAGCCATCTGTTAAAACAAGAACAAAGTTAGACTTTAGATTTTAAGTTTCAGTAACAATTACATACTTACTAGTGGGTAATTCTTATCCACTGCATCCTAAGTGTAAGTGAACATCTAGTCAAAGAGGATTCTTAACATGTAAAACAGTTGTACTGCTCATTTTCTTTCCAGTGTCAACAGCAGTCTTATTTTTATCTTCTTATTTTTTCCAAGATGGTGCCCAAAAAACTGCTACCATGATAGTTATGGGTCTTTCCACTCTCTGCATAGTTCCATTTGTGGGGTGTGCTCCTGCAATCACTGAGCCTCGGAGACCTCTGAAAGCATCACCTTACAGGAGCCCAACCTCACATGAGCCCCAAATGTTTGGAGCCACAGTTACAGAAATGCCATGCAACCCTAGTCACCTCAGTTCCTCCTCCTAAATTTTAAAACCCTATGAGAAAAGAACTAAGGGAGAAGGGAATATAGCAGGAGACTCTGTAAGGATGTTTTCCCTCAGGTAGACGCATTCAGAGTCCACTTTGATGAAGAATCCTGCAGTGCTGCCTTATGCGTCTATGTTGAGCACTTGGTTGTACTTTGAATTACATTCAAAGATTCAAGTTTGTTTTGTACACGTCTAGCATGCTACACATTCTCAAAGTCTGTACATACATTAACTAAGTGGTAAGTAGCATGAGGCAGTGGGCTGGTTATCAGGAGACCAGGCTTCTATTCCCAGCTCTGCCCATGACCCTCTGATTAAGCATGGGCAAGTCATATCACCTTTCTATGGCTGTTTTCTCATCTGTAAAATGGGAATAATGACACTCCTTTATAAAACTCTAAGATCTACGTGTGAAAAGATTTATTAGGGATAAGTGATATTATGAGTATTAGTAATTATGGGTCAGCTGTGAGAGACAACAAGAGCTTTCACCTCTTTTCATAAAAGACATGTTTTATGTCTGCCAAGTGCCAGGAACATTAATGGCACTATATAGCCAGTTAAATAATATTTTGGAATTAAATCTTACATTGGGCTTTTAAAACTCTGATCAAAACTTTATGCAACAAGAAGCTGGCTTAAACGCAAAGACTTGCCTGAAATTTGCGCCTCAGTGCCTGTGTCATTATTGGTGTCAATCCTGTGCCGGTCTCCATGTTCTCTTTATTCGTTAATGGAGTTCCACCAGGACTCCTGAAGAGATCATAAAAATTGTAGGGGGCATTATTCTTAGATTTCTGATTAGTTAAAAAACAAAAGAAAACAGAAAGGAAGTTACCTCTGAATATTGACTTTTTTAAGATGTTTTCTAAGGTCTATTTGATTTTTGCTGGGCGTGCTGATAAAAAACAACAAAATGTTAAAACCAATACATTTTTCAAGTACTCTCAATGGTGATTATTATTCTGAACATATATAATAATTTCCCTGTAGGACATCAAAGAATGTAGAAAGTTCCTTACATTAAGAGGTTTGTAACGGGAGCTGGTGGGAGTTTGGATTTAGGTCTCAGATTAATGCTTTGTAAATCGGAGACTGTAATTAATGCCCTGTGCTTCTTTGTTGGTGATCCTGCCTAAAGTTAAAAAGAAAAATGTTACTGAAATACATTTTGAAAGGCCCCACTGAATATGCAACCTATTCAATATTTATACTTCATGTTTTTAGTGCACTATGGCTCATCAACTGTTTTGAGTCATTAAGATTTAATGTGCCTTGGACAAAAATAGCCATTTTATAGAAGACTCTTGTATACACATTGTACAAGGAAAAATATCCATATATGGTTAAAACTCACACATTCATAAAGCTATAGGAAAGCTGATGCTATTGCCTTAAACTAAAATGGAACACACCATGCATTTATCCTGGCTCTCTATATGACCCTGAGGGAAGCTGTTTAACTTCTCGGCCTAAAATTCCACCTCAGCAAAGTTAGGATAGCAATATTTACTCACGTATCTTACTGCAGATTTAGAGATAGAATGAATCAGTTGATGAGCCCAAATTCATCTTTGCTGTAAGCCCACTGAAGTTTTTGAATGAACTTTACCTTAGGGATGGATTTAATCCAATGTTTGCAAAGCGCTTTGAAGATTTACACAGACCTACTAACTATGATTCTTAGCTGAAATCTAACATTTTTCATAATGTATTAAATCCAATTAATAAAGTCGTTCAATCATCATCATCACCCCAAAATATTTTGTGTACAACTATGAAGGGCAACGTAAGCAAAGAATAGAGTAGCTAAGAACGAATGCATAAATTATTTAAAACAAACAGCCCATGCATGAGATGGAAAAGATCAAAGGGCACAGCAGATATTCAGTAGGGAGTATTCCTTGAGGCAGGAGAAACAGGTGGTGCTGAAGTTAATTTTTAGGAAAATGTTTGAGAGTTGAACTGTCAACTGCAATTTGTCAGCTGAGCAAAGTACAGGCATCAGCCTTGGTTAACACTGAAAAATTCAATGCATGGCTCTAAATGAGAACAAGAGAAGTTTTGCAGAAGCCAAAAAGGTCAGGATTAGGATCCTGGTCTCTATGGCCCAAATTAGCAAAGGTATTTAGGCACCTAACCCCCACTGATTTCATTAGACCTACATCTGTATACACCACTTTAGGCTGAACAACAAAAAAGATTTCTTGACTTAGCAAACATTTGTTTATTTAGTCAGGAGTGGCAATCATTATTTTTGTTAGAACAGACCTTCAAGACATAAATCCTGGGTAAAGTGCACAATCCAATCAAATGGGCTCTGCATGGACAGCAATCTTTCCCCATACCCAAGCAAAAGAGTTTCTCCACAGCTACTCCTTCAGACTTGATGGGAGAAAAGGTTGTGTATTTGCACAGCAAAACCATTAATCCTACACTCAGATCCCCAGTGTGCACACAGCTCCTATGGAGCTGGGCTCCATAGGCATAGGGGTTCTACAACTGTTGCATGAGGCTCCTGTCAACACATAGTGGAACACATTGGTTTGCTAGCAGACAGGGTTTGCCCCAGAACAGCACTATCCAGTTACATGTCCTTAAGTTTACCTGTTCTGTTTTTGTGTAATTTTGTGTCTTCTTTAGTTTCACATTCAGTAGATCCTTGAGAGTTATTTGTATGGGTCCATCTTTTGCTGATGTAGCCTGAAAACAAGGGGAAATTGGAACAAAGGATAGAATCAGCAAATTGTATAGCTCTCATAAGATATATCTTTCCCTCACTTCCTACCAAAATCCATCAAAGACCAACTGAAGAAATACAATAATTCTATTACTCTCTACCTGAAGTGCTTTTGTGCCATTGCCCCTTTTGAGTAGCACAGGTGCAGGTGGTGGTGGTGGAGGAGGAAGAGGAGGTGGTGGAGGTGGAGTGGGAGCAGATGTAGGCTGTAGCACTCCTGTAGAAGGCAGGGATGCTGGATCTGCCAGGTTCTTAAGTGCACGGACAGTAACAGCTAGTAATGGTTTATTGCACCTTTGGCAAGGAGAGTTTTCTGAGGAACTGACAATAGTCCCATTCATCTGAGAAGGAAAAAAAAAAGAAAAAAGAAAGAACATTCAAGTCACTGTTTAAAGAACAGGAAAGTTTGGGGAATGGAGTTCATAACTTCCACTGATCTAGGATGCCAGGCCCTTGATGTGCTTGCTATTGGAGTGACCATCCAGTTGCTTAACTACTGTTCTCTAGCTCCAGGGTGATTGCATTTCAGTGATGCTGTATGCGAAGGGTACATGAAGTGTTTTGCAGTGAAAGGAGCTAAAGAAATGTAAGGTATTTTATATTTACACAGGCCATATAATTTCCAAACCTGAACTTATACATTTCTCTAGCAATTCTATTCCCCATTAGGGTGGGATTTTCAAAAGCATCTCTGTGGGGGCACAAGTTCCACTGACTAAATTCACTTCATCATCAAAAATTGGAGAACATTCCCTACTTTTGTTTATATGTAGTGTGTGACCCAATTATATTCTACTAGACAAGCAACAGGGGGAAATATTTAGGACCGTAAGTAATAATAGTTCTTGTCTTCAGGGAATGTTATGGGCCGGAGAATTTTTAAAAAGGCAGAAAATTGCAAACTGTGATTCAGATCCCCTCTCCTTGTCCTGTGTGTACTTCCCTGAATTTAGTGTGGCTCCACATGGACATGGTGGTCTCTCTGCATGGAGCAAGGCTGCAGCTTTCATTTCAATTGCATCTTTTACTATGGAACATTACTAACAAACACTGCCGAAATACAATGAAGATCTTTTTTTAAAAATTCACTTCTTTTTGAAAATATTTTAACTACCATTGTCGCAAACACCATCTTAAGTTGTTGTAAATTGGAGAGATGAGCAAAATATTTCTCTGTTTTTTCTAGATTGTGTACTTTGTGCATTTAAACAGTGCTTTGCTCTGTGTATAATCAGTGTGGCACACAAAGTCCCTTTGCTGGATCAGGGCCTTATTCAACCTGTTTGAGCAAGTCTTTCACACAGCCATGGGGACAGAAAAAACATCTTTGAAGAACAGGAATTTTTTGTTTAAAATGCCTGGATTTCAAGCTAATGGTGTCCTTTCAAGTAGTGCACACACAGCCCAAACACACTTTTAGTCTCCAACATTGACCACAGATCTTTAAATGCTTAGGCTACTGTTTTTCAACATTTTTTCATTTGTGAACCCCTTAAAAATTCTGAATGGAGGTTTGACCCCTTTGGAAATCATACATTGTCTGTGGATGCTCAGGGATCTGTGGATCATATGTTGAAAACCACTGGCTTAGGCGAATGCAAGAAAAATCACATTGCTAATGGCACTGAGACATCTGACTGACCTGGAGCACTCCTTGTAGTCTGGAAAATTCAATTTCCAGCTTTTCCACCTGTTGCCTCAGCATGTTCAGCTGCCGCAGGTAGAGGCGTGAAGGAAATATAGTGTCTTTGATGACTTCATAACTCTAAGGATCACAGAGAAACTAGATGATTATTTTCAGAGTTAAACACAATGGGTGAAATTTCAAAAGTACCTAAGTGATTTGGGAGCACAACTCCCATTGAAAATCTTCTGATTGTATTCAGTGGCATCAAACAACATGGACAGGCCATTTCAAATCTGCTGTTTCATTTTTTTCCCTTTCCCATCCTTTAATGGCATACACCAGAAAAGTAGACTTGTTACATTCATAAGATCTCATCTTATAATTTGCTAATTTTGAAGGTTGCAGGTGGCTGTAAACTCCTAAATCATAAGGAAATGAAGGTTGGGCCATGTTTCTTTGGAAAGGTGTTGTCCTACAGTTTTCTCCATAAGGTCTCAAATTTTAATCCTGAACTCTACAATATGTTTTTGACTGACCCATCAAGGTCGTGCACTAACATTTCCTACGCTATTAAGAGTTGCAAACTGAGTCCTATGTCATTGCAAATCCTCTGAATGTTGTAATTAAGTCTCCAACTTCACATATAATCTCAATGTCACAGTAATTTTGGTTATTTTTACCATACCTATTCCTCCAACAGATACCTCCACTTGAATCTTAATAACTCCTTCCAAATCTTTCACTAGACAGAGATTCTCAAATAACTAGAATTGAACTTTCACCTTAATTTTGGACTTAGATGCAGAACACATGCACAGAGCACTATGGTAATTTCACATAGGCTGAGATTTAGAAATAGAGATTTAGAAAACATACCTGGGCAACACTGTTTTGGCACCACCAGTACAAAGACAATGCTGTCATTGCCAAGGGCCTTACTGCATCTTTTACACTGGGCAGGGCTGCTGGCCAGATTGAGGAAGTGCTACTTTGGCTGTGGGGAGTATTTGGAGGAAGACTATCCAATAACCTGTGGAAGAAAAAATGCCAAATTAAACTATACAAGTAAATACATCATTTTAGCCATCCAAAAATATAACTGCAGTCAATCAGTTGATAATTTAGAAGTGTCAAATATAACAGGTGAGTTTGGAGTAAACATCAGTGTTGGGGAAGGGGATGATAGGAAAGATTGTGTTTTATTGTAGGGAACATTCCTGTCCTGGCAAAGGAATAAGACTTTCCCAACAAATTTTTCCAGGCTCTAATTACTGAGATTTTGCGATAACTCTTTTCCAAGCCCAATTCCTGAAGCATTTAGACTGAATAGGATATTGGAAGATGTACCAGAAGGAACAACTCTGTAGCAGTCAGGCCACGGGATGTAACAAGTCTCTTCCATCTCCAATTTCTGTGACTCAATGTATTGTTTGGAACTAACAATGGACCTATGAATTGGGTTAATGAGAAAACTAAATGTAATGCGAGCTTACCTTTGAGGGAGAGGATTCAAGCACTGGAGCTTAGTGACATCTTCCTTCTTTTTCATTAGAAGCTTTGCTCGGGCCCGCAGCTTCCGCCGGTGCTGCTTATACTTCACCATTATTTCTATAGAGCCAAATTCAAGAGCATTTTTAAAAATCATTTTGCAATTTACTTTTTAAAAAGATATTAAGGAAGTTAAAATTGCACTTCCAATTAATTAAACTGTTCAGCATTACTCCCTGTCTGAACAGTCAAGTACTTTGACGGTGTGCTGTTAAACAGCCACCACAAGGAACCTTAGTAATTTGCTCATCCAGTACTACCTATGCAAACAGGCATCTCAGGTTTAAGGATAGAGAACTGCATTCAGGCCTCTTAAAGAATCCATGCCCTTTACAAAATGCACCACAATTATTTTTAGGTTGTAGCAGAGTTAAAATTAAACCACACTTCTCAAAGGAACTGTAGGTATTCAGTGACGCATTGTCCTTCTTTTTAAAAAACATGTTTGTTCCCTCATTTGCTATTCCCTATTTTGCATCCTCATCCTTAGAGCGAAACGGGCACAGGTTTAGTGTATGCATGGCCATCTGGAAAGCAGTTTGCAACCCTTTGCGGGAAGCGCTCCCCTTAGCACCCTGGCTATCATTACAACTAGCAGGTCGCTGTTCACGTGGCAGCTGCTTTCCTCTGAGTTTCTAGCCAGAGGATTTTTTGCCGGCACTCACACTGGGCTCCATTTTCCCAGCTGTGAAACAGGAATAAAATCCTGGTCCCCCTCATTCTTTGTTCGTCTCTTGCCTGCTGAGAGACACGTCCCACGTCTTACTACGTACAGCGCCTAGCACATCCCTCAGGCGCTTCCATAGCTAGGCCCCTAGACTGCGCTGCCTCCCCACGGCAGGATCCACTGGCCAGGCCTAGGAGCGTCCCAGCGCCCTTGAGCTCCCTCCAGGGGCCACCTCACCCCCCACCCTGGTACCCCAGCCCCGCCCCCACCCAGGGGAGAGACGTCCCCAGCCAGCAGACCCGCCCCGGGGGGGGAAGGGGTTCCCAGCCACGCGCCCCCTCCTTCACTCTTTACCCGCTTATCGGTCCCGCCCCGCCAACGCCATTCGAATCGCTGCCCCGGCCGCCCTAAACCAACCGCAGCCTCGCTCTCTCCCGCCCGCCACAGAGCCCACCAGGCGCTAAAGCTATCCAAACGTTGATTGGTTGCAGCGAATTCCGGGCCCAGCCAGTTGAGGCCAAGACCGCGCCAGTTCGGGAGGAGGGGAAAGGGAGAACCACCAATGCCAGCAGGGCTGTCATCTGCCCTCGGCACGTCTTGCGCCGCAGGAAGGAAAGGTGCCCCACGATTGGTTGGAAGAGTTCCAGGCCAACCAATCAGTTGGCCAGTATGTCCGGTTCACAAAAAAAACCCAATCAGATTAAAAAGGGGGCGGGGAGACGCCAACAAGAGAGAAGTGGACAAGATAAGCGAAAAAGAGGCATATTGCCCCCGCCCTCTGAAATAGACCAATCAGAAAACATAGTTTCCCCTTCTACCCAATCACCTAGGGCAGCTCCAATCCCAGCCAATCCCAGTTGAAGTCCACTCTCGGCCAGTCATAACTCGCGGCGCTGCCTTCCTAACCAATCATGTGGCGCAGTTTATCTTCCACCCAATAGGCGCATTCGTTTCACACACAGGGTTTACGTCCTTCGCCGTCCAATGGGCGAGGGGCTGTGTCCTCAGGGGACCAATCATTATGAAGCGATGTGTGACAGCCGCCCAATAGCGACCCTCGGCTTTCCAGCCCCGTGAAAAGAGGGGGAGGGGACTCTCTCTCCGCCGCCTGAGGAATGTCAACTATTCAACATGGAGACGGCGGTTACCAGGCTCGAGACCATGGTGAGTCCAGGGGGTGGGGGCCAGGCTGAGAGCGGGGCCGGCGGGTGAGAGGCGGTGGGGGCCTACATCTAGGGGGGAGGCTGGCGGTGAGCGGGCGCTAGGGCAAGCCTGGGGGCTAGAGGGACCGCGACCATCCCCATCCAGGCTGGGGGGGAGGGGTAGGACTTTTCCCTCACCCGTCGGGCTGATCCATTCTTCTTGGGAGGGGGGATTCGCCTTGGCCTGGTCGTTACGTTCGCACCCTGGGGAGGGGAATAGGTGGGCCGCTCCATTTACTTCTCCCCGTCCGAGAGTGGGGCGGCGGTGGAGGGGGGAGGGGCTGTGTGGGTTCGGCGCTAGGTTGGGTCGGTCCATTTTCGCGCCCTATAGTGGGGGAGGGTGGAGCAGAGATGGCCTGGACTGGTCCATTTTTCTCTCCGGCTGAGGAGTGGTGGAGAGGAGCCGAGGTTGCTTGGGCTGGCCCATTCTGTAGGGAGGGGGGAGGGCGTGGAGCAGTGGTTGGCTGGACCAGTCCATTCTCCTTTCCCCCCCGGAGGTAGCACGAGGAGCAGGGTTTGGCTGGGCTGGGCCTTTCTCCCCTCACACTGGGGCGGGGGTGGAGCAGAGCTCACTGGGCAGCGGGGGTGGGGGAGCAGAAGTTTTCCGGGGTGCTCCATTGGCCCCCCATCCTGGCGGGGTGGTGGTGATAGACCAGAGCTCACCGGGACTGATCCAGTTCCCTCTATCTCCGAAGCGGTGGTGGGGGGACGGGACTGGAGCGGGTTTCGTCCAGCCCCATCCTTCCCCCATATAGGGCCAGTCTTGTCTGGGGGAAGAGCTGTGCCGGAGCTCGGGTTGAGGGCGGGAAAAGTTGACTTGGGCGGGAAAAGTTGACTTGGGCGGGTCTATTTCCACTTACTTTGATGGCTGAGTGGCCAAAACTCGCGTGGGACTTTCTATTTCCCAAAAGTCTTGTGGGGCCGAGCTCCTGTTGGCCGGCCTGTTCCCCACTGACTATGCTGATGGAGATCTCTCATGGGCCTTCTCAGTCTGGCAAAGCAATGATGTTTCTCACTTGGACAGGTCTCTTGTGCGCTCAGCATGCTAGGGGAAGGGTGAGGCTCACTGTAGCCATTCCAGTCCCTAGGTCTCTTACCTTGATTTTTAACACTGTTTGATCCAGCCTCCCCAGGCAGGAGCAGTCATATTATGTTACATAGTTGCCTTTTTCCCTGCCTCCAGTCTGTTAACTAGCTGTGCTTTAACACAAGTAACTTTTTCATGGTGCAATCAGGCCCTAGAAATGACTTCCACTTAATATGCTCCCGAGCCCCTCTGTGACATCCTTCAGGATTTAGCTCAAGAGTTAAACTTTTTGTTTGTTTGTTTCTTGAGTTTTAATGTTGATTTATTTCAGTCCTTAGTGGGGTTATTATAGGCACATATTTGGCTGTTTATAATTGTTTGTTAACATGCCTGGAAACCTTTGGGAATGCACTATGCATTCTCATTTATTGTGGATATGAACTCTTACATTGTGCCATAAACATATTTTATAGGCTTTTATATGAGACTTGTACACAATGAAATGTGATTGTGCAAAATATCACTATATTGTTTCCTTGTGGGATTTGTCAGTGAACTTCTGGATAATTTGCCTGTTACCCATGTGTCCCAGTAATGCTGCTTGTTTTGGTAACCTGTCTAGCAGACCAGTCATAGCCCCACAGAGAACACACCTAGGCTATTGAATACAGGGAGCTAGCTATTGCAGTCATTACTACCCTGGCTTTTAATACTTGGAAACATGGGATTGAAACTTTAATTAGGTGAAAAGTGAAAGAGTTCTTCTGTTCCTTATTTATACACTTACAATTACTATAGTGAGCTTCTCAGAAGAAACTCAGAACTAGGAGGTACAGTGGCAGGAGTTTGTGCGAAAGGATTCATGTTTTACGTCCACGCTATCCTGGAATCTAGTGAGTGCTTTTAAGCCCTTCACTTTCATAAATGCCAAATTAAAGCACTCCCTAGCCCCTTCTATTTGATTTAGTTAAACTCCTTTTAGTTACCTAACTATCCCCTTCATTCATGTTTCTCAACTTCCAATTCTAAAGTATTTATTTCTCTAATGCATTTATATAAATGAGCAAATGAAGCATTTTTGTCTGAAAATAAACAATTTTGAAGGTATTCAGCCAAAAACATAAGCTTGTTCTTTTAATGTGCCTCTGTGATCTCACTGAGTGACTTGCATTACCCTTCTATTCCAATCCAAAAGCTCTTCTGAGTAAACACTGTAACATATGTAATGGTTTTGTGACAACACCAGATTATCATTAGGGGAAAAAAACATTTCATGTATCACATGTATTAGAAAATATCTGAACCTAATGCTCCAGAGTTAAAAGGTCACTGAATTAAATATGATCACTATCTGAATCTTAATGGCATAGCATATTTGAAAGATCCATGTTTCGTGGGTGTTTTTTGGAGTCTTTTTTTTTTTTTTTTTTTAAACATATTAAGTCCCAGGCCAGGCTTTTGAATATGGTAAATGATATTTTAGTAGATACTGCATGATGGGAAGTTATAGAAGTGATGTCATCATACTCAAATAATGCTTGGAGTGGTAATACTATACTGTGCTTGACTTCAATGACATTTAAATTCTGCTCAAATCTCTGAAGTCCAGTTTTGATTTTAAATATCAGACTGGTGGTAATGTCCATACAGTCAATTTGTTTTGAGATCTGTCTCTTCTGTTGCTCCTCTTCTTTTTAACCTTGTCCTATTTTTAAAATTAACTTTCTTTAAAAATATATAATCTATTTTTACAGTGCAGAGTTGCCTAGAAACTACCAATATGTTAAATTCTGTTTCAGTATTACTATTTATATTCACATTTTAGCCTCACTTTGTAGAATCTGATGGTTAATGATTTATGCTTCAAGACATAAAAATAATTGCAACAAAATAATCAAACAAATTATTACTGTGCAAGAATAATGGGTGATATCAAGTTATTGACCTTTAAAGTCAATAGGAGTCTTGCCATTGACTTAATTGGAGCCAGGATATCGACAGGTTGGGTTTTTTTGTGACCTACTTTTCAAGTAGACCTCTTGATCTTACATTAAAACTTAAAGGATTGATTTGGCCAAAATCACATATTTTAATAATCTGCACTACTTTATGCTACCATAAAACTATAATTTGTTCCTATGCCCCTGCACTGGCAAAGGCCAAGCTTGCATTCTTCTGTTTGATTTTAGGGGTACTATTTGTTGACTTACTCCAGAGGGAGACATGTCCAGCTGCCTTCTGTCATTAGGAAGGACCCTGAGTACCACAATGCAGAGCCATCTTGAATACATCTTGAATGTATTTTTAAGATGCTACATTTTAAATAGTAACCCAAAATTGTACCATTTTACTTTGTTTTAATTTTTTGCACACAAGCTCAGTTAGGTTTTCAGAAGTGTATGCGCAGGTAGGTAGTTAGATCTCTCCCTCCCTCCCTCCCTCCCTCCATTCAATTACTTAAATTAATGGGAATTTGTGGCTTGGTAACTGTCCATGGTATCACAGCTTGGTGTGTCTTGTTTATCCTTTGGCTTGTTTGTTCTTCCTATATTTTCTATGAAGTCATCAGTTTTTTCCATAGAAGTGCGAGAAAATAATACTTCTAACTTCCCCAGTTTTGGTATGCACTTCATGAAAAGCTTTTGTTTAGTCTCTAGAGCAGGGGTCTCAAACTCGCGGCCCGCGGGCCAACTGCGGCCGCGGGCTTGTGTTATCTGGCCCGCAGTCCGAATCCGGGCCGCAGGCTTATGCTGTCAGTGTTTTCTGAGCAGAGCTCAGGCAAGTTGTGGGACATCTTGCGTGAGCTCTTAAAAAGGAAATGGCCGTGTTAAAAAGGAAATGGCCGCCGAATGTGACCCCACAGGGAGATTTAACGGCGGAGAGTGGAGTGTGCAAGTCCCTGTGAGAGCCTCTCTCTCCTACTGTGCCGCCGAATTTTACCCTGCGGGGAGATTTTTCAGCAGAGAGTAGAGCATGAAAAGTAGAGTAGAGTAGTGTGTGTTATGCGTGGCCCCCCTGAACTCAACTCAATGTAAATGTGGCCCGCCATACCAATTGAGTTTGACACCCCTGCTCTAGAGGAACTGAGGATAGACTATTGTAGTTTGTGTAGGAAAACTTAAAAAGAACCAATTATATTAACAGCATTGTGATTGATAATACTGAATAGCCAGGTGCCTTAGAAGTGAGTCTGCATTTATTTGAAAGGCAAATGACCAAATTACAATAAGAGAAGAGTGAGTCAGAGCATCCACAAGATATGGTAAAATTCATTATGTAAAAAGAGCATAAACCTAAGTTTTTAAAGACTTGTTGCATTTCAGAAGGAGATATGCACCAAAGCCAAGGCTCTGATCCCCAGTGCCACTTAAAGTCAATAGGAGTCTTTCTACTAACTTCAGTGGCCATTGGCTCAGGCCCTTGTCAGAGTACTGTACAATATATGGTTCTGATTTTAAAAATGGTTGTTTTATAGTATGTATTTACTTTTAAGTCTCAAACCTTCAAATATTGGAGGTAGCATAAAGGTCTGAGAAAATGCATTCAAGTGTGCAACATTTCAGTGTTCTTTACTGTAAAAACAGAATTGCTAGATAAAATTCTTGTTTCAGAGAAGTCTTACTAAAAATACAGTGAAATAAATGGAGTATGTGGGACCTGCCGTTTACTGCCTGGTGAGTGGTGTCTGTCCAGTGCCCTTTTTATGTTGTACTACTAGTGATCATGCACAAAAAGCAGTGCAATGTTAAAAGGGCATTGGCCAGTGATACTGTCCACATTAGTTTTTTCTTTTTTAATGGAATCACAAATTAAAGGTCAGAATATTTGTGTCTAGTCAGACTGGAAGATTGTTTTCATTTTTCACACTTGCCGTCTTTATCAAGGCGAGGATCGTAGCCCAAGAACTATAAATCTACACACAAAGAAGGGAACATCATACTGGTTTCCCTGGGAAAAAAGATGTCATGGGGTGGAGTTGGCTCAGGTTTACAGCCATGGTGATTTTAATGTACCTCCACTCAGTTCTTCCATTTGACTGAGTCTTATACAGATGGAAACGGCCTATTGAGTTATCTAGCCCTAGAAATTCTGAAGTTTTTTTTCATACTGTAGACCAGATTTTAATAAAGTGTCTTTTGGACACCTCTCCCCTAATTCACAATCATGTTGCCTCCTTTCCCAATTGTGATCATGTAACACCATTGTGGAACACCAGCGTTTGCTTACCTAGAAAAATATTAGCAAACAACTTGATTTAAGTTTATTTTAAAGTAATTTGGCAGCTGGAAATAAAAAACAACAAACTTCACATGACCAGTAAGTGTTTCCCTGGATCACAGCAGAAAACCTCTGTCCTACAGTATCATTTTTTTTCAGCTACATAACAAACCTGAAAAAGATGTATTTGGAAATGTGATTGCCAGGCTAAAGCAGCAGCAAAAAAATGTTCATAACTGAATTCACACCACTTTTTGATGTCTTTTATCACTTTCTCTTGGTCAAGAGAATCAAAACATTCCATAATGTGTTAAAAATTTCCAAGTCCCTGCATGTCTCTAGTAGTCCTGATTAACATTAACTTTAGCCAGGTCTCCATAACCCACAAGACACTAGCATCTGACATCAACTTATTTTTACATACAGTACACATAGATGGTGTTGACTAGATGTTCAGGATTCTGGTTTCTCTTGTTTCAAAAGGTGTCAACCTACTAAATAGAAACATCACTCTTGTTCAAAATATAGCTGTTGGTTATTCTTTTCATTACCAATTATTTCCACTTATCTTTCCAATGTCTTGCTGCTAACGAATGCTCTGACTTTATTGCACTACTGTATTTTACAGCTAGCAGTGCAATAGTATTGTCAAAGCATCTGAAAGCAGAGTACACAGCAATACCTCGATTCTTGCTCTACAGCTTCTAGCAGTTTCTTCAAAGCCTGTTGAGTAAATCTGCATTTAATAAGAGTAACATGCTTTCTGATTGTTGTAAAAATTAATTATGCAAACGTTCCAAATCTATAACAATATGGTGAGATTTTTAACAGTGAAATTAAATTGTATTTTACTATTCTTAGGTATAGAAAATGGTCTATTTGTAGTTTTAAAAAAATTGAATGGATTAAATCAAATCACGGTAAAAGTTTAAAAGATAAAAATTTGCTGAAACACTTACATATTCATAAAGTAAGAAACAATGGCAAAGAGAGGAGAATTGTATCTCGGATGCATCTAAGTTATTCTGTGAAGTTTATTTATAATGGGCATAATTTCTTAAATGTAAGTAAGTATATTTACACAAAACAAGCTATGATATTTAATTATATTTTCAATAAGGACAAATCTTAAAATATTAGTTACATGACAGACAAGCAATAGTCACATTAAAATTAAATGTCCTCAAATATAGCAGCATCCTGTAGTTAATGGTGCACTTATTAGTCTGTAAGTCTCAAATTCTGCCTTCCTTAACATGCTTTATATTCTTGTGAGCTGTGCTTCATACTGTACAAAGGTACACATTTATAACCTATTCCTTATTTCAAACGTGTTCATGCTATATTGTCGTGGAAACTGAATCTTTCTTGATGCTTTTTAACATCAGTCACAGTATTCCTAATGTCTTCATTGTGAGATTATGGAGGTGCAAGCAATTTGATGGCCTGTCATTAGAAACAAAAAATATAATCATTCTCCAATAGAGGATGACAGAATTACCAGAACAAATGTTTTTTTAAAATCCTTATGAAGGTTTTTAAATGATAAAGAGTAATTCCAAAGTAGCTTTCTGTTAATTTTTATAACTAATATAACTTTTAGGGTTGGACCTCAGTAGCAGTTTTGTCAAAGTCAAATAGTAAATGATTGGAATAACAGGTTAAAGAAGCATTTTCTTCTTGTTCCTAAAGATCGAGGACTTCTCTTAGATTAGACTCTTTCATATCTGTCCTGTGTTTTAACTACTATGCCAAAGTTTGCTCAAAGACGTATCTATTGTAAAAAGTTTTCAGTACGCTGGAAGGTGAATTTCAAAAGTTAAAACTATGTATGCTTTGGATTAAACCCTACTCCCAAACAAGTCAATGGCAAATTTCCATTGATTTGGGGCCTGCGTGAAAACCCATTGATGTCAAAGGGAGTCTTTAGAAAGCACATAGCAAAAGAACGTCAACATCTACTGATGGTTTAACCATTTACTCTGTATTTTTCCTGTCATCTTCAATTGTTCAATTTAAGAAACCTGTTGTAGTGACTGTAAATGACAAATAAGCCTATATTATTCATGATTTGATGTTTCTGTTATCTGTGTTTTCAAGGTTACATATGCATAATTTCCTGATTACACAATCTTCATATGCTAACATGTTATTAAAGGATATCATTATAAGGATTACTTATAGTAAAAGACATAGCTTTAAAAATTCAAGTAACCTTTTTTTAAATTATCTGTTCAAGGAGGATTGATTTTAAATTCATGGTTGTCAGCCTTTCTCAAGTACTAGACGGCTTTCTGGAGTCTGAAGCCTGGGATCCACCACCCAGGACTTAAGCCCAAGCCCCACCACCTAGGGCTGAAACATATAATTTAGCTTCATGGGGCCCCGATCAGTTCCCCTGCTTGCCACCTCTTTTTGGCCCTGCACTTACAATCCCCCCCCCCTTGTCCAGTGGATACCCCCCACAGGGGATCATGATCCCCAGGTTAAGAGACACTGATCTAGATGGGTTGATGTACCTCCAGAAGACCTCTGTCTACACTGAGGGGTACGTGTACCCCTGATTGAGAATCACTGATTTAAGTTAACCACTTTAATCATGATTTAAATCAGCAAGCAAGAAACCTTCATTTAAATCAACAATTAAAAAAAAAAAATTTGGACCTGTACTTTTGAATTATTTTTCCAAAGAAAAGTTGATTTTCATTACTTGGTAAACATTAAAATAAATGTTAGATCTGCAACTAAATATAGCCTTTACACTAAATTTGGTACTTTTTTTCTGGTAACATAGAGGGTACACTGTCTGTAATTACATAAATGTGTAATAATGTGTTTAACTTTTTATGATTTTTTTTTATTTTATTTTTGTATTATGTTTATGGATGATGCATTTCTTATTTACTAACTGTTTTTAACATGGATTTGTGTCAAGCTGTATTTGGTTAGAATTTGCAATTCTATTAAAATGCATAAACAGCTTAATCATTTTTAATTAATTAAATGAAACTACTTTAAATGTGCTAGGTACCTAATGGGAGAGGAGGGGAAGAGGCTTATAAAATATATTTTGCATTGAAAACTAATTTATTAAACAAGGGAAATACTATTTATGGTTAGTGATTTGAAATGTTTCAAGGTTTTAGAACCCGTAGATTTTATCCTTTCACACCTAGTTTATATTCATAGATTGGAAGAGGAAAACAAGCTTTTCTGCTAGGTAAACAATTGGTTTCTTTAGCTTCATATGAACTTGCAATTGAACTGAATTAGCTGAATAAATTGAAATGAAGAAAATATTCTCTTTGCACCTGCAGAAGAAGCTACAGGTGTTTAAAGCTGTTTTAGCACTTGAACAAACTCCGGTTCAAGGTGCTTAGCCAATGGCGTCGTCTAGTTCAGTGGTTTCTTTCTTTAAAATTTCAATAGCAAATGTATTGCTTGAAGATTAATTATTTAATTTCATTTACATTTAATAGATTATGGTAAATTGAAGCTTTAACATAGGCTGTCATAATTTCAATTTAATCTTAGAGGTTTATTTTAAAATAAAATATTTAGTTTAAATAAATTATATTTAAATGGAAAAAAGGTTTCTCTATTTCATTCTTTATAGAGCAACACCAGGGTACTTTTAAATAATTTAATGTGAGTTATGTTGATTTTGAGTTCCATTAGAAACACAGGACAACATCAATAAGGAAATACCTTTTGAAATTTGAACTAGAATTTAATATTGCAAAAATAGTGACATTTACAATTGTCTTCTTAATAATCCAGGTTCTAATATTACTAGAATGCAATTGTATTGGCTTACTGAGACAATTTGAAAATACAGGTTCTGTATGTTGTTCAAAGATAACATCTATTTTGTAATTTGTAATTTGTTTCATGTTTTTCTTTAAACTGTAATGCATTTTAATTTAAGCTACTTAAATAATCACCTGGTGTATTTTGCCATCAAATCTGAACTTTAATATTTGTTATGAAAACAAGAGCTAATTATTAAGATTATTGTGAGTTCTGTCCTAGACCTACTTGCTTGTGTATATTTGACCTTTTAAAAATTTACTCTGCTCAAGAGAATTTTTTTAATTTAATCCTTTTTCCCCATTAATATCTTTGAAATATTTGGCGGGTTTTTATTACAATTTAAAAAATATTCCAGTCATCTATTATATGGACCAGCACCTACTCGTTAGATCAGTTTAGAACGTGGTTGTCCGATATGTCCAGCACTTGTATGCTCAATAGCAATTTATTTATGTACTTTGAAATTGAAAATTTATATTTTGAGGAGTTTATGGGGTTCATAGAATTGTTTCAATATTTTATTTGTGTCTTCTCAACAGAGTCTCCGTTGTGAAGCACAAGGTACCTTTCAAGGAAGTTAATATTTAATTGAATACATAAATTTTGGTGTGTTTCTTAAGTCTTCTAATAATTTTGTTTATTGGCTGTTTTATTTATTTACTAATAATTAGATTTCTTTTAAGGCAAGTTTATGAGAAGTTTTTTCCACTGGTGATTGAGTTTTAAATATCCAACCTTTTGATTCTCTTATTATACACCATGGTCTTCTCCCACTTACTGCTGAGGATTAAAAATGTTTAATATTTGATTATTTTTGTATAAAGGGACACTGGGGATGTACAAGTCTGATGTACAGATCAGGACATTCCATGCGATCTATAGGATTGTACAGTCCTTTCTGGAATAATAAATAGCAGCAAATGTTTGGATAAAGTATGTATATTACATCCATGAGTGCAGGGAAAGGGAGGTGCCTCAACAGGAGAGTGCTTCTTTATTACACATGATGGCTAATTCTGCATTATAAGTCTGCATCATTCACCAAAAATGGTCTGATGGATATAAATAAGAAGGAAGACATTACAGTGGTTTGTTATAGTGCCATAAATCTTGAGAGAGATGGAGAAGCTTTGTTATGAGTGGTTTATTTAGTTTTAAACTATTTTAAGAAGCCTATTAAAGGATTCCTAATTTCCAAGACATGTGTGTAGACTTAAGTCTTAATGGGCAACGATTGTGTTCATTAATTTATTTATTTTCTATTATTTTGTGTGGTGCTGTTTTCTAATCAGAAGACAATTGGATATACTTAATTACCGAAATATGGACCTGATCCAAAGCCCATTGACATCAATAGAATTTAGGTTGTATTAGTACATCACACATTTTTTGTCACTTCAAACTGTTTAACTTAACTTGTAATTATAGTGTTAGATGTCAGTTCAAACAGTAAAAACCACATTAAGATAAATTAATTCGATAAATATTTAGCTTGCTTTTAAAACAGTCTCTCAGCTATAATCCCAAATGATTATATGAAGAAATTCAGTCAGTTTTGTGAACTGGGCACACTGCCTTTCTGTAAACCAGAAATCCCTAATAGACATTAAAATGGCAGATGAAAGCTAATTAAGCAATAATCCATCCTATCATCACATATTTCACAGGGTAATTATCCAATTCCCTATTGGCTCATTTATCCCAAGAAGAGAATTGAGTGAAGCATGCTGGTGATGTCATCAGTTTGGTTATCCAGTTACCAGTCTGATTTATCAGGGAATAATTAAACTTCTTGTGAGTATTTTGATCAGACAAGATGACATTTTTAGTATAATAAAAACTAAAATCTGTTGCTATAACCAGATCCTGAAACGTCATTGATAGTTTTCTACTCATAGAGCTGTTTACACATTATTGCTAGTAGAGATTTAGTACTGAGAAAGCCGTAGAGCTTGATGGAGAAGATTTAACACTTTTAACTAAAAAGAAAAAAATACATATTTTTTTGTTGCTTTAGTAAAGTCTTATATTTGAATATCAGATACCAAATATTTAGTCTCTAAGCAAATGATAAAACTAGCAATGTTGTTATATGCAATATTTCTTGTACTGGCTTACTAGAGGAACAATCCTTTACCAAAAAAAAAAAAGTAATAGAAGAGCAGGATTGAGTCATTAATGTCCTAGTAACAAACTTGTGTAATACAGGATTTAAAATTGAAGCAGCAGTGACTGATTCTTAAATACACTTACATTACTAGGCCCTGGTCTACACTGCAAACTTATGTTGGCATAAACTATGTCACTCAGGGGTGTGGAAAAATCTTGCCCCGGAGCAACATAGTTGTATCGACCTAACCCCTGGTGTAGACTGCATTACATCAACGGGGAGGCTACTCCTGTCAACACAACTACTGCCTCTGTGGAAGGTAGAGAAACTCTCCTGCCAGCATAGGTAGTGTCTTCAGTAATTGCTACAGTGGTGCAGCTGTGCTGCTGCAGCGCTGTAAGTGTAGACAAGCCCTAGGTATAGATGTTCCTTTATGGATGTGCCAGTTCTGCTTTGGCACGTCTGTCCCCTGTAAACTTGACATTTAAAAATATTTTACTATTAAATGTATAAGTACAAACAACAAGCTGAATCATGCATAGAAGACAATGTCTCTCACAAAGGATTTACAGCTTATGTAACAATAAAATTCAGGTGCCTAAAACATGAATGGATCAGGCAAGGTTCAGTTTCAGAAAGATTTTTTTTTCTTTTTTGATATAATTTCCCACCTTAGATTATCACTTAAAAGCACCACAGAAGAAGTTCATCTTGAGAGAGATGAATTAGGAAAAGGCGTGTGTTTGGTGTAGTAAGAAATTGAGATGGTTCCATACAGTGGGCAATGCAGGCAATGGTAGAAGATACAAAGACAAAAGTAGGATGAAGGAAAGACAGTAGTTAAGTGTGTGGAGTGGGTTAGGCAAGGGGGAATAAGGAGAAGTGGAGGTTGGGGTGGGGATGGTACTTGAACAGAATGTTTCCAAAACCTTGTCTACACAAGCATTATATGTCAGCAAAACTGAAGTCTCTCGGGGACGTTTTTTCACACAGGATCAACAAAAGTTTTGCCTGCATAGCACTAGTATAGACCAGGCCTAATTCATCAAGGTATTTGATGGTAGCCTAGAAAACTCCTCTAGTGTGGTTACTCACTGTGGCAACTTAGCTGTTGGATGTGTTACTTGCCAGTTTCTACTTCCACAATATTTTGACTGTCAGTTTCTTTTTCTGCAGTATTTGGACTCATTTAAAGTTGTAGTCAATATAGGGTAACATTTCAAAGCTAAGTGTGGTGACTTAACTGTTGTCAAGTCTCACTAATATCTGCAGCAGCTGTGTATAAATCTCTATACATCACTCTGAAAACCTATCCTTTATACACTTAAAATATGTATTAAATTTGTCATAACATTCAGTCACTCAGCGAAAGATCTGTATAATGAGATGTCAGTCGACTATGGATTACTTTGTACATTATATTTCCTCTAAAGAATAGAAAGGTTACAGAAAAACTCTTGTGATTGCTGTCTTCATATAATGAATGCTAGCACCAAAAAGGCTGTTGAACTGACAACATACGATATGTGTTTAAATAATTAAAACGTATACAATTCATCTTGTCAGTATATAATGCAAACAGTTAACTTACATTTCAGCTGAAGTTAATACTTTTCCTTGAATCAAAGGGAGAACTGCAATGGGTTATTTGTTATAAGAAGTTCTTGGTGCTTTGAAAGGTTATTAGTGGGAGTGATAGGGAATAGCACCTGTATTTTCATATTTAATTATTAAATATCAATTTTTAGAGGAGGCTAGAAAGCCCTTGTTCTATCATAAGAGCTAAACCTCTAACTGCACCAAAATAATCTCATAAACCAGGGAACTATGCTTCTACAAACAGTACTGTTATGGGAGAACTCATGAACATCCTCTGTATCTTAATTTTAAATTTCTGGAATAAACATCAACGTCTCACTGTCAGAGAAATTACTGAAGTCTATAGTCGGAACGGAAAACTATTCTTTGACATCGTTTGGAAGATATAACTCCTTTCCGAAGAAAGGAGTCATCAGATGAAGTAAGTTCTCTAAGAGAGAAATGGGATCTAGGTCCTTCAAAACCTATTTGTATCAGAAAACAATGTCAAGAATAAACTACTATAGGCCTATTATATGAGCGAATACCTGTGGAAATATACTTTTTGTTTTAGTATCCAGAACTCCGAGCATTGCTTCTGGGTTTTCAGTCCACATCCATTGATCCCAGGGGCTTGTTATGAAAGACTTCCTGATGAATAACTCTTATAAGGGCTGAACCTGAATTTTCTAAGGCTGGGTTTACACTGACGGTGGCATATTTGCCACCGTCACATCGATTGCTCTGGATCAACTGAGTGGTCTGTATAGACGCGCTCAGTCGATCCAGCAATCGACACAGGAAAACCACCTTAGTAAGTGGAGTAGTGCTGCGTTGAAGGGAGCGCTGTTCCCTTCGACACAGCGCAGTATGGACGCCGTGCAGAGGAGACGCTGCAAAGTCGACGGGAGATATGCAAGTGATTTACTTGCATATCTCCCATCGACCGCCACCGAATCGCAAAGGTAAGTGTAGACCGGGCCTTAGAGCGTTATCCTAATTCCCTAGAAGTCAATGGCAAAACTCCCTTTGACCTCAGTAGGATAAAGATTTCATCCTGAGCAGTCTGCACAAAGTACAGTGCATCCAGTTCCTTCCATTTTCTTTTGCATCTTCATGTCTCTTGTTTCCACTCTGCATTTTCTCACCAGGAGTCCCCTTTCAGAAATCCAAGGTCATATAATGGAACCTAAATGGGGTATTTCTGGCAAAGGCACCTTTTAAACCAGCAGTGGAAAAATCACCATATTTTCTTAATCTCAAATCCCTGTCTCACTGGCCATTCTGTCAGCCAAGAGGGTTGTATTAATCTAGCAGCCCTCTTTGTAAAAGAGTTTTACCTGCAGTTTCTTCCAGACAAGGTGGTGGTCAAACCACCTTCTGGTTTGTTTATTTATTTGATACATTCCAGGTCCTCAGACAGGTTTGAATAAAACTTCATATACCAGCTGTGGTCAGGGCTCTAAAAATCTACTTTGAGCAAACCCAAATCTAACCGTTCCTGATTTTAATATTTGCCTAATCAGAAACAATTGAAAGGAAATTCTGTTCCCTGGCTTTGTAAGCAGACATAAGTAGGAAGAGCTCTGTATTCTTGTTGATCAAATAGTATAAGATGTTCTTTCCTTGCTTGCTGTTCTGTTAATGCAAAGTCCCCCAGTTAGCTCTAAATTTAATTAATTACAATAAAGTCAGTAATCTACATATATAGATAAATAAGGAAATGCTGTTCCTGCCTGTTTAGGAACATGTGTTTTGAGGGTTTTCTTTGGATAACATAGCTGATTCTGGTTTAGTTTTTCTCCTCTTTTCCTCCTCCTCACGTTTTTTGAAGATGTTGGCGTACTGCTGGCTTCTTTCCAAAGTAATTGCTAGAGCAGTTGGTCCTAGTTGTGGAAGTAAAAACTACAAGCAAGGAAACTGATTTTATATTTAAAGTACCTTGTCCTTTTAGGTATCCCCCAACTCTGTGGAGGAAATGCGCCCACATTAAATTCAAATTACAGATAAGTAATATAGATTGCAGCTGACTTTTCCTTAGAGAATGTTTTGAAAAAAATTACTCTCCTGTTTTGAGAGGTTTTTTTCCAATTACTTAAATGGCACAGGATGCTACGCTGGTGTATTTTACATGTAGTCGGGTGCACCCCAAGGGATGTTGCCATGGCTGAATGCGTGGTCTTAGAATTTTACCTTAGTTTGACTGAGGTCAAAGGTTTTTAATGTACCCTCTCAATTCTGGGTTACTATTTTCCTTTGTCTAAACTACATACTGGCAACAGATTACTGTATAGTATGCAACACTTGCACTATGAAAAGTGGTGAGCTCAATTGTCAGATATTGCAAGAAAATGCTGCAGACTGTCTGCTCCTGTAGGTTTTCAGAAACCTTTTTGGCCATTATGTCTCATCACCTGCCAAGTTCTTCTCTAGGTATTTGCTGTAAGGCTACTTAACTTTAATTACTTTGACTGTAAAGAGTTTGAAGGTTTACTCTTTGGTTTACACAAAGGTTGGAATAACCTACAAACATTAGTAAGTGGACTTAGTTGAGGGGGAACAGCATCATCATTATAGTACGTCAGCCTTTCAAATGGAAACATCTTGGCTTCCATTTTTTTTTTTTTTTTTTAAAGAGTGATGAAAGAGTATGCTTTTTGTCCATGTGTTTTGTTCTTTAATACATTGTGGTTGATCTTTGATGTTTTAGTTCCAGAAGGCAGAATCTGATCTGGATTACATTCAACACAAATTGGAGTTTGAAATAATGAAAAACCTTCCTGATAGTCCATCAGCAGAGGTACCATTTTCAGATGAAATTTGTAAATTTTGTTGTATTTTGCACAAATTCATGGTAAATGGGTATTTCTCTTTAATCTTAAAATATTTTATTGATGTATATAAATAAACTCCTGGTCTTGTTTGTGGTTGCTTTTTTTATATATATATATATATATATATCAACATACCAAGACAGTTAATATAGATTTATTTCAAAATAGCCACATTTTAGTGTAATGGAATACTCCATATTTGTGTTTTGAGAAATCAACTGGCGTGTTAGCAGACACTATCAACTTCTGTACACACCTCTGCTATAACATTTGCAGTAGATCAGCGAACAAATGGTGACTAGACTCAGGGTTTGTGGGAGAAAGAAAAGGGGTAAGGAGGATATAATATGTTATGTTTTATAGTAGTGTTGTAAATCTTCCTTCACCCACCCCATATGTGCACGTGCAAGGAAAAGACCTCCCTCTTACCCCCACCAAGAGCTGACTTACATATTTTATTTAACTCAGGAAAATTGGTAAAACAATAAGCACCAAAACACAGTCTCTTCATTGTATTGTATCTTCTGTGGAACCAGAGAGCTTGTCGTTTATTACTATTGCTTATGTTTGCCAATTAAAAGTTATCATGTGGCATGGGTAGATGGAGTAAGTTTCCAAAACATAAAAGATGTAATTTTTATGGGTAATGTGCCTGCTGATAATTGTAGTTAATCATTATAAAGGGTCACTTTCAATTTTTTTTTAAAGAGCTGTAGTTGACCTATTTTGGGAACATCTAATCCATGCTTAGTCTAGGATGTAGCCAAATTGATTATCCTTCCTATGATTTGCTAGTGTAAATGAAGTTCTCACCTTGATGCAGGAAAATCCTGTGACTCTCTTAGAGGAACTCTCAGTGGTGAAGTCACGTTATAAAATGTTATGTGCACAGCTGGAAGAAATTTCCACAGAACAGAAAGAGTCTATGAGCTGTATTCGCGCTACTCTAGATAACACTATGAAGATTGTGCAGGCGCTACAGCAACATGCTGATCTTGAGGTAATGTTTGCAGTTCACTAATATGGGTCTGTGTGTTGTAAATGTACAAGTGTAACTTTATCCATGGAAGTATTTCCTTTTGACCTAGAGAAGTTATGTGACAAGCCCAACATCAAACAGAACATTAAAAGATACTCCTGGAATCTTGCCCTGTATTCAATACACTGGACGACACGGTCTCATATTGTATTTAACTTGACAATTTCCCCAGCCCAGACATTGTGGCTCTCTCATGTTATGCTTGCTCATTATTTAAAAAAATTAGTTATCCCTCACAGTCAGAGGAGAAAATACAAAGATGTTTTTCTTCTCCATTTGGGCCAATGTTATGCTGTCAAATAGCATGTTGAGAATAACTTTAACATTTCACCCCCAGGACAAAAATGTATAAAGTCCTGAGCCACACTTGTGCCCGGTAGGATTAGATGACAAGTTTTCAGCTAGTAGTATGTATGTTTGTTTGTATCTGTCCTGCTATAGCAGAAACTGATGAAACTTTTTTTTTTAAAATGGAACACTTAATTTTAGCTGATACTGTATAGTCCTAACATTAGAATACTATGAATAGATCTTAATGTGGGATTTTTAGAAACACATCCTCTAACTGCTCTTTGAAGTTAATGGGAGATTACCATTGGTTCAAACGGGAAAAGATTTAAGCAAACTAAGTGCTTCTGAAAATTCCGCCCAAGTTGTTGAAAATATCCAAATTTATTTTTTCACCCTAGCTTTTACCTCTGTCTGAAGAAGAACAGGCTGCAACACAACAGTTGGCATGTAAAACTGCGAAAGGAACAGATCCACCATTGGAAGAGGTAATTCTGATTTACGTGACTTGATTCCGCAAGCCCTCATTCCTGAGCAGTCTCAGTTAAATCAGTGGAACTACTGGTGTGAATTAGGACTGCTCATTTGATTAAAGGTTTTCAGGAATGTGCCCTGAATTAGTTGACCACTTTTGACTTTATTACACTGATTGTTTGTCATCCCCCCAGGGAATTGTTTTGGTCTGGAAAATGCTGTTTTCAAAAGCTACTTTAACCTCTTACCATTTATTAAGAAAACAGTGTCATCTTTCTATTTATTTTGGAGCATATATTTTAAAGTACAAGAGAGATGAAGCATGCTTCTTTAGATCACATCTCGTATGCAAAACAAACATGTATATTGCTTTAAATTCAGAAGAGTATTACGTTGATCAGCTTTCATGTCACAGATCAGATCATTCAGTGGGAACTGCTATTAAATCTTTGGGTTGGGGGTCAAAAACATAATTACTTCAGTCAAATGCCTATAAATATGGAAAATTAATGTAATTTCTTGTTAAATATAAAATGTAATTGAAAACTAGCTAAGAATAACTTAACTGCATTACAATGATGCAATATAATCTGAAGTTAAAGAGGTCTAATACTTTTAGGCAGAAATTCAGGATTTCTGCCATAAAACAAAACACAGACTTTCCATGTTGTTAAACAACAAAAATCTGCGAAGATTTAGTCAAGGTATTTGTTACGTTACATTAAATATTAAGTCTAGGTTTTAATTATCTTCTTGACCTTGTCTCTCTCTCCCCCCACCTGCTTATCTACCAGTGGCACCTCACTTGCTGCCCCTTCATCACCAGTGTTTGTGACAGCCTTCCAGTATCTTTCTGCTTCAGCTCTATTTTTGTAAATCTCATCATAAAGCAATAATAAAATGATAGTATAATTATTAGTAATTTGTATTTCTATAGTACCTGGGAGCCATAGTCATGGACCAGGAACCCATTTTGCTAGGCAGTGTACAAACGCAACAAAGATCATCCCTAGCCCAGAGATTTTACAATCTAAGTAAAACTCTTTTCTCTTGCCCAGTTTCTCTTAATTTCTCTGAGCTCTAGAGTGTTCAAGATTGTTTGTATGAAGAGACCCCAGACAAAATTAGGGCACGCTCATGCTCCCATTGAGGTCGGGGGGAATCAGAATTGGGCTCTATATTAATATTGTGTGTTTTTGTTGCTTTAAAAGGGAATGATTTCTTTTCTCTGAAAGGCTGTTTTGGTAACTCTTCTGGCTGAGAAATGCTGGATATAGCTCCCTTTAGAACCCATCAGAACTGTTGGCCTGCAAAGAGAAGCTTTATAATGCTCTTAAGCATCTCTTTCCCTTCCTTGTGCTGTGTGCAGAGATTTCAGCCACTACCAGACTGGAGAACTGGCTAGCCTAACTTGACAGCTGATTTTTTTTTTTTAAATTTAAATCTGTTTGGCACCAGGATTTCCACATGCTGACTAGCATCTAGTGTGGTAACTCACCAGGAATGTCTAATCCTAATGTCTAGAATTTTTGCCATTGACATAAATGCTGCCATATCAGCTCCTTAGCAATTAATTGGTAACACTCAGCCATATTTTGATATGGCTAACTATCTAATAAGTACAGCTACTACTGAAAAATTGTAGCACAGTATATACAAAACTTGACATCACATTCTGTTTGTTTTTAGCCACCTTGTTCAGTGTCCACAGTTCCTAATTCAGATGGAGGTAAGTGCTGATAAGCCCCTTCTACTTCACACAAAAACTTCTTTTTTCTGAGCTTTAAAGACTCTTCTGTTGCTAAAAATATTTGTATATATATTGTAAAATTTAAGGTTAACATCCAAAATAGTGTGTCCCACAATGAAATACATCATCAGTATACTCAAGATCTATATTGATATGTCTGAATATCTTACAATTATAATAATCATTACCAAGAGATAGCTGGATAAAGCTGCTTCAGTGTCTCAAAGTAAGATATTCATTGCAAATCATTTTAGTTGAGAAATGAAGGCCCAGTCTCGCTCCTACCACCACTGGTGGCAAAACTCTCATTGACTTCCGTGGGAACAGGATCGGTCCCTGAAATTTTTGGTATGAGATGTCCATAGAACTTAGTGCCTGAAATAAACAGTTACTTACTGTAATTATTAAATAAACAAACATATGCTAGTAACTAGTTTTTCATATTCACTGGAGCGCATAAACGTAAACGTAAGAAACTGAGGGCCAAGTTCAACCCCAGGTATAACTCCTGTTTACTTAATTGGGAGTTGTGCTCCTGGGCCAGGACTGAAACTGGTCCTAAATCTAAAATTGTCTTAAAACTTAAAAATAGCGTTAGTCTTAACGAAATAATCGTTTCATCCACATATTATTTATAATAGGGTTTTTCCCAGGCTCTCGTTAGCCTCTTGTCATACCAAAGTGACTGACCCATATTAGGCTTCATACAACACACCTACTTGCTCCTCAGGTCAGTAGAAGCCTGGGCACTGTGGAGGTGTTCTACAAGCCTGGGAGGGGGAAGCCTTACAGTCTTTTTTACATTTAGGAGTGTCCTTTAAGGGTTCTGAGGGGGAACCCAGTTTATTCTTTCTTGGCTGGGAGGAGGTTGTTTGGTTCCTGGCCACCAGAAGTACCAAAAGCGCAGAAAACTATAATCTTCGGGACTCTTTTGAAGTTCTTAAAGGAACTTGCCAGGTTAAAAGATATGCTTCATTGATATTTTCAAACTGCATTTTGTATTTAAATTCTCCCACTTCCATGATTTATTATCAAAGAAATTACCTAGTTTGTTCAGCACACCGCTCTGGATGCTACAGCTCAAATGGTGAGAACTGTACCTTCCTGTGTAGAAATTGAGATGTACAGGAGGGATGGGTGGCAAACTAGAATTGATGCTCTTGCTGCTCTTGCTGGCAAGGCTGTGTAGCTGAGATTAAAACCAAATGGAAAGTGATGTTATATTCTAGATGTCCAATATTGCACATGCACAGTGATGAACACCCTGGTAATGTGAGTAAATAAATGTCACTTTTCAACAAGGATGGCTGCTTCCAGCAATATGTTCTGAACAATATTAAAGTACCTATTACAGTTAGTACCTGGGAAGATATGCCATTCCCCAGTCTTCCAGCTTTCCAATACGTGTGCTGAGCAAAACATATAAATTTAAGTGTTGAAGAAGTTTAAAATATGCTATGTAGGCGATTACATGAGAAGTTCTAAATATTAGGGTAACCATAACTATCTGTATATATTTAATTTTTATTTTAAAATTGCTAGACTCACAGTTCAAACCAGTGACTAAGGAGATGTTTATGGCTGTACCAAGGACTATCAGAAGTACTGTTAAATTAGTGGACCTGAACAGCTTTTACAGGGAACTATTTAACTACTTTGTTCTAAATAGAAACAGGTAAGAATTGGAACAGTACATGATTATGTTTTCAAGCCTTTCATTGTTAATAGTTCGTTGGTGTGACTGATAAATCATAATTGCTTGCTGCCATATTATGACTCCAGCAATTTTGACTTAGGTTTTTAAAAACTTTACATTAAGTTAATTCGCTTCAGAAATTGATCTAGGCTCCTGTTGTCACTTTCTGTTAAGGTACATGTCCCAAGATGACAAGGCATCATACCTCCTTTTTCCCCTCCATACATCTTATTTGCATAGGGTTGCGTTAAATGAAAATATCAATCTTTATTCATATTTTAGCAAAATTAAAAGCAAGTTCAACAACATTAAATTGTTTAACTTAGTTTCATGTTGTAGACCTGGCCTTAAATGCCCATGCTAGAAAAGGTTTGCTGGTATAGCTATACAAATAAAACCCTCTTAGGGAAGTTGCAGCTTTTATCAGTTAAAAATGCTTTTGCCAGCATGGCTTACTCTGGTTTGACAAGCTAAATAAGCTATATTTGTAAGAACACTTTTACACTGGTATAAATGTAGACCCTGGTATAACTGGGTCTACATTAGATCTTTTGCCAGTTTAAATTATTACAATCCCCCACCCACTTCTAACTGACACTGCTATACCATGGAAAGTTATAGAAAATTGTGGGAAGTCTTGTGTAGACCTGGCCTAAGACGTTGCGCAACATTTTTGAGAAAGCATTTGAGGAGAATTTGGGTTTTATCTTATCAGATTTAAGTAAATACTCTGCTGAATAGTTTGCTCTTGTCTTGCAGAGCAGCATTGACTGTTGCACAGATGAACAAGATGAATATGAAAGCCACCGATTCCAGACTAAAAATCCTGAAAGAACTTTCCATTGTAGAAATTGACAAACAAGGAAATGCTAAGTTAATGGTGTAAGTTTAAGCCTAAATGATCTATTCATATTTTGATACACAAGGAATTTGGGTGCAGCTTCTGGCATATCAACAGGCAAATATTTCTCTGTTTATAAAAACGATACAACAAACTTAGAATGGGTGTAAGGATTCTCTTTGTAATACTAAATTGTGAATTAAAAAGCACATAGTGAGTCTTGTAAACTACTTTGTTTTTCAGATTTGTAGGATACAGTGGCCAGAATCATGTTTTTAACACCATGTTTCAGTATTTGTTTTCCTTGGTGCAGTTTAAAGGCAACTAACCAAAAACTTACTTGTATTTGGATTTCTGAGTAAGTGATACGAAAGCCAAGTAAGCTATAAAAGTTTTACTATTTTATAGGTCACAAATCAGGAAAACTGGCCACGTATTCCCCCTCTCACTCATTCTCAGGCTTCTGATTCCTCAACTGTCACCTGCCCTGGGAGGAGACATGCATTCCACTGCCTTCTGACCACGATAATTCCAGGCTTCGCAGTTCCCTTCCTACACTATGAATTCCCCTAGAAGACAGACTGCCTAAGCAGGTTTGCTTTGCCTTCTCTTCAGAAACTATAAACAGCATGATTGCCCACAGTTAAGTTACCACACAGCTCTTTCTAAGCAAACACTTTTATTCTTAAGGTAAAAAGCATTACAGAAAAAAACATGTTAAAACAATAAAAGAACCTAAACATGTTAAGTTTTACCAGAGCATACCTCTACTTCAGCAAGGGCTCTGGTAGGTTATTAGTCCTTCAAATCCCACCCCAAAGGGTTTTCCTCTGATTACAAATTCATAACCACATTGGCTCAGAACAAGCACGTTCGTGAGTCTCTGATTCTATCTTCTTTATATGGTCTGGCTCTTTGATCTTAGACAGCGAATAGGTAATTAGTAAGACACTGGGTTTCTCCTACAGGTGTAACTTCAAAAGGCTGGGTCTGAAGGAGGAGAATTTGTGTCCTCCCCCACAAGTTTCTCCTATGAAACCCGCTTAACTTTTTATAAATTCACTTTGTTTCAAATAGCCCTTTGTAGTTAATAGCGCTTCCCTGGCTTTACATTAATGAGGTCTCCTCCCTAGAGGTGTTACATACAATTTCACAATGATCTACAAACACTTGCATTTGTGATATAATGAACTCCTAAAACACTTCAACTTAATTCAGTAAGGTTTGTACAGGATATTTCAGGAAGTTACCATATCTGTCACTGCTTACCTTCTGAATCTCCCAATAACTGATTTCAGTAACCATTTTATAAGTCAATGGTCTGATGTAGGCACCATTCCAGAATGCCTTTTGGAAAGGTTTAATATTCATACCTATAAGGATAAAGTCTGCCGTAGCACTGCTACACGTTACAGCCCACCTCATACAGCTCTACATAATATCAAGTCAATCCTGCAAACCACATCTTTCTTGCACACCAACTACTGAGTCCAGCTTGTCACAGCTACTCTTTTGCAGGTGGTATCTAGGCTTACGGGCTCCATAACTATTGGCAAGGAAACACAGCATGACTTTTTGAAGGTTCTGTTGTTTTTTGTGGTGTTAAGGTTTTATTTTTGAACAGAGTGGACTGAGGACAGGTTTAGTATATCAAAGGCCCTATAAATTCTCTTGGAACCATTTCCTGCTGTAGTAAAAACAACTGTCTAAAATTCCACAGTCACAGAATCTGTTGCAACAAACACTACCTAAGAAATTATATTACCCTTTTCAGATACCTGGCATGACAAACCACCACCCCCCTTTAGGGAAGGCAGGGTTTAAGTACACCTGGAGTAGCCCTTCATTGGGTCCAGGTGTCTCTAATTGCCCTGCAGTAACCTCTCCTCAGCCTGCAGGAAAAAGGGCCTTTCACATTCTAGGGCTCACATACTGGCCCTGGTATACCCTTTGGTAGCCATCTGGCCTGACTTTACCACAATACTATGAGTTCAAATACTGATATTTGAAAATATTATATATATAATATTTTAAAATTAGAGGAAACTTCCTGTTTCACAAGCTTGCAATCATTTTAGTAATTTCAATGGCCAGTTTCACTGGGTGGTAGCAATCTGTTGTTTATCTCAATATATGCCATACCAAAAAATCCAAAATATAAATCTTCCCATTTACTGTGTGTGTCTTTGACAGCAATTCAAAACACTATGGGCTTGCTCTTTAAACTCTACTCAGAAAACTAACTAGCACATACTACAGGTACTGCAGCTTTTACATAGTAGTATATAAATATAAACTACTATATAAATAGTTATTAAAGGACTAACTACTATATAATAATCATTGCATAAGAAATGATATGTAGACATGAGTGCAAGTTTTGTGAATTCCAAAGTAAATGTCTGATTTCAATTATTTCAAATTCATCAGTGTTCCCATATCGTAATGTACAATTAGATATTTACTCTGAATTTTTTTCTCCTCATTATGTTTTATCTTTCTATTTATTGTACCAAATCCTGTTCTGCTTGAAACTGACTTTAACTCTGTTGCCTGGACAATTCTAACAACAAATATTCTGAGGGACAATTATAAACATCACAAGGTGAAGTTACTGATGAATTAAATGGCTTTTTTTAGAGAATACCACCAAACCATGAATCACTTGCTCAGCTGGGATGACTTTCTCTTCACAACTCCTAAATTTCCCTTAACCTATGGAGTTTCTTTGTATTACAATCAAACCACATGATTAAATTGTTCAATAAAACAATCACTTGGTTTCTGATTCAAGCTGTTGTGACAGAGGTATGGTGGTTGCTATGCTGTGCAGTTTAGATTACAGGCAGAAGTCAAACATTTGAAATACTCCATTTTTTTTCATTTCAGGATCTGAAATCACTTTATAAACTGCTAAATAAAAGATAGTTTTGATCTAACTACACAATCAATCATTTTCTGTTCTAGAGTCAAGCTGCTTTGCTCTCCCTTTGGAATGGTAAAGATTAAATTGCTTGTCAGTTGGAGGAAGTGACTTGAATAATTGTGGGTGGGCTGCAACTGCATCTGGACTGGTGCTAAATGTGATTTAACAGCAAAAGTAGCCAAGGCTAAACCAGTTGCATGACCACCTTAGAAATTTGGTTAAATTCTGAAAGTTAGTCTCTGGTCTTGCAGCTAAATTGTGTTGAGGAGGGATTTGGTTGCATTTACTGAAATCCATGGTCAGCCACATGTAACTCTGCTAATATAGCCGCCGCTTGAGAGAACAGAGTTTTGGATTTATAGAACAAGGACTGAGGCTTAACAATAGCTTGTTTACTGATTTCCTGCAACTGCAGAGAGTTGCTGGTACATGGTAATAAAGGTCTAAAATTATGCCCTAACCCCTACTTTGAAGAAATAGATGTTCAGAAAGGTGTGGGGCTTCTGCAACAGCTATGGCAAACTGTATTTAAACTTTGTTAGGAGTTAGGGATGTCATCAACTGTAGCATGGGCAACTGAGAACACTGAGCTGGCAGGTATGTGAGAGAGGTGATGTACAAGTATTTACTAATAATGCCAACCTGAGGCATTAAAAAAATCATGTCAGGTCCCCTCTCCCCCCAAAAGCATAATGACTTTAAAAAATCCTGAGTTATTTACCTTCTGTAGGGGGAGGAGTTGAGCTTTTAAATGTTTCTGTGCAAGAGTGAGGCCTTGCAACTTAACTTTAAAAAAAACAAACCTGATTTTTACCTTCATTACCAAGCCAGGATTTGGCGTTTTAGAAAAAACATCAGTATTGCAGGAGTTGGCAATATTGACTCTTTAAGTAAGTTGTAGCAGGAATGATGGTTTTATGAGCTGGGTTTTTTTTTCCAGAGGATTTGACCACACATCTCCAATAGAAATCAGGGGCAGCTGTTTGTGCTCAATACATCTGAAAATGGTGCCCTTTAATACGTTTGTACAGTGTCTAGTTAGGGCATCTAGGGGCTACAGTAATATAAATGTTTAATACATTTACAGGGCCTGAGACATTTTTAAAATGTAATTACAATTTTTTACTTTCAGCCGAGAGAGAGAACTGGACTAGTGAAAAAGAAATAGCCTGTTATTTCTACCCCTCTCTGATTAAGGTAGCCCTTTGAGCAAAAAAAAATTCTGCTTAGACAATTGTAAAATGCTTAAAGGAACTCAACGTTTTTCACAAGCTATACTTCCAACTTATTTTACTGGCAAACTTTCAATGTGGGAAAAGAGCCTCTGCTTTCAAAGAATGCAAGGAGACACCAGCATCAGTCCGCCTAACCTGTAGGTTTGAGCATTGGCATCCCTATCTGGCCCAAGTGTATTACTTCGGCCTAACATGCAAGACACGCTCAGGTGCCTGAGAGCCGGCTGGATTTGAAATAGTCCACCAAAGGCAACCTGTGAGGCTTCCATTTTGAAGATCAGGGATGGACAGCGCATCTGCAAATACTGCAGGCGGCTCTGCAGGGGAAAGGAGGTTTGATGGGAGACGCCAAGTCTTTCCTACTGCTGCTCGCAGGCTGCTTTGAAGCTGAAACCTGCTGTGCAGCCGCTAGCATCTGATTTTCCATCGCAACGTCTCATTTCCTGCAGGCCGATGCAAGGAACGGTGCACAGCAGGGGGCCAGGCTGCCTTAACCTGCCCCCGGGATTGCCCGAGCTGCTCAACCCCCAGCCCTAACTTGCAGCCGGCGCCCCTCCCGCTGCTGCTGCTCGCGATCCAGGCCTCAGAGCCGCCTCCCGGCAGAGTTTACCCCGCCTGCACAACGGGAGGTTGCACGCGGGAGGGCTGCGAGCTGCAGCGGTGAGAGAAGGGGGGCGGGGCCGCGCGCGCGCGCGCTGCAGCGGGTGCAGCCCCTCCCCTCTGCGAACGCCGCACGCGACGGGAGCGGGAGCCGCCGGCTTCCCAACCGCCCAGCCCGGCTGCAAGCTGCGGCGCATGCGCGGCGCGCGCCGAGGCCGGGCACGTGAGGGGGAGGGGCCGTTCCCGCTCCTTTCCCTCAGGCGCACGGCGGTGGCGGAAGGAGCCGCCGGCGCCCCTCGCTCGCGCTCCGGGCGGACATGGCCGGTACCTAGCGGGGCCGGGGCGCTGCGGCGGGAGCCGGGCCGGAGAGGAGCAGCCTCCCCCCCCTCCCCCGGCGGCTCCTGACGCTCTTCCCTCCCCCCTTCTCTCCCGCAGGGGCCGCGGCCGGGACCTGCTCCCCGGGGCGCTGGGGAGGCTCCTCGCTCCGGCCGGGCGCCGGGAGAGCCGAGGCCATGGACGAGCAGAGCGTGGAGGTGAGGGGGCGGCAGCGGGCCCGGCTCCGCTGGCGGGAAGCCGCCGGGACGCCTGGGTTCCGCGCCTGCGCGGCCCGGGCGAGGCGAGCCCGGCTCCGTTGCCAGGCGCGTTGCCGTTGGAAGCGATGAGGCCGCCGCGGCCGGCTGCCCTGGAGAGCTCCCGGCAGAGCCCGGGGCGGCCTCGCCGTGGCGCTCAGGGGTGCGAACGGGCCTCCTCCCACAGCCCGGCGAGGCTGGCGGAAGCTGTGGCGTGGCCACGGCTGGCGGGAGGAGTTCGTGCCTTGGCCTGGCTACAGCCACGGGGGGAACGTCTCCCTAGCAGGCGTCTGCGCCAGGGGGGCGGAGCTGCAGCTGCGCCACCGTCGCGCCTGTAGTGTAGACGCAGCCTCGGTAAGGGTGGCAGAGAGGTCACACCGGGCCATGAATTAGAAACCACCCCCCAGGCGCGAAGCGAAGTACAGGTGCAAGTGGGTGTTTTCCAGCATGGCGCGGGTCAGCGGTTGGGTGGCGCGGGTCAGCGGTTGGGTGGGCGCAAGGTTCTGTACCGAGATGGCTTTTTTTTTTAACGTACGCGTTCATGGTCAGGAAAAGGGAGTGACCAGTGAAGAGGCAAAAGGAAAAAAAAAAATACCGAAGGTGAGACGACATTAGGTTAGTCAAGGTGAGGGAAGATTTTGAGGCGTCTCGGAGAGATCTAAAGAAGTTCGGCACAGCGAGCATGATAGCTGATTAACTTGAGTTTTGACATGTTTGAAAGGCAAATTTCACATTAGCAGGAGAAATTGGAACCCATCTTAAAACTAATATAGCGGCAGCATTTAACCACAAAGAAAAAAGTCCAAACACCATCGTGGATGGCTTTAGTGAAAAGGCATCAGCTCAGAGTCCAGTGGTGAGAAACACATAATATTATAGGATAGGAAATACAAAAAAATCATAATGCCACTTGTTTAAATAAGTTTTGCCCTTCTGAAATACTCAGTTATGTTACTCTTTTCTAAAAAAAATTATAGCAACAACAGGATTTCAGAGAAGGGAGATGAGTATTTTGAGGTATGGAAAGATTTATGTAAGGGGCGAATGAGAAGACCGGTGATAAGGGCCTCTTTACATAGGGGAAACTGACAATCATAGTTACAGCAGATTAACTATTCTGCTATCGGACAAAGTGAGTTTCTGCCCATGAAAGCTTATGCTCAAATAAATGTTAGTCTTTAAGGTGCCACAGGACTCTCGCTATTCTGCTATAGATATTCTGGAATGAGTGATTTTTGAGCTCTCCTCTGGATTCTTTCCAATTTGTCTACAGTCCTTCCTAAATCATGATGCCCAGAATTGGACACAGTACTCCTGGTGGGGCCTCAGCAGTGCTGAGCAGAGCTAGACAATTCCCTTGCAGTTCTTACATACAACAGTCCTGTTAATACACCCCAGAATCAAATTAGCCCTTTTTGCAGCTGCATCACTTTGATAACTCATATTCAGTTTGATGTTGATAAATTGGAGACGGTTCAGAGAAGAGCCACAGGAATGATTAAAGGATTGGGAAATGTGCCTTACAATGATAGACTTAAGGTGCTTGAGCTTTCTAACCTAATAAAGAGAAGGTTAAATGGTGACAATCACAGTCTGTAAGTACCTATGTGGGGAACAAGTTTTTGATGTGTTATTCAGCAGGCTATTATAACAAGATCCAATGACAGTAGGTAATTAGACAACTTCAGACTGGAAATAAAGGGTACCTTTTTAACAGTGAGGGTCATTAATTAGGGTAAATGGATGTTTCTCTAAAAATATGTTCTAGTTGAAACAGGAAATTTTTTGGAGAAGTTCTATGACTTGTGTTAGTAGGAGGCCAAACTAGATGATCACATTGGCCCTTCTGGTTCTAGAATCTATGATTCTGTAAGTGTAGAGTACTTCTTCATTCAGGCTATTCAGTGTCATACATGTACAAGTGCGAATAGTGTCTCTTGGCTACAAACACATATAGATGGAAAAAATAAAGTGAATTAACAAAATATTAATGGAAAAGGAGAAAATGGGAAAGAGTGATCCATAGTTTTGGCTTGGGGCAAGTCACCATCATGATTCAAGTCCAACATGTCATCCATAACTTTGAAGAATAGGACTTACTGTTATTATACCTGACACTTTGCCTGCTGAACATCTAACAAGCTTCAAGCATATCTCTTAACACTGGCATGAATCTAATTTTTTGCAGAGCATTGCTGAGGTATTCAGATGTTTTATTTGTATGGAAAAGTTGCGTGATGCACGGCTGTGTCCACATTGCTCCAAGCTATGTTGTTTCAGTTGCATTCGGGTAAGTTCACCTTTTATTTTCTGATTTGTGTGTGTACATAAATTGATAACTAAAGATCTACAGGGCAAACTTATTGTGTGTCCTTGTCAGAGCACTAAGAATTTAATTTCCCTGCCCTGTGCTGCTTGTCTCTTCTGCGCCCCCCCCCCAAAAAAAAAAAAAGGTTATTACTTGTACCATGACCAACCCTTTTGGATCACTCAACGCTGCTGCTTAATTGGCTGAAAGGGTCACTTCTGAGCAACAAGCATACTACAGTCACTTCCTCTAGTATCTTATAAGGGGCCTTTTCAATGGTGCCTGCCTGGGAAATGAGACCTAGACAGAGTTCTGCTAGGCCATAATACATATGTCGTTTGTGAGGCCCAGTCCATGCTGTAAAACAGGCTTCAATTATGGTTGCTGTACTAATTGTCGTGCAGCATGTTCAGACACAATGCTAGAAACCCATTGAGTGCGTAGCCTTGGGCATGGTTTTGACCATTGTACTTGCCTGCCACAAAACTATGAGCACTGGAGTACCAAGCAGATAGCTACCGTGTTTCTCTGAAAGTAAGACAGGGTCTTATGTTATTTTTTGCTCTGAAAGATGGGTTAGGGCTTATTTTCAGGGGATGTCTTATTTTTTTCCATGAACAACAAAGTGTATGGGGACCTTTACTTGTGAACCGCTTGTAAACTGTAACTAGGGCTTATTTTTGGAGTAGGGCTTATATTTCAAGCATACTCCAAAAATCCTGAAAAATCATGCTGGGGCTTATTTTCGGGGTAGGGCTTATTTTTGGGGAAACGGTACTGTTGTATTTGACAATACCACTTTCAGCGTGGTTTTGACTGTAGGTGGAAGATTTTGAGATCTTGGGTAGTGTTTATGGGTCTGGCAAATACAAGTAAAAGGATAGATTTTCTAAGTGGTGCACATGATTATAGATCAAGAAATTAAGGACTAACTGCATATTAAGGATTACTGGTTTACTGTTGCTCTCTGGAAGTGGTCTTTTGGCTCAGGACCCATTTGTAAACCTTGATAGACCCCGAGCCATGCCCCCCGACCTAATTCTCCTCCTCTTAGTGGTCTGTTCAGGGTGAGGAGCTTAGAGTTCATGTTCCAGGTGCTTTGTCCAGATGTGAATAACTGGGCAACCATCTCCTACTGGCAGCTTGGGGGAAGGGTGGTAAACTGAGACACCCACTCAAACAACCAGTTCCCCCATATGGCGCATGGTGGATGGATAGAGGGCAAAGGGAGATCAGTGGAGGCTGAGGGTGTAATGAGGAAGAAGTTGGGGATTCTGGGAGGCTGGGGAAGGATATGGGGATGGAATAGTCTGAGGGAGGTACAGAAGCCCAGTAGCTCCTCAGAAAACACACAGTCCCCACACACCGTCTATGGGGGGGGGCAGAGAGTAAAGGGGATTTGGTGTCCTGAGGTAAAGTGGCTGGGCTGGGGAAAGGAATTGGCAGGCAGAAGGGGCTGGGAGTATGGTGAGGGAAGATCAGGAGGGCTAGGATGATTGGTAAGCTGGAGGGAGAGACACCCTGCTGTCGGGGAAGGATACATTGGGAGTCCCATTCTGGAAGGTTTGGTGGGCAGGAGGGAGTATGGAAAATAAGGGGTTACCTGGCTGCTAGTTGGGGGATTACATTGGGTGGGAGGGACAGTACCTGTGAGAGACACTAACTCCAATTGCACTCTCTCACCTCCTGTTTTTGAGGCCTGGCTGGATTCAGCTCCCCACTCTGGGTGTTGTGACATGGTTCATAGAGTTGCAGTGCCCCTCACTCAAATTTGGCCCATCCATCCCTCTGTAATCATGCCAGAGGGTGAGTGGGTCAAATCTCTGACGCTGTTCAACAGGTTAAAACATCTGGAGCGGAGAGCCGAGCTCAACCAGCACCATGACCCTTTGATGCTTTTTGTGACCCAAGTTTCGGTCATTACCTGTCACCTGAGAAACCCTTTTCTGACAGAGTTTTTAATCAGAGACTTTAGACATAGTAGTGGTTTGAATAAGTTAAGTAGCTTTAGCAGTAAAGTTTGCATTTGCAGGTTGTATTAAGGTGATCTTGGGCTCTATGTGCCTTTTTGATGCAGTTTATCTTCCAGGCTCTGCCATTCAATGTCTACTGCATTGCTTGTCAAAAAATCAATTGTCATTTCCCCTGAAGGAAAGCTATATGACTGGCTCAGTGGCAGAATATGTGGTTCCTTGAAAACTAGTGTGTAGAGGCAGAGCGAAACACTCACAGTAGCATCTTTACTTCTTGTTCTTTCTAGAATATGCCCCTTTGTGTATAACTATGGGACTATGTGATAAATTCTGTGTCTTCCGGTGGTATGCCAAACATCTCAAAATTCCCTTTAACAGTAGAACTAATTTTACACCAACACCCCCACCGAAAAAAAACCTTCTGTTTCTTGTGGGGGTTAAAATAGTTATATATTAAACTGAGATTGCTTGTATCACATGAATTTAAAATCACATGAATTTAAAATCACGCATGTAAATAAGAGAAAAATACAGGAGGATTGGCATAGAAGAAATGACTTCTAGTAGAAGTAAGACAGAAGTGAAACTGGTGTGTGTGAATGTTACGTATCTTTAACTCCTTTGCATCTCTTAAAATGTGCCTATCCTCTTTTTCTATAGCGTTGGCTGACAGAGCAAAGAGCTCAGTGCCCTCATTGTCGGTAAGATATTTGTAATAAATTATAAATACACTACAACTCTTTGTAGTCAGCTTTCTATGCTTATTAGGTGTGGTTTTTGTTTTGTTTTTTGGTCTCGGTAAGTATATGATGTGAATCACTAGCTTCTGTTTTGAAGTGTGTTCTTAAAGTGACAAACCCTTATCTAAAATGGCAAAGTAATTACCTTTAAATAATTTTTTTAGTAGGGCCAGGACTGAACTATGTAGAATCTTGGTGATCCCACCATGTCATTTCATCCATTTAAGGCATATAACCACATCTAGCCAGGAGAAGTGGACAGGACTTCTCTTAGAACTATTCAGTGTCACTCCCTTGAATGGCCAGCACAGGGACCAAACAACGCTTCTAGTTTTTAGATGGAATGAAATTTAGCCCTTTTCCATGGATCTGAGACAGACATTTCCAGGAATAGACATGTTGCAGCATGCCCAAAGAGACAGTGGCATGCACACTCTTAACATTTGTATTCCAAAAGTACAGAGCTTAAAAAAAATCCACTTCCTAATGGCAAGTCAGAGACTTTTTTTTTTGAGGTGGGTAAGTAACCAATTTCTGCAGAATTTAACCTCTTTATATTAAAAGCAAGAAAACAAAAATCTTAAACTAAGCCCGCTGGTATTGACAACAACCTTTTGAATGTGAACTTGTACATTGCAGACAACTTTATTGACTCTGCTGTTGCTCATCTGTTTTGTAGCAGCAGAATTTTCATGGGTGTTTTTTAGAACCTTGATATGCTGAATATGTTCTTGAATTTTCATGGGTGTTTTTTAGAACCTTGATATGCTTGATATGTTCTTGAATCTGACTTCAGCATTTTTTTTCCCCAGAGCTCCACTCCAGCTACGAGAACTTGTAAACTGTCGTTGGGCAGAAGAAGTTACCCAACAGCTTGATACACTTCAGCTATGCAATCTCACTAAGCATGAAGAAAATGAAAAAGACAAGTATGTAGAACAGACTAATCTCAAATTTGAGGGTTTTGTAGTTTGTCTCAAAAACAGCAGGCATTTAATTTCACTCTTTTAAAATTAGGGAATGGATTGTTGTTCCTAAGTACCTGCAAACTGAAATGTGCTACAATGTAATAGAAGCAGTCAGTAAGTATGTTTCCTTTTACACTGTCTAGCTGAAAGGTTGTAAGAGCTTGTCAGATTTTTTTTTCTATTTCTAGAGAGAGAACCAATTTCTGTAAGTAGCACTGAAAGCCAAGTGTTTACAGGTCTTTCTGTTTTTATGATCTTGACAGTTACACTTGGATTAGCCTGGCCTAACATACTTTGAGTGAAGGGTGCATGGGAAGGATGAAGAGGGGTGCCTCTTTCATATTGTTTGTAGCCATTCATATGGATGCCAGATGGTGAAATTGCAGAGGAATCTGTACAATGTCCTCTTCTGATGCATTCAGAAATCTAAAAGGACTCCTGGATGTTCTAGTGCATAAGCCTAGACAAATCTTTATGTATTTATTTGCCCTATGACCTTTAGTCTAAGGCATGCATGGTCTAAAATCACTGCATGTAGGATGTGGAATAATGTGGATAACTAAGACTTGTTGGTCATGCATTGTGCAGTTTAACTGTCTCTTGAAAAGGCCCTTTCTCTTTGGATTTCATACAGTGGGGAAAGAATCATGTCAACCAACTTCTTAAATCTTCTGATTCGGGCACCTTCTGATACTTGGATAGCATAAGAATACAGTGTTAATATCACAGCACAAAGGCATCCCTTTGGAGAACTGCAATAGACATTTCTTAATATTGCTCATTTGTGCACTTTGCTTAATTGCTAAACATCAGCACATGGAATGGAGAGAGGCATTGAAGTAAAGCTCACTGGAAGAGTATTGAGAGTTGCTACAAGGAGTGGGGGGAATACAGCAGGAAATGAGAGGAGAAAAGGAATAGAAAGAAAGGGAAGGTGTAGGAATAGCAGTATTTTTTTCCAAGATGAGAATATTTTCCCACTGAACAATCGTGAATAATAACAAACTATAGTAGTTCTTCGAGTCTTTGTCCGTGTGGATCCCATTCAAGGTGCATGTGTGCCTCATGAGTGCAGTTCACTCTGAGAAACTGTCTTTAAGAACCACAGTTACTATAAGGTAAGTAACTGTTCTGTACTGCATATAGACCCCTATTTTATCCTTGATCTTTGTGCGAACTTCTCATTGACATTCAGAGATCTGCTATGATGGTGCTTTATAAGCCTGCCCCCCTGCAGACTATGAAGAATCTGGACAGGGTAGAGACAAAACAATATTTTTTAAACCCCTGCCAATGGCCCAGAAATCAGCCATTTTCATGAACAAAGGTACAGAAAGAGAAGGAAAAATTGAGCTGATGAAAATGATAGCACTAGTTGGAGCCACAATTAGACTAATAAAGTAACCCTTCAGATGTTACTTTTAGAAGTTGAATTATGATAGTCAAATGTATGCAAACCAAGATGTTGAAATACTGAATTTGTGTATTTAATTTGTTACATACTGTATAAATAGTTTTTCTTTACTCATTCTAGTTTCTCTATGCTCTTCTAGTAAAAATTAGTTAACAAAGTCAAAAAAAATTGATATGAATGCATGTCTTACATAGAGCCCTGGAGACCATATTATAACTGACTAGCTTCATCCTTACTGCAGGAAAAAAGCTGGGACTTCTTACAATACTGAATATAGAAAGCTGACTCATGGCCAAATATAGGGGAGAAATATCATAGGGTTATTTAGGAGTTCCTGAATAGTGCAAGCTATTATTCGAGTCCAGTACTGATAGACAGTAAAGCCACGTCACTGTCCCCCTCTTAAGTCTTGAAGGAACATAAAGGGAAATAAGTTGCTCAACTATCTTGAACCCAGATTAAGAAAATTGAGAAACTTGTGCTTAAAGAAACTCTTCATTTGCCATTTACTTTGAGAGTCTAGTCCTGTTACATCTGAACCTTATTCTAGTTAAAATATTGGTACCTCAATTTAAATACCACATGATAGCCACCTCAGAATATTTAGTTTTACAAAATATTTGAGTTACTAGATTGTTGGAGTTTCAATAATTGGAGATTTTTAACTTCTAGACTCAATTCAAAACCTGGTTCAGTAGTATACCATGCAGACATGATGGTGCTTAAAACCAGCTTACTGAGTGCACTCTCACCTCCAGAAAGAACTTCTTGGGAAAATATTAAATGTGAGAAGGAGTAAAAGGATGTCATGCTTTGCATTACAAGAAGAATACATCTAATTAATTTTGCCATTGGCCATTGGGAAACCATTTGTAACTCCTAGAATGTGCTTTGCTCTCAGTTATGTCAACAAAACAAATCAAGTTGCTGAACCTTCTGCAGACTCCATGCACCACTATGTAATTTCCCATCACTGTTTTTTTAAGGTGTGAAAACCATCATGAAAAACTCAGTGTATTCTGCTGGACCTGTAAGAAATGTATCTGCCACCAGTGTGCTCTCTGGGGAGGAATGGTGAGTAGAGGGCTTGTAGCATGTTAAGTCTATGTGAAGAATAGGAAATTATCTTTGTAATGGTTGAACGGTATTACAGAAGCAGTATCAATGGCATGATACTGTTAGTATTGTTTTCAAATTACCTTGAAAACAATACTGTTAAGTATATGGACAAATGGACCTTATGAATTTTGACAGATAATATTGTCTGTGAAGTTCAAGCAGGAAGTATCCTTGCTTCTTCTGGAAGTGGGCAAGAATTCTCATCCTCTATGAATTTCATAATCAAGACCATTACAGATTAAACTGATAGTGACTGAATTCCCAGCACAAAAAATAAGTCCTTCACATTATCATGCAACATGAATTACATTTGTGTTAAGCATATTCAGCAATAATCAACAGTAGTTGAAAGCCAGTATTAAGTTCAAAAGAGAGCCATCTCTTTTTGAAACACTGTATGCAGCTGGTCTCTCTCCACCAATGTGAGTGGAAACTAGAACACGCTTTCCCTCATTTACACAATGTGGCCGACTGTGAGAACTATCTTAGGCTGGGTCTACACTGATGGCAGCAAATTCGCCGCCATCACATCGATTGCTCTGGATCGACTGAGCAGTGTGTATAGATGCACTCAGTCGATCCAGGAAGCGATGCAGGAAAACCACCCTGGTAAGTGGCGTAGCGCTGCGTCGAAGGGAGCGCTGTTCCCTTCGATGCAGTGCGGTGTGGATGGCACGCAGAGGAGATGCTGCAAAGTCACTTGCATATCTCCTGTTGGCGGCTGCAGAATCGCAAAGGTAAGTGTAGACCGGGCCTTGGACTCCAGTGATAAGTGTCCTAAATCTGAACAACTGAGGAGGTACTCTCTGCTTTGGCCCAGAAGTTAAATTTGTTAACAAAACTTTGTTTATATATATATATATAAAAAAGTGACATTTTCAAATGCTCTATTTTTACAGTTCAGTTTATTTTTATTTTAGAAAAAAGTACTTGTTTTGTAAAATCCACCAAGTAATTAATTGTCTGTTTTTGGGGTGCTGGTGGGGGGTGGTGGTGAGAGAGATACAAAGGTTTCAGATTATTCATAATCTGTTAAATTTTTTAAAAGCACTGCAGCCTTGTGCAAGCCCATGAGAACCTGTAATTGTTAAAGTCAGTGTGGACAGAATTGAACCTGACTATCTCTAGTTGACCAATCCACTGTTTTAAAAAAAAGAGGGGTGGGGCCCAAATAGGAAGTCATAAGAAAAAACTATTTTTAATTTCTTGACATTATTTTTGTATCATTAAATGAGAAAAAACCTAAATCTTTTAAGCCTGATATCCCTTTACCCCATGTTTCAAAGAAGACCCCCTTGCTGGCACTCACAGCTTTGTAAGCCCCTCAAATCCCCAACTATTTAATACGATGCCAGTTAAATTTTCCCAAGTGAGAGAGACACCTCATACCTGGGAATGTAAGTGGTTGAATGTCACTAATTCATTTTTTTGCTGGAGTGTTAGCTGAAAACCTGTATATCTATTTGAATGTAAAACCATTTCTCTCCCCCCAATTTAATTAAGAACATAAGAACATCTATGCTGGGTCAGACTAATGGTCCATCTAGCCAGTATCCTGTCTTCAGACAAAGGCCAATGCTAGGTGCTTAAGAGGATAGAACAGGTAATCATCAAGTGGTCCATCCTGTCAGTCATTCCCTAATTAGCCAAAGAGTGGCACAGTAAATGCAGGGTCTCACTTTGGATGAGTGCTCAGTCCCCAAATCACTCTCCACAGGAACCATTGCTTGTGCAGAAGCCAGATCCAAGGCTTGTTACTAAGGGAAGCGAACGAAAGACTTCCTACAGACAATCTGCTCTGGAACTTTCCCAAACTGAGTGGTACCCTAGATTTAGGGGGAAAAATGCCTCATTTAATGTGTGGAGTAAAGTTGAAATATGGTGTTCTGTTGATCCTTTCTTTTAATAGCATGGAGGACATACTTTCAAGCCACTAGCTGAAATTTATGAGCAACATGTCACAAAAGTGAATGAAGAGGTAGCAAAACTTCGGAGGAGACTGATGGAGCTGATCAGTCTAGTGCAAGAAGTGGTAAGAAAATGTGACAAGAAAATAGTTCCACCCTCTTATAACTGTATAATGTGTAATGTAGGTGTATTCAGGTTATTTATAGCATAAGAGAAGTAGGAGGTGGTATAGTTAAAGTAGTACAATTCCCAGAACATGAGTGAAAAGTTCCAGAGGGGTAGCCATGTTAGTCTGTATACCGCAAAAACTAGAATCCTGTAGCACTTTAAAGACTAACAAATCTAATTTTTGCAGGCATAACCTTTTCTGAGCTTTAACCCACTTCGTCAGATGCAGGGAATGGAAATATGATAAGGGGTATATGTATACAGCCAAGGGGAAGGAACAACAATGGGGGAGGGGGAGATAATAGCAAAGTCCATTCAGTTAGAGTAGCTGAGGCCTATTCACAACCATTGATTAGCATAGCATGAGTGTAGTCATACGAGTATAAAGGGTGCCTTGTATTGAGCTATGCTAGTATATGGCACCTTTATACCAATATAACTGTGTCCATGCTAAGGGTTGTACCAGTAAAGAAACAAAAACACACACCTTTAATTAGTGTAGTGTTACATGTACAAAAAGTACCAGGCTGTAATGGTGTAAGATGAAGATCTGAAATGTTCAGACTTCTGGGGGTCACAGGTTCAAATTCCATTGAGGTGATTCAACCCTTCATACATCTGGGGGAGATTTTACTGATCTCTATGCTGTCTAGTGTGCAAATCTTTTGACTAAGACTGAAAACAAAGTAAAATAGGGCTCCATTTGCTCTGCATGGACATATACTATCCTGTTTGCAATGTTGTAAGAGAAGGAGTTTGCTTATTGTTCTTGGTCATAATTTTCTCCATCTTGCTTGTATTGTGCTGTGTGTGTACAGGTTGGTTAGCCGCCCTTCACCTTGGAGGTGGCTGGAATTTTTTGGTGTTCTGGTATGTGTTATACAGTCGAGATGATTCAAGGATGAAAGGCACTATGTAAAGTTAACTGCTTTGTATGCATTCATTTTTCTTTTTCTGCTTATGGATGATGCCCAGGAAAGTTCTTGTTTTATGTAGTACCCACCCGCGCAGAAAAAGGAACGGGTAGTTCAAAGAGTGTCTTTTACTTATCATAGCAAGTGTCTGATAGAAAAGTGTATGATTCTTTTTAGTTTAACCTTCAGTCAACCACCAGAGGGCAACTGCATTCTGTTCTAGTTTACTACCAGTTGTATTGTGTGTCTGTTGCTTAGACAGTTTCAAAAATGGCTTAATTTATACCTTGTTAAGACCTCAGTTTTGCATGTTAACAATATACATCTTAGTTTTGATAGTGATTTTTTTCTGACCAACGAGAGAAAACACTTGGCATGTATTTACTTTAATTAGGACTTCAAAATGTATTTCACTAATTGCATTGTGGCAAATCTAAGGGGGAAGAGTTTACATAGAGATCTGTTTTCCCAAACAAGTTAAAACAAACTATTTTTGTTCTACATGAAATATTCTCCCCCTCTTCTGTATCTCCCCTTCTTCCTAATCCTTGTCAGGGGAAAAGCATTCCATTGAAATGGACAGGTATGATGAGAGGCAGAGATGTGGACAAAACCAGAAGATTACTTCTTTTTGTACATGTTACCTCTGAACTGTCCTTTAGGAGAGGAATGTAGAGGCAGTGCGCAATGCAAAAGATGAACGAGTTCGGGAAATTAGAAATGCAGTGGAGATGATGATTGCCCGATTAGACACTCAACTGAAGAACAAACTTATAACACTCATGGGTATGTATTCACCTTATCTGATGTAAGTGGAAAGTAGTCTAACATGGTATGTTTATTTGTAGAAACATAAAACTGCCCATACAGTAGTTTCCTGGCTTCAAGCTGAAGACAGAAGTCTTCTAAATATAGGAGTGCCATTAGTTACTTGTGTGGTTACAGGGATATGATGGTTAGATGTAATGATGTTTTGATTCCACAAAAAGCTAATGTATGGTAACTCAAGATTACATGTACCACGTTGCTAGGATTAATTATTGTACAACACTTTGAAGACGTAAAGTGCCACTGATAGCTGTAATTTATCACCTCTGATATCTACTATCCAAATCTGCTGAGTATCATTTCAGATCTGTAAATAAATTCATATCTAGTAGTGAGAGCAGGGTATCAGATTTGTAGGTTTTGTTCCTGACTCATTGACCTTGGTTCAGCCTTTTAATCTCTCCCTCTTATTTTGCCTTTTTACAAATAGGAAGTAGGTAGGTGGGGTATACCCAGAGTAACTGATGCTTGCATAACATTTATTTATAAAATTTGAGATACATGGATGTAAGATTCCATTTATATGCAAGTCATATTTTACAGTGCAGTCTTTGGGTTTCTCTCTCTAAATACAGTTTTAAATTGTACCAAAGTGGAAACGTCTCTACAATTGACTCTTAAGTTTATTCTTGGAGACAGCATGGTTCAATGGCTAGAATATTGGACTGGAAATCAGGAGACCTGGATTATATTCCCAACTCTGCCACTGACCTTGTATGACTTTGGGCAAATCACTTTGCCTCAGCTTTTCCATTTGTACTTGCATTCCATTGTTAATCACTCTATAAGAGCTAAATATAATAATTATCCTAAATTGGAACAACAATCTTTTTGGAAATAGGGGATAACACTTTTTTAGGGATTTAGTCATGTAAAATACAAAACTAAGTCTGTAGGCTGTAAACTCCTGGAGATAGGGAGTGTCTAAACCCAACTATAATACAAACCATAAACAACAATAAATGATGCTGAAGTCTTACTCTTGACATTTGAAATTTTGTTCAGAAGAAGATTTGAAAAGTATTTAATGTTCTATATCCATCTTTTCAAATCTACCATATTTTCATATTGCATAAAGAAACTGTCATGATAACGAGTGAAATACTCTATCTAGATTTATCAGAATTACTGTTAGTTGGTTTTTACCAAAAAACCTCTTCTTCTAATTAAACTATAAATTAAATTCTTCAATGAGTGCATGTAAGCATATCGTATTGAATACTGTAATCAGTCACAAAACTTACTTTAGTGATTCAGTGTTTGAAGGTCAATCACTAAACCATTTATGAATTCCCTAATTATTTGGTTAACACAGAATAATAGTTTGCATTTATATAGCACTTTTTCTTCAAGGACCTCGGATCACTTTACAAGAATGAATTAACGTGATTGAGAAAAAGCAAATACAATGATAGAGAAGTCCACTCTGATTGAGTCCTCTTTGTCTGTCACAGCATTCATGCCAATTGTAATACACAAACACTATTTAAACATCAGTTTTAATTTTTTTCTTAAAGGTTTAAGGCCTACAAAAGTGATTTTTTTTTAAATTCGATTTCAGATGCTATAAAAGGAGGTTTGTTTGGATCAGTGTGAGTTCAATGAAGCCCATACCTGCTCTTCTCTCAAAAGCCTCTCATTTCTGGGACACCAAGAATGCTTCATTAATGTCTTAAACCTCAAGTGAATTCTTCACTGAAGCTCTAATTAAGTACATAGGCTCTCTTTAAAATGTGTTCTCCCCATCAACCTTGCTATATTTAGAAATCCTTTACCTTAGATTTAGAGCAATCTCCAGAAGGGAGCGTTTGTTTTAACTAAACAAAACAAAAAAAGAGACACAACCATCACCACAAAATACATGATCACTAGATCTTATTTCTTTTAAACAGGTCAAAAGACATCACTCACCCAAGAAACTGAACTTCTGGAGTCCCTGCTGCAGGAAGTAGAACACCAGGTGATTTAAAAAACCCAGAAACACACAGTTAAAATGTTGGAAGCTATATGAAGACCCTGTGGTATGGTAACCCCCCTTAGTGTCGCCTATTGGCAGCAGTCTTCTCTGTCTGTGGGGCCTGCAGTAGCTCTGCCCCCAGTCTGGACAAGTCTTTGGTCCCTCCCCTCAGCACCTCTCTCACGGAGCTTTTGGAGTGTTTGGTGCAGCCTTACTTCAGGCCTGAGGCGTGTCCTTCGCCCCACCAGGGAGGGCTGGTATTCTCAGTCTCTGTATGTGGCCCGGGAAGGTACCTTACTGTGGCTCCTTTCTGCAGGCTCCTCCTCCAGCTGCCACAAACCTTCTGACAGCTTCCTTTTCTCCCCCTCCTCCCTTTAGGGAAGGCAGGGTTTAAGTACACCTGGAGTAGCCCTTCATTGGGTCCAGGTATCTCTAATTGACCTGCAGCAACCTCGCCTCTGCCTCCAGGGAACAGGGCCTTTCACATTATAGGGCCCACATACCGGCCCTGGTATACCCTTTGGTAGCATCTGTCCTGACTTTACCACAACACTTAGTGACCTTGCCTCTTTCTTTCCGCTGAATTATGCATTAATCAGTAAGATAGAATTAGTTTTGAATTGGGCTTAGATAGGTCACCCAAAATTCCTTCCCAAAAACTGTGACTTCCATATCTAAATCAGGAATAATCTTTCTATTTAATCTCTTTTGTCTTTTGAATAGTTAGTACAGAAGTAATTAGCAATTATGCAAAGACAATATTTACTGTTTGTTTGCTTATTTAGCATGGCTTAGTGCTTGGAGCACAAAACTGATTTTTGTCACTTTTTTAAGCCCTGCATGTAATAATACTCTCATGACACAGCTCAGTTTCAAATTGCCAAAAGCTCTTCAAAGCTCTTGAAATAATTTTTTTCTGTGCATGCACTTAGTCTTCTGTCCTTTATTCCTTTTTTCTGTTCCAGTGAATGTTATAACTCAAATTTACCACCTGTCATGAAAATACCATTCTCCCTCTGCATTTCAGGCAACTTTTTTCAGATCCATATTTTCATGTCTGAGGCACCAGTTCTTCAGCAACTCCTCCTCTAGGCTGTATGTGGGCCAATTTTTTTATTTTCTCATTTTCACTACATTCCAAATCAAACCCCTCCCTTTAAAGTGACCTCTAGAGTAGGGCCTTTTTAACCTTTCACCAGTTTTGATATGGTAAGGATTCAAGTACATGTGCATCTTTGCAGAACAGTTTTGTATTGTATAAAACTCATTTAAAATAACAGTGAATTGGAATGATAAGAACATGTCCCCCAAAAAAGCTAGGTAACTTAAGTCATAATTCAAGTATTTCCTATAACCATGACCCTTAAGCAATAAAGAGATGTCTCCATATCTTCTGAACTTCTGTGGCTTACTAGAACTTCTTTAAAAAGTTGCAATACATGTGCATTAGTTGTTGAAAGGCTTTGAATTTCAGATTCTTTTTACTGATGTAAGAGCAAAAATGCATATAATTATTCTTGTCTGAGCATCGTAGAAAACTTTAGATTTACAACTCAAGCTCACTGTTCTTGCCTTTCAATTATATAGAAGAAGCAGAGTATATTTAGCTATTTTTGCAACTACTTTGCTATTTAAAATCTCTGTTGCCAGCTATTCAAAGGACACAAGACTAGATTTCCCCCCCCTCCTTTTTTTTTTCAAAAGTGTTTATTACTTAAGCATCTTGTGTTGAAAAGATATACTTAAAACATTTTGGCTTTCTGTGCTAGATTGAAGGAAGGGAGGTTACATTTATACTCCTGATCTTTCTTTCATTGAGTGTACTTTTTGATTAGTTGAAGTGAGTATTGGTTTAAACACCAACGTTACATCTCTATTTAACAGTGACAGTACCACAGAGTAACGAAAGCAAGGAAAGTGTAAAAGATGCTCCTTAATGCACAGGTGTTTCTCTTACTGGGTCATGTAATATATTAAACTTAATCATGTCAAAACCTAGACAAGTTTCACCTGTAGATTGCATAATAGCAGAGGTCACAGCTGGCATAATATTTAGGCAGGGGCAGTGACATGATATAACAAACATTCCTGTACTTAGTACAAATACTTATGACCTTTAGACTGAAAAATAATCTGAATGCACAGTAGCTGCTAATAAAATTTTTAAAATTGTTTAAATTCTACAGCATTATAATTCTCACATTAGGATTCAAGAGTCCTCAAAATTATTTGAGTTCCATGGGAGAAAGTAGAGAGAACATGGACTTTAAATAAAATTAAATTCTCGTAAAAACAATTATGGGAACAAATATGGCAATTTGTTTCCAGCAGCATACTTTTTTGCAGTCTTGAAAACAGACAAATTCAATGGAAGTTCTAACAAACATAACTGTCAACATGGACAGTGCTGTTGTAATCTTTCTTTGTGAGGGTGTGGTAGATGATACCTCTTGTATTGATACATCTTCATATAAAAAATTAAGCCAAAGTCTGTGGGTTTTCTTTAACGATATTTGTATTGTATCTGCTTTCTCCTCTGCAGCTACGATCATGCAGTAAGAGTGAGTTGATATCTAAAAGTTCAGAGATTCTGATGATGTTTCAGCAGGTTCACCGGAAGCCTATGGCATCCTTTGTCACTACTCCTGTCCCTCCAGACTTCACAAGGTACAGCTTGGCATGTCCTTTATTTTGCAAGTTTTTCTTTAGCTTTGAAAGCTAAAGCATTAAAGCAGTCTGGTTTAGCCTTTTTTTAAAAGTTAGCTTCACAAATATCTGAATGGTTTTGAGCACTGTAGTATGGTTAGTGTGTAGAAAATTCTCCTGATGTATAAAGTATTCAAAATTGCACTGTAAGAGCAAATTCTGCTATGGCTTTGGAGGATGGGAAATAGAGAGCAACTGGTCGATTTGCTGACCAGCTCTGACCACAGCTAAGTTGTTCCTGTATAATTTTGTTTAGGGGATAAAAAGGGAAAGTATGATTTCAGGGGCACTGGGGAGAAAGATAGATAGTTCTGACACTGGAAACCCCCAGACATATTGTGTGTTCTAAAAATTCCCTGCAAAAGTAATCTTGCTTTTTCTAAACTTGAATTCTTGTTATATATGACTTGTACAAAGCCTTTGTGGTTCCAGTAATGTAGCTGATTTCTTGGTGTTTTCTAAAGGCTTATTACCACTGTGTAAAAATGTATTTCTTCCTTGCCAGGTAAGACGACATCTGATTCCACAGGATCCTAGAGTATATTGAAACATACAAAATCTGTTTTCATTTCCAAGCTGAAGGAAATGTAAACCACATGCAATTTAATCAGAGAAGAATAAATTTAATCTTAAAATTTGTAACATTTGGGATTATTAACACTAATGGCACATAGATATGATACATTAATGTATTCTGATACTCTTTAAATAAAAATATTTCCCCCCCCTTCGAAATCAATTGTTGCTGCTGCTAAAGATGTACTTAAAAATTTTAATATCTACCTAGGACACATGTAATATAGTAGAATGTTAGTGGTAGCAATATCAGTGCATGCTATCTTTTTTTTTATACATATATAAATTGCAACATCTGAAAATTAGAGTGGTATATGTGTTCTGCTTGATAGTAAGATTTTTTTTTTTTGAGACATGACCATTGTTGTGGTGGTATGATTATTAGCCTAATAACTTTCATGTCCTTTTAAAGATCTTGAATGGGATTTTCAAAAGTGCCTAAGTGATTAGGAGTGCAAGTATTATTGATTCCTGATAGGACTTGTGCTTCTAATTCACTAGGCACTTGTGAAAATCCTACCCTCTATGAAGTTAATACCACTTTCTTCAATACTACTAAAATGTTTTCTCCACAGTGAATTAGTACCAGCCTATGACTCAACTACCTTTGTCTTGGAAAATTTCAGGTAAGATCGTGTCCTAAGAAATTACTATGAATGTCAAGGTGTTTCTCATTTGCTCTATATTTTGTTTTAAACCACTGAATAGACCTATTGAAAACCACAAGATAGCTGCCTGCATGTATCAGGAACTGAATCAAATCTCTTGACTTTTGCCAAATTTTACAGTGAACAGGAAAAGTAGCTACCAGTTCAGTAAACTGATTGCTAACATTTTTTTTCAGTACTGAAGGAAAATTAGTTCTCATCATTGCACAAGTTTAAAAAATTCTACAAGGAACATGTATTTGATGGCCACTTAAAATTCTGCTCAGCCTCCAAGCTTTGCATCTTTCTGGATCATCTTTTGATTTTTTTGTAATGCAACCATTACATTAATTTTAGAATATTTCATTAAATTAGAAGTAATATTTGAGGCTAGAACTTTGCTGTGCAATTTCTTGTGAATTCTTACGTATTTTAGTGAGTAGAGAAGTTTGGAAGTAGATTGAGATGTTGCAAACAACCTTACACTTCTCACTCTCCTCTGGCTTTTTCCTTTAATAATAAAAGCTTGCTTTAATCTCTCCCAGTGTAAAATTCCATTCTTTACTTCCACTTGCCTCTTCCAACTACCATCCCTTCTCCCTTTCATCTCTAAGATCACTGTGTGCTTTGTTTACAATTGCTGTGTTCCATCCTGTTCTCTAATTCCATCCTATACTTTCCCCAGTCCAATTTATCCCCACCTACTATCATCTCTTTCACTATCAAAAGCTTGACTCCTGCCTCTATATTGGCCCATGAAGCCAGCCTCCATCACTTACTTGTTACATTTTAAAACAAGTCCATTCGTTCTGTCTCCCATCCTGCTCCTCATGCTTGGGAGAAACTCCCAATAAGCATCTGTAAGATTAATGCATTATCTTCCTTCAAAACTCTTTTTCTGTGATGCCTACAAAAATTTGACAATGGCTAGGTTACTGGTGTGCTGAGATCACTGCCTATCATACTAACCAACGCTGTCTCATTGTTTCCTTGTGCTCCCCTATCTGTATCCATCTATTGTCTCTTTTCTTATATTTAGTTTATAAGATCATTGTGGCATCTTTTTCTTTTGTGTTGCTACAGTGCTTAGCATAATGAGGTCCTAATTCTTGACTGTGCCTCGTAGGTGCTATGGTAACTTAAATAATTAACCATTGAGGACAAAAAAATAACACAAAAGTATCTAGACAGGTTGGAAACATGGCCAGTAGAAGACTTAGGGAAAATTGCCATTAATACATGTGTGGTGGGAGGGCAAACCTAAAATAAATGTTAATTGGGTAAAACGTAGCAGAGAAAGCTGGGAAGCAGTAAGGCTGAAAGATGTAAGGGCGATATGGATCTGCAGTGTAGGAAGGAAAAATAATAATGTATTTTTGGCCTGCATGTGCCACATTATGGAGCAGAGAGGTAAATTCCTTGCTCTGTGTCTCCTGTGTGATTGCACCAGGGATATGGTTGTGAGCATTACCCCTCCAGAACAATGTTGACGAATGAGTTCAGATAAGAGCACCAAAATGGCAGAGTGGATGCAAAGTGTGGGAGGAAATGATTTCTTATAAGGAAAGATTGAGTTAACTATAAAAAGACTGGTTAGGAGATGACTGAGTAGTGGGGAAAGAACAAAAATTTCCAAATCTATAAAGAGCATAAACAGGACAAATACAGTGGAATTAGTATGGTATAAAGTGATAAAACTAAGTAGTGGGATGGTATGAAGGGAGGAGAACTTTCCTAACAATGAGATGTATTAGGCAGTGGAATAGTTCCCCAAGAAATGTTGTGGTAGCATGGCTGGCTGCTTGGAAATTCTAAAGCTTTAATAAATAGATAAATAAAAAGTATAATAGGGAACAGTTGGCTCCATGGAAGTAGACTGGATGAAATACCAGGTCCTTTATCCATCTCTAACTTCGAAACACACAACTGCATTTTATGTGGTGCAACAAAATGGATCATTCTAACACGTAAATGTAAATGGCATGCTGTTTGTTCTGACACCTCGCCACTAAGGGGTTTTCTCCATCTCACTGTTGAATATTCATCCCTTTTTTCAACAGCACTTTGCGCCAGCGGGCAGATCCTGTGTACAGTCCACCTCTTCAAGTGTCAGGGCTTTGCTGGAGACTAAAGGTTTATCCAGTGAGTTTGTATACTCTTCTTTAAAATATTCTTCCGAATCAAAATGTCCAGGAGTATAAATAAACTAGGTAGCAAGCTATCTTAGACCCCAATCCTGCAAACTCTTAAGCATATACATATTGCTGCCCATGTAGATAGGCAACCTTAATTCAGGCATTTCTTAGCTTTTGAGTGTTTGACTTTGCAACTTTAATATTCTTTTAACACAGTTTTGTGTGTGTAATTTCCTAGTTTAAAAAAACCACTAAACAGAAATTTCATCATGTGATGTCATATGGACACCACATGATTTATCAGCAGACTTCTGTCAAAAGCTAATGGAGTGACTGATAGTAAGAGTAGGTTGCCAACCTCTCTGGAAAGAAGTGTAGCCTAGAACACTAGATTGGGACTTAGGAAACCTGGATTCTGTTCCTGGCCTGCTGGTTGACTTTGGGGAATCACTTCCTCAGTCTGCCTATCTGTAAAATGGGGATAATGATACTGACTTCCTTTTGTGAAGTACTTTGAAATCTACTGGTGAAAAATAGTATATAAGAACTAGATATTGTTACGTGGACTACACTAGAGGGAGATGACACAGGCTTTCCCATTGGGTTGCACAAATACTTGCTGACAGAAGAGGACTAGTGAGACTCCGGAATCTTGGGTTCTGTTCCAAGCTCTTAAGGGGAGTGTGCTGTAATGAGCATAGACTTCTGCCAGTCTCACCCAAGCTTGTCCCCTCTAACCTTTTCCTGTACCAGTCTTGGCTCTGTCCCATTCTTTTTGCATACCCAAACCCACTGTCCACAACTCGGGCTTCTCAATCAAGTCCCAATCTACTTGCCCTGCCAGTCCTGGTTGCCTCCTCTGGGCTCCTCATCCAATCTATCTCTTTCCATTGACTTCATTCTCCTTACCTGGACTCCTCTTCCAATCTGTCTCCCATCCACAGCTCCTTCACTTACTCTTTTTGCCCAGCCAGTCTCGGGTTCCTCCTGTATCCCTGTCAGTTGTAGTTTCTTGTCCAGCCAGTTCCAGTCTTCCACCCAACTCTGTATGTTTCTGTTTTCCCTCACCACCCCTCCAGTCTCACCAGGCTCCAGGTCCTGATCTACTGCTTAACCTGCCCCTCAGTTCATCTTCTCTTCTGTATTCAAGTCAAATGGCTTCTGCCTCTGCAGTACCTTGGTCCAGCAGAGGGGTCATTGAGAAGAGACAGGCTCTCTGCTCTCACTTAAAGAACTTGGCTCCTTCCTGGCCCAAAGCATCAGCAATTGTGGGGAAAGTCCTTCTGAGTCTCTGTAGCCCTAAGGTGGAGCATGCTCAGTTGATCTGTGAAGATGGCACATGTGCAGTCGGAGCACTAGGAGCTCTGAGAGGCTTAAGCATGCTTAGTAAGGACATAATCTTCCAATTCTTTATCTGTTACATTCTTAGAAGTCTCTACAGAAGGTGTGCAGATTGTAGCTTTTCAAAGGGGCAGAGTTTCCCTGGGATGGGAAAAGGCATATCCCTGACACAAAAGCCATGCCTGCCAAATTTCAAGTCTCTGGTCCATGGCATAGGTCTTTAGAACTGTTTCTTCTTCTTTTCTCCCCCCCCCCCCCCAAAAAAAAAAAAGTCTTCAGAATTGAACATAGGCAAAATATATTTTTTCCTTAGCCTCATTCTCAAAAATGACTGAAATTTTCTAGTTAAATTCAGCCTGAGGCAGACATCCTGCATGGAAAACTTCAGCCAAATTGTTAGTTTGGCAGTTGTATGCAACTGAAAACAGGGTTTTATAATGAGAAGTATTGTGCAGCCTTAATAGGTGTTGCTGCTTGTTCCACCTATAGTACATATGTGCTTAATTATTTGCAGGATTGGGGCCTAAACTAGTTTACTACCTGTTGTTCTTACACCCTATATAGCTGCGTGTGTGCTCACACATTCACTACCTAAAACTGTATTTGGAAGTTGGGAGGAGGAGAGGGTCTTGTTTTCTCTTGCACAGAGTGCAAATCAAATGTGAATGACATTTCTTACAAAATCTCATTGAGGTGCAGCAATCAGACCGCCATGAACATTAATGAACCTCTGAGTTTGCCTTTCCCCAATCCTCCAGTTTGGTCAATTGTTTAAAGGCAGCTCTGGGTACTGTTTAAATTGTGCTCGGTGTAAAATGTTTCCTGTAGTTCAGTGATTTGAATACAGCAACAGCTTATGGTTTGCTAGTTATTCTGATGACAACGTCAGGGAATCGGATTCATCTGTCAAATCCACACATGCACAGAATTGTGTTCTTGGAGCACAGAGGTGGAATGGTGTGTAATTTTTCAAGAGATCTTAAATTCAGAGTCTACCCCCTCCCTGTATGTGACATTGCCAGAAGATATAAAAATACTATTGTTAAAAATGGTAAGTTATGACCTTGTTAAAACCGAGGAAATTCAAGATAAGACTGACACTCCATGTTTACTCATTTTGTTGTACTCTCAGTGCTACTAAACATAACTCTTTGATGATGAATCTTGGTTAGTTTTCGTTTAGAAAACAACTTCGTTTTGCTCCCAGCTCCAAAATAAAAGGGTTTTGGAATTCTGCTCTCTACTATTTCAGATAACTGGATATTTAATATTAAAAGCCCTCATTAAATTTTGGGGGGGGAGCGCTGTAATACTCTCAAGATAAAAATCTACCAATCATATTCTGTTTTATTGCCCTCTTTATACACACGTTTAATAGGAAAAATCAGTTCTACAGTATGTAGACACCCTTGCCAAACTATTCCTATTTAAACTTGTTTGAATTATTAAAATGCAAGAAAAGTAATAGAAATTGTAACTTCCAAGTTTTCTATTCTGAGATACAGTTTTACACCCAGATACTAGTCATAGGCACACTTCCTAAATGTGTGTTGATTGATTGCTACATCAATTCAATTTACAGTAGCTGTTTTTAGTCATGGCATGGTTGAAGTCCATTTTATATGTTATTGTTCTGACTGAGGCTTTAGGAAATTGTGTATTTGAATTCTGAATTTATTTTCTACAGTAACAGATCCTTTTAATAATTGTACTCCTAACTTTTTAAAGGATGGAAATGGAGTGGTGCGTGGTTACTACTTGTCTGTGTTTCTAGAGCTCTCAGCTGGCTTGCCAGAAACATCCAAGTAAGGAAAAGTTTGTTTACATTTTTTATTCCTCTCATCCAAGGAATTCAGAGTATTTTACAAAAGTGTATTGAGCCTCATGGCTCTTTTACAACCTTATCCAAAGCTCACTGAAGCAGATGAAGATTCCCATTGACTTTGCTGCTCTTTGAATCAAGCTCCTTGTCCCATTTTACAAATAGATAACCTCTGTGCCTCATCTTAAGTGAGTCTGCAGAAGGCAACAGATGAGTTAGCAACAGGACTGTCAGTAGAACCCAAGTCTCAACTTCCAGTTCTATGCTTGGTCAGCTAGACCACTCTGATTCTAATACAAAGAGTTCAGCTGAGAGAGATGCTATACAATGACCACTGCACAATATTTTGGTCCTCAGATAAATTAAAAACTGTGTTAAGTACTGATGTTATAACTTTGCCCTTTAAAGTGTGCCACAATTGCTCCAACGAATGACATTTTTTATGTGCCAGGCTCCATAGTATGTCTACATGTCTCAAAACTCTCTAGTTTGAGAGGATACTTTCTGCATCGTTTATCTTTTCAGAATATTTTCTGGTTCTGTTTAAAACTTTGAGTTAGAATTTAACTGCTGACTAGAGGTTTGGAGGCAGTTTTAGCTGCTGGAGGAGCAGGAACTTGGGGGACTGAGTCTTTGCTTAGAATTTCTTTGCGTATGAAAGACTGACTTGCCAGGCTTAGAAAGCACAATTTGATAGCTGAGTGACATGCTTTGATTGAAGAGAGGGAAGAACTGAAACTAAGTAATGTGCTGAGCCTGCTCCGGAGGGATATAGTAATAGTGATGTGGAAGGGATTTCAGATTGACAACTGAGTGGGGAGCCTTTCAGGTGAGAGAGAGGAGTTCAGGTATAATTTTGGATTTGAGGTCGTCAAGATTTCTAAGGGAAGGATTCCAGACCTAATTGGAAAGAGTCTTTTCATAAAATGACTGAGCATTCATCCTAGCACAGTGAGTCTGAAACAAGAGATGCTGGTTGATGTTAGCAGGATTTGAATAAGCAAAAGATAATGCAACCTTTTAAAACTCCTGGTCTTCCCCACATCCCATGGCAGTAAGATGGCGACTGGGTTTGCCTCTTCACAGTAAGACTACTTGATAACACTTAATACTTGAGGCACCCCACCATCTGCTATGCTCTTGGCATTTCACAATTGGCACAAGTATAGGATGGTGAAAAATCCGCATGTCTTTTTGTATATATGTATTTCATTAGCACCCTATCATTTGTATGTCCCTTCCCCTTTCAGTGCTGTTGCACAGTATGTCTCAGGGTATGGCTACACTAGGAGCGCTAGAGTCACACAGCTGTTGTGCTGCAGCTACACCGCTATAGTGCTGTAATGTAGTCACTCACTACAGTGATCGAAAGGTTTTTCTGTCACTGCTGTTAATCCACCCCCTTGAGAGACAGTAGCTAGGTTGACTGAAGTATTTTTCTTTCAGTCTAACGGTGTCTGTACCAGGATTTATGTCGGCTTAACTTCATCTCTTCAGGTGTGAATTTGCATACCTGAGTGATATAGCTAAGTTGATGCAAGTTTGAAGTGAAGATCAGGCCTAAGTGGTGGTATTTTTACTATTGTGTGGTCATGGCACCTCTGCAGCTAGAGAAGGACGCTCATGAAGGGCACCTGTATAAAGTCATACAATATCCACCTTATTACAAGAGGGTTTTCTAAGCATTATGAAATAATTATAGTAATTTTCTGTCAGTGCAACTGCTTTTTGCCATTTTCATGTACTTGCAAAGGATAAGAAGAACGTGATAGAAATATATTGTGTGTACATATATTCCCAAAAATATCTCTAAACCATTATAAAGTGTATTCAGAAGACCTCAGATTAATCTTAAATCAAACAGTAAAGGACACAGTGAACTTGAAAATCATATTTCATAGTTGGAAGCTACTTACAGTTGAAAGAAGTTAAGGAGAGAGAAAATGTTTTCCTCTTTTTCAGTTTGATTATGCATTCGACTGCTTTATCTATTGAGTTTGACTGGTTCCTCTGTAGTGTTTTACACACAGCACATGGGGGTAGGAAAACATCCGAAAGATAGGAAAACGATTGCAAAACCTTGAAAATTTGAGAGAGATTTAAGAGCTGGCAGGGAATCTACTTTATTTTTATTTTTTAAAATTGATTACATTTCAAATTGCATCTTCTTAATTCACTGGTTCACTTCTGTTTGAGAAATCTGTCTTCATCTTTCAGACCAGCTACTGTCAATCATGTTGCACTTGTTTCTCATGTAGGATAGGTTGGCAGATGCACAGAGCTTTGATTTCAGATTTTATCAGCCCTGACACAGTTAGCCCTTGGCACCAGCAGCCTAGAATGACTGCTGTGAAGCTGTAATGCAGAATACATTAGAGCTTAGCACTGAGGGAAATCCTGATCTCTGGTATTAAACTGTTTTACTTTATAAATACATAGAGGCCTTCAGCCTGTCCTAAAAATGTACCATTTGTTGCTTCTAAAATCAGCTTTAGACCTTTATCTCTTAAAATTTGTATATTACCCAACAACCCATCAACATGCTGTTCACTTTCCACTCTAGATTTTCATCCTGAATCACCTTTTTAATGGGAAATCCTAGTTTCTTTTAAAAATGTGATCCTCTTAGTAACTTAACATGACCTGAAATAAACATACCAAATGCATTTTTCTTATACGGATATCTGATGATCTTTGTTACTGTTCCAACTAATTTCATTTTGTCCATGTGTAGGTATGAGTACCGTGTGGAAATGGTTCACCAGTCCACCAATGATCCTGCTAAAAATATAATTCGAGAATTCGCCTCTGACTTTGAAGTTGGAGAATGCTGGGGTTATAACAGATTCTTTCGATTGGACTTGCTTGCCAATGAAGGATATTTGAACAGACAAAATGACACTGTAATTCTTAGGTAAGGGAGATAATTGGTTGTTTCCACAAATGTGTTTTCTGTGGTGTCGTTTTATATAATTACTGTAGTTCTTACCAAAGTAGGAAATAAAATTAATTTAACTGTTTTAATTAAAAAATAATTATGGCATGCTTTGTCATAAAATGAAAGGATTTAGTTCTCATGAGCTTTAAAGGAGAGATTATGTTTAGAGGAAATGGGAAAGGTTTAAGTGCATAGATTCCTTTTGAGATGAAGCAGTCCTCTGCAGAAACTACACTTGACACTAAGAAGCCTATATTGGGCATTCATTGATAGAGAATTAAGTTATTTTAGGAAGATTCTACATGTGTTTTCAAAGGGGATTAAAAATACATTCCACCCTCCTTTGGGCATTCAGTGAGATTAAGGGATTTTGAGGATGGAGGGTGTGTATAATGGAATTGAAGCTAACTTTGTTAGTGGAAAATGCAACATTATGGCTAAATATAGATATCCTACATTTCTACTTCAAATTGGGTTTTTAAAGTATCATTTGTGGTTTGTCTATTCTGCTATTTCAGAAATCTGTATTATAGTCTACCTGGAAAAGTGTACAGGGATTAATTTCCCATCAAGTTTGAACTTAATTTCATCACCTGGTTTTAAGCATTGCATTATTTTAGGTGGGACTTCTCAAGTATTTGTAAACATTTTATTTTTGTGGTACTCTAAAGGTTCCAGGTGCGTTCACCTACCTTCTTCCAAAAGTGTCGAGACCAACACTGGTACATTACTCAGTTGGAAGCAGCTCAGACAAGCTACATCCAACAAATAAACAACCTTAAAGAAGTAAGTGTGACATTAGATATGTGTTTTCATGCCAACTTCAAACATAGATTTAAATCTTTAATTATACTGGTCAGTGGCCACTAAATTTGTTTCACTGTCGGGTTTATTTGGATACCTGTTGCTATTTTTAGAGAGCTGTTGGTGCTGCTTTTTGTTTCCAGTTAGTCTCAATGTCTTTCGTGTTAATCTGTTCAAATCTGTGATTGCTGCTTGTAATTTGTTCTTAACAAATTTTCTTTGGCATATACTTATGTGTGTATTTTTTTAAAATATATTTAAGAGACTTGCAATTGAACTTTCCCGTACCCAAAAATCACGAGGCATGTCACCTCCAGACACTCATCTTAGTCCCCAGAATGATGATGGTCCAGAAATGAGACCAAAGAAATCTGGACCCAATCCTGAAGTACTACTTGAGAGTGTCGCTACTCCAGCATTAGTAAGAGATGCCAAGGAGGATGAAGAGGAGAAAATCCAGCATGAGGATTTTAATGTAGGAATTCACTTCTGCTTCGATTTTCAATTTTTATTTCTAGCCATTATATAGGAAAATTTATAGAAGCATGTATGTTGTACTATTCTCCACAAGTGTAGAACTAGTGGATAATGAGGGGAAAGGGTAGAGACTTTTAGGGGACTTAACATGGAGGCAGGGAGCACAAGGAATTATTTAGGGGGAGAAAAATTCCAAAGGCATGACCATCTGGTAAACAAATCAGAGGATCAAATGATCTAAAATTGTACTGTCAGAGCTTGATCTTCAGGCAGTTTATTTACTTGTGCTGCTCTTTCAGACCCTCCCCTGGGTGATATTACTGGCATCTGGTTTTGCTTTCTCTGTTTAGAATGCACTGTAGAGAAAAAGATTTAAAAAACCCAAACACTTTAGATAAAAATTGTGCTGTACAGAACTTCTGTTTTGTTGCTCCAGCATGAGCTCTCAGATGGTGATCTAGATGTAGACCTTGGTGGGGAAGATGAGGTAAACCACCTAGATGGCAGCAGCTCCTCGGCTAGTTCAACAGCTACTAGTAACACTGAAGAGAATGATATTGATGAAGAGACTATGTGAGTGACTGCAAAAACATACTCAAAATTGTTATCCTCTTGTCTCTTGGCCTAATTTTTTCTCATCAGATTCCCGTCAGAATTTGTATATCACAATGATAGTGTCTTTGATTGATGTATGACCGATGAGAGGCCAAGAACTGGCCTATAAATGACATGTGGTAGAAATGCAAAATGCCAGATCTGCAAGCAGTTTTTTACTGGTTTATTTACTGGTTTATTTTCAGTGTGTTGCCGTATTCTATACAACATGTTGTCCTTGACCAGCAATCTCACATAAGATTCTTTTCAAGAGATTAGTTAACTCTGATCCTACAATAATTTACCACTGTGATAAACTACACAAGTACAAGTGATGTTTAGAACTGGAGTAAAGTACTTAGCCTTCAACTTTTCAGTATTTAAGGTCAAAGGGACACTGTCAGATCCACATATTTAACATACTATTGAAGATGTATATTCTTGTAATTATTATGGAAGGTTTGCCGGATCAATTCTAAAATTCCATTTCCTGGAAGCATGTCAGATTTTAAGACTTTCTGGTTTCACAGTTAAGTGATGATACATTTTGACTTGTTAGTTCATGCAGTTTGGAAGCTTCAAATCTGTAGTGGAATGTTTAGTCTTTCTGTTGAGTTGGCAAACTTCACAATGCCTAACTGGACCTGATGGTCTGATATTTTTTTTTTCTGCTTTCCAAGGTCTGGAGAAAATGATGTGGAATATAATAGTAATAATATGGAGCTAGAAGAAGGAGATCTGGATAATACTGCTGCTGCTGGTGGAGCATCAGGTACGGAAGGAAACTTTCATAATTGAACATAGATTAGTTTGTCAGGTTTCCTCCCCTGTTTTTTTCAGTGCTGTATCAGAGCCAACATCGAGTTGTGTATTCTGGAGGCTTTTCTATTTTTGGAAATGCCGCATCATGTACTCTATGCTAATTGTTGCGGTAGGGTGCCAACTTCACTGGTTAGAAGAAAAGTGGAGAAGTCCTGTACTGGACATCCTTAAAAAAAAAAAAAAGTCATTTAAGTTTGAAGTTTCTTTGGGAGCCTGCATTTTAAGATGTTTCCAGTCAAACGTAGACCAGCAAATGTGTGTCTGCTTTCATTCTACTGCTGTCACCATGGTTTCTGACCACTTGACACATTACTTTAGATTTTGCCACACTGTTATTAGCTAAAGTTCTCATTAAGTGAGGGGGATGAAATGTATGAATCTTTAAATGTTGAGCTGGAATGAAATTGAAATATAAATAATTAAATGGTACTCTATAAGATCACTTTTAAGCATAAAGGTGACTGCAATTCAAAATTTAACACATTTTTATCAGAATTTGTAAAAGACTGAATTCACATTTAAATGCACTCATGATACCAGTGACCACAAATCACAGCACATTATGCAGCCAAGGCCTGTTGGCAATCTTTAAGAAATGCTGATCTTCATATCCTTGCTCTTTTTTTTATAAACCTACTAAGCCTTAGATCCAATCTCTGTCATAACACCGGCAAATTATGCCTCTCTTCAAAATATTTCTTAAGTCAGGCATTTGAGGAGCCTGACTAATTTATTTAAGTATGGCATTAATCAGTTAAGAACAAGATTAGGAATGGGGGTGTAATGTCTGCAGAATATAGTGTTATCTAAGGCTTTCTTCCCATGTCTCTTTAGTGGTATTTGTAAATCTTGATTCAAAGAATGTGTGTAACCCATTCACTTTAAGGGGAGCCTCTCACTTTTAATTGTTTATAATGCAGTACTGATGTTGCTGTTCTTAGTCATCTGCTTTGGAAGGAAGCCTTATTGGACTGTCTAGTCTAATCTCCCAGATTGTACTCCAGACACAGTGGCTGGGTCTCAGATCTCTTATAGATTGCTAAACTCTATATAATAGGAACATTTCATAGCTCAGAATAAGGCTTAATTGAAGATCTCCCTAGATCAGATAAAGAAAATCCTCATTTTTATGTTAGGGGTTTAAAAAAAAAATCTACAAATAGATAGAAACAGTTAATGTTCTTTGTATTTGATGAAGTCAAATACTGTTGATTTTCCATTTTTCAGGATGTCATTAGTTTTTATCAATGTGCTTTTTCTTCAGCACTTCTAGAATCTGTACTTCCTTGTAACAAGATTGCTTTTCCTGAGGTTTTGTGATGTGTTTTTAGAGTGCTTTTAAGATTTCCATCCTTGAACTATATCAAGGATTTATAGCTGCTCTGTTGTGCAATACTGAAACCTAATACACATGCCTTATTTGTCTGCATGTGTGCATATGTACTTTTTCCTTGGTGCTCTCTTTCAGGTAGTAGCCATGGCTATGCCAATGCAAGTGGCAGATCTTCAAGGCGGGGAGGAAGTACTTTAGGCTCAGCAACCAGCAGCAGTTTACTAGACATAGATCCCTTAATTTTAATCCATTTATTGGACCTAAAAGACAGGAATGGGATGGAAAATTTGTGGGGTCTACAGCCACGTCCTCCTGCATCTCTTCTGCAGAGCAGAGGTAAATGGTGCATTTAAATACAACTCTTCCATGTATTCCCTTGATATGAAGTTAGATGCACGTCAAATCTAAGGAATTTTTTAGAGATTTGTTTCCATTAGCTTTGTCTGCATTTCTCATCATGAAGTGGGGCTGCGGAAAGGCCATTGGATTCTGTCAATAGCTGTTAACGTATATTCATAATTGGTGGTAGTCACTGTGTTCACCAAACCACAAAGTAATCTTTGGCTTAATAGCTGCTTTCAGATTTAGAACTGCAGATGTGTATTGAATCAAAAACTTTTGTGTATGGGGGTGTGGGAGTGTGTCTGCGTCTGCTTAAAGCTAACTCTGGGGTGGGGTGCTCCTGAAGAGTAGTTCCAACTGCATGCATATCTTCTGAAGCTATCTTGGGATCTATGAAGAGAGTAATTCCTTATCCTTCTCTAGTCCCCTGCAATAGTAGATCAGTGCCAGATAGATAATAACTGGAAGGGATTATGGTGCTAAAAACAAAACAGGATGTGCAGAGTAGGGAGTGGCCATTTCATCTTCATTCAAGAGGCAGACTTTTAGTAGTTCACTGAAAGTGGAGCCACAGAGAGGATTATGTATGATAGTGGGGAAGCTGTTTCAGGCATTTGAAGTGGCATGGAAAAAAGCACTCAGGAAAGCAGACACAGAACACGAGTGGCAAGATCAGGTGGACTGTAAAGCCAGGAAGGAAGTATAAGAGGAGTTGAGGGCAGTGATCATGATGGAGAGCTTGAAAAATGAGGAGAAGCAGCTTGAAAAATAGTAGAGACTGATCCAAAAACTCATGGAGAAAGAAACATGTACAGAATGTCAAAGGAAGAGAATAGTGGTCAGTTTCTATACTGATATTTAATAAAATAACTTTATTGCTAGTATGAAATATATTTGAATTATAGTGTTAGGCTGATGTGCCCTACCCTTAATTTTATGTGAACCAAAGGAAAGATAGTGAGCTGTAAATGTATTTCTGTCACAGCTAATTATTGTTGAAGGTCAGAAGTTCCTCTTCTTTGTTAGGGAAGAATCAGTAAATTGAATCAAATCTCATAAATAGATTTAGCAGAGTTAAGGTTTGTTTGGGGCTAATTGGCCCACAGCCACAATATCTTATTTCAGGTCACTTTGAAACAACTATTTGGTAGCTTAATAGAGCAGAAGAAAAATCATAGTCCATCTGGTACGCATATATGTTCTTTCTCTTGATGTGACGATGGCATTTACACTGTCCAATCTAAAGATAGGAAGCAAATAGTTTGAGTTTTGATGTAAACTTTCAAATTTGGTCCTGTAGTAAAATGTATGCTGTGGGAAGCAGAATTGTTCAATCAGTTGTTGCATTTCCTACTTCTAGTTGGTCTCTCTGGAAATACAAACTGCTAGCTCAGGGCTAGATCTTCCCTCTTACTGGAAAAACTTCATGATGGTTCTGCTTAGTTTCCTTTGATTCTTCCATTGCAGTGATAGAGTAGTTTGCACAAGCCTGTACAAAAAAGGTAGGGAGGTTTCACCTCTCCCTCCCCAGTAGGGAGCTGTGCTTTCAGGAGCTCCCCTGCCATGAGCCATCCTTAAGGACTCCCCTGAAAGCGATACTCTCCATTGTAGGGGGGACTCTGCAGGAAACCCTTTCTAATACAGTCCCAGACCTGAAGAAGATCTCTTTGTAGCTCAACAGCTTGTGCTTTCCACCAACGAAGTTAGTCAGTAAAAGATACTACCTCATCTACCTTCTCTCCCAGGCTATAATGTGCCTGCATATTTCCCTCAGGGTTGATAGGGAAATATTGTGCATCCTTCTGCCCCTGCTCTCACCTCCTTCCCAACTACAGATACCTGGCCCTGCCAAGCGACCATGAATCCTGAGAGAGATTCCCCTCAATATCTTTTCATGTGGGCACAGACAGATATGTACATGGAGCGTCCACTGCTCTTACAGATCTGTGGGACATGGTCTGTTCCCTAAATATTTGTGTTCTGTAGATGCAAAAAAGTTGGAACCCTAAAACATGCTTCCAAAGAGACCTAGTTTGTATATCGACCAAAATTCAGATGTGCTATTAGCCATCCGCTAATCTCTAATCCTCTGAGTATGAAATGATGCTAAGGCTCTGTTCAGTTCTTCAGGGACAGGTAACCCTGTTGATAATCTTAGTAGAGAGATCCAGATTTGGATGAACCATAACAAATCAAATTTAGCTATCTCCCTCCCTCTCTCCTCCTGTCCCCCAGCAACTCCTTGTGTCCTCCAAAATGCAGATGAGGTATATTGCATGGAGACTGTAGGGGAAAGCCACACCTGTTCTGTAGATAAATGGAGAAAAGGCTTTGGTCTCTGGTGTGAGCTCCCGCCTTCATTAAACAAATTTGCAGAAAATGTCTCTTCTTAGACTAAGAAGATATTTCATAATGATGCAGAGCTTGATCTAGCTTCCAAACTGAAAAGGATATAAAGACAGCATAGAGATAGATAAGTCCTATGCAATGTAGTCAGCTTTTCTTAAAAAACAACACCTCGCAAATTGGAGGAAAGAAGCAGTTTGAAGTGGAGTGTGAGTAACAGGTAATGCAAGGTTGCCTACTGTCAAGACTGCAGGTGTTGTCTAGACTCTGCTTTGACAACTAGAGAGACTAGATGAAGGCATTGAAGAAATGGGATGAACTTGCACTATTGGGAGTATGACTCAAACACAGACTGAGGCCGCCACGATACAGTGTTGTGGTGGGTCGGGTCTTTGCTTCCTTCACCCACTTACTACATTTGGGATGGTCTTTGTTTTGCTGAGATTCCTAAATCTCTTGGTTCTGGTAGCTTGTTCAGTCACCATGTTGGAAGGAGGCTTCTTTTCTTTCCAGGGCTTGCTAAGTTTTGTCGCCCAGGAGCCTTTGGGGTTATAGTTCTGAGTCAGCTGAATTTGCAATAAGATATTTTGAAGTCTGAAAGCGTAACAAATAGAAAATTTTCAGGTTGATCTAATTCTGGCTAATTAACAGAAAAGCTCACCTAGATGGTACCCTTTTAGACCTGACCTTGGACAACAAGGTACCTAAAGAAGTTCCTTTACTTCAGATTCCTCCTCTGAATTGTCAGTTAATGTGAAATGCTTATAAAATTCTTCTTGTATCCAAGAAATGTACTTGTCATCAAACTGATGAGTAGGTAAACTCAAACCTATCCAGAGATGTGAAAGGCTCTCCACTAAGGGAAAGCAGAGCACCCAGCGTTAAAGAACCGGTTCCTCTGCTCACTCTTCCCATTGAGTTGGGGAGAGCTGCTGAGAGGAGACGCCCTATGTCACTACAGCCAAGAGGAAGGGAACTGAGTTTGATTGTTCAGTGAAATGGAATTTTTCTGTGTTGGGCACCCATTTCTTTCACACATTAGAGTAACTACAGAAAGGATTGCGTGCATAATTACTCTGAAACCTGTGTGTATGAGTCTCTTTGAGCGTACCCACACTATACAGAGTGGTGCTAGCAGTCTTTTACAGGGCGTGTGAGGGCTCTGGTTCATGTTGTTGCATGTAGTATTTTTTTTTTACCATTGTGAATAGGAAAACACTGTGGTATTCCCATTTTTTTAGGCAGTCTTGATCAACACTAAAATTGTTCCTCTGACACTGTCCTGTTTTCCCATATGTACTGGCAATAAACAGTAATGTGGATTTTCAACTGCCCACAAGGGAAACAATACTACCACTGAGTCTTTGCTCTTATCCTGTAGGGAGACTTGTCTGTTGGTGGGTTAAAGGGATTATCAGGTCAAATTTAGGCCAAATCTGATTAAAACAAAGCATTTAAAAAATCTTAAACCAATAGAAATGTTCCAGGATTTTTAAGATACTGATGAAAACTGTTTAACAAACATCATCTTGCAGTATTTGCAACCCAATCCTTACAGCAGTTTGTTATAGTGTATGGGAACTTGAATGTGAAACTGACATCCTCTACAAAGCCTTCCAGTCTTAATAACGAAAGAGTTTAAAGAAAAAGAAGCTAATGATGGGTTTACAAACATTTTTAATCTTTGTGTTCCTTTAATATTTCCTCTGTAAAGCATCATCCTATTCTCTAAAAGATCGAGACCAGCGGAGGCACCAAGCAATGTGGCGTGTGCCACCTGATTTGAAGATGCTGAAGAGACTCAAAACTCAGATGGCTGAAGTTCGAAGCAAAATGTCCGATGTAAAAAACCAGCTGTCAGAAGTAAGAAGCAGCAATGCCGGCTCTTGTGATGGGCAATCCAGCTTCCTCCCTGGTGACCCAGGGGCTTTGGCTGCCTGTGGGACAGAAAACTGCAGCAAGTTACAAGAAATAGGAATGGAGTTGCTGACAAAATCGTCAATTACAAGCTGTTACATAAAGAGTTGTAAGTGTGGGATGGGCCAGGGGAAGGTATAAAGCTGTCACTTCTCTAGATGGTAGTTGTGTAGATGGATACTATAGCTAGGTCTGGGAATAGAAATACTCAGTCTCTTTTTTAGTTTAAACTTTATAGCTCATTTGCTTATAGTAAATCTGTACTGAGAGAAGCAGAAACTTGAAACCCATACATGTATTGTTAAATGGCTTCTCTAGAAGCTTGGTCCAACCTTTTCAGCAAACGCATTGTAGTTATTAGTATTCCAGAATGTGATGAAAATTTTAAGATCATGCAGATGTGAAATTGGATTAACAATGTTGATCTTATGGTGGCATGAAGTTTAATCTTCTGTAAAGGCACTTTTTGTTGGCCATGGTTACCTGCAGACTATATGCAGATCATCTCTAAACTTTCTCAAGTTTATGGCATGTGATAAAACAAAGCTAAAGAATTTCAGGATACAAGTTACTAAAATGTGACTGACCTTGCGAAAATCCAAGCAAGCCAAGAAGCTACTAATTGAAGGTCTTAGCCCTTTCCTTTGGTACTACAGAGGCAATCTCATAGAGCTCCAGAGAGGGGGTAATTGTTTCTCACAGCGTGAGTGAGAGAGAGAATGTGAATCCCACTGTAGGTGTTTGTGTGTGAGATTAGAGTCTTTTGAATAGCAGTGTCACACGCTTGTCCCCTGTGCCTCTTCATGCTCCCATACAAAGTCCTAATGGCCAGGGCAGCCACAACTCTCCCTCAGTTTCCTCTTATTGCCCTTGGCAGCAAGATGGAACCTGATGTGTGTCTGACTTGGCAGTTCTTAGCTCCAGCTAAAGTTTTCAAAATTCTTCACAAATCTTCAGAACTCTTCTGATCTGTTTGTATAAGAGCTCTGTGAACACCTTTGACCCATCTGGATTGAATACTGACTGGCAGACATTTCTATACACTCACTTGCTGTACAGGCCTTCTCAACATGGTGGATTTGAAACCTGTAAGCTTCAAGCTTGCCCATCCTGTGATAGACTAATTTCTCTGAAAGATGGACATAGTAAGTGCCTCTTCTGTTTAGGGAGTCCTGTAAACTCAGTAGATATTCAGTGTGCGTGTCTTTGACCACAAGAATGCATAAGTCACATGGCATGCAGTTGAAGCTTCATCTCCTGGAGCAATTTATGAAGGCCTCATCAGATCCTGAGGAGATGGCACCAGAGTCTTGCCAGTGGATAAACTGATTTTATCAAGTAGCCATTTAGTAAACAAGCAACTCCAAAGACCAGTGCAGAGAAGATGGCATCAAGAAAAGACCTGGCATCAGCACCAATGTCTCCAGCACTTAAGCAGACTGCACTTAGACTTTGGCACTAAAGCAGACACTGATACTTCTGATACTGAAGTCCAGCACCAAGAGGGGCTGTTCCACACAGAAGCAGACTCCACACCGAGCTCAGTATCTTCATACGAGGATAGATTATGTAAAATTTCTGGAGATACAGCCTTGCACTGTTCTGAGGGCTGATGCAGAAGAGCAGCCTGTGGCACATAAGAAGACTCCATTACCACTCAAGATCTGGTGTCACGCCTCAGCAATGATGCCTATAGCAGGCAAGCCTCTAGATAAGCCAGTCTGTCTCCAGCATTGAGGCACCTGCTGGTACCGATGCAGACCATGATACTGCGAGAACCATCCATATTTTTCTGCATTACCCATAGAGGAGTCATCTTGTCCATCACCACGGCATATGTTCCTGCCTCGTCAAGCAGAGAACCTTCTCCTCTGCAATATGTGATCAATATCTCTGAGAGGCCTGCGAGCACTCCCTGTAGGACCTAACAACTATCCCAAAAGAAATGGCATTGGACTGACCAATATCAAGCTAGCCAGTGATATTGCCATGATATGCCATGCTGCTGTGATCCCATTGGGCTGACTGGGTCTACAATATCAGCTGGTCTCCACACGGGAGGGAGGAAGTGATCACTTCCCTGTCACTTTTCTGCCAGACCACAGGGAGGGCTATCAAAAACAACCAGACCTGGGGATTGAGGAACACCAGTGTCCGGCTTCACTACCAAAAGACTTCTCATTTTCGTTGCCTGATGAAGCAGTGTCTTTGGCATGATGTCAAATTGTTCCAGGAGCTCCTTACGAGAATTGCAGAGACTCTTGGGAAGGCTGCATTGGAGAAATCTCATCAGTTTGATATTTTTTGTGAACTGTCAATCCAGTGAGATTCAGTCTTTCCACAAATGAAGGCTGGCTTGATCTAGCTAAAGCTCTGTGGCAGATACTGGCCCCAAAACTACCTGGGGGAAACAGGACCCTTATGGCTGGACCTTTTTATGCTTCCTTTTATAGACAGAAGGTGGTTCTGAGACCCAAACCACCTTATGCATGATTTAGGTGACACTTCACAACCTAAATTCAATCAGCCGGCCAGTTTTCTTCCCGAAACAGTTCAATACCAGGTGAGAGAAAGCTATGGGAACTTTTGAATTTTTCCAGAGTCCTGCTCTAGTTCACTGATGAGACTAAACCTTTCAGATGCTGTCTCCCCCGATTCATGGCTGTAGCTGGCTTGTCAGAAGGCTCTCTCACTCTGCAGCTCCACCTGTTATCAACTACTATTGAACCTCTCCCTTTGGTGGTTGTCAAGGTGCCCTCCACCAGAGCAAAGGCAGTGTCATCAGTCTGCTTTAGAAATGTGCCTGAATCTGAAGTCTGTAAATCAGCGATTTCGGAGCAACCCACTGACTTTCATTAAAGATTACACCCTTTACATGGCAGCTAGGTCTATGCCTAGTTTGGGAGAGCAGTACTTAATCCTTTTTACTGATGCTTCTTGCTCCCACCATGCTAGGAGAGTACAGCTTGCCAGTCACCTACTGTGGGATCTGCACTGATTTGAAGAGAGAACAATTACTTAACCTGTAGTAACTGTGGTTCTTTGAGATGTGTAATGACTGTGGATCCCATGATCCACCCTCTGACTCTGCTTTTGGAGTCCTCTGCTAGCATGGGCTTTAAATTGTGAGGGAACTATGAGAGGGTTGGGGACTACTCTGCCCTTTACCCCCTCACACAAGAGCACAAGGAGGCTCAGGCCAAGACATTGCTGTTGAAAAGATTCCGATATCAGAGTGGGTACACAGTGGGTTCACATTGACTACCATATTTCAAAGAACCTGTTCCTTATCCAGTCTCAGGAGCATCATTGATTAGGCAAGTGGCTTCCTCCCAACCTACCTTCAAAACGGAATTATATGTAATGAAAACCCTGAAGGAATTTGAGAGAGAGGAGGACAATATAGTGGCTTCCAGGATAAAGGGGAAGAAAATGTCTAGGGCCTTTCTATCAGCTATTTGCACTTCAAGCCAACATAAAGATGGGATGATGCAGAGATTGACTGGATGCCTAATCAGTATGTTCACACTGCTTTTGATTAAATATCTTGCAGTCACAAGTAAGAAAAGTAATTCCCCCAAAGCTACTCGTTCTGGAGCAGCAGGGAGCCTCTCTCTTCGAAGAGCAATGGACTGTGGGGACAATAATCTTCACTCAAAGGCAGACTGTCAGACTTCCTCTGAAGGTAAACTTGAAATGTGGGAGTGCTTTAAATATGCTTTGGAATGCGTCAAAGAAGCAGCTCTTAAAAAGCTTGCTCATAGAGAGAGGTTCCTGTCTTTCATGAAACTTTATACATAAACCAGATACTATTTTCCCCTAAACACGATTAACATTATTGCACCAAAAGAGACCTTTGAGACCCCATTACACCACCTTATTAAACCTTTGTGTGCCACACAGTCCACCATTCCTTCTCGGTGTTCCTGAGACTTCCATTTCCTAACAGTAACCTGCTGATCTTTCTTAAGTAGTTTTAAGACCCTAAAGTGGTGCTTGTAGTATCTTGTACTTAATTACTACATGTACAAGCAAGTTACTGCTGTAATTTACCAGCCAATGTTTAAATTCTGGGCTCTGTTTCCTCTAAAGGAAGTACAAGAAAACTCTGCTTAAGTCCTAGTGAGACTTATTCCTGCAGCATGTGGTAATAGACTTGGACATTATGGCCACTAGCAAAACTTGTACACTTTTTAGTGCAGCTTTACCAGTGGTAGCAACAGTGAAAACTGTACTGCAGGAGCTCTCAAATTGAGGATCACAAATGGGAGTGTGCATGGAGGGAGATAGGGTTAATGCTAATGAAAGTGGAATCCCAGGGAGAGGTCCCAGAATGGAAAGAAATTGAGAAATGCTGCTGTCATGTATGCACATGGGAACAAAATGGTGTGTACAGTCAGCTGTACAGCTTTTTCCATTGCTACTCCCAGAAGTGCTGCACCAGTGCAGAAAAACATCTCTATTTTCCCTATGTAGACCAGCAAAATAGATGCGTCTGTCACTAGAAAAAAACATCTTTTTCTGTATTAGTGCACCTGTGAAATTGCTGAAAAATGGGAACTAATTTTCATAGTTTGCACAGATCCAAAGGTTTAATCTATACTGGGAAAATTTGTAAGTGCTTTTCTGAACCTCTGCTGTGAGAAGTGGAAGCTGTAGGTAAGACGGTATATGCATTTCTGGAGAGCATGCGTTAAGTGATCCTAATGGCAAATGTTGCTTCTATGATGATTTGAAAATTTAAAGTGTTTCATAAGTGCCAATTATCTTCACCTTTTCTCTTCTTAGGTTACATAGGAAGCTCAAAATCTAGCAGTAGGCATGGCTCTCCGAGATCGTTGACTAATGGTAACGCTTTTGAAGCAATGCCTAAACTAGAGAAAAGAGAATGTGAAGGCTCAGATTCTGATGTAGGCTTTTCTGCTTTGAATGGCTTAACCACTGTGGAGAAGACAAGGAAAGCTGTCACTCTGGGGTAAGTGCTTTTTTTTCACTGAATTCTAAATGGAACATTCAAAACTGCTAAAATCAAGTTTACGTATTAAGGCATGTAAATTACTTTGAAGTCATTCATATTTTTCTGCTGCTCCCTTTGGACATCCAGCTATGGCTCATAATTGCATTGTACATCATTTCTCTATTCCAAGAACTTGGAGGTCATAACAGCTCATTTTAACTAAAGCTGAAGCAGCAATGGCTGTATTCTGCCTATTTAGACTTGCAAGTCAGACTTTTGTCTGTTTTCCTGCTATTTCCTATTTTAATGTTCTGTCCAACAGGATTTTACATCTAGTTTCCTTTTATAGGAGAGGATATTTCACTGAGAATCCACCATTGTTTCTCACTTTTGATTTCTTTGTGCTGTCTCCAAATACAGTTTGTTACCCAACATGTGTAGTAGTAGCTTCAAACTACGCAATCTGCTTTTTCTAAAAGCAGACCAGTGAATGGCAGGGTGGTGTCTTGGCTCTTCTGCGCAAACAGTGGTGTTGAGTTGTGTGCTTGCTTTGTCTTTGATGTGAGGCACTAGTATTAAAGGTTAGCTTTAAGGAAACTCAACTTTTCAACATATCCCCCGAGTAGATACTGGCTAGAGGTACAAACTCCAGATGCTGAATGTGACTTAGCATTGTTGGTCAGGGGAAGATACGTTCTTTGGAGAGCATCAGTTATGTACGTTCAGATCTCAAAATGGAACCCTGTAAATATTCCAAATAACATCAACGTTGGACGTTCTCATGAGCATAGGAGAGGTTCATCTGGTGTTAAATTAACACTAGGAGAAGCTGTCTCCATGGTTGGACTTAATCCTTTAGGTGCTAATGTTGTTTTTTTCACCAACCCCATTTTAAGGTCAAATTCTAAGGGATGTCATACAGAAGGAACACAGCCAGCTGATCTAGAGAACAACTCAGAAACTGGGGAGCTACAGGCCATTCTCTCTGAAGGCACCTCAGCTGGGCCAGAGGAAGGTAAAGCCAAGATAAAGAAAATAAATACTCAGATACTGTTATGACAATTTTAAAACATGACTGTTTCTTTAAACTGTATGTAAAAAGCTGTCTACTTGGAAGGCTGAACTTACATTGCAACATTTAGATTTATTTAGTATCCAAAATAAAAGGACAACTGCTCACGTGTATGACAGAGGTGAGATGGAATTCAGAGAGCATAGAGAAACTTCAAGGAGCTTTTTCATAAAGCTTTCATTTGTGGTTTATTTTTCTGCTTCTGGGTGCCTTTTTTCATCTTAAGTCTTAACTTTAGAGATGAGGTTTGGAAAATCACTAATTTAAAATAGGGATTGCACTTCTGCACCTATTAAAATACAGTAAGAGACTTTGAGTTCAGGGCTTCTGCTTTCAGGGGTGAGGTGGTGACCGGGACCATGTATTCACTGAACATCTCTTAAATTTAGTTTAAATTGGATTTTGCAGTATGTGAGGTCCACTACTTCTGAAAGTCAGACGAAATCTTAGTTGTTGAAAATATATTTCTCTCTTTTTCCTTGCCTTTTCATGCTGGAGAAAATATTGTTGACTTTCTTATTGATATTCTATGCAGAAGTGTTTTTCATATCTTACTAAAACTCTGCTGCCTTCCACCCCTGCACTAATTTGAATTTCAATGACTGATGAATTGTAGCTCAAAGCCTATATTAAGGTGCCAGCATCCATCTCTATCTGCAGTGTGCAATATTGTGTAGGTGTTGGCATTTACAGAAGGTCTCTCAGTGAAATAAGACTGAATTTCTTCTATTAGTCACTGCAGCATGATCGTGATGTGTTCCTGCAGTTCTCCTGTTCCAGGAGGAAGCATTAATAGGAAAATGTTTTTTTTAAAGTAAAATACTTCATTGTTAAAACCCCAGGAAACAAATATTACAATTTATTTCCTTTCAGAGAGGAAAAATTGCAGTAGCATAACCATTTGTTTTCAGGTAGCTATGATTAGCTGTGAATTTTGAGACCTAGGCCTTTCTTTAGGTTCATGTTTCATACATAACAGCAAACCTAGTTTCTCCATCTGACTTCAGTCTCAGGTCAACATGTTTGTGCTTGTGCATTTATACTGTTGTAATTCCAGAAAGTCTTCAGAGAAAAGGGGTGGTTGAAGGATTCATGTTTACATTTTTCTTTACCTTTGCTCAAAGATGACAGTGCCCTGAATTTCACAATATGGCAACAAAACTTTATTATTCCATTTAGAGGGCCCAGTCATCTCTTGTGTAAGGCAGCTGGAAGAGGAAATGGAATTGCTGTTTTCTCAGAACCATTTGCATTAAGGCTTGTGATATCTTTCTTTTAAAAGATATTTGGGCAGGGGTGACATTATATGAAGAGTTGTGGAAATCTTGCTACCTCATTTACTTTGACCTTGTGTATGGGCAAGGAGTGGGAACATCTTTGCTTTGAAGGACTGCACTGCAAAATCGTTGGCCTCTTGCTAGCCATCAGTGCCACAGAGTCCACCAGCACAAAGCAAACCAACTCCAGACACCATGAAACCTGTGATTTCCTCCTGTTTTGACTAGTTTCTAATTACACTTGAGTGAGGCAAAACAAGGCCCTGTCTTCATTTGAGAAGAATAGGACTGGATATGTTTGTAGGGAAATCATGTTTTCCTTGGGGGAGGGTGAGAGATCTGTGAATTATGAAAGTTAACCTGATTAAAATGTGCTGCTCCTTGGAGGAGTTGTCGTCTAAGTCTGCTTAAAAAGCCATGACGTATCTTTTAAAAGTATTAAACATTCTGACTTGGGTTCATTTACACAGTGGCCCATTGAACCACTGGTAAGAATGAACTGGCTGCCAGCTGAGGATAGCAGCTAAAACAGGAAGGAAATGCAGATATGAGAGTTCCAATTTACACCATTTAGTTGGATTTTCATAAGGTTGCTCCTTCAAATTAAGTCTCCACTGAATAAGATAATGAGAGTAAGAATATCTTTAAAACTATTCCCCAAACATGTTCTGCTATTGATCCCTTAGTGCTTTGGCAAATAATTTAGCTCTCTAAATGTACACAGTGATCGCTTTATCTTGTTCTCCAGCCAAGTGCTGGCATTTGATATTGGTGCGTCTTGGGAAAGCAGGGAAGCTTGAGGACTTTGTGGCTACAGGAATCTTATTGCAGTAGGTTCTCCTTTTGCTCTTTGCAGCTGGGCTATGTCAGAAGCACATCCTTCACCTTTTGCCAGGCATGAGCAGTGATAGCGACATTGAATGTGACACAGAAAATGAAGAGCAGGAAGATGCCACATCCACCTCAGATGCATTTAACCAGGCCTTTGATGTCCAGCCCTCAAGTGAAGGTAGAACTTGGTTTTATATTGTGCAATCAGAGGGGCAGCTTTTCTAATGCTACTTTTGATATGGCTGATTGTTCTTGTGTGTAAAGACACTATTTGGGGTTAAGTTACTGCCAAAACTGCAGTTGTAAGTGCCAAGTGAAGGCTTCCAAATATTGTTGGTGGTAGTTGATCTCATTTTAAAGTGGAGCTCAAGAAAGGAGGAGTGAATTTTTCCTAGTGTTGAGATCTAAGGGAATAATAATCTTGCAGCGGAAGTAGTAAAAGTCCTATTGCTTGAGTTATTTCAAAGCGGACTTGAGTAAGCACCAGAGAATAGACTGCAATAGACTAAATCAGTGGTTCTGTGCCAGAGGTATGTGTACCCTAGGAGATCCATCACTTCCTGTAGATATTTGCCTGGTTTTACAATGGGCTGCATAAAAAGCACTAGTAAAGTCAGTACGAACTAAAATTTCATACAGATGACTTGTTTATACTGCCCTATGTACTATAGTCTGAAATGTAAGTATAATATTTTTATAGTCCAATTGACTTATAATCATAGGTAAAAGAAGAAAGTAAGCAATCTTTCAGTAATAGTGTGTTGGGACACTTTTTTTATTTTTGTGTCTGATTTTGTAAGCAAGTAGTTCATAAGTGAGGTGAAACGTGGGGCTACACAAGACAAATCAGACTCCTGAAAGGGGTACAGTAGTTTGGAAAGGTTGAGAGACACTGAACTAAATAACCTAAAAGGTTTCTTCCATCTCTAATGTGCTCCCGGGGCCAAGGCAGAAAGCCACAGAATAAGTGTAATGTCATAACGCTGAGTGATGGCAGGATGCAGTGTGTCTCCATTGAGGAATGAAGAGCCCATGGTCTCTGTAAAACTGTGATATCAGAATGCTGAGTTGGGGAAGAGGTATTGGAACCTGTGGCTTCAGAGTCACCATCCCAGTTGTGGGGGAAGGATGTAGCGGCTTTGGATGCTACATAACAGCCAGCATGTAGGCTGTAGGAGGGACTTTATCCTTTACAATCTGATGGACTTTTGGGCAGAAGAGTGGATTTGGCTCCAGTTATATAAATTCTCCATTTTCACTGCAGAAAATAAAAGTAAATAAGTGGTGGTAACCAAAATGTCCCCTAGTAATGAGTTTGCATCTTAACTGGCAGTAAACTGCTTTTGAGCACTTTAGCTCAATTTTTAAAAAAGATTGAAAGTGTCTACCATTTTGCTATGTGAAAATGCTAAAACTCTCATAAAGGGTACATGTAACATGTTTATATGGTTACTAATTCTAACTGAATTTGGTTAATGGTTTGGAATAAATGCCAACATCATGAGTAGTCAAACATAATCAAGAGAAGATTATTATTAAGAGAAGAATATTCTGAATTAGTTAGTAGCTTACTGCAGAACTCCACAGCATAACATTGAATGTTATATTGCTGACAAGAAAAGTGAAACCACCATCAATTTGTAGTCCTATCAGAGATTTAAAATTTTAGAGCAAACTAATTCAGAATAGGGGTTTCACCTTTGTAACTCTTTCATATGTTACGAATGAAGTCTTAATCTCTCAAAGAAATGCTGATTAGAGATCTAATCTCATTACATTTGATTTTTAAATTTAACTGTTTTGGGGCTTGGTCTTTAAGGATGCTATGTAATTATTTTTCAGTATTAGAACTGTGTTCAGTTTTTTCTGAAGGTGATCAAATAGGCCCTGAAGACCTCAGCTTTGCTACTGGAGAGGACAATACAAGGTAATTTCTAAAATAAGAACGTTGACTTAATTGTAGTTAACATGACTGACCCAAGTCTTATTGTAATTTGGTTTGAGTTTCTTGACACAGCAAAACTTTATCTGAATTTGACTTTTTATATGCTGACATCTCCACCTGAAATAGTTGGTGTGATGCAAGTGCTCTCTGTAGTGCTCATTTACATGAAGGGTATAAAGAAGAAAGGGCATTATGTAATAACTAATATTCTACAACTTGTAAATATGTCCCACTTTCCTGTTGCTGCTGAAAGTAGATGAGTCCCTGCTCCATTTCCTTGAATTACTTGAAATGTCAAGATCTGTTAACTAATCTGCTTTGTCCTTGATGGACTTGCTAGAGGTTCTATAGCACCAGGCAGTGCTGATTTTTGGGGGGGACGTGGAGCATGGTGTGTCACTGGTCATCCTTTTCCTACTACTTGCTGGTAGTTAATTTCATATTTACTTATTTTGGGAATCTTTCGATGTAAGCACCTTAAAGCCCTTCTAATCCACAAAATTTATAATAGTGCTACTACTATGGGCTCTTTTTAATGACTGAGATTGCATATAAACTGTTTCTTTTGGGCTAGGTAGAGGATTGACTTGTTGATTGCAGAAGACTTTGAAGAGTTGGATTAAACACTAGCCTGCTTGTATCCCTGAAAAGAGGCACACTTCCTTATGCTTTTTAGTCCATCGGTATTGTTTCTGGTAGGGCGTGCACACATTCCATTGTGCTGAATATATAAGATTATGTAGTTCTTCCATAGCTTGTTTTAAACCTGTTAATAGGCCAACTTGCCCTATTTTTCATGGCTCTGTCAGGTTCAAATGCAAGGTACTACTAGTGCCTTGTCCACATTTGTCTCGTAAACATACAATTAATACAGCAGAGAATGAGGGAATACCCTTCCCTTTTTATTAATGGGATGAAGTGACATTGAAGTTGCAGTCATAAGGATCTACGCTATTTAAAGTTAGAATGAAAATGGCCTGCACAAGAGTTAGTTCATATGTTTTCTTCAGTCTCTGATTTGGACCAACTGACAACATTGTTGCCAAACTTTTTACCACTGTGGATTGCATTTGAGCAGCTAAACTGTTTTGTGAAGCTACAATGAAAGCTGAATAACTGACTTTTTGAAAAAGCATGAATTACTATTTAAGTGTTGAGTGTCTCATTTGACTGTACTTGCTGAAACATTCATTTTTTATGTAATGTTCCCCCATTTGTATAAGTGCTATACAAATCATAGTTAGTTTTAAACTGTTTGCACTTTTTGTTAATAAAATGAACGTTGAAATACTGTGTGTAATTATTTAAAAGATTTAGTCACAAGTAAAAATTTGTAGGGACAGGTATGATTGCAAATGTCTATGGGAAAGAAACGTGCTGTTATGTAAAATGCCTTATTCTCGAGGGGCTGTTTAAGATTGATACAAGCAAAATTTTGCTGAATAATTCTGTCAAACTTAAGATTTCTTCTGCCAGACAACTCATGTAGGAGTTCAGTCTGGTTTTTTAAAGTCTACGTCCTAGTGGCAGCTATTAAGAGGAGCATTTTAAGAGGTGTTGAACAAGAATGCTTAGACCACAATGTGCTCCAAATGTAACTGTGATTTCTATAACCAACTGTCATTAAGTACTCTCTCATGAACCAAATACCCACCCTCCCACTTCTTAAATTCCACTTTTCAGAGTCTACTATGTGTATTTGCTTAGCCCTTGTCTTGAGCTTGATTGCAGTGTTGTCTTTAAATAAGTAGACCATTGAGAAATGTTTTAGATTGTTTTATTAAGATATAGATGAAATTTCAACATAGTCCTTATCTGTATAAACACTTAAATAAAATATGGATGACTATACAGGGATTACAGCTCAACTCATGAGCTGTAGAACAAGGTTGAAATGGAAAGATCCCAATACTGTAGTAAAAAAGTAACTTATTCACTTCATAAAGAATATTAGAACTTTCATTAACAAGAAAACACAAGTATGTTTCAACAGAAGCACTCAGTATAGGAGCTGACAACACACCTGGAGATTTAAAAACATGTCTGCCTATCTAACACAAGTTACTTCTTTGAGAAGACAGGAGGAATCTCTGCCAACCTTCCCTGTTCCTGTTTCAGCATCTTCTAATTTAAAGGTAAAGAAATGCAGCAAAGAAAGTTTGTAAGTAAAACAAGAAGAATGACTAACAATGTGTAAATACTTGGACTAAACCATTGTAGGGGGATTTTTCTCTTGTTTTAATGCTGGCAGTTATAGGGTTAAGCCTGATTAACAATGACTGGAAAAGGACATGAACATTTAAATTAGAGGTTGCATTTATGCTTCACTATTATTTATTGCATGCTCAAAGGGTAGAAAGTTTTATTTCCTGTTGCAGAGTTAAGATCCAAAGAAAGATTGCCCTAAATTATAGGCATGAACAAAGCTGTAGTATCCCCTTTAATGGCTTTGTCTATGTGACTAGTGCTGAATGAGTGAATACACTGTGCTAAAGCAGCCACTAATTTAGATCAATCTTTCTCAGTGCTACAGCAGGACATTGCTAGAGTAGGAATTACTCAGTGGCAGGGTAGAATAGCATAGTGGACTTGTACAAGAAGTTGTTTACAGAGATGACTGCTGTAGTTCCTCACTTTTATCTGTCCATAACAAAATGCATTTTTCACTGAAAGTGTTCCAAAATGGAGCGGAGTTCCTGACACTGTACCACTATAAATGTGGTATAAGTTAAAATCTGCTTTGACATTGTCCTTAAATGTTACACTGCAGCCTAAACTAAATAAATAGTGAATGATTTTTAACTTGCAAGGACAATTGATGGCACTTCAAGGTAAAATTATTTACATGTTTCCATTCACCTTTAGTGCAAATTGAAATGGGTTAACAGCTCCCTGGTCTGGTGCTATACTGCTCTCTGCAATAGCAGACATTCCTCAAAATTGCACATTTAAAGTGTACACTGGAAACTATTAGATTGGGGATTACATTAATCCCTTTAAAACTCACAGTGAATAGCATACCAGTGAGTTCTGAACAGCTTCAGACAAATAGCCTGAAGTCCATTTCTCAAAACTAACAATTTTTTTATTTTCACTACCTACCTTTTATTCCTGCAAAACATGTTTAACAAGTAAACTGAAACTGATGCAGATTGTGTTAACTCGAAAAAAGGGATACTTCAGCTCTTTATTGGAAAGGTTATACAAATTTCACCATTAAGATACACAGTAAAATTACAAAACAAGTCACAGACAAACTTAGAATTAACAATTAATAAATACAATTATATAGATACTTTTATGTGTCTTTTTTACATCATCACCAGATAGACGATCAAAGTACAAGATACGGAACATTTAAATACCATTAGTTAGAGGGGAACTTATTGCTTACGTGAGCAAGCAGCAAATAAGGGCACAGGATTGTGAACTGAAGAGAACTACTTCCTATCACCAGTGGCCTTAAGAGAAAACATTGCATTTCACAAAGCACTGCTTTTTTGTCTAGTGTGTAGAATCAAGAGCAGCATTATATCAGACCAATAACCACTACTTTTATATGTACTATAGAATTTTAAAGGACTTACCTTACACAGGGTTCTTATCTACTGTAAATGTATTTAATGAAGAAATGAACACTCACTATTTATACAATATATTGCACTGGAACACACAGGAACTATAATGGCAATTTCCCTCAAAGGTATGAGAAGCAGCATGATTTATGAACCCACACCTAAAGAACTACACCCTTGACGACATACACTCTGTCCAGTGCTTTTTAACCAGTCTTGCACATTGGGAAATTCTATCATCCACAACTTTATCTTGACATATTTACTCAAAGAATTGCACTTACATCACCTTCCAGTAAAAATACAGCTATCAACAAAAGAGCCTTTCAGTGCATCTTCTATATAGTATGAAAAGTCTAAACAATGAAGAGGCAACTGCAAGATGCCCAAAATTGCATACTTTAGTATTTTGTGGTTTTCTCAAATTTCCTTAGTAAATCTGGTTTAGAAACATACAAACACATCAAAAGTGAATGTTAACATCTAAGGCTTTATAAGATGACAGATGTAAGGGCCAATGGTTCCTTAATTATAGTTATGGTTTAAAAAAACTGCAAAATAACTAAAGGAATCTAAAAATCACACTTCAACTACTGGTTGCTTGCAGCTTTTCACTATTTTCATCAAATGACTTAAGACTGACTCAGAGCAAGCTGAGATCAGTAAAGTTCAAGTCTTCTGGTTTCAAATAATTTAGAAGACTGACTACTTCACATTTAAATATTTTTAACAAATTTTAGCTAACCAAGTCTGATTTTTAAAGTGTTACTGTTAAGACTGAGTGGAATATTACATCTTTGCTGAAATTAAATGCCATTTATTCACACCAGTGCCAAATGAGTACTCTCACACTTAGCTGTTACAGCAAATAATAGCGGCAGGATGCCTAATATGTTGTCTGATACATTAGATTGGAACAGTTTTAAATTATTTTGTGTTGTAATTAACTGTTCCTTTAAGAGCAAGACATCACCCCAAGGATTTTAAATGATGCTTTTGCTCAGTGGGACAAAAAACAAATGGGCAACCCACATTCTTAATCATTCTCTGCAAATCTAACTTCAGTGGAGCAGAACTCTGGATTGTCAGTGCATTTTACAATCTCAGCTAAACAAAGCAACCACCCTCATTCATCTACACCCACTGTATTGCCACTCACTTCGAGTTTCTATAGCAGTCTCACATCCATTTTCTGAATCTGTTGGGTATAAGAATTCAGTAGTAGTGTCACACTCATTCCAGCATTTTATCATCCCTAAAAACTTCCACTTTATTAAGTTATGCCCTTGCCCTCTAGAAACTGACCTGAAACAAAACCCTGATCAAATTGTTTATTCTTAACAAGTAGTTCAATGGTTTGATCAGTTTAGCAACAGCATATTGACATCTGGACATCATCTGACTTTCTTTCAACACCTGAGATGAAGGTGTGGTGACAAGAGGTTGGCTCATAGCAATTAATCACTGTCCCGAGATTAAAGCCAGTTGACAACAGCCTCCTAAACTGACAAATAATAAAAATGCCACTAACAGCACCAAAAAGTTATGAAATCCCCATATACTGTATCTCTAGCCGTTGGGAATAATTTTTGAAAAAATACAAAACCTTTTTTCATATTCCACATTTTGTTATAGGAAATAATAGCTAAATTATGTGTATGTACCTTAATCTGAGAACAGAGATTTTACAGCAGGAGTCTCTCCATTCCTAAATTACCTGTTAATACCCTGTATGGCTTTTAGTCTTGTACCTGTGAAGTGGATGGTTTTCTATAGATTTCTCTCAGTATTAGTCTGAATAAACAAAGGAAAATAAGAAAAAGCTCAACCTGGACTTCTATGCAAACTCCCCCCTCCCCCCTCATACACACCCATTACAAAATTTGGCATTCTAAAACACGATAGCTTTCTGAAAATATTGCTCCATAGACCTCTCAGGCAGGTTCAACTTTATTTTCAGCTGCATTTTTTTAACTGTTTGTGTCTTCACCTGAGCCAACTAACCAGCTTCTCTAGTGAATGAGAATATAGATACTTACGTGCATGTGTTTGTGGGGGTGTGCTTACATAGAGTGGCACCACCAGCAGTTTTGTTGTGACAACCTTTTTTTTTGTTTTTTGTTTAATTCCTTGGTCTATTTACATATGAGCTGTTTTACAGGGAACCAAAAGACAGTTCTGAAATGCTCACCTTTTGATTTTCTGAAGCCATTTTTATTCTGGGACTGTCTAATCTACTTATCTGAAGAGGGAATACATGGAGGATGGTTATATTTCACAGGTCTGATAAAGGTATGGGTCTGGTGTACCATTGCTCTGTCTTAGAATCAACCGCATAGTCTCACCATAATCTTTGTGACTATTCTTCCTCCACCACAGAGAGCTTCTTACCAACATTCTAATTTTACTGCCACTTTGGACAGGTAAGGATGGACCTAATCCTTTCATATTGGAAGATTTATGAGCAAAGAGATGTGTGTGAAACTTTGGTTTGAGCCTGGCTCCTCTTTGCCTCCTGGCATTATAGAAGTGGAAGTGAGAGAAAGCAGAGGCTCTCTTCCCCAAGGATCTGAACTGTTCCTCTTCCAATCCAGAAAAGAGGGGAGATAAACCCTCCATTCTGTAAATGTGCTGCCCTGTGGAACCCAAACTAAGAGAAGCAGGGTACTCCCTTGGATCGATCTGTCCAGACATTGAAGATGCAGTGCTTTCTGGAGATTCATTCTTCACTGTTAACCCATTAACCAAACTGATTCCCTTTGGTAGGCAGGGACTAAACACTTGAACTGGTAGCAAATGCTTGGCACTCTGAGGTTTGCTTGCTTCTGTTTTCATCAGATCTAAATAGCCTTGATCTTCAAACAGGTTAATTTTGGACCCTATGCTCAAACTAGTTCTATCGGTGAAGGAATCCACTCGCCCATCATACCCGAGATCTGCAGGCGCTGAGCACTGGTGCTGAGGCCAGGGCCGTTTGCAATCTCCATGATTTTCTTTATCTTCCCCACTATCTTCTTGTCCTCCTTGAAAAGAATTCTCTGTCCAGTCTGATTCCTCACTCTCACTTACTGCTGTATTCATGTCCCTGAGAAATACCACAATGACAGTGATGTTGTCACTGGAGCCAGCATCTCGTGCTGATGCCACTAATTTGTGTGCCACCATGCTACTATCCCCATTATTCTCTTTCAGGTGGTCAGCCACCACCTTCACTGCCTCATCAGGATTAACTGTGTCATAGAAGCCATCACAGGCTAAAATGAGGTAGTCTTCAGATCCATCCAGTACAGTGGAGGCGGAGTCTGCATCTCCACAGATATATGGCTTGTGCTCAGCATCCCCTGTGGAAAATGGAAAGCAGATACTCAAGCTCAGGTTTTTGACTGGCATGCCGAGTGATAAGTGGTATCCTGGGACCCTTTTATTAATTTTCAGGCATGGAACCAAGAGAGGAGAAAATACATACAAGAATTACAGTACATCTCCTACCAATAGCTCTGGAGACGGACAAACTCCCATTCACTCTCCAAGCCCCAAACCAGACCACACAGCCTCCGAGGGCCTCGATGCGCTTCTTCTCATCCTAAACCGCAAGGCAAAATAAGAGTTGATCAGGTCTCTGTCATCAGACTCCAGGCCCCTTCATAAACGTAGTGGTGTTTTCACATGCACAGCAGTCCTGAGCCCATGTTGCAAAGGTTAGCACTTCAGTTTATACAGGGGTAGTGTCCTGCTCTACCAGGTCAGAACAAAAGGTTTTGACTTGTCTACATCTTATCCAAAGCAACTGGAGTAACTGAAACAGATGCTTGCACAGCTGTTCCAGAGGAGAAAAACAAGGCAGTTGATCAATATTACAAAAGCTCTTTTATATGCAGACAGCAATCATGAATATTTGTTTGAAGTCAGAAAATAAATAGCTGGAAAGCTATCCATCTGCAGTTAAAACAGGCCATTCTCACCTCTCTATCCGGTTTATGAGGCTTCATTAGTTCCACAGGTTGGCCCCGTCTCACAAGCATAACCTGGGAGTCACCAAGCCAAGCTACATGCAGCATATTTCCTCGAATGAATGTTACCACACCAGTGGTGCCACACCGCAGGCTCTGGAAAAAGATACCATCTACTGGTTTTAAATGGTCAAATTAAGGTGAACTGGCAGTGAAATGCCTTGACATAGCTTTCACTGCTTTGCTCAAAGCAAAACATGCTGACATTCAAATAAGCAGGTGTTTCTAATGGAGAAAAGGGGCTGCATTTGTACTACATTTACTTCAATTCCATTCTCTCCCCCAAAGCCAGTGTGACTGAATGCAAGAAATTGAAGGCACAATTTTGTCCTATATATCTGGTGACAGTCTAATGTTTAAATCCTGTGCTTTGCCACTGATGTGCTGTGTGACACTTCCTGGCACCTAGTTTCCCATCTGTAAAATGAATTTGTTTACATTAACTACCTCAGCGAGTGTCACTTATAAAGCATCTTGTGGTAGTATTAAATACTGAACACTCATTCAGAACCCAGAAATGCAACTATCCCTTTATTCTTCCAGTGATAGTCTGTTTGTATGTGTATAAACTACACATCTCAAAGAATAGCGGTTACTGTACAAGCAAGTAACCTGTCTTCATGGTATGAAATAATTGGAAAAAAAACACAGGTAATATAAGAACACAACAGCAGCACCACCACTCCCCTTGCTTAAATGTATTTTAGTGGTTGTGAAAGGTGTCAAATTGACAATTCTGAAGAATGAGTGCTGTTCATTCAGTAGATAGCTACACCATGAACAGCAGCTGACCTCTTCCCCAAACCATTCACTCATTGGCCTCTGTAGTGACAATTGCCAATAATGCGGCAGTTAGTGCTAACTGTAATGGTGGTTTCTGTGATGTACCTTACCCACTAGGCAAGGGACCAGCGTGGATAAAAATCAGTTTTTTCTTTAAAAATCAAAAAATGGTTTTTTTTTTAAATCAGCAACAAAACTAAATTTCTCTCATTTAAAAAACAACAGCTACAATTACATCTCATCACATACATACTAAACCTACACTTACAGGCTCATAAAAATGAATTAATGGCTCTAGTCTGTCTAGCCTAACGATCAGCTCTTGCTTCTTGAAAGTTCTAGGCTTTCAGTTTTTCTCAGCAGACTAAAGTCACATGTGCAAAGCAAGACATAGGCTGGATAGGATTGTTGTTCTGTGCTTATGGGGTGGTGGAGCTGGGCCAAGCAAGGCAGAGGAGTTAGTTAAGACACTGTCTTAACGACAAAGGATAGAGGCAGAGTAAAAAGGAACAGTGGAGTGGACTGGAAAGAAAAAGGGAAGACGCTATTCAGTACGCAGATGGCTTCCTATATTCCCCTGGACTTTTGCCACAGAAAGAGACCCTATCTGGGAATATTTTGAATAAATTCCTTCCCTGAGTGAAAAAAGAAAGTGTGTCAAATGTAAGCAGTGCAAGGAGGAGATGCAGGGCCTAGTTGCAAGAATGAATCATAACAAAAACTGCTTATTGGGAGAATATGATGTGGATATGTCTAAAGTACAATGTGGATCAACCAATTAGTAACTTAAAGAATTCACTTTGCAATGCATCATTCTTCAAGACTCTGCCTTTTAGTACAAGTGTGAGGTAACAAGTAAATTCCCAAGCTGTTCGCTATGTTGGATGTTGCTGGAGAAAAATTTCATTTAGCTAATCCTTACGGTTTGTGTTTAATTAGTTAACTAGGTTTAGAATCTGTCACGCAAGTATATGGTACAGAAAGCTGCAATAAGAAAAATGTAGAATTGCCAGTTGCCGCTTGGTGTCATTTTCTTATGTTATATTACATAATACATGCCCCTTATTTTGGGGCATCCTGGCCGCAGACCATAATGGTGATGCCTTGTCTGTTCCCTATTTTACTTCAGCATAACTCAGCTCTCCCCGCGGAACCTCCTTCTATACTTGTTTTCTCTCAGTGAATTCTATGGGGCTTACTCCAAAATTAAGTGCACTCTTTTAAGTGCAATCAATCTGAGTTGTTTTGGTAATTTGGAATCAGATCTGCATCCTTGCTGAAAAAAATGTAAATGATTAACTGAATAAGAGTGAAAAGAACGGAGAAGAATGACTATTCCAAACCATTTTTGAATTTTGTTTCAGGATCCCATTTAAGCATAAGAGATTGTCTATCTGCTACAACTTCAGAGCCATCCGTTGGTACTTTTAGCAGCAGTGCTATTTCACACAACAAAGTATCAGTAGCTAGCAAAAGATTTCAATCATCCAGTAAAACCACCACCATGGCTGGGTTTGTTGTAAGGACCAGCAAATACCAACAGGACACCATAGATTAAAAGATTGCTTGGTTCATTTATGCCAAAAATTCTCCTTTTCACGTTGTTAACAACAAACACTTCATTGACATGGCTGAGGCCTTATGACCAGGCTACACTCCACCTTGTAGAGCAGACAATGGTGGAAGGTTGCTAGATACAGTATATGAGAAGGAACTTGACTAACGTGCAAGAAATACTGAGGGGAAATTTACCAGTATAAGCCTTGATGCGTGAAGCAACGTACACAATGATCCAGTAATACGTGCCTGTGTGACAACAGAAGATGGGGTTACATATCTTTCAGAAACAATATATACATAGGGACATGCCCACACAACAGAATATGTAAAAAGTAGCAGTGAAAGCTGTAATGAACTGTGAACAAAAATCTCGTGTGCAGTTTTGTCACAGACAATGCTTCAGAATGTGGCAAAGATGAGAAGACACTTAGAAGAAGAAATGGAAGGATGCTTCTTAACAACATATGGCTACAGTGCCTATTTAATGCATCTTTCAGCCAAAGACTTAAGTACGTCTTCTCCAGGAATAAAATAAAATGTTGAGGCGGCAAAATACTTCTGTAACAACCATTTTGCTTCAACTTCACTAAAGAGAGCAGGAGGATCCAAACTAGTTCTCCCTCAAGATGTTCGATAGAATTCTGTGGTTGATTGTTTTGAACAATTTAAGATCTGGCCTATTCTCATAAAACTTTGTGAAGCAAACCATGATAAAATAGATGGCAGTATCTCTTCCAATGTATCTAACATTGGATTAAAGAGGAATGTAGAGGATATGCTCAGTATAATGAGGCCTATGTCCATAGCCTTTAACAAACGTCATAGAAATTGTTGCTGCATTGCTGATGCTGTTCAATTTAGAAGGCACTTCAAGAGACATTGAAGAAAGAAATACCTCACCAGAAAGTTAAACTGAAGGCAATAAAGAAGTGAATGGATCAAGCACTAACTCCACCTTATTTTCTTGCGAACATTCTCGACCCCAGATATAAAGGTAGATGCCTACCTTCTGAAGATGATGATGCTGCCATGGCATGGGCATCTCAAAATCACTCCTCAGTTATGCCAGTCATAATAAATTTCAGAGCTGGAGCGGAACCATTTAAACAGTACATGTTTACTGATGATGTTTTGAACAAAGTCATTCCCCTGAAATGGTGGAAATCATTATCCAGGCACCTTGAAACAGAACTCCTTCAGTTGCTAAGCCAACTTTTCACAGCAGTAGCTTCCTCTGCAGGCACAGAGAGAATATTTTCATCGTTTGATATTATTCACTCAAAGCTAAGAAATTGACTGAGTTGAAAAATCAGGAAAACTCACGTGTGTCTATGAATAAAAATGACAGTGGCAGTGGGGAAGATGAGAGCTAGTTGTAGAAGTTTTAAGGACAGTGTACGTTTGTCTGTTAATAAAATTTGAAAATTAAAAAAAAAGTTTAAGGACAGCCGTCAGCCATACTGGCCATATTTTTGAAGAGTGCAGGTTCACTAATTATCAGCTGGCAAATAAAATGCACTAGGGAGTCTAAAGCATGTAAGAGGATTTGTGAAATGTAACACAATTGAGGATTTTGACCTCACTTACCTCAAGCTTAAAAATTCAAAGGTGGCCTTTGCCGTCCAAGAGCCTACCCCTGCAGTCTGTACATACATGTGACTCCCAAAGTCAGTGGGTATTGTTTGTGTGCACCAGGCCCTATGTACATGCTTAAGTGCTAAAATAACAAATATTGCATTGCTTCTTGTCCCTGGTTAAAAAGCTCATGTGAAGTGCTACGAGTACTTATGCTTAATTTCTCACTATGACTAATTCTACCAAAATGTCTGTTTGATGCAAAAATCTAGTGCTTCCATGTTGTTCAGAGCCAGTAGGCTTTACAGTCAGTGACTCTGTGAATTTACACAGTGCTATCAGTACACTGGCTGCGGTTCTAGATGCAAGAGTACCAAGAGGTTACCTGCAAGTAAGTTTCACTCCAGTGTACATTTGTATAATTGTCTGTTGTTCCCTTTCACATGATGCTTAGTAACATCCATGAGTAAAGCAACATGAAGAAAAAGGTTCCACTTTGCCTCCTGGGAGATAGTGCTGGTTGTAGGATAATGTGCATCCATTGCACATGCAGCAGCCTTTTGCTCCCTACTTTAACTCCAATTTCAAGAGAGGCAGGACAACTGCATATTACTTATTTTCAATCCATCACTGCCATTCCCTAATCCACCAGCAAGTACTCAATGAAATGATTCATGGGAATCTGTGGCCATCTGATTTATCACCCTGAAGACTTAGGCTCAAGGACAGTGGTGGGGGTTCCTTACAGAGGTGTCATGTACAGTGAGCAAGAGCCAGTGAGGCTGTCAAGCATTGGCTGCAGAAAAAACTGCCTACCAGGTAAGGAAGCAAGGGGTAGGATTGTATAGGTATAAAAGGGATAGGTGATTGTCAAGTTGCACGTGGCACAGGGGCTCTGGTTGTTAAGAGAAGCTGAACTCGTGTAGGATGCTTGCTCTCCATCTCTCCCCAGCATGAAATTCACTTAATTTTCTTTCATTTTTAAACAAATTATATAAAAAAAACTCCAAATCAGAAGCTTTCCCTCTTGCTCCAAAATAATTATACTAACTCACCTCTCTGGCTGCCTTCTGAACAAAGCGCTCATCTGTCACCCGGAATGCTTTACACAGTGCCTCTGCTGGGTCATGCTGAAACATCTCCTGGTGTACCAGATTCACATGGAGATGGATGGAGGCATAGATGGCAGCATCCACCCCTCCATGACCATCAAATACTGCAAAATAAGCTTGCTCCTCTTGATCCTGCCAACAGACAGTCTTCAATCAAAAACTGATAAAGACAAGCAGTCCAACTGGTTAACTGGACTAAGTCATTAAAACCATTTAACTTGAGATTTCTGGTGTCTCCCCTGGGTTTTCACATTAGCATATAATACAATTAGAAAGGCAGAATTGCCACTTGAGAACTCAGCTGTATAGATTTGTTTATCATAATGGAGGAAATATACATACACAGTCGGATTAGAGAGCTGACTAATTGCACTTGCTTAGCATAGGCAGGTATTATGCATGCATCACCTGCATAACTAATGCAACTCACATTTGTTCTGTTATACCTTCACTTATTCAATCCCTAAACTTTTCCTGAATAAAAACTGCCATCCACACCAAAGTGGTTTTGTGATCAGAACAGCCCCTAGTAAAAGAAGACAACCATGTGGATTTTGCTTGCGGTACAAATCCAGATTTGAATTCAGGTTTTTAGCGATAAAATGTTAGGGCATTAAATCATGAAATCACAGCCCAAATTTTTTTTTCAATTCACATCAATTCAACTGTCTGTAATTAATACATTATGTACAATCTCGTCAGGTAATTAAGTGTGATCACATTCTCAAATCAAGGTAGACAGAATCCCTCATCTTCAACTCAGGCTTCTTGGTCTCCCCAAACTGCTCACAGAGGAAACAATGCTCCAGAAGCAAGAGACATCAGCTTCTGCACTCAGGTCATACACCAACCCACTGTCAGTGCCCACTCAACTTTGACAGCCATCTAAAGAACTAGAATATTTATACATTGTAATTTTTTAAGTGATGGGCTCCAACATAAATTTGAGTGAAGAAAGGGGACAACTGACAGGCACAGGAAACAAGCCTGCCTCTGCATTAATACAATACATCTTAAAGGCAAGAACTAAGATAAGGAGCAAGAAAATAACAGAAAAAGCATAATATAAATCAGTCTATCCATCCAGGTAGTGTAATTCTTGCTACTTTCTTTCATTTGCCATTTCACAATGTCAGATTCTACATCCGAAGAGGAGATTGCATGAGGGTTTCACTGGTAAGTAATGTGAAGCGATGGATGAAAGTAAAACTGGGCCAGGATCTACCAAAACGTTGGTGCTGCTGTCTTTTTTTATGAACCTATTCTCCCAGGGGGACAGTTTTTTACCTCCTCTCCTTCTGCTTTTGGACTTCTTGATGTTTCTCTCAAGAAACAGGGTAGTCCAGGAGCACAGGCATGCTCCAGCAGGCAACAAGGCAACAGTGACGAGCTCTCAGTTGTACTATCACCTTTCTCCGTTTGTGATTCACTGCTATCTCGGCCACCTTCAGTCAAGCATCCTGCCTTAGCTTACTTCTTAGTAACAGTGCACAGCTGCCATGGGGGAACGCTATGCCGCTGTTGAGATTCGGGTCACTAAATCGTAGGAGCACTGCAGAACCCATATTGCTCTCAGTCCCCATGAAAGTGAATGCATATTATATTGTTCTGTCTGCTCTTCTGTTGCTAGCAGAATTAAACTTTCTGAACGATAAGAAGGCCACCAGCCCTCTAAACCGTAGGAGTACTAGTCTAAAATGAAGGATGAAAATCCTGTAATAAAGTGTAGGTTCCAATGAGACGGGAGAGCACCCATATAGTAACTGGACAGGTGGCTACAGCAGGATGAGCGGCACAAATTCAGTCCCTGTTTAGTCAGATGAAGTTTCACTAAGTATAAAAGCTGCTGTTTAATCCTATATCCCATGTAGACCATATGTGTTCTGTGAGACTCAAATATTTACAGAACATTCTCTGAACTAACTTAGCTGGGATCCAAAAGATGCAAGCCTTGTCTATCTCAGGTCCATTATATATACATCTTTAGTTTTCACAATAAAATGCTTACTAATTTTTCAAAACCCATATTCAGTAGGTTAACTGACCCATCCCAGCAGCTCCTTTTACCTCCAGGTTGAAGAGCATGTTGAAGTCAGGAATGCAGACATGCTTGTCTTCCATCTTCCTGCGCATATTTTTGATGGCATGGATGGACGTCTCATAGTAGCGGAGGGGTTTCCTTTGAAGTGGAAAGTCTTTCACCCAGCTGCTGCAGATCTCGTGGAGTTTGTTGAAAACTGAGCGGGCTAGCTTTACTGTCTCAATCTCTGAGGAGGCAAAAAGACAGAAAAGGCTTTCTAAGAACACTATTATATGAGAATTTTTTGTTTATGTGCATTATAAAGATGAAACAAAATCATATTAGCCAGGCAACTGAGATACACATCCAACTCGGAAAACCTGGATTCTAACTGAAGAGAAAAAAGGAACGTGCCACCCACAATATAATTAGCATTCTTTGTCTAACAGCTGATTGATTGTATCCTTCCTACTCTGGTACCTTTGCTGCATTCATCAGCAAAAAGCAATGAATGAGAAGATTATATGCTTCCTTTGGTAAGACCTATTTGAATTCCAGACAAGAGGATGCAACCATGGATCCTTACAACATCTGGATTTAAATACTTCATAGTGCAAATGAGTTGCAACTCTAAAAAGCAACTCAAGGGGCATGATTCACCACATTCTTGCTCCAGTTTTTGATCAGTGGAGTTACACTTATAGAACCGGAGTGATACGGTGGTGAATAAAGTGTAGGGTGTATAATATTGCTTTTAAGCACGTTAATGGGCTTTCATGCAAATGGTATATTAACTTAGACACGTTCACAGTTTCATTTTATTTTGTTTTCAGGTCCCAAAATAGGTTGAGCCCAAAAGAAATCTGTGAGAGCCTTCAATTAAGGGGAGGGTTATCTCTCATTCCCTAAAATATTCACTCTTAATATGTACAGACTCAGGCACTAGCTAACCATTCTACAGTTATGAAAGTCTAGTTAGCTTCTTTTAGTGGAAGAAAAAGCAGGAAGTAAGCATGGGAGAACTGAACACATCTAAAGCCCTTTTCATACTATAATTTCACCGGTCAGAGTCCAATTTCAGCAGAAGTCTTTGCAGCTAGTGATTCCAATCAGCCCTGCAGAAGTACCAGATCCAGAGATAAAAGCAAGGGGTGGGAACCATTCCAGATTTTGATTTCACAGAAACAGCGTAAGTATCAATAAGCAGCACTACTAATGATGGCCTAGGTAATAGTCACTGGTAGAGTTAGGAAAGATGTGGCACCTAGTGGTTAGGAAGCAAGATTCCTGGGCTCTATCTCTGGTTATTTTTCACTGTGCCACTGTGGGTAAGCAATTCTATTCTGATTTCATAGATGGGAAAACTGAGGCTCAGATGCAAAGTTTAATTATTTAGAGCTCTTTCAGTCTTGTGTTATTCTATGTAAGTATTGTCATATGTTTGAGCAGGAACAGAAAGAGAGGATCAAGACAGACTCTGGATGCCTCCCAGGCTCCAGCCACAAGACTGAGAGTTGGTCCTACCATGTTCAGCTAAATAAGCCATAGCAAGGCTGAGAAAGGAATATCTTCTTTATTGCTAATGGAAGGAGACAGAACTTATTCATCAGTTCCTGGAAGCAGGTGGTGCCAATACTGATACCATCAGGTCAGCACAGTAATAGCACAGTGATATATCCAGCTGGTTGTCTAAAACAGATACTTGGAATATGCAGGTGTCATCATTGCTGTCAGCAATCACACTGCTGGACAACATGTGAAACAAGTACAAATACTGCCTGAGCGGTCCAAATCATATCTTCAGTCAGGGAACTTCATCCACAGAGTTCATCATCCACTCTTTCCGATGGGCATGTTGAAGAAAGAAAACCTGTTAATTTTAATGTCACCTATTCATTACAATTCAGAAAATCCTTCTGAAGGACGAATGGAGAGAGTGTTAGCTGTGCTGAGATATTAAATACCCTCTCCCTGTGAGGAGTGTGCACAGTGTCAGCATCATCAATAATTGCTGCTTGAGATTAAAAAAGGAGAAAGGCCCACAGCGGCCAATCCACCCACTCACAGCTGTAAATTACTCAATTGTTAATGTCATGGTGCTGAACTGGAGCTGAGTCAGCTGTCATCATGCCTGAATCATGTGGAATTTCATCTCCCTCCTGCTGCTGCCTCAATGCTGCTCCAAGAATCTTCAGTATTGGAAGTACAGGTTAATTGTGCCACTGCTAGTGGGAGACCTAGGTGGCACGTTTTTGTCTCTAATGGTTGATTGGTTATCTTTGCAAAGGAGGCTTGGGATTGGAAAGGCAAGTTTGTCAATTTCTAAACTCTACAATCTCTCACTCACTGTACATATCAGACCGGACTCATTGCAGCAAGTGGAGGAGAGATTCCCATTTACTTCATACAAGTCATTTCTAGTAACAGTGACAACTACGACACCTGTAAACGAATGGCAGCGTTTCACCAATGTGTATGGAAAGAAAAGTTCAGTTTCTGAACTATTTTACATTTCCGCAGCACTTTTCATCCACAGGTCACAAAGGTCCTTGTGTTACTAACTGGTCTCCATCTATGTTCAGCAGTTTTAGTAATACCCATCACTTATAGTTAGAGAAATACAATAGATGAGTTAATCGGTATGTCTACACTACAGCCTGAAGTCTATTTACTTTAAATCGACTTTCACCTGCCGAATGATAGAAGTCAAGGAGCGTGATCACACCACGCTCCTGGTGCCAGGCTTTTGCGTCCCCACTCGCCACACTTGGGTCAACATTCAAAGCAGTGCACCATGGGTAGCTATCCCACAGTGCAACTAGCTGCAGAGGCTTTTGGGAAGCTTGTCCTCCCATGATGCAATGTGCTCCCTCCCCCTCTCTTCTTGTCCCAAACAAACCAAACGCTTTTTTGCACCGTTTTTCTATGCTGCATGCACACTGTTGCTGGAGAGACAGATCAGCTCTGCACGATCATTGTGAGCATCACATATACGTCACAGCTTATCCTGCAGTATTTTCAAAGATGAGAGGAGCCACAGCATGAAAAATAGCGATGTTACTGAGGTTGCCCTGCTACAAGCCATAGAGTGGAACAATTTCTGTTTGCTGCAGACTGTCATGCATCATCTTCAGTCCATGGAGCACCAATGCTGGTCTCAGGGAAACAAGCACAGATTGGTGGGATCACATCATTATGAAGGTGTGGGATGATGAGCAGTGGCTGCAAAGCTTTCATATATGAAAGGCCACTTTCTCTGAACTTTGTGTGGAGCTGTCCCAAGCCCTGAAGTGTGTGAATACTTGCTTGAGACCAGCTCTGACAGTGGAGAAGTGAGTGGCCATCGCTCTGTGGAAGCTAGCAACCCCAGGCTGCTACTGGTCATTTGGGAATCAACGTGGAGTCGGTAAATCCACCGTTGGAGCTGCTGTGATGCAAGTGTGCAGGGCCATCAATAGGCTTTTGTTAAGAAGGGTAGTGACTTTGGGAACCGTGCAGGACATAGTGGACAGGTTTTCCACAATGGGGTTCCCAAACTGGGAGGGGGTTAATAGATGGCACGCATGGCCCTATCCTGGCACCTGACCACCTTGCCAGAGAGTACATAAACTGGAAGGGATACTTCTCAATGGTGCTGCAAGCCCTTGTGGATCACAGGGGACATTTCACTGACATAGTGTAGGGTGATGTGGAAAGGTGCATGACGCGCACATCTTTAGGAGCTTAGGTCTGCTCAATAAGATGGAGGAGGGCACTTTCTTCCTTCACCAAAAAATAAACACAGGGGATACAGAAATGCCAATAGTCATCCTGAGGGATCCTGCTGACCCCTGGCTCCTTTAGCTAATGAAGCCCCACATCGGGCACCTGGACCTCAAGAAGGAGCATTTCAATAACAGGCTAAGCAAGTGCAGGATGCTGGTGGAATCTCCATTTGGCCGTTTAAAAGCCAGATGGAGATGTCTCCTTATTAGGCTTGACATTAGTGAAAGAAACATCCCATCTGTTATATCTGCATGTGGTGTGCTCCATAAATTTGTGTGAAATGAAGGAGGAAAAATTCCTGCAGGGTTGGGCCATAGAGGTTGATAGGCTGGCTGCAAATTTTGAGCAGCCAGTTTCCAGCGCTACTCTCGGCCAACCACAGAGCGCTTCAGCTTCAGGAAGCTTTGAAAAACCAGTGTAGACCAGGCCAATATCTTTTACTGTACCTAAGTCTGTTGATGAGAGAGATGAACTTTATACAGAGCTCTTCTAACCTGAAGAGGAGCTCTGTGTAAGCTCAAAAGCTTGTCTCTTTCACCAACAGAGTTTGGTCCAATAAAAGATATTACTTCACCCACCTAGTCTTGCTAATATCCTGGGACCAACATGGCTACACCACCACTGCAAACAGTACTTATATAATATTCACCATTTTCAAAGTGCTGAACCACCATTAACTAATCATCAAAACACCCATGTGAGATAAGTATCCTCTCTTGTTACAAATGAAGAGCCAGATACAGAAAGGTTAGGCCCAACCATTAAGAAGTAGCCTCTAATCTTGATTGCCTCAGTATTTGGGTGCCCATTTTTGGACAGCTGGAGCCTAATCCTCATAGGCTCTAAATTAACGTCAGTACTAGATGTAGTTGCTCGACATCACTAAAAATCAGGCTCTAAAATGTCTCTAGCTGGGTATTCAAAACAAGATGTACACAAACTTGACTGCTTTTTAGAATTGGGGCCATAGTGACAAAGCTGGAATTAGAATTAGAATTGCAGAGTTCTGTTTATAGCTGTGTGATCAATCCATTAGATCTCTCAAGCTGCACGTTTTATTTTATGGTTTATCTAATTGGCTAAAAACCTCTGTTGTAATTGTATTTCTGTTATTTAATCCAATTTAATAGTTCTTGGAAAAATGGTGCTCTGGGTCTTTGATATTGGTTTTGTAAAGTTTACTGGCTATTTTCCTTGCCCTTATTCTATGGACAGTCTTATCTTGCAAGTCCCTCTGTATCTTTATCAGCCATGTCAGCCCCAAGGATGATTTCTAGCTCCATTACAAGGGTTTTCAAAAATTACGTATTCCTGGGTTTTCCGCTCAAAAAAGAAATAGATCTTGAAATCAACTCTGAAGCCTCTTTGTTTAAAAAAAAAATCCTCACAAACTACACAGACTGAAGATTAGTAAATCACTCATGACCAATTCCACCCAGAACTCATAATCCCTTTTCTTTTACAGACTCATGGTCTCATAAGCTTGAAGAGTCACTCTGAATATGCTAACTCCTCACTCTTACTTTCATATATTGGTGGATTCAATCATACTTTTGTTTCTTTTAAGATAAGGATCCTCCCTGCCTCAAACTTCTGATCAAAAGATTGCCTTCCACATGCACACAATGACTCTTTTTACAAAGTTTGAATACAAGAGGACTCCACAGATTGCATCATGCACCTTCACCCAGAAGAACCCAATGTGCCTCTTAAGGAGAAACTTGGGTTAGGAGACAAATTTGGGTAAATATTAAGTCATTCTACTTTTTGCATTATACAGAGCAATCAGCTTGCTGGACTCCTAAAAAAGCCTTTCCAATATAGACTGATGCAGAGGTGGACATCAGAAGCACCAGATTACTACACAACATGTTCTTTAGTCCTGCACCAATCCAAGCAGCTTTCAAGTCAGCAGTAGGATATAAACTAAGGTCAAAACTTTAGGTTACAACAGGAATCAATGCTGAAACAATTGTGTCATAGATCTTCCAGAGCTTCCTGTTTCTCTCAAATTGTAATGGCATCCCCACATGACAGTCAAGAAGATGACACCAGGCACAAGAGAGCAGTCAATCACTAATTTATCCTAAGTAACTATCCCAGGTTTCTTAAGTGATTCTCACTGAGAATATTAGTCAAAAACTAATATCTGACCCTTTGCAATGAAACCTCCTTCAATTCTCTGCGAATTGCTTCAACTAACTTTTTCTTCAATACAGCAACCCTTCATTCTTTGACTTAGTCATGTGTTTGCAAAACCATGATTTCTAGGAATTGCTTGATGTTACATTATTCGTAAATCAATTCATCAGTTTGCTGTGGTCCAGGAAACCAGCTTTTATTTCTGTCTGTCTTTGCACTTCTTATTCTTTAATTTGCATAATTTAAAGCATATTAAAACCTCACTTACATACATATGACCACATCATTTCAATATGGTCCTGGACAGAGTACCATGTTTCATTTGCTACACCAAGGTAAATGTAGCAATGTATGATTGCTTCTTTGTATTATAGGTTTAAACACACTTTAAAAAGACACCTACAGATGTTTTCATTTAAAACATCAGCTTCTTTAGATATTCTGTGTGGAGGCTTAGTTTGAAAAATGTCAAAATTTCCTTGGAAACTGTCAAATATTTATATAAGTCTAAGAGATTTCAATTTGGAAATAATGAGGGCTGCTCAGCCAGAACAATGACAAATCTATTCCATTCACCTGCTTAGGTGAGACGCAGCAACACCTACAAACAGCAAGCTCAGAGCAAATTGCACATTTTCCTCAGATTCACGAAGGTCTCTAAGAATCAGAACAGAAACCTTCTCTTCAGAGAGTCAGAGTTCTAAAGCTTTTATTTTCCCACAGCCCTATTCATATCTTTTTATCAAAAGGGAGGTAGGGATGAGAGGGTTGCTGACTATATGTTTTCCAAACTGAAGGACTCCTGTCAACTCATTCTGTGGAATGTTATCCATCTTAATTAGCATCCCAGAGCTCTCTAAGGAAATAAAGTCAGCAGAATCCTGAGTGAGTTAGAACGTGTGGCCTTGAGCAGACTGATGGGAAAGTCTTGCTATACAATAAAGTACAAACAGAAAGAAGGAAAATTCCTTTTGTTTGACAGTCATTGAAACCCAAGAAACTGCAATGCTTTTATAAAAATAATTAACAGTTCAAATCATTCAGAGTGAAATTCATTTCTCCTCCTGTGCTTCCAGAGCTGACTTAAGATAGATGGAGTTCACCCTGCCATTATGTGCACAGGTAAGGAATTCAGGGCCACAGAATCCAACCCTGGGCTAACTGGAGCTCAGATGAAGACCCTTTCTGAAGCACACAAGAGGGTACAGACACCCGTCACTCCCCGACACTACAGAACTTAAGTAGTGACACTAGGTTGACCATATTTCCCTAAACTGAAAACGGGACACATGGGGCTGGCCTGAACCATCTGGTGTTGCTGCTCATCCCTCGCACCCCTGTGAGCGTTCCTCTGTGGCTGCTGCAATTGAGCCAAGTAGCAGAGATGGGGGCAGGGTGGAAGAGGAATGAGTATGGGCTGGGATCTGGACAGCAAAGCAGTGCAAACACGAGTACTTTTGAGGTTGGAGCCAGGTGAAGCTATTGGACTATGAGTCAGTCAGCAGTGATGATCCTTTGGAGGCTGGGATAGCAGAGGCAGGAAGGAGGCTCCAGGTAGCAGGAGGTACTAACGAGAATCCAGAGAGCAGCCCCAGGAAGGTGGAGGAAGGCCGGGATACAAGGACACCATTTCAGTATGGGGGAGGGCAACTCCTGGCTGGCGAGGAGAGGGAAGAGGAACAAGCGATAGGGCTCAGTGTCTCCCCCAGCTGGTGGTATGAAACTGGGGGGAGGGGGAGGAGGAGGAAGAGCGAGCTACATGTCTGTTTGTGTAGCACTGGTCTACTGTGTCCCTTCCCATCATCTCACCTCTGGTCGTGAGAGAGTCTTCTCTTCTACAGCTCCTTGGATCAGACAGAGCTTTCCTCTGTCTCAGGGTCTCCATCTCTTAAAAATTCATCTGAAAATACACCTTTTCTCCTTTTAGGCCCCTAAATTTGTTCTTCCTCTGCTATAGGAACATTGAGTAGGAGTAGAGAGAGGTTATATTACCTCTGCATTTGGCACTGGTGTAACTGGTACTAGAATACTGTATCCAGTTGTGGTGTCCACTCTTCAAGAAGGATGTTGAAAAACTGGAGAGGATTCAGAGAAAAGCCACGAGACTGATTAAAGGATTGGAAAACATGCCTTATAGCGAGGGACTCAAGCAGCTCAATTTATTTCCTTATCAAAGAGAAGGTTAAAGGGGTAGCTTGATCATATAGATACTGTACCTACCTGGGGAACAAAAATTTTGTAACAGGTCTCTTCTATCTAGCAGACAAAGGTATAAGAAGATCCAATGGGAAAGCAAGAAGAATTCAGACTGGAAATAAGGTTCAAATTTTTAACAGTGAAGGGTAATTGACCATTTGAACAACTTAGGAAGGGATTGTGGTGGAGTCTCTATTACTGAAAATTTTTACATCAAGACTTGTTCTCCAAAAGATATGTTCTAGTTGAACCACTGCAATTGGACTTGAAATAAGAATTAATTCAGGGAAGTCATATAGCCTGTGTTATGCAAGAGATCACAATAGTGCCTTCTAGCCTCAAAATCTATGAATTATCTATGAAATTGTACTGTTTTGCTCTGCAATGTGTGCTGGGACACAGTTTGCATATGAGATATCAAAATAAAATATGGTATAATGCATATATGCACTTACGTATGATCCCTTCTGTACTATCCGCATGCTTTGGTAAGTAGTGCACTGAAAGATCACTCTGAAGGACTTCATCTGATGTTGCTCTGGCTAAAGCAGCAGCCAAAAATGAAGGACAATTACTGAAAAAGAAAAACACAGGAAAGATATTTTCAAATTGATTTCACAAGGTAACTGGCAAGGTGCAATGCAGGACAACACTTACATCTGCAAAAGAAAATGGGATCTGAAAGTTGTCCAAGATTTGTGACAGTACAGCAGATTATTTTTTGATAGGTAACATTGCACTGCTGCAGCCTGAGGCCTCTTTGAAATACATTCTGTGGATTTTAGTAGGCTTAAATTTCACTTCCAAGGGCCCTTCTTAAAATCCTTTGCCTCATTTTGCACCTTTTGATTTACACTTCAAAACTGTGGTTTTGTGCACACATGCGGAGCTTATGAATCACACTCACTTTCTCTATCTGCATTTACAAACCTGAACTGAAACCCTTCCTGTCCAGTTCTCAGCCTCAGCTCTTGATTCAAAATCTTGAAGAGGGAAAAGCAATTTGGAAACTTTGAAAATGGAGTCCTCCACTTGCTCCTATTAAACACTGGGGTAATGTTTGCATAGCTAGCTAAATCTGTTTTTAAACACAGTTTAAGTAGTCATAATGGACCAGGCCTCACTTGTGTAAAAATGAATTGTAGCCTAGATTCCTCACTACATAGGCTAGGTTAAAATTTAGTTATTGAATCTGATTCTAATGCAATTTGATTCATCCAAAACATCTGACCAAACTTTAGAAACTTTTAGCTGGCATCATATGTTTACGTACAATTCCTTAATTGATGTCCTTGTCCTGTATAGATAGTCAACCTTTGTCTCTGGAGATGATTTTCTTTTCATCATAAAACATTTCCTGTATGTTGAGTCAAAGGGTTGATGGAAATATCTGACTAGTAATTAGACAGATGAGCAATGTCAATCTAGAAATGTTGGGCACCCATGGCTGAGAAATCGAAGCATGGTTCCCAGTGGTTTTAATTTTGAGCATAATCTCCCAGATTCTCCTAAAATAACATTCAGATTTCCAAATATATTTTCAAAATCATCATTGCATATTGCTTTAAACTACCTAAATAAAACCTCAGAGAATTAGAAAGCTAACCTCTAACTGAGAAGGAATAGAGAGACACTTCCCTTATGGGCAAACTAGCCCATCATTGTGTACTAGAGTATTTTGCACCTTCCTCCGAAGCATCTGATATTGACCATTGTCAGAGACAAGATATTGGACGAGATGGACTCTGAGATGGGATGGCCATACTCCATTCCTATCCTATGCACTAAATAAGGATTTTGATAGACCTGCCTCTTGAGATTTGAGAAGTGCAAGGCAGTAACCAGATGTAGTCACATTTGGACTGCTACCAAAGAAAACCAATGCTGTTCTAAACTGACCCAATGGTAGCTTCATTAATGGGGACAGAATTCCACAGAAGACTTCAGTCAAACCTATTTTCCTCAATTCCTTTGAAAAGACACTTTTACCACAATGCTTTCCAGATACATATTTGGCATTGAATACCATTCCAAACAGAAGATTTAGAATAAGATTATATAAGAGATTTGCACAAAGCTAAATCTTCCATCTATTTTAACCAATAGTATTTAACGTTTATAGAAAGTTACTAAAACATAGAATTAGAAATAAATCCCAAAGGACACACTGTCATGAGGCAAGTTCTGGCTCCAAGTTATTCAGAAAGCCACAGCTCTTCTGATGTTACATCATCAATACGAGTCATTCCTAGAATTAGTAGCTGAGCATTCTACCCACACAGCTACTCCAGACCTCAGCAATATGTACACTAATGAAGCATGGCTGTATGAGAACATTAACTAGCTTAAGATTGGATCTTCCCAGCATAAGACAAGTACTCAGATCTCATTTATATCCAGCAATACCTTGTGGAAAAGTACAATAATTAGCAAAAAGGAAAAACCCTGGGACCTCCTTTATATCCACTGAATGTAGAAGTTGATTCTTCAGATAGCACTGTTTGTCTTTAGCTCAGGAGGGATGATTTTTGTCATTTCTATTATAAACTCATACACGTTCCAAAAACATTGTAGGTTACCAGTCATATTTTATGCAGTTTCCATGTTACAAGAGAAACAGTGATATGCTGACTCCTAAGCTAAAAGAATTACAAAAAATTACATAAGCAGAACCAACCACCATGTATAGAATCTCTATCCAAAGACATTATGATGCAGAAACGTATGAACCCTAGGAAAAGCTTACACAAACCTCAGCAGAAGCAGGAAAGCTTATGCTGTACATGTGTTTGTAAACATAAATCTCTCAGACAGAGCTCACTTTAGAGAGGAAAGTAATAGAGTTTATGGTATGATGCATAGAATAGGAGTTGTTTACCAACCATAACATCTTCCTCCCTGCAGTACCAATGTGGGAGAGCTATGAAGAAAGCATACTTGTTCCTCGGAAAAAGAGCGTGCCTCCCATCACTCACAAACAATCCTTCTGGACAACTAAGAAGCAGCACTGATGGACATCAAATGGAGAGTCCTGTTAAGAACTCAGGCAATATCTACACTGACCGTGGCAAATTCACTGCCATCAGATCAATTTATTTGGTTTGATTGAGTGGCAGTGAAGACACGCTCAATCGATCCGGAAGTTGATCTATTAAAACCACCTTCAGAAAAAGCGTAGCGCTGCATCAATGGGTACACATTTCCTGTCAGCGCAACATAATGGAGACAGCGCGTAATACAGAAGTTAGGAAGTCGATATAAATTATGCAAGCTACTTTATGTAGTAATTACAGCAGTAATTATGCTGACTGCTGCCATATTTGCCGGTCAGTGTAGATCAGGCCCTAGTTAAGAAGATAGCAGCTACAATAAAGGCCCTCAAAGACATAAAAAGTTAGGGCAAAAATACAGTAGGAATCTCTGTTTCAGAGGAAAATAAATACCATCATTACCATTCACACATAAATAGCTGGTTTTATTATTTTACCCTGTAATGGCAGGTTAGATTAGAAGAGAGGTGTATTAGAATATGTAGAGGTAAGTAGCTGGTCAGAGCCTTTCCTAGCTAGCTTGCCAGTAGCTAGCTACATGTCCCCACACAATACAAATGCAATGCCTGCAGTCTGGCACTGGAGCTCTTTATCTAAACAAAGCATACATTTCCATTACAATGCCAAACCTACACAAAAGCCACTAAAGATGTTATTAGATAAATTAGAGGTTTTTAAGTACATCCTTCCTGATTCTTTGGCAGTGTGGGTGACTGTACAACACCCAGTTGTATTTCAACAATTTTGGGATAACTCTGCTAAGGTAATAAGGGAGCTTGAACGTGGGCAGCCTCCATCAATTAAATTTGAGAGAAACAGTCTGAAGTAGGCTTAACTCAGCCCACATACTATAATGATGCTTGCTTACCATACCCCTCTCCTCCTTGCTGATAGCACAGGAGTGATGAATTCCAAACATTTCCTCACCTACAAATAGGTAAGGCAAATTTAACACTTTACTGCATAAAAGTAATCACAGGGCTTAGACTGGCTTGTGTAATCAGTTCTAATGGACAAGATAGAGAAAAGCAAGCCACGAAAAGCTCTTCCTTTAAATAACTGATTCTTCTCTGTTCTAACAATAATAGCAGACTGACACACAATTAATTGACTTTGACATTTATACAGCACAAAGCTTATGGACCTTTCTAGGACTATGCACTGCAAACAGTGAAATGACCAGTTGGAGATGTGTAGGTTCCTGATTAGGACAACAAACTTCATTTTTGCTGCTTCTGGCAATGGACCTTAGTTGGATTGCTTCTCCCCGACAAGGTCTATAATAAACAGACTAAACAGGAGGTGAGGATGCCAGTTTGGATTATATTTTGAACTCAATTACACTGCACTAAGTCTAGAAAAATACCATTTACTTTAGTGGGTTTACTCTGGATTTACCCCAGCGTTACTGAGATCAGAATCAAGTTCAGAACCTTTGTTTTTCCATAAACAATGAACATTCAGTAGAGGGTTTGCAGTACCACTTAATTTAAGAAGATTGTCATCCACAAAGACTAATATTTAAAGTGTAACATTCTGTAACACTCAATAGTCCTCGTCTATACTCACCTCTCCCTGTACATAGAACAGAAATAGAAATTATGCATTAGATTCTTGGGAGTAGTGCAGCTGCTATGCACTGCATATCTGTGCCAAAGGGTTGTCTCCATCTCAAGAGATTATCCACTGGCTGGTTGAAAATAAAAAATTTTGCCAAATCCTAGACATTCCAATTTTATCAATCACCAAATTATGGCAAATAAATTGAAATAGGGAGAATAAGATCCAGCAGTTTAGCAGGGGCTAGGATTCATTCTTAGCCATGACAAGAACTCAGCATGTGATCTTGGACAAGTAACTTCACCTGTCAGTCCTTCAATTTCCTCATCAGTAAGAGGGGGATGATAATTCTTACTATGTTTCTTGGAGGTTATGAGAGGCTTAAAGGTTTGTAAAGTAGTCAGATTTCTAGATAAAGACACTATAGAAGGGCAAAAGTATCACTCTCATGGAAGATATTTTCAGTCCAGCCAAAATGTATGAGCCTTTCATATTTTCATTTTTGTTCTATCTTCCCTGCCATTGAACATCACACCAGAAACACTTAAGTAGCAAGCCACACAAGGTCTGTAGACAACATTTTTGAAAGCTCTAGCTTCTCAAAGAAAAAATGTGAGATGAAGAAAAGATCAAGTTTTTATTTTAAGCTCAGCAATGCTGAGTTCAGCTGGAATGGCTTCTACAGCATCGGATACGGCATTACTGATAAAAAGGCCAGGAAATAATTATAGTCCAAGGGGGCCCCGCCTCCTCCTCTCCCACCACTAGTCAAAATATGTAGATTAAGTGACACCAATCTCAGGAGGGTGCTTGTACTATCATGATCCAGTGTAATTGACTGACATTTTTGATGCAAATAGGACAAAATAGGATAAAGTACTCTTGTGGCCTTCAGAGATCACATCATTCCATGAGTCATACCACAAACACGGGACACTATAGAGTTAATAGAAAATATCTTTGCTTTAGTCCTTACATGACTTACCTGAAAATGTCACTCAGTCTACTACAGTACAGAATGAAGCCATTAAACCACAGGCCAAGCAATGTATTGCGTGAAGTTAAAAATGGGAATCTTAAAACCAAGGACAAGAGCTGAAGTGAACTAAAGACAGAGTACTCCTGTGAGGATGATAACGTATCTCTGAATCGTTTCATAGGAATGACAAGCTAGCTGCACCCTCACCAAGAGGCAATGTAACACGAGGGATGCAGTTTCATGAAAATTCTAGCATTAGTTTTTTAGCATTAGCATTTAGTTTAACAGCATTAAGCCTGTTGCCAGGTATTTGCAGGAATCATATTTTTGCATCACAGGTACAAAATTCATACAGGTCCTCAAAGCATATGATTTGTGAAGCATTCCAAGCATTCTTGTAGAGTCTGGGAGTTCTTTGGAGAAGTATGTTAGCCCGTGTCATCGCAGGCTCCTCTGTCATGAATGGCACTAGTAACAGAGCAGAGGGAATTCTTTGGATGGCAACATCCCCTGCTATTTACAAGTCCCTCTGCTGCAGCAGTCATCTTTTCAATGTGTTTTAGTGGCCATCTGTAGTTGCACAGTATCAGCCCTGGATTTTCTGTTTCTCTGCATGGTTCTATGGCTCAGACAGCAATTAGAGAAGGGCAGGGGGAGGTGTGTCCTGATAAGCAGCCTGTAAAACCTGAAAGGATTATTGGTGTACCTCAAGCATGGAGCTGGGAGTAACATTCCACTGCCATATCACTGTATATTCTCCTCTCTTTACTCACAAAGCAGTAGCTTCATCTTGTTAGCCCACTGATCTGATCTGACCTGTGCCAGCTTGTGGCTTTTCACAGCAGGTGAAGACTCTAATGTTTAGTTTAAGCCAGGGATCCTGAAAAAATGAAGTTTATTTTTCTGACGCAGTGAAGTGCTGAGCTAAATTTGAGCTACCGCAGTGAGGCAGAAGCAAAACAAATGCATCTTTTAAAAGATTGCGTAACCAAAGTTTCTTGCAAAATCATTTGAACTGACAGTGTTGAGATAGCAAAGACTTTTGATAAATCTGTATGAGAGACCTAAAAATGTGCTTGATGAGGAAGCTGCTATCTATGGGTTTCACAGACAGTTTTCTGATCAAATTCAGGATTTATCTGTCCTTGCAGTGACAGTTGTAGGAAACACTGGTAAAAATATACAACCATCACAAAACACTGCATCACTTCTGGTTGGCTTATAATAATCATAATGTACATGCAGAAATGTCAGTAGTATCTGGTAACAACATTTCCTAACCTTTCAGATCACACTATAACATTTTAGAAATATTAAGGGAAACAAATTGTAATTTATGAAGAGTTCTTTCAGATCTTGCATGAAATTCTGTTATAACTCTCCCCGCCCCCCCTTCTGTATGGTCTGGTCTCATTCCTTAAACTCTAGTTAAAACATTTAACACAATGAGTTGGCAAAAGGCAAATGCATTAGAAAAATGCTCTCTGTACTTTGGGAGGATTTTAATGTTGTGAGAAGCAATGGGAACCTCAAAAAGTGCAGAGATGCACCACCAAATATCTCATTAGATAATAATGTATTAAGTAACTGCAGTAAGGTGCTCCAATGAGTGTATCAGGCTCACAATAGGAAATGTTTGTTTTGTACCATCAATATCTTTTGCTATCCCTTACTTCACAAAGCATTCACAAGGGCTGTGATCTAGGAAAACATTCTAATGAGTCAATTAAATGTAGCAAATCAGAATAAAATTGCTTTCACAGGAAAAATATTTCCCCTTTGCAAGCTGCTATTGGATTTGGGGATTTTTGGAGGTGATGGTAGGGAATAATACAAGGTCTCAATGTCTCTAGCAGTCATTCAACATATATCTGAGAAGTAGAGCGAAGCCCCATATTAAGTTAATCTATTAAATAGCTATTATTTAAAGAAGTTTAAAAAACAAACACACCATACTGTTTTAGAAGACCCTAGTTACCATTCTCCAAATGTGTGAGTACACACACACACACACACACACACACACACACAGCTATTTTTGATTAACTTAATATAATGTTTCCTTCTACTTAGCAGATATAGATATATAACATATATTCCACATATAACACTAAGAGAAAACAGTACAGTAACTTCCTCAAAACTTATCTGTTACAAACTGAGTCAAAAAAGCTTTTCTTCTATTGGTTTTGAAAAGTCTAGGAAATCATGTTCAAGGATCAGATGGGATTGGGAAACATTTGGACAAGCATAGAACTTGATTAAAGTGAACTGTAATTGATTCACTTAAGGGCTCAGGTGCTGCACTAATTTGTCGGACTGTTCTGTAAGGATATTAGCAACCAGTAATAAAGAAAGCGCAGCACAAAGCCTCAAATAAACTGATTATTAAAAGAAAAAGGGGGAGGGGGAGCAGAGGAGAAAGTGAAACTCTGGCATAAGATTGAAACAAAAACCATAGAAGATAGATAGAAAAGGTGGTGAAAATGTTTGCAGTAGCATAGGATGTTGTTCATTATTTTACCACATGAGAGGCCTTGGCATAGAAGAGATCTTGGGACTCACTTCTTAGGCTAGCCACAGCTGAAAACTTCATGTAGATGAAATTCTCAGTTGGAGGGTTGGATGCTGCTAGTGCTAATGGCGCGCACGCGCACACACACACACCCCCCAACCCATCTTGAATATGATTTCCACTCTTTTAGCACACATGCTCCCCTCCATCCCAGGTTAAACCCTCAAGCCAAACAAAGAAAATTGTTCACCAAACTTTAGGCTGAGAGATGGGTCCTCAACAGTATCAAATATGGCAGCTCTGCCAGATGCAGATTTAAGAGTGACCCTCTGTCCTGCAACACAGCATATAACAGGAGCAAATATTTGCTGAATGGAAAAACACTGTGGCTTCATGACTGGAAAAATGAACATGGAAAAATCTCTAAAGCTTTCAGAACAGAATGTAGATGGAGAGAAACAGAAGGCAGGCTGAATTACTGGTGCTGAAGGACTATAATGTAAATCACAAATGATGGTGTGAAGTTCTTGCTGCATTAGGCTCACATGAAATCTCTCAGTCAGCATGCTCCAGTTTGTAAGAATCATCTTATTGCCAGAAGGATAATCAAAATTAGAGATGGAAAGTCCTGTAGACCTTCAAAAATCCTTCACTTGATGCCACTGCCCTTGGATTGTTCTCTGCAGTAACTCCTAATGCTTTATTCAGTCTAGTTTGAAATAGCCCTGTTTTATTTTAAATAACCCAAGTAATAGAGTTTCCAACAGTTCTTTTGAGAGACTATTCCACTGCCTCACAGAATCACTGTTAAGAAATTTCATTTGAAGTTCAGACTAAAACTTTCCTTTACTCAACTTCTTCCATACTCTCTCTCACCCTTTAGGAATTATACCCTTCTAATGGTTAATTACTTTGTATCCAGTGCTTTATCCATTGAAGACAATGGAAGTTTTTCCATTGACAAACATGTACAAGAACAAGTTTCTATTCTCTCGGTCACTATCGTTGCTCTTTTTTTAAATTCCCTTCAATTTGCTTACATCATTCTGATAATGGAGTTGCAAAGAAGTTGCTCCCCAATCAGCAAGGAGTTGGTGAAACGAGGCATGCCAGAGGAAGGAGCAGAGCTAGATAAATGGGTAAACTCTAGCTATTGTCAGATGCGGACAGCCCCTAATGGGTCATGGACAGCCCAAGCATATGGTAAAACAGCTCTGGGGTCCCTTTTCTCCAATCCTGCACTGAGTGCATCTCAGCTGGAATGGAAATTTGGGCCCTGTATCTGGAAATCCTGAAGCAGCAGAACCCATCCTCACCAAGCCAGAGGACTAAAGTTTTTGAACCAGTTTACTAGGAGCACAGATTGGTCATACCCAGTCAGACAATCAGTCCATGATAAATGGAGTCCTGACTAAGGCAATATACTGATTGAAAATAAGAAACAAAGAAAAGCTGGCAGGCACAAAGCCTCCAAGTGGCATCTTCTGTTCCATGTATTTGTTTCTTTAAGCAGCTTTCCTGCTGCCAGAGTCTAGAAAATAATAGACTTACTCTTACACAGAAGCAAACACCAGCAAAACTTGTCATCTGGAGATTTGCTTTCAAAGCCACAAATATATAAATATTACACCCAAATAAATTTGTTAGTCTTTAAGGTGCCACAGGACTCTCGCTGTTTTACTAAATATATTATAGGCACCTTTTACACATCTTCAATGGAATCATGTTGGTTGTGCTTAAAGCTGCTGGAAAAACTCTTGTATATGAGATTTAGCTGCTGCAATAGCTATGGCTTTCAGTTCACAAAGTACAATTTCAACTTAACATACAGTTCCCAAAGCCACTCTATCCAGTAAGTGCAGTACAGTACCTGCAAAAATACAGTAATCTATTTTATTAATTCAGATAAATTAAAATGATCATATATACAAGTATTTGATGCCAAAAACATATTGTACATCACAATCTAGAATACTGTTACAGCAGCTCTGATTTTAAATAAGGATTTTGCAAACAATCTGGTAATAAAATTGTACACAAAATAATTTTTAATATAGAGGACTCTTCTATGATGTGCTTTTTTCAATGTAGTCCTTATATATAGCAATAGTCTGACACTTGTAGCTTAAAATAAACTAAAAAATACTTATTTATAAAAAGTTATATTGGAAAATGTATTTTGTTTATGATTTAATAAAATCAAACTAAGATAAAATGGAAGAAAATATGGGGCACTTTTTCCTCCCCCCCCCAATGAAATTTCAGTGAAATCAACATACAAAATGTTTAGATTTCAACAGAATTGCATTTTCAGCCAGCTGTACTGTTATGTAATTTTATGTTTTTTAACTCCACATATATGTGCAAAATTTTCAGTCAAATATACATAGAATATAGAAAGCCAAAGTAATAATCTGAGAGAAATAGGAACCTAGAAACCCCTGAGTTCAATTTCTGATATTGAGATTTCTACAAGGCTAGAAAGGATCCTGAATTCACTATAGCTCAGTCTCCACATTTGTAAAATCGGGCCCATACTTCTCTATCTCATTGGACAGGGTGGTGTGGGAAGACTAGATTGTGGGGCTTTAAATAATTAGCTCTTTGTGTAATGAGTCTTAAATATTATTACCAATTAGAAAACAAATATAAAGTATTCTAATTACGTATGTTTTATTGGACAAATACCATATTATGACACAGTAATCACACATTCAGTTTATTAATTAAGTATACTTAAGTGCCAAAGTACAAAGCGGATCAGAATGCAGAAATACCCATTAATTTGATTGGCAGTTATGTGATGCTTACCCTGTAAATCCACTACTAGTGAATGGGTGATTACTATGTAACTAATTGTTCAGTTACTTGTACTTAATGAGAGAGTGTCAAAACTGGAATCATATACCTGAAAAACCAATAACCCCAAACGTGGAACATTCAGATGAAATGGATCCAACCCACCCCTATTTTGGATTTTACAAAGGCAAAAATTCTGCCAAAATACTATTTTACATTTTCACAAAGTGCCTTCCACCTTGGTATCTAGCAACTCCTCTGCACGATTTTTTAAATGTCTGAATGATTTTTGTGTCCTGTAACTGAAACATTCTTACCGGCATTCCAAACATTAAATCATTACTTAGCATGACACCATTCCAAAGGAGTAATGAAATCCATGTATGCATGCACCCTTACCCAAATGATCTCTCTCTCTGGAAAACTAATGCCAACAACAACAATCTTCTCATGGCTAGTTCCTCTACTTGACTGGGAACCATTTAAAAGCTCTGTAGGAAGTTAAAGAGTGTCTTATTGATTTCTCTCTGCTTGGTTCTCAGTCAATATGAAAGCCAGCATGATTCAATATCTTTCTAATAGCTCCATTAGCAAATAAAGGAATCCATCCTTCTACCTCTGTTGCCTTATTGAAAAAACAAATTTAATTTTATATCTGAATAGAAGCCAACACTAGCTACAAATTTTATTTACACTGTGTGTGTGTGTGTGTGTGTGTGTGTGTGTGTGTGTGTGTGTGTGTGTGTGTGTGTGTGTGTGCGTGTGTGTGTGTGTGTGTGTGTGTGTGTGTGTGTGTGTGTGTGTGTGTGTGTGTGTGTGTGTGTGTGTGTGTGTGTGTGTGTGTGTGTGTGTGTTTAAAAAAAATTGGTTTTGTCTGTCCAGAACACTCAAATGTCTTTTAAAACTGATGAGGGAATCATCTTTCTTGTGTCTGCTCTGGAGATATTTACACATGTTCTAATGAACCCAGCACAGAAAATACCTGGGGAAGAGAGTTTTAAAAGCAGCAGCTCAGGATTCCTGAATCTGATGATTTCCTTTCTCACGATATTGTTCATGTTGCAGCAGAATTCATTGGAGCAGGCAGGCTTTATCAGAAAATCATGGGGGGAGGGGAAAAACTCCCATTCCATTGATGGACTCATTTTTCTTTCATCTACTCATAACTGCTTTCTTCTCTCTATATATATTTTAATATTTCTATCTGCAGAGATCTACTATGCAAACTCAGGCTATCCAGAGAAAGTTAACCAAGAAGGAGCATTCATTTGTGTGTCTTTATTACATTTCAAGGTTAATCAGCAAGCACAAGTTGTCTGATTACAAAAGGCACAGAGAAAACTGCATTGTACTATGTCATGTAATTACCTTGACTTCAGACAAATAAATTAAAATGCTTCCTTATAAGGTGTGGAGCTCATCCCTAGTATTCACTGCTATAGGACGTCACGGGACAAATAATTGTAGAAGGATTTAAAAGAGGATTGAAGAGCCTCAATCTAAAGCACCTTCTCAAGCAAACAGTGGGGCTACACATTAGCCAGGCTTGCAGATCTGGTCCCCAAGTAATTATGTGCATCATAATATTTACAATCTTGAAAAGTAGGGGAAAAAAATCAAACAAAGATGTAGACTGGGATTTTCAAAAAGGCTAAAGGCGTTATAAAACCAACTTCAACTGAAATTAACTTTTGGTGGGAATTGGGTACCTGACTGCCTTAGACATCTCAGCTGTACAATATAAATTTACTACTTGTGACTAGGAAGCAATATTCTCTCCTTCCTTACCCTCTAAAATATATTTCAACATACAACTGTCTGGGTGAATTATAGGGTGAGGTTCTTTCTCTGAAGTACTGCAGATTGACCACTGCCAGATGTAGGATAGTAAACTAGATGACCAACAGTCTGATCCAGTATGTCAAATTCTGTTTTATAGATTTGAAATCATTCTGTGTTTTCAATTAATAGGCTTTCAAAGGCAATGTATAACTAATGTAAAGTTTGATTCATCATCAAAAGCATACTGCAGATCTGTAGTAATAACAGCTCTTTCTAATGATGTATATTGAAAGATCTAAAAGCCCCTTACAAATATTATTTTAGCCACACATTACTCATAAGATAAGTAATTATCCCCATTTTACAAATCAGTAGTACTGAGACAGAGAGAGGTTAAATAATGCTCACCAAAGATTATATTAATTTAGTACAAAACTAGGAATAAAACTTAAAGAACTATGACTCAGTGTTCTGCTCTAATCACCAGAAAATACTTCCTCTCTGAATTGTATTGACTTTCCTAAGCATGACATGGATGATAACTGTGTTAGGAGTAGAATAGAAAATTCTACAATCAATATAAAATGTTACAATTAAGCGTATAAGTCCAGCCAAATAATTAACAACATTGCACAATGAGGTGAACTAAAGTTGCACTGTTAGCCTTACTTCCCAAATGATTGAAATTTAGGGTGGTCTGTTGATTGCAGTGCTGATGAACAAAGCACAAGGCAGTAGAGGGAGTATAAGTGCATTGAATAGGCTATTGCACTGGGCTGAGACCTTGACTAACTCCAAGTTATCATATGCTAATTCCCAGAGTCACTGGTCCATTGCAGAATTGTAATGAATCTTGGTAGTAAGTTTTATTTTATTATTTACCTCAAATCATACTCAAAATGTTTTAGCTGATCTTCATATTTAAGTCCCATATGTATTCTCTTCTACTGAGCTACATTGTTATTTCAGTCATTCCTAATAAATAAGTTGCCATCAGTAATTAAGTTAACTGACCTGAATTATTTATAGTGCTAAGGAACAGAAAGGTAGGTAATATGCATAAGAGCTTTGAGTTGTTTTCATTTGGAAGACACATCAGCTCTTAGACATCTTTCTACAGGGCAGAAGCTATAAATGTTCAGTTTCCAATCTCAGTCTAAAGGATTTCCTAGAGACACAAAAGCAAGAGATGATGAAAATTAATGTAAATTTTCCTTCTATAATTACATTCACAGTCTGAAAGGGAGGCTTGAAAGGCAATGAATAACTAACAAAAATTACAGCAAAAGTTGATATAAAAAGCCAACACAGGATATGTTTTCAGTATGCTATATTTCAATTCCTCATGCTCTGAGATACTTGTTTTACAGCATCTTCTAACTCAAGATATCAAAGCACCTTATAACATTAAGCATCAATGCTCACCCACCCACCCACACCACCCCCATTTTCCCTGTGAAGAATTATAGGTAAGTACTATCTTAATTTTATAACAACTCACCCAAAGACACATTCAGTGGCAGAGATGGGAAAAGAACCCAGGAATCTCAACTCCCACACTCCCTCACTAATCACTATGCACTTAATGTATGCCTAGTCCTTTAAAAAGGCTGCTGCATGAAATGCTGAAAGAGCAAGTGTGATGATGGGAGGTCTCATTTTGCTGCAGCGTGGCAGACTTGATAGTGGAGGTGATGCTTTTTTGTGACTTCAAAATAGATGCATCATGGAGATGATGGACTTGATTGAGAGTTGGGCAACCATGCCCCTGTCAACATAGCCTTATACGGTTACTTGGGGGAACACCTCACACCACCCTATTGTCTTGTGGGAGTTAATATTAATGTGAAATTTGCTACACAGGGTCAAACGTGGTATGAAGGGAATAGTGCCCAAGAATGTTTAGAAGGCATTCATGTTTGAATACAAAACAGAGGAGAATGAAAAGGTTATTTTGTGGTAACCCTAAACCAAAAATTTCCCTTTTATATTTCACCTTCCATTTCCTATGATTTATTTAAAGCAAGAATCCATCTTTGAAGAGAAGAAAGAGGTTAAAAAGTCCAGGAGAAGGAATATGTTTTAAAAACAATCACTTTCTGGTAAGTTAAATCCAGGTGTTGAGGAGTGTGGCACTCTCATCCATCAGGTGCTTGAACGCAAAAATAAGCGATAAGCTGACGACACTGGTTGCCAAGCAAGCTGAAATGACACAGCTCTCTGTAATTCTTTCCCCTGGCCCTCTTTCTGTTCAGTTACTTATCATTTGAATTTTGATTTTATCCAGACAGTTGCCTCGATTATTAAATAATACACCAGCTACTGAATGACAAAGCTTGCAAGAAAAGGAATATGAGATCTGTTTTGTTTTATAAGCATGATCTGAGCCTTCAAGACCCAGAGCACCATTTAGCTTGCCTGCAGTGAGCATCTATATATAGCTCTTTTACGCACAGAGGTTATATGGATTGATTCTGAATAAGCTGAGGATTTCAAACAAGTCTGCAGTATGTGTTATACAATGTGGCTTCTCTTCTATGCTTAAAGCTATAGTGGATTACCTAATATTTAAAAATTGTTCCAAAACATTTACAGCATATTTCACAAGACCAATCTACAGACATGCTCCATCTACTCTTTTGAGGTCAATTGACAGGAAGATCTGTAGACTTTTATAGCCAGTAATGTTACTCTTCAATAAACCTTGAAAGATTATAAACAAACTATTTTTATTACAAATATCTCAATATATGACAGGCAAATTCCAAATATAAGCAAAAATGCATTAGCAAATATCTCCAGGGATCTGACAGCAATCAATGGGCCCACTAGACCTGATGCCCCAAGATCAGAGAGCAAGCAATAGGATATAGGTCAATAAAAAATTAAAATAGAAACATTAAAGGCATCTTTATCCCTTCTCTCCCTTTGATTCTTGGCTTGGGTTCAGCCAGTCCACAGTTTAATATTCCCCGGGTAAGGGAATCAAATTGTGTACGTGTGAAAATTTTATTTTTTTTATTTGTATGTAGGATAAATGAATACAAACAAACAATATTATCTAGAGGTTAATTTGGGTACGAACAATCAACATACTCAAATCAAAAGGCATCTTCTGCAAACACAACAGAATTTGTTTGAAGCTTCAGGCACAGGGGCTGTAAATAATATGCTAGTGGGGGCTGAGTCATCCACATTGATGAATAGGCTCAAAGCTTCTTCAAATGGAGTTATAATCAACATCTAAGAGTTATTTAGGAGTCACACCATCAATTACAATGGGTAATGCATATGCAGGAAGTAATTGATATGCAGACAAAGGGAGCACAAAATCAAAACGCTACAGAGGGAGGCTTTGGAGACTAATGATAATCTTTTATATCTATAGTGCTTCACATCCCAAAATTATTTATCATTTAAAACACAGGGGTCACTTCAACCAAACACTGAAACGTAGCCACCTCTGGGTGAAATGCAGCAACTGATTAACAATGGACAACATTACCCGCTTTTGGGCAGGAAGTGAAGAATGGTATATATTCAACTGAAGTTACTGGATTATATTTTCTATCCAAATTCCAATCATCAAGTTAGAATGTTGCCAGAACACTGTGTCCAGTACCCTGACACTAATAAAAAATACCAGTGGATTTTTAATAATCACAAATGTCCAGAACTTCCAGCTTGACAGCACTCGCCAGAATCATGCTGAGGCATTGATTCAGTACTGACTCTACATGAAAAGTACCACCTATTAAATCAACATTTAATACTTCATGCTTGAAGCAAAGTGTTCCTTGGAGGGCTCCTGATACCACGTACTGACTCGATGCAATTCTGCCTAACTTGTATGTTCTGACATTTGGCGTTCCAGATAAAATTTCCACTGGACATTTGTTTATTGAACTCAGTAGACCATGCCTTTCCTTTATACATGAATTCCCAGCCTGCTCTAGAAAGATCCCCTGACAAGCACAGATCATTTTGGAGCACTAGGAATCACCAGTACAAGTGGCCAGACTTGCTCAATTCCATAAGATCAAGCATCAGAGTCAGAACTGGGTACAAGCTGAGAAATTCCATCATGACTGGATTTCATTGATTAGCCAATTGGTTGATGGGCTTCCTATCAGTCAGTAATTACAACTAAATTAGCCCTAGTCACCATCTAGTTCTGATAAGTATAAAAGTTGAATTCCCACAATAGACAATTCCTGTTCTAACTGGTGCATTTAATTAGCACCCCTATCTTTTACAGTTTATGTCTGCTAAGGTCAACTAAATTGTATTACTAATTTTATTCAAGAGGCAGTAGAGATTGTACAATAAAAACCAGAGCCTTGTAGCACTTTAAAGACTAACAAATTTAATTTCTGCAGGCATAAGCTTTCATGGGCTGTAACCCACTTTGGAAGCAGTAGTAACGCTGACATCTGACATCAACTTCTCTGTATTAAGTGCGAATGGCAGCTTCGTTTCCAACAGAACCATTGTCTTGTTTGGAGAAATCCTACTAAATGATTATCAGTGGCATGAGGAATCAAGAGGTGTGTATGAATAATTGCATCTATATTATTATATACAAAAAACTAATGTAGAAATAATGTAATTTAGCTTGCAAAGTCAAGCACTTGAAAGTGACAAAATGCCAGATTTCCTGTTACCCATGCAATAGCTAATTATCTTCTCCCATTAGGAGACTCAACCCAGGCAAGAAAAAAATGGGGGCAATTTCACAAAGAAATGCCAGATCAGAGTGGAGAAAGAGATCCTGTGATTTCTTTAAACTACTGCACCACAAGAAGTGCCATGGATAATTTCAATGAAGAGTACCTATGGTTGATAAGTGTATAATACAGTATCACAAACATCAGTCTAGGTGTGCAAAAACCTCAGATGTAGGCAAGCAAACATACCTTTTATTAAAAACGTTAACAGACACTGAACAAGTCAAGTCAGACTACAGGTGTTACTGGCGATCATCTTCCTATAAAGCATAACTTTATGAAGAGAGCAGAACAAAGGACACTGTTGATCATTTTTAACCCTAACATTTCAACATGAAATTAATCCTATAGCTTTCGATTATATTATTCAAAGAATCTGCACCTCCCCTGGAAATACTAAACCAGAGTGAGCGAAGATACATGACAACTTACTTTAATGAACGTGTAAATTCTTCAAGTTGATTGATACAGTGTATACCAAGAACATAGGACAGCGTGAAGGGAACGCACATGCATGATTAGGCAACCAGAATGTAACATTTCTACTCAGGCCTCAGTTTCTGTGCTGAACTTATCACGGTCTTCAGCTACCTAATATGGCCTGTTTCACTTATGCACACATTTGAGTGGTTCTGACAAAAATCTTTACTTATTCCATAAAAAGATTTAAAAAAAACACTGACACTGGCAAAATACATAAAGAAAATCTACCTAAGATGGGAACTCTCTGTTCTGGATATTTTCAGAGTTATAATAAAGTCAGACAATGCTAGTGAACAACAAAGGAATTAAACAAAGAGAGCCTTGTTAATGTCAGGTTTTATTAGTAACACAGGAAAGAAATAAAAAAAATTGAAAAAAACAAAATTAGTCGGAAAATAATTTTTATTTTCTGTCTTATTATGAAGGCATTACCAACATTTTTGTTTTAATTTAAATTAAAGAACAAAAATAATCTACAGCCTAATTTCTTTTAACTGATTAAAACTCAAGTTTTCTTTTAATTGTAATTAATGTAAAGTATGTGACTTTGCACCTCACTATTCTCTTATGATTAAAAAACCCAAACATTAAATTGATATCCAGAAATTCTATAATCTGTGATGCCTACATACACCTGCTACACATTATTGTATTGATTACATAGTGCTCAAGAGTCTGTTAGGCACCTCACTATACAAATAAGAAATGTCCTTTCTTTGAAGAGCCTGTAGTCTCATCTATAGTTCCAACAATATTTTGCGTGCATACAGTATCCAACAATAATTTAATTAAAATTAACTTCAGAAACTAAAGAACTCACTCTATATGCTCTCATTAGTTATGTAACATGGAGGGAGGAATATATGCAGTGAAGGGGAAATGTAGCAATAAAGAATTACCCCATGCCACAATCCCCTCTTCAAAATTATCCCTAAATGAAGTTCCACTCAAATAAGGTGCTCCTTGAAGAAGGAACCAAAAAAACACACACACACAAGGAATATCTAGCCTGTGCATATCAGTAAAGTTTGTGAATGGTAGTGTTGATTTGAGCTCAGTGTTTATATTTTTCTGAGCAGAATTAATTCACCATTTCTGGTCTATGGCCCCAATGGAAGATTCAGATAAACACACCCACCAGGGTTGGGAATAGTGCCAGCTCAACAGCAACAGATTTAGTCACAGTGCCAATACTGAGGATGGGGAGAACCTGGAGCTACACCAAGACCCAGCACATACCCAAGATAATGTCTGAGTTCCATTATGTCTCCAATAACTGTTCGTCTATATCTCCAGCCTGCAGGATGATTTGAAAACATTCTCCTTTCCCATTGTGCACTGCCACTGGTCTGTTCCAGGTGCATAACGCGGCAGAACTAAACATCAGTATTCATTATTCTTCTTGGTTAAGTGGTCCCCCCCTCCATGTAGGTGGTGAGGATATGCAACCTGAGACTTCACTTCAGACATATACCGAGGTAAAAGAAATCATACCGGCATATTTTTTAAGCCAAGGGGGGGGGGAAGGCGATCAAAAGACACCACGGAAAATGGGAGACAGAGGAAGTTATTAAAAAAGACAGAAGACTGAAAGGCATACAGAAATAAATAAAAATTAATCTAAAAAAAGCACACAAAGGAATTGTACCATGACATATTTTGAAAATAAACAACATTTTACAATCAATCCTGTCTCCAAAACACACAGCCAATACAAACTCCACCAAAGATGACGACACTGGAAAATACAAATATATAAGTTCTCTGGAAGAACAGTTCAAGATGAAATGAAGTCTTACAATAAACTAGCAATGCAATTAAATAATCCAACTGAGCATAGCCCAGAGTCACAAAGGCAGAGGGAACCAGATAAAGGGGTAGAATAGGTATATTTCCTCAGGTGGAAAAAGATGTGTTGTAAAAGAATTTAGACTTAAGCCTTAAAAACAACTATGAGGTTCCTAAGACTGACTACTCCCGGAGTCACAAGGTTATGCAGAAAAAAACGGCACTGTAAACAACGTGAGTTGTCTTTGCTACATTCAGTTGCACAAAATTGCTAATATCATCCAACCATGTCTATCAGAAGAATAGTCAGACAGCACTGAGACTGCCTTGGGTACAGGTGGATTTCAAAAGAAGGTACAGATGTGTAACAGCGCACCTGTGAGCACTGATATGATGCACAGAATCAGAGTCTAAAAGGTAGTGATCAACTGTAAGTGTTTAAACTGAGAATATTACTGAACCAAGAAGAGAAATGGAGGAACACAAAGCTCAGAAACAGCTGAGGAAAAGTTTCTGTCACACAGCAAGAGTTAACCAAAAGATGTGCCATGATAGGAGATCTAGATCTGTTCCCAGCTCTGCAACTGACCTGCTATGCATCTTCTGTCAAGTCACTTAAACACTGTACATCAACCAGCCTAGCTGTAAAATAGGGATATACTTACAAGCTTTAAGCAAGTGAAGTTAAATTAATTAATATCTGCAAAGCACTTTCAGATCCTCCGAGAGAAGGTGCTAGGAATGGGCTAAGTACTAGTATTATTTACAATACAGACTTCCCAGTAAACTGGAGACCCACTTTTGTAAAAAGCCCCTCACAGCTCCTCTTGTGGAGGGTCCACAGAATGGTCTTTCTGCAGGTTGTGACTGGAGGCAGTACAATGACAAGAAATTCAGTCCCAAGCTCCCCCTACTGCATAGCAGGTTTTCTAGGAGGTGCTTATGCACAATACCTGCCTCAGTGTAGTGCAATAATACAAAATGGAAAACAGAATAGTTCTTTGCTTATAAAAATTAATCATCATATTGCTACAGGTTAGAAGCCATAAATCTTGCACTGCACACAGCCTAACCCTCAAAGCACTTATGATTAGATTTCATAATGCAGATCAGGAATAGCTTATTTTGTTATATGACTTTTCCTCCCTTTGTTTCTAATAAAAGTTCTGAAAAAGATCAATATTCAGGCTTCTTTTATTTTACTGAAGGATTTGGGCCTCCCCCTCCTATCCAAAATCCTGTACTCCACAGTACCTCAGGACTGTGTCATTTTCCTTTGTTTCACATCAGTAAATGACAGTTGTCATGGACTAAGAACATCTGAGTCCCAGGTGGGATAGACAATATTGCAATTGCTCCAACACTGTGGGCAGTGCATAGAGTACACTGTCAGAGAGGCAAAAATACAGGTGACAACTTCAATGCAGACATTTCCTACAGCAACAGAAGGGGTTTCTCCATCACTGCAGTAAATCCACTTCCGAGAGGCCAGGCTGACTGAATTCTTCCATCAATCTAGCACTGTCTACACTGGGGGTTATGTTGGCTTAATTACATCTCTCCAGGGTGTGAATATTTCACATGCCTGAGTGATGTAACTGGGTTGACCTAACTTTCTAGTATAGACTAGCCCATCGATTATTCTAAAAGGTTTGGAGGAAAGCAGATGGCAATTCAGAGGATGGGAGAGTAAATTACAATATCAGTAGTTCTCAACCTGCAACTGGAGGGCCACTTCTGGCCCATTCAATGCACAGCTGCGGCCCATGTGACATCTTCAGGGCCGTACAGGTAGTATATATATTGCACGGATGTGGCCCACAACAGAAAGAGAACTGCATATGTGGCCCACAATGTAAATAGGTTGAGAAGCACGGATATAGATTTTTGCTTGACTCACTGCAAATTAAAGATCATGGGCTTGATCCTGCAACATACTTTGCAGAGTTGAAGGTACTCAGAACCATGCAAGAAAAACTAAGCTACTTGCAGCACTAGCCCCAATTTTGCCCTGTTACACTAGAGTAAATCCATAAGAACAGCCATAGTAGGTCAGACCAACGGTCCATCTATCCCAGTATCCTGTCTTTTGACAGTGGCTAATGCCAGGTGCTAGATAGGAAATGAATAGAACAGGTGATCATCAAGTGATCCAGAACAACTTCAATGTTGTAAAAGGAGCTGTTCCACATTTACACCAGTGCAACAAGGTAGAACTGGCCCTAATATCATCTTTAATATCTGTACATAGCTACTGTTTTTCTATTTCAAAACCAAACACTGGGGGGGGGAGGTGAAGCAACTTAAATTAGATTAATAAACTACAGCAAAGTCAAATAAGGAATGCATAGGCAGCAATGTGAACTCCCTCAGAGATCAGAGAAGTTAAACAAGTATAACACTGTAGGGCTTTGGTATCAAACAATAACAGACTAATGATAAAACCTTACCCTTTTAGCAAAGCTGTTTGCATTTTCTGATGCTCAGTCTGCTCCTTCAGATCAGGGTTAGGTTATATAATCAGGACATGCCAGATTTCTCCTCAAATGACTCATTTTGTGTTCATTTTATTAGTGCTAAAGAAAGCAATAAAAAACTGCTCATCTTTAAACAAAAAACAACAAAGCTGGGACTTCAGGTTATGAAACCCACTCAGGATACTTGCATTTGGATAGGGTGGTGCTGGAAGGAAGATGGTTATGACGATGAAACAGATTCACATGCTCCATACAATAGAGATGGAAAACAATGCACATTTGATAACACAAATTCCCCTCCCCCCAATAGACAGCCTCCTTGGCTCTGCTGTTAAAATTCGAGACAGGATGCAGTTTCTTACCCAAAGGACAGACTATGACAAAGAACTCTGAAAAATCTCATCCAGGAAAACTATCTTGTTTAAAGAAAACTTGTTTAGGAAAACTAACCTTTGTTTATAGCTAGATATTAATTTAACGATATTCAGCATAGGCTTATGTGCAATACTTCACTTTACATATATCTGCTGCCATGTAGCTATGAGTCACCATCGATTTGTTATATTAGGAAAAATGTAAGCTTAATTTAGAAGACTCAGAAGAGCATATTGTTATGGGTTGGGAAAAACCTAGTTCTGGATTGAGTTAATGCTTCACTGAGATAACTGGAAGCATAAATTCCACCTATGTTAATTGAAGGGTGAATTCACATCAAAGACAAAAGGCATATGTGAACCTGCACAGGAGTTTTTGGCTGAGTATTGTTTTGTATAGGTATGTGGGAAGAGAGAGATCACACAGAAACTGACATCAGACAAGAACAGACTGAAACCTTGTCTACACTAGAATTCACTTCAGAATAGTTTACAGTGTTCAGGGGTGCAGATAATCCACACTCCTGAGTGACATAAATTGTCTTGACCTAAGCTCCAGTGTAGACAGTGCTAGGTTGGTGGGAGAGCTTTTCCTGCTGACATGGCTACCATCTCTCATGGGAGGTGGAGTAATTATGCCAACAGGAGAGTTCTCTCCTGTCATCAGCATAGCATGGTGTTTGACCATGGAAGAAATCTGGGAAGAGATTTTTGGGTCGGGGTGCAAGCTGAAAAGTGTGCTTTTGTTCTTGGTGCTGTAAGCAAAAGAAACTATTTCCTAATTTTTTTATTCCATCTGCATTCAGAGACACAGGACTTTGTACATTCTTGGTAAATAAACAAGACTGCATGAAATACTTGAATATCACCAATTGTAAACCCAAGTGGAACACCCAAAGGGTCCCAAAACTTTGATAAGCTGTTCACGTCAAAAAGAGATAATATTATACATTTCTTTCAAGTCTCTCTTCCAGTGACGCTAAGCCTATAAAGGTTTCTGGCAATTGTGTCTCAGGACTTTTTTCACATTGTTTTTAATAAAGGAAACTGCAGAAATGCTATAACTCTTAAACTGTCTGCATCACAGCAGACAGCCATTGTCTGGAACTCAAGGAAAAGGGCGCTCCACTTTAGACTATGAAGTTTAGATCTTTCGTCATTGAATAGAGGTTGGCTTCAGGGAGCACAGGCACTAAGGGTTTCATAGAATCATAGGGTTAGAAAGGACTACAGAGGTCTCTACACTGGGTTTTAAACCAGATTAAGTTGGGGTAATATGATTTCAAAATGCTTGTGCAACTCATTATAGCACACTCAACTTTTATCACAATCCCTGGAATCCTCTTTCGAAGTGAGCTAACTTTGCTGTGAATCCACATGCAGTGCTGCTGTGTATTGCTTTGCCAGTCCTCCAAAAGCTATCATTACTGATCTGCGTTTACCTGTGTGCCCTCCGCTCTGGGGTCAAGTTGACTAGATGTCCCAAACTGTATTATACTGTTCAGCCACTGGGTGGTGCTGTGTATAAAATACCTTAAACGAACCTCAGCCATACCAGATGATGACACATCCAGTGTAAGCAAGCTCTGAAGCCAGTCCATATCTGATACAGAAGTTCATGATAGTCCATTTCCACATTTAAAATCTGGCTCAAGGCTCATTTGCTCCTGGGTTCAAGTACATCAGAACTGTTCCACTTCAGAAGCTCTATGACATTTCTCGAGCAGCCACTCGGAGTCGTGCGGAGACCCTGAATCTCACCACCACCTGGGGAGGAGTGTCAGTACAGGAAGCTCTTGTGGCCAGCCACTGGATAAAGACCTTTTTGTGGACATTGCTAAGCAGATGTGTGACAGGATACCAACCAGTCCCAGATAAAGAAAAAACCACTCAGAAGGCTAGTCACCTGCCTCAATGTATCATCCAGCATCAGGACAGCCTAAGGAGATGTAGAGGGCTTACTATCCTGCTTGCTTCGATACCCCAAAACTTCAAAGCCAGGCCAGGAATGCAATTCCCAATCCCTCCTGACTAACCAGGAACATAAATTCCCAAACTACCTCCAATGTATAATGGCAAAGCCAAACGGTAGATTCTGCACAGACCAAAATCCCAGTGCATATACCATTTACCATCTCTGAGGTTACCCTCAAGACCGGGAGAAATCTCAGAAAGGTAAAGTTAGACATGCATATAAAAAGGATATCACAGCATCTCTAGAATATGAACAATAACCAGCTGTGTTTTATTTTAATACTGCCACAGCCTTGGCACATGCACCACTCAGACCCGCAAGACTTTTATCAATGGCAGAATGCCTGGCTAACCTGAGGGGAAAAAGACCAGGAGATGTGTGATAAAATGTTCAGCGACAGTATTGCAAAATCCCTCCACCGTCTCCCCACAAAAAAAATAGTGGTGAGGTGGGGACAGTATTTGAGGACGGAGAGGGAAACAGAAATGTGGCTCCCCAGAGAAATTGTGAGTGGCCAAGGACAATATGGCAGTTTCCACTTGGCTGTTTCCATTTTGTATTGGAAACCTTACTAGCTACTCAAACTGCTGAGCAAGTTTCTGCTCTTCAGCCTCCCATGCCCATCGAGGTTTTCTCCTTTATTCTCACAAATATTATTCAAAATACAACATGCTGTTATAATCTTTGGCACATTTTTTTCCTGCAACTTCCAATCTATTCCATGAACAGCATGATCTTTCTTTCAAATGACCAAGTGCACACGCCACTACAATTCTGCAATACCAAGGGAGTAGTTAAGCAGTTCCTTCCTTCTGTCCAAGCAGCCTGTGAGTGGTTTAATTAAACAGGAAAGCTGAGGCTACACTGGGTTTCCCAGGATAACCTGAGCAATGTCCAAACCATTTATGTCCACTAAGGTAAACAGAGCTGACTTCTGAAAGATCCTAGCATCGTGGATCCTTCCAGGCCACCTTGCATTTATGTCAGTAAACCTGTGATGGTGGTCACTCAGCCCTTGGAGCATCCCTTTCTGTTTATAAGCTGGGGGAGAGGGCCACGGCACATTGTTGGGCAGATTGTGTCCCATCAATTCCTCCAATGCAGTTTGGGAAGCCCATCCATGCAAAGCCATCAATAACCTCCTGAGCATTATGCAGCTTTTTAACCTGGTGTAAACAGTACCTTTTCCGTGGCATTACATGTCTGCATGTCAATGGTCCCCACAGTTGATCTCCCCACACCAAAGTGTTTGACTATAAACTGGTAGCATTCAGGAGTGGCCAGCTTCCACATGGCAATGGTGACCCACTTGTCCACAGGTGTAAGGGGACCCACATATTGGTATGCTGCTGCTTCAGATCCCGTGTTACTTCAGCAAAGATTTCCAAAAAGGTTGCCTTCCCCATCCTGAAGTTTCCTTGCTGGTCATCGCACATCTGTGAACGACCCTTTCCTACCAATGCACACTAGTTTCCTGAGCCCAGAAAACAGTGCTGCCTGGTGTGAGCTGCTCCAGGAACCAGTCTTGTACCATTGGTTGCTTCATGTCCTCCTCCTCATCTTCCTTGTCCTCCTCCTGCTTCTTCAACCACTGAAGCACCTGCCATCACCACATCACGGGCTCTTTGGTGTGGAGGGTGAAGTGCTGAAATACAGCCTCTGCATATTCGAGGATGCCAGCACAAGCAGCACGGAGCATTGCGGGATCCATAATGGCCAACAGCAATTTGAAAATTGCATTAGCACAGCAAGGAAGGAAGCGTGGGGTGGAGAATGGGAATTCTTTAAAAATTTTAACTTGACTGGCTTCCACTAAGCATCCCACAAAGCAGTGTGAGAAAAATCCTACAACGCACACTGCTCAGCAGAAAACTAAACCGGGATACCCTCCAAGAACACCATACCCTACGTATGCAGCAAGCTGCCAACATGTGTAGCCAATGATGCACACTGAAAGGACACACCATCCCACTTGCACACCATTAGTGTGACTTGCATGGTGCACAGTTACTTGACATGCATTAAAAAAAGCTGTGGATTAAACCGTCTGCCTAGACAAGCCTAAAATATTCCAGCAGGGCGAGCAGGCTATCTGGCAAGCAAAGGAATGCATTGACACAGCCTTTCATCTAGCAAAAAGGAAGAGGGGGAGACAGACAGGGAGAAGTTGTCTGCTTAGCATTTGCTACTAGGTCGAGTCACTTAGAACAATTTCATACAAACAGCTCTGCTCTTGTTACAAAGAAAATGCCTGTTTTGGTGGCAAACTGCAAGTGGGCTGGGAGACAAGAGCACTGTTTTCAGTACATGCACTGAGCACAATGCTGCTCTAACTGAAGACAAATGGCAAATCTTTTATTAAGTACAGTCAAATTCAGTGTTTTCTTTACTGACTTTGAAATATCTGTAGTGAAAGACAGGTATAGCAAAGTAAAAGATAAAAAAGAAGTTAAATCCCAAACAGATTATTTTGCAATCTCCACAACCCATCCTACTTAGCACAAACCTAGGAAAAGATAAAATGATCCAATAAAGCAGTATAATTATTACAGTACTTAAAATCTTCTTTTAGGAACATCTCCCTGGCATGATCACATCATAAGAAAAAAACAATTGTATTTTCTGGCTAACTGAGGATTCCAATTGCTAAAGTCATTGTAGCTGGCCTTACAGTTCATTAAAAAGAGAGAGACAGAGAGTGTGTCAAATGGACAGAGACTGTCAGAGAAAGGAACAGTGGGTAACATTTAACATGTTTCTTAGTTTCTTGAATTTGAGAGATTTTGACCATTCCTCACTCATCACAGACCACTTTATGTGTAGACTTATTACCCAAGAACTGAAAACTACTCCTCCCCCATTTCTTAATGATAGTGGATTTATTTTGTAGGTTAGATAACCCCAACATGGCAAAAAGCAAGACAAACATACTCTCTCCTGTATCTCCCTTACCCAACCCACCCAGTAAATTAATTAATCTGGTCTGTGCTACCAGAACCCTGTGATGTTGATTACTAAGAGAGAGGATCTTTCAGGATTATCCCAGGACACCCTGCTGGGACAGACTGTCTACCTCTAACAGGAGTTGCTATGATATGAGGATGCAGAGAATATATTGGGAGAGGTGAAATGGGACGGAATGGATGTGAATGGAAAGGAAATGGAGGCAGTAAGAGCATTAAATCTTGGCAGTCCTTCTGAATGTTTCACTAGCTCACTCTATTCCATCTTCAGCATTTAATAGACATTTTATTTGCAACAGCAGATGGGATTGTAATTTTTTTTTAAAGCGTCAAAGCAGCCCGCCTAACTTCCATAAAAATATAAGACGATGCAGATTTGCTGTTAGGTATTATACATATTTATTACTATTTCATTTCCAGATTAATCCCTTAATAAGCAGGAGGATTCCCAGAGGCACAGGTCTTTTCCATCTCAAACTAATATGATTTTAATTTCCTATTAAATTGAGTTCATCACCCTGCAAAGTCAGGATACAGACCTCCAACAGAAGTTGTGTCAGTTATGATATTAAGTCTGATCTCAGGGAAGGATCCATAAAATATTTTCTAAAACCTTTCTTAAAACATTTCCAGTGAGCTATCCTTGACTGCAGCACCAACAAATATTTCGATGTTAACTCATAAAATGTACAGTGTTTGTGAATGATTAAAATAAATTGGATTAAATGAATTAAACTGATACACAGAAAGTACTCAAAAGGTCCCCCTATAAAATTTTTATGAAGAGATAACCAAGGATATTTTTCCTCTGATTAAGAAGAAACAGTTGAAGAGTACACATCACAATGACATTCAACATGAATACAATTCAATATATCTATGTAAAATAAAGTACTTTAAAGTGTATTTTATTTTAAAGCTGTGCTAGAACTAACTTGATATACTGCATTATCACACTGTGGGCCAGGTAATGATGACTATTTAATTTTTTCGTTATAAACCAATACAATGAAACATCAATAATTCCTTTATAAAAGACTTAACATAAAAACCTGTGGAACTCATTGTCATGGGATGTTGTGAAGGCCAAAAGTATAACTGGATTTAAAAAAAATAGATACATTCATGGAGAATAGGTCCATCAATGGCTATTAGCCAAGATGGCCAGGGACACAACACCATGCTTCAGATGTCCCTAAACCTCCAATGACAAGGGAGGGATTGCTCAAAATCGCCTTTCTATTAATTCCCTCTTAAGCGCCTAGCACTGGCAATTGTCAGAAACAAGGCGCTGGGCTAGATGGACCATTGCTCTGACCCCGGATGGCCATTCTTATATGTTATGGTCAAAGGGGATTCAGGACAGAAACAGCAAGGGGTATCTCCAGGATAATTCCTGTTCAAGCTGGATCACTAAATGGACAGATAGAAGAACCAGATACCATCTCAAACACATACCATATTGCTTACATCAAGGAGCACTGCTACACTCAGTGATACAGGAGTCTATAAAGAAGGAACTCTAACATTGCCTATTTGTCCATCACCAAAAGATACTGTCCCATTGAAGACGATACAGCATTTCCCTTAGTCCCTTCAGAGTAAAGTTTATAATCTTTTAAAAAATGTTAAAGCTTTAACAGAAAAATATAAGAGCAACATATTAAGGAGTTGAAATCTGTGTGATAAACAACAGATGGCCAAAGAGCAAATACACAGCTCTGCTACTATTCATAAACCAACGACATCAGCAGAGCCCCTCAAGTGAATACAGCCTTGTATACATCCCTGGGGTCATTTATTATTCTGTATACAATGAATTTGAGATGTCCTATAATAGCAGTTGTTATGCACCAAAACTATGCTCAAACTGCAGCCATTCTTTATACAGCACATCCTCTAATTTTAGCCCAGCTCAAGGAATAATGCTTTGTTTTGGTATTCTTTCTGTGGTCAGATAAATCCTACACTCACAATTTCTTCCAGACCAAAGCATATCTCCACCTTTTTTTTAAAATCATGTGAACATATGATATTACCACACACATGTAAAAGCCAAAATAAGTAACATCAGGCTTCCCATTCACATGGAACTATATTTGACCCATGTTGGGCTGCTCTGATTCAAGTTATTTGCAGGTGAAATTATATGCAGGTCTGTTCCTTACTGGCTCCTTCCCCTGGAGCATATATTTGCTCCCTTCTTCCCGCCTCAGTAGTTAGACACTCTCTTACCTCCACTGACCTCTAGACTATATGTCTAAACTGCATTCTGAAGTGAGGTTCCCAGCCCGGATCAATAGACTGCACTTTGAAATTGCAGTTCAGGCTAGACCTTGTGCCCTAAAGCCCACTCTCCTCCCTAGGCTTCCAAACATTCTGTGGACATACCCCTAGTTCCTAGATACTTCCCCATTTCCGGAACCAAGAGCCTTCCCTACAGAAATGTGCCTCCATGTTTGCACGGACTGCTGTAATACTCCTCTGGAAGTACCACAGACCAGAACAAACAGAAATTCTAGGATGCCTATATGATGAGAGGAGTCTTAGTGGTTCAACTGGCAAATAAAAACAGAAAATATGTAGATCTTAGATAAAATATTTGTCATTGTATAGTTAATCTAACAGATCCCCAGTCTGTCACTCCACAGCATGTGGGAGGTCTGGAGGTACATCAAAGCACCATGCGTAGAGTATTTTGAAGGTCATGGAATTCTAACTACTGGTGTATTGACAGTTTCGTCATTAAAGAGGGCAAGGGTTGGATTGAGTGAGTCTCTGAACTAATTTCCAGTGGGTGGTCCCACCAAGTCTGGGTCATGGCACCTTGGTAGTATGGTGTGAAGAAAGCTTGCCTGGCCAGTGTTCATGCTATATCTGTTGGGTGGATAAACAGAAGACTTCAGTGTCCAGAGTGGTCCATCTGGCATGTTTCACCTTACTAAAATTCAACTTGGGGGGAGGAAAGGGTAGAAAAAAAGAAAAATATTCCACAGGAATGATTTTACAATATAAAAATAATTTATTTCAAAAGAAAAATTAGAAAAAACAGTATAGAAATTGAATTTGTAAACAGTACCCTGTGTAAGAGTAGCCTAGTTGTAAGCGATGGAGTTTACAGAACACACTACAAGGAAAATAAATGCCGACTGCTGATTAGCATATTGAATACTTGCCTGAGGCATAACCCACATGCCACCATTCCAGAGGAAAACAAAAGCTAACATTTATAAGGAAGATGTATTATGATTAGGCATGGGATTGGGAATCAGAACTCCACAGGTCTATTCCCAGCTCTGCCACTGATTGCATGTGTACTCAAGCAGTAATAAATAAAATAATACTACCTAGCTCTTATCTAGCACTTTTCATTAGTAAACCTCAAACCCCGTTACAAGGAAGGCAAGTATAATAATCTCCATTTTACATATAAGGAAACTGACGCACAGAGAAGAGAAATTACTTGCACAAGGTCACCCCACAGGCCAGCGATAGAGCCAGGAAATAGAAACAAGGTCTCCTGGATACCACTACAGTGCTTTATCTACTAGGCCATACTTTGTCCAAATTCACAAATTCTCTATGCCATCTGTAAAATACTATACTTACCAAACCAAGACAGTGGAGTTCTTATATCTATGCATTTCTAATATACCATTTACTGTGAAAGCAGCATCTATTTGTTTTAAGGCACATCTTGAGATAAAAGAGCAAATATTTTTATATCATAAAAAAAACAAACCAGATCTTTCAGTCTGTGGTAGGCATAATAAAAATGAGCATATCCACTATATAAAGAAACAAGTACAATTATACCCAGCCCTTCTACTTCAAAGGAGAAAGGATATTTCAAGTCACATCTCCAGAGCATGTCCCTTATTAATGACCATACTAAGGAAAGCTGCAGTAACATCATATGGGTCTTTGTACCCAGACAGTGGCTGGTCTACATAGGAGGTAGTCGTTCAACTACAGGACTTGGTCCATTAGCTTAAGCAGTAGATATGCATGTTTTTAGAACTGGATGCCTCAAATCAAATCCCTAACAAAGAAACAATACAAAACTGTTTATAAAGTTTAAATGACTCATTGAAGAATCTTAAAAGCCAGAGGAAACAATAGGTAATGTACTATAGGAAAAAATACAGTTGTACTGGTGGCATGGTATGGACTGGGTCCCCATAAAATTTCCTCATCTCTAATCCACCTTATTCTGAATTTATCTTTGTAGAGTACCACACAATATCACTTGATTTTAAAGATAATTTTGTTTGACTCTTTGTAATGTGCTCCTTTTGCTTTTTTAACTTTTATTTTCATAATATTGACACGCTTAGTACGATTTTGTATATACTATCTACCAAACCTGATCAGGCTGATGTGTAAATTATGTACTCCATCCCAGTCTTATGAAAAAAAATGGAATAACCAGAAACTTGTTCATGTAGCCATAAGTCATGCCAATAACTGTCTGCCATTGGATCTTTATTTTTAACCATTTATTTTATGTGTAAAACAGCATCAAGGCAATCAGTTGGATCTTTCCTCTCCAAGGGGTTGATTACCTCTTGCATTTCATCCTTGTGCAAGTCAATGTTTTTGGTGACTTGAACCACAGACACTGCATCACCATCTTTACCTTCTCAGGACACATGGAAGGGAATCAAACTGTTCTGACAGAAACAATCATCCTAAGGACTCTTACCTAAAAGGACTCTGCATGCAAAGCCAATTCTCTCCCCTTCACTTGAAGGGTAAAGCTTTGTTTAAATCATCTGCCTTTCCCAGACTGACGTTTTTAGGTCTGGACAATCAATTATTCATTTGCTATTTTTCCATTGTCTTCTTCCTCTTCTAGTACTTTCATCAGTGGAAGGATTCATGGACATGTGACAAGGGGGCATCAGCCAGCATTATTTTTGGGAGTGTTGGTGAAAGTCTGTCATGCTACATCATAACAATCTTCATGCTTATTATTTAATATATTCTCTGAATATCATAAATCCAATTAAGAAATTCTCACAATACTCTTCAGAAATAGCCGACCTTTTACTGTGCTGACAGAAACAATGAAGTATCCACAACTACCCTCAGAATCCATTAAAATTTTTGTAGACTTTTTAATTGAACTCATTTGCAAAATATATATTTTTAAACCTGAGTAACAATGCTATAAACTTCCACACAACACATTGTAGATTATTAATTTTTAAATATGCGCTATGTAACAAACAATTATATGAATACTAAAAGAGAGGCTAAAATCAAAAACCCTGTATCCAAACATCTTTGAATTTTGGGATGTTGCAGATCCATATTTCACAGCTTTGAACTTGTTTTTCTTAAGATATTTTTCTTATATACATAGCATCTGATGTGAAGATAAATCATTCAGGATTTAAACAAAACAAATAAAATAAATAAACCTATTTACCAGTGATGAGTATTCTCCTGATAGAGAGGACAAAAAGGTATAAAGCTCTTCAATTCCTCTTGAGTATAAGATTTCACGTTGTGTGTTTTCAGTTATGCAGACCCATAGAATTTTTAATTTCTAGATTCCAAAGCACATTACAGAAGAAGTAATCATCCTTCTGATTTTACAGATTGGAAACTGAGGCAGAGCACTGAAATGACATGCCATCATCATCCAGCATGCCAGCCACAGGAGCCAGGTCCTCTATTTCCCAGTCCAGTGCCCTATCCACAGGAGCAACCTGCTTATGGTTGAAAATAAACTTTCTAAACATTAACTCAATATAAAGCAGTGCAGTGCTGTCCTCCTGCATCCACAAACAGCTCCAATCTCTCATTTCTCATAGCTTCCCTGAGCACCAGCAATGTGAAATTGGTCATTTTCAGTGCTACTGTTCAAAAACTCTGTAGACAGCAGTGAAACTGAGAAAAATCACGTCAATTTCACTGTGCTGTTGCTGTGGAAAGCTATAAGCAGTCAGAGTACTGCAGCTCTTCACTGGGAAAGAGGATCCCAAAAACAAAAGTTGATGGACAGTCAGAATAGTCCCCACTCACTCAGGAGGTTCTAAAGTGTGAAGTGTGAGAAAGTTCTCTCCCTTTAAGTAAGGATTGGGGCAGAGACAAAGGCTTCATATTCATCAGATAACTCCTAGCTAGAAGCTGATGCAAAAAATTGCATTACACGTGGACTTCTCTTGCAATCGTTTGCACTGATCTCTGGCTAGGAGTATCTGGTAATTTTTGAAGTCCTAATAATGCCACTATCACACAGTGCATGACAACTACAAACAGTGGTACTAACATTTTTGAAAATCTCGATTAATTTTACACTGCTGATTGGAGCTTTTGGGAGGCTTAAATACACTGCATGGTTGCTTCTCCTATAACACCAAGTGAGTCACTAGAAGAATCTATTTTATTTTATGCATATGTCCAGTACATATCACCGTAGCATGCCAGGCACCTGGAATTCAGGAATCCTAATTCTCATTTCTCTGCTCTGACCATCTCTCTGTCTCTGTCTGTCTGTCTCTCTCTCACCACACACACACACAGATTCTTAAGAACTAAAAATCAGACAGAATGTTAGAAGGCCACATAGAAGTCTACAACAGAATAAGCAATTAACAGGCTGACATGTTTGCCTCAAAACTGCCCTCCCCCACTTAGCACGTGATGGTGCTGCTGGAAAACACTGGATGTGTTTCATGGCATCCTGCTCTAGATATTATACTGGGATGGGAGCAGTCTGGAGAGGAACCCTGGGAGCAGCCAGGCCTGAGAAGAAAGCTTGGCAGGATTTTGTATTTCATTTTTTAGTTTTTTTCTGAATAAAAAATTCCCCAAGAAAAGGGGAGGTTTTGACTGATTAAGATTTATGTGGACTGTGTCTGTAGCATGGTAGGGATATCACCTGCTCACAGTATCACATAGGTCCCTTATTATAAGGGACAGCCCTGATTTTTTCATCTCTGTACAATGAGATCAGGAGTCGCAGAGTGCTGCAAAAAGCAGCAAGAAATATCCCTGGCAAATGCAGGTGATTACTGCTTATTAATTAATGATGATAATATAAGGAGGATTGGTGTGGTGGGGTAGAAATACTAAGAAAAAAGTCATTTTTGAAATACAATGCTGGCAACCATAGGATCACTTGCTCTAAGAACTGTAGAGATGTATGCAGAAACTCCTTGTAAAGTGTTTTGAGCTCTACTGATGAAAAGCATTATATAAAGAGCTAGGGTTGGTACCGTCATGTAGAAATGTGACCATGGAAATATCTTATTTATATTGCAGCCCATCATCCAATTAATGGTTGATTTTAAACCTTGTATGAGATCAGTTACTGTTTAAGAGAAATTAATGTTATAGCATCAGGTATGGTATAATTATTGATTTACAATTACATACATGTTCTTATCTTCAGTAAGTACAAGAGTCCTGTTACTCTTAAACAGGTTATATCCACCAACACACAGGAAACTCCAGTAACCCCAACTCAGTCACCATGGAATACCACCAGGGATAGCTGCCTTCACAGTCTTCCCACAGGCCACGACTCCTACAGAACCTTCCCCTTTGGCTATCCTATCAGTCTTCAGCCTGGAGACAGAAGAGGAGCAGCAGATTCATCGTACTGCCCTCTGTGATGTATTTCTGCTTATCTGATTCATTGCAATATATTTCTAGAATGTGAGGGACTACTATAACTTTATTATTGGTAACATTATGCCATAACACATTAGTTCTAAGGACTTCCAAAACCAAGTTCCGTATCAGATCCCCCCCAAGAATTTGGGGATAAGAATTAGAGACAAATACTGACAGTACTATATTCCAGCAATGCAATGGTATGAACTTGCCCTGCAATATAGGCTTTACGTTTAACAAAAAAGTGATGTGAGTTTAATGATCTCCACTTAGTCCTTGTTCTGCTTGGATTAATTTTGCATGCCTAAAGTATTTGCTTAGCTGAAGCCCACAAATAGTAGCAGGGATGTTTCACTTCAGGACTTAAACCTAGAACAATAATAATATATCACTTGTTCAAACAAAGTCTTTGGAGAAGATTCTGAATTCAGTTACAATGGTGTGAACCACTGTAAATCAATAGTTACCTCAGATTTGTACTTAGTTAAATGAGATCAGACGCTAGACCTGAAGGATTTCAGGACAGCACTTTGAACAATGCTTTTCAGTGAAATTTCAAGCAGTTCAAGTAGCCTTTAAAAGATAATTTACTATTTGGTTCCCACGTTTTGGCCATTCCCACAGACAGAACGTATCACAGATACTTTGATGCCTGCCTCCATTCCGCTATTATTTTTTTAAATTTACATATTGGTTTAGAATTAAGAATACACTCACTCACTTGTAAGGCACTTCCTTCTTACACAGAATTCAATTCTCTATAGTGATGGATTATTTAAATCTATTTATCTGATTTGAACTGCCTACATGCATATACCCCATCCTTTTAGTTCAATGCCGACGCATACCTGTTACTGAAGGTTTATATAAGGGCTCTGGATTGTTGGGGTCATCATAAAAAACAGGGCAAAGCACAGTTTGTCATCTTTTCACTTTCCCTTGTTTCGCATCCGACCCCTTACCATTTCTTGTCTGCCCCTATGTTGTTCTCCTCTACATCTCGATATGTATTAATTGCCTACTGAAAGTGATTAGAATCCTGATCATGTAAGTTCTATCACAGAATACTACAGAGGCTAGGATTTTAGTCACTTCAACTTTACTGGAAGGTCATATGAAGTGGAAGAGCTGGGAAGCACAACACAGGGAATGGATGGGAAGAGGAGGCAGCAAAGGCAAGGCACAAGGTGGGGGACGGTGGGAACAACTGTGCATCTGCCAGACTGGAAAACACACGATTGCCAAACATGATCCTAAAACTCAGTTGCATGATGCTTTTGCTCTAGCAATCTTTGGATGCACTGAGCATAAATAGTCTAAAATGCACAAAAATCCTGCATGTCATCTTTATTATTTATATTCCAGTAGCATCTAATCAGCCCAAGGGTCCATTGTGCAAAGCACTCTGCAGAGTAGAAAATGGTTCCTGCCCCAAATAGCTTATAATTTAAATAAGACAAGACAGACATAGGGTGGGGGAAAGGGATGTAACGCTAGTAGATTGGATGAAGTGATGGCTTTTTAGCATCATGTTAGTTCCACACTTAAAAAATATACAAGTCAAGCATGCACACAATTTATAATCCAAAACAATTAACTGATAACATGTACTCGATTTTGTTCATTCCTATGCTTTGGCTATTGCTTGATATCAATTTTAAATGAAACATGAATACTGCAGACCCCTTTGCCAAAATAAAAATGCAATCACAGAATTAAAGAACTATTCTAATCATCTGAAAGTGAGGCCCTCTTTTATGCAAGAAAAATTCTGCATTATGGTTTTATTCCTCTCAAAATGACTAAAGCCCAGCTTTTACATAAGAATTTCTTTAGTCTCCCAGAGGGTCTACTTCATTATTAACCTGGAGAAACTATTGTGTAATGTCATTTATGAATATTTTTTATTTCTTACATAAAAATTCCTAAATAGTTGGAATTTGGTTTAGATATTCATCCACACAATGCTGTTTATCCATCTGAGCTAAGATCTCTTTAAACTCCAGGACTAGAATGGAAATCTTACATGAACAGGCTTTTAGAGGTTTTTAATACTTCCATGTCAGCTCCAGTGGAAAATACCATGGAACACCTCTTTGCAAGAAGAGGAAGGGAAAGTGCAAATGCTGCTTCCCCACTTCCAATAGTCCAGTGGGCTTGGTGCAGCACAAGGGTGTCACTCTGCTGGGGAGGATGTGATAGGGGAAGACAGAGCACTTTGGACAGTTTCACAATGGATACCAGAGGCAAACTAAGCATTTGTGTCACCTCTACAGCTAGAATGTATTTGCTAGCGCTAAACAAAAATCCACTTATGTAGAGTTACATCATCTGGGTCCAAGTCTTAATGTTCTTATGCAGACAAAACCTCTACTTAAACACAGTAGTTTTGCCTGCAAGGAATGAGTAATGATGAACTGAGTTGATAATCATGAAAAAGAAAACACTAAAAACATTTTTTCTAGTGAAATATTAACACTGCTGTCATATTTGTCAAGCTTCTATTTTTTGAGGGTAGAAGTCTGTGGTCCATACACAGAACAGAGCACAAAGCATCCTCAATCCAGGAGCAGCTGCAAAACAAAGATGGAGATGTCTTGGTAGCCATCAAATGCATATTTGATTCATAAAGGAATTACATACAGGAGAAGGAACACTGCAGCTTTAAAATTGTACTTCAAGCTATTAGTAACAAAGCAGGATCTATTAGTTCCTGCATCGCATTTCCACAAGTTCAGCATTGGCATGACTTCCCTGCAAAATCTAAAAATATATACACACAGGTTGAAAAAAAAATTTGTAGAGGAACAGATGGAACATACCAAGAGATGTACAAAAGTAAACCAGTTACATGAAGCATGCATCAGAGCTGGACTTGGTTGTGAATTTAAACAAAATGAAACAAAAAGATGAGGAGATTGTAGCATTTCCATTAATGTAAAAAAAGAGTGGAAACAACCTCTACTGTGAACAGTAATTGTGCATGAAGTAGTTCCTTTCAGAGTATCTGCAAGCACTTCTCTAATTAAAAAACATTCCTTATATTAGGTGTTTAAATGTATATTCAGTGAAAAATGTACAATATCACTTATCTTGAAGTTTTGCTGAATTTCAGTTGCTATAACAACATGTGAAAACCCTTTATTGCTGAGGACATCTGTAGCTATTTTTAAATGCAACAGCTGGATTTGTCTGTCTGGATTTCACTCATAAAAGACGACAAAGTATTTTTAATTTCCTCTGAATAAGCTTTTAATATAATGACAGAAATGTCAAAGGCAATTAGACTCAAAGAGCTCCATAATCTCTGGTTTGAAAACATGCAGTATTCTGCAGGCTGGCATAATGAACAGCAATCTGAGAGAGTGATGAGAAAATCTTGCATTCTTTTTTCACAGCTTTGCACCAAACTGCAATGGCACTGCAAGACTTTTGTATCATGAGATCTTTTATCTGAGCAGATAGTACCTGCAGATTTTTAATCCATTTTCTTTCTAAAATTAATTCAAAATACATCAAGAAGCAGACACACGGGAGTTTCTATAAAGCAAAATCTGTCAAGCAGCTAAAGTTACTGGAATTCAACAGAAAAGACTACATGCATTTAAAATTTTATAGCTGATCTCATCCCCTTCACTTGGAAAACTACTTTACTAGCCCCAGAGAGTCCACAGAAGTAAAAAAGAATTAGCTTGCCTAGTTGTCCAAACCAACACAAATACTTATATTTGACTGTATGCTGGGTTCTCAGATATAACAAAAGATTTGCACAGAAGGTTTTAGTACCTGATTAGCAGGATCTCATGTTGATCAATGTGTCTTACAGCATTTGCTAGGGATTCACACAGTGAGTGTTTGCTGGGTCAGTGAGGTCAAGGATACAGTAGCTAGGCCAAATGAATTTCCTGATAGCAAGCAACATATTTGTTAAGATACGTTTTATTTTATTCTGGATTCAAACAATGATTTATTCTTGGTTTTTGTAGAGTCACAGATTTTAAGGCCAGGAGGGACAATCATCATCATGTAGTCTGAACTGCTGAAGACCACAGAACTTCCCCAAAATAATTTCCCCTCATCTATGTTTGTATTCTCTAAATATCACACATTTGCATATCACATCTCTCTAGAACGTTATTTTACCAAAAGGAAATTTATTTGGCTGAAATGGTTTTAAATCTAAACAAGACGTGTCTATTGTAAGATAAAGTGCATTTATTAAAGATTATTTTGTTCATTTTACTTTGTAAAAGGTTATGATACTTTAACATGTATTTAATGTAAATGTATGATACTTTAACATGACGTGTATTAACAGTCACAATATTTTACATTTCTATATCACCTTTCATCCTGAAGGCAACAGCCAGTTCAAGTAAATCTGGGACTGGTTAGCAAGCCAGACGATTGGACCCCTATATGCAAGCCCCAAGGTTCAGTGAATGATCTCCTCCACTTCACCTGCCTGAAACTTCTATGCTAGCCCAATGTGCAAGGTGGGGTTCAGACCCATAGGGTCTGAAAGAATAAGGAAAATGACCTGAACCCACTGTGTGATGTTTGTGGGGGGAGCTAGGAGAAGTGATAAGGTTTCCTGTTCAATAGCAGGAAGAGAAATATGCAATGTGCCCTAGACAGGGGTAAGATAATGGGGAGATATCCTCCTCATTCCCAGGAGATCAAGGTGTCATTACAAAAAAAATTTCAGTCAGCATGAAGTAGTTGGTACTCCACACTACACAGTAACAGAGCCTGAGCAGCAAATATACCAGAGAAGATGGATACAGAAGATGACTGCATTTGAACTGTACATACTGCTCTACTTACCAAGAACTTACCCAAATATTAAACCTCTGAATACACCATGGGAGTTTTATATGTGCTTAAGTGAAAGAATACACATTTTCATAGGGTGGCAGAAAGCCTGCACAATTTTCTATGAATAAAACTCAGACTAAATGGGATGTATACCAAGATCTAGCTGGGTTTATCACCACTGTACAAATTAACATTAAGAACGTGTTTAGGCAAAGAGAGAAAGATACTTTATTTTCCAGGCACTTAACTGCTTACGAATTTATCCTCACTATACCCCTGTGAGATAGACAGGTATGTCCAATCATCATTTCTAGTTTATAAAGGGTGGCTGAGGCGAGCGGGGGGGAGAGGAGGGAACAAAGCATCTAAAGTGATTAGGCAAAACTAACAGACCTGAATAGGCAAATTTACAGCAGCAAGTAAAGAACTTGCTCAAAAACAGGGCAGGCAATGTCCACCCTGAAGAACCCCAGTAAGAGAGAGAGCGCTTAGGAGAGTTAGCAAAAGCCAAACAGTCAGCAATGCAGCTGCAATTAGAACTCAGGAGCTCCCAACTACCAGCATTTTGCCACACTAGTAGACAATACCCTTGTCTCACTACAGACAGTAAGGATGTACTTTTTGATATGCTAAATACCAAAACTAAATCTTACCATTGGATAGCAAATATAGATCTGCAAAGGCTCTGATAACATGGTCTGTGTTAGACAGAAATAGTTTACGATAGCATGATGGTTCGTGGATAGCCCAAAGTCCTGGAGGGATGTATTAAGTGACCACCCATTAGACCAGATTGCCTAGCAGAGAGCTTTTGCCCATGGCCTTGCCCCTTCTGCCTGTGGCCCTGCCCACAGTTCGCCCCATACCACACCCCTTCCCTCATTTGCCACTGCATCCCTCCCTCCCACATCACTCCGTCCCCCTTTTCTCTTCCATACTCCCCCTTCCTCCAGGTGTCGAGTGACAGCTGGAGGGGATGAGCAGGGAGGAGAGGAGGGAGACCTATGGCTCGGACCTCTATTAAAATCACTGGGCCCCCTTAAAATCACCAGGCCCATGGGCAACTGCCCCATTTTGCCTCCCACCCCCGTTGGTAGGCCTGTTGTCAATTAAAATCATAAACTACAAACAGGGAATATCATGATTTTAAGTATTCAATGTACACTGAAAAAAAGTAACTATATACACATTCTAGATGGACATACTACATCTTTGGTTATCAACCTGTGGTCCGTGGACCCCTGGAGGTCTGCAAACTATGTCTAAAGGGTTTGCGAAAGGTTGTCGTTAGCATAGAACACTGATTTTCAACCTGAAGATCAGGAGACTATGTCTAAGATTTCCAAAGAAACCCACACCATTATTTGCAATTTTTTGGGGGTCCATAAATGAAAAAAGGTTGAGAACCTCTGAATGAAGGATATTCTCTGATCTTTCAAGATCAAAGAGGGAAAAACATTGAGAACAGGATCTTCTTTTCCAGGTTCTGGTGTTAGCTCTAAATACGTAATTACAGTAAATGCATCCAACACCCACACCACTTCTAAAACAGCATAAGATTGTTCACTTTGTGTCTGGTGATCAATAATTACTAATGTCATGCAGAGACAGGTAAATTGCCAGTGTTTTAACATAGGACATTTCACAGTCACACAGACGCCTACAGTTTAAGACAACAGCTAACAATATAAAAGGCAAGATCCAGTCTTGAGTATTTTTCCCAATAATTTGATTCTGATGCCACAACTCATTAAAATCTAATAATATACACTGAAAAACCCTAATAGAATACAACTCCGATGTTAAGAAGAATGCACTTGTTGATATATTAATGCAAGGGATAAATGTGAGAAGTTCTATAAAAGCAGAGTCCATTTGCGATAGATTTCTCTTTTGTTTCCACAATTAATTTATTTTTCTTATAAAACTAGATAATGATTTTACCAAAAGTTCCAAAAATGACAAATGAATGTATGAGAATTTAGTCCTGAAAATATACTCAAATAAGAATGCAAGAGTACCTCCTGTTCTAGGTTTATTAATAAATATTATTCACAGGACGAGTTCAGCTGTGATGCTAGTACCATAATAACTAATACTTGGTATTTATATCCCTTTTCATATGCCAAATACTTTATAAACATTATCTAATTAATACCACAGTGATATATCAGATTTCTGTACCTGCTATCCTAGGCCTCTCCCCACACCTTAATAGTGAGCTTCTCTGTTAGGGTCTGGTATGCTGTTGCTGGCCAAACCTTTCATCTTCTTGTCTGTGCTCCACTTTAATGGCATTCAAGCTGTGTTGTACATGGCAACATGAATCAAGTGTTCTGCCTGCATGACATCTGTATTAGTAATGGGCGCATTGCAGCCCAAGAATCTGAGATTTGAGATCCAGCGATTGTAATAATGGAAGCCCAGATGAACAGGCATGTTTCACTGTAGATGGAAATGACAGATGCTTCCCAAAGTTTATAGTAATAAATATAAATCAGAAGTTAGTGATTCTAGAAAACTGATAAGGGAAGCCAACCAACACAAGAAGAAATCTATGGTCAACAGAGTTAAGGACAATAAGGAGTTTTTAAAAAAATATAATAGGAACAAAAAGAATTTTGACAATGATACTGGTCCATTGGTAGATGGAAATGGTAGCATTATCAATAATAATAGAGAAAAGTTCAATAAATATTTTCTGTACTTGGGGAAAAACAGATTATATAGTCTTAACATATGGTGATGAGACTCTTTCCATTCCACTAATAGCTTTGGAGGATGTTAAATAGAAGCTACTGAAGTCAGACATTTTAAACCAGCAGGTCCAAGAGTTTTAAAGGAGCTGGATGAGAAGCTCACTGGACTGTTAATGTTGATTTTCAATAAGTCTTGGAGCACTGAGGATGTTCCAGAGGACTGGAGGAAAGCTAAAGTGCCAATTTTTAAAAAGGGTAAGTAAGATTACCCGTATAATTATAGACTTGTCAGCCTGACATTAATCCTGGTCAAGATAACAGAGCAGCTGATACAAAACTTGATTAATAGAGAATTAAAGGAGGGTAATGTAATTAATG